>CM038674.1:432152957-432759686 GCA_021605145.1 Aegilops bicornis | reverse complement strand
ACGAGGAGACAAAGGGACCACGATGTTTTACCCGGAGTTAGAACCCTCTCGATGGAGGTAATACCTACTCTGCTTAGTTAATATTGATGATATGGGTAGTACAAGAGTAGATCTACCACGAGATCGAGAGAGGCTAAACCCTAGAGAAGCTAGCCTATGGTATGATTGTTTTTTTTAGTCCTACGGGACTAAAACCCTCCGGTTTATATAGGAACCACCGAGGATAGAGTTAGGAGTTACTGCAGTCGGTTACAATGGTGACAGGAAATCTACATATCCGTGTCAGCTTGCCTTCACGTAGAGAAAGTCCCATCCGGACCACGGGGCAGAAGTCTTCAATCTTGTATCTTCATAGTCCGAGGAGTCCGCCAGCGATGAATAGTTGACTGTCGGACACCCTAATCAGGGACTCCTCGATGTAAACCTAACCATAGCATTAAACATATTGATCCAAATCAGCCCCTTACGAAGCAACACATAAACTAGGGTTTAAGCTTCTGTCACTCTAGAAACCCATCATCTACTTATTACTTCCCAATGCCTTCCCCTAGGCCCAAATAATGGTGAAGTGTCATGTAGTAAGCGTTCACATAACACCACTAGAGGAAAGACAACATTACATCTCATCAAAATATCGAATGAATACCAAATTCACATGACTACTTATAAGAGACTTCTCCCATGTCCTCGGGAACAAGCGTAACTACTCACAAATCATATTCATGTTCATAATCGGAGGTATTAATGTGCATAAAGGATCACGAACATATGATCTTCCATCGAATAAACCAACTAGCATCAACTACAAGGAGTAATCAACACTACTAGCAACCCACAGAGTACCAATATGAGGTTTTGAGACAAAGATTGGATACAAAGAGAGATGAACTAGGGTTTGAGAGGAGATGAGTCTTGGTGAAGATGTTAATGAAGATTGACCCCCTCGGCTGAGAGGATTGATGGTGATGATGATGGTGACAATTTCCCCCTCCGGAGAATGTTTCCCAGCGGAACAGCAGTGTGACCCTAGATTGGTTCTGCAGGTTCCGCCTCGAGGCAATGGCGCTTCATCCCAAAAGCTTACTTATGATTTTTTCAGGGGCAAAAAGAAACCTTATACGGAAGATGGGCATCGGGGGGCTTCGGGTGGCCCACGAGGCAAGAAGGCGCGCCCTCCACCCTCGTGGACCTGAGTGGCCCTCCTCTGGTGCTTTCTTAAGCTAATATTTTGATATATTCCAGCCCGGCTTTCACAGGTTTGAGGACTTTTGGAGTTGTCTTGATTAGGTCTCTAATATTTGCTCCTTTCCATTGAGAATTCCGATTTTGGCATTCTCCCTCTTCATATAAACCTTGTAAAATAAGAGAAAAAGGCATAGTGTTGTGACATAATGTGTAATAACAGCCCATAATGCAATAAATATCGATATAAAAGCATGATGCCAAAATGGATGTATCGGTGTGTGTCCCGATGCTAAACACGCCAGCGAGAGATTCTTGGCGTCGCCCAAGCGTTCGAGACACGAGAACCGGACCACCACGACCTCCGGCGAGGCAACTAGGGCCGGCCTAGCACCAGATCCATCGCCATTTTGGCCGGACACAATGGATTCCAGTGGAAGGAGTTTGAGTGCAGCCGTGCAGGCCTCCTCACAGAAGCGGCGGGCATAAGCCGGATGACCATATCCTCCTCGAGGGCTATGTGGGATGAGCTCGGGATCGGCCGGATCTAGAGGTGAAGGACTTCGAGATCCGCTGCCCGCCATGTCGGAGACGGCCGGAAGGAGCGGAGGCGAGCTTGGGTCTTAGAAGGAGAGTGGAGGGAGGGAGTGAAGTGGCTGAGGGTTTGGTCCGGCAAGCGGATGGGGAGAAATTTATGTGGGATCGGGTGGGCCAGCGTGGGCCAGGTCCGGCGTGGCCAGGCGTGCTTTCGGGCGCCCCCATATCGCCCCATATTTGGGTTTGGATATGAGGGTGCTAGTCAGCCAGTGTTTGAGGGCCATATGAGGAGGCCGTGCAGGTCCAAAATTGAAGGAAATATGCCCTAGAGGCAATAATAAAGTTGTTATTTATATTTCCTTATATCATGATCAATGTTTATTATTCATGCTAGAATTGTATTAACGAAAACTTGATACATGTGTGAGTACATAGACAAAACAAAGTGTCCCTAGTATGCACTCTACTAGACTAGCTAGTTAATCAAATATGGTTAAGTTTCCACGACCATAGACATGTGTTGTCATTTGATGAGCAGGGATCCCATCATTAGGAGGATGATGTGATGGACCAAGACCAGCTGTTAAGCTTAGCATAATGATCGTTAAGTTTTATTGCTATTGCTTTCTTCATGACTTATACATATTCCTCGACTATGAGATTATGCAACTCCGAATATCAGGAGGAACACCTTGTGTAATGCTATCAAAGCGTCCTAGCGTAATGTTGCCCCAGGTGATTATAAAGATGCTCTACAGGTGTCTCCGAAGGTGTTTGTTGGGTTGGCATAGATCGAGATTAGGATTTGTCACTCCGAGTATCGGAGAGGTATCTCTGGGCCCTCTCAGCAATGCACATCACTATAAACCTTGCGAGCAATGTGACTAATGAGTTAGTTACGGGATGATGCATTACGGAACGAGTAAAGAGACTTGCTTGGGTAGCGAGATTGAACTAGGTATGAGGATACCGATGATCGAATCTCGGGAAAGTAACATCTGGATGACAAAGGGAATGGCGTATGTTGTCATTGCGGTTTGACCGATAAAGATCTTCGTAGAATATGTAAGAACCAATATGAGCATCCAGGTTCGCTGTTGGTTATTAATGGGACATGTGTCTCGGTCATGTCTACATAGTTCTCGAACCGTGAGGGTCCGCACATAACGTTCGATGATGATTTGTATTATGAGTTATGTGTTTTTGGTGACGAAAGATTGTTCGGTGTCAGGTTGAGATCATGGACACGACGAGGAGTCTCCAAATTGTTGAGAGGTAAAGTTTGATATATTGGGCCGAAGGTATTCGGACACGGAATGGTTCGGGACGTTTAGGGATATTTATCGGAGAACGAGGTTCTGGAACCCCGAAAGTAATGGGCCTTCATGGGCCATAGGGAGAAGGGAGGCAGCCCACAAGTGGTGGCGCGCCCCCCCTCCATAAAGTCCGAATTGGACTAGGGGAGGGGGCGCCTCCCCTTTCCTTCTCCTCTTCCCTCTCCCTTCCCTCCTTCCCCTCCATGAGAAACGAAAAAAGGGGGGCGAATCCTACTAGGAGTGGAGTCCTAGTAGGACTCCCCCCCTGGAGGCTATGGTGGCGGCCTCCTCCTCCCCTACTTTATATCACGAGGCGAGGGGCACCCCAAAGCACAATAGTTATTCTCTTAACCATTTGTGGTGCCCCCCTCCATAGTTTACTCCTCCCGGTCATAGCGTCCTTAGTGCTTAGGTGAAGCCTTGCGGATCACATCACCATCACCGTCACCCTTACGCCGTCGTCTTGTGAAACTCTCCCTCAACCCTCTGCTTTGGATCAAGAGTTCGAGGGGCGTCATCGAGCTGATCGTGTCTTTGAACTTCGGAGGAGTGCCGTATGTTTGGTACTAGATCGTTTGGATCATGAAGATGTTCGACTACATCAAACCACGTTAACCCTAACGTTTCGCTCTCGGTCTCACAGTGCGTGGACACACCCTCTCCCTCTCGTTGCTATGCATCTCCTAGATAGATCTTGCATGAGTCATAGGAATTTTTTGAAATTGAAGGCTCGTTTCCCAATAGTGGCATCGAGCCGGTCTGTCTGCGTAGATGATATACCTGAAGTAGAACACTAAAGAGTTGTTGGCAATAATGTTGGGGAGCGTAGTATTTCAAAAAAAAAATTACGTGCGGTCACGCCAAGATCTATCTAGAAGAAGCATAGCAGCGGGGAGAGTGTGTCCACGTACCATCGTGAACCCAAGAAAGCGGAACCGTTTAGTACTTAGCGGTTGATGTAGTCGAGAACGTCTTCGCGATCAATCGATCAAGTGCGAATGCACGTCACCTCCATGATCAACACATGTTCAGCTCGGTGGCGTCCCTCGAGCTTTGATCTAGTTGAGGCCGAGGAGAGTTAAAATCGACCTGACGGCGTGAGGTGATGATGAAGTTACGGCGTGAGGATTAGCCTAAGCACTCGACGATATGGCCAGTGTGTGGCTGTGGAGGGGGCACTGCAACTAAAAAGATCAACTTGTGTGTTCTGGGGTGCCCCTCTCCCACATATATAAAGGAGGAGGGGAATCTGGCCGACCCTAGGGCGTGGCCAAGGAGGGAGTCCTACTAGGACTACTGGTCCTAGTGATTCCTCCACAAGGAAGAGAGGGGAAGGAAGGGAGGGAGAGGAGAGGGAGTAGAGAGGCGGCGCTCCCTTCCCTTGTCCAATACGGAATGCAAGGGGGAGGGTGCAGCCTGCCACAGGCTGCCCTCCTATCTCTCAATAAGGCCCATGGTGGCCCATTAGTGCCCAGGGGGTTAGGTAACCCTTCCGGCACTCCGTTTTACCGAAACCATCAGGGGAACACTTCAGGTGTCCAGTAACATGGCCCAATATATCAATCTTTTTCTCTCGGCCATTTCGAGACTCCTCGTCATGTCCGTGATCTCATCCGGGACTCCGAACAACCTTCGGTCATCAAATCACATACACTCATAATACAAATCATCATCGAATGTTAAGCGTGCGGACCCTACGGGTTCAAGAACTATGTAGACATGACCGAGATACCTCTCCGGTCAATAACCAATAGTGGAACCTGGATGCTCATATTGGCTCCTACATATTCTACGAAGATCTTTATCGGTCAAACCGCATAACAACATACGTTTTTCCCTTTGTCATCTATATGTTACTTGCCCGAGATTCGATCGTCAGTATCCTCATGCCTAGTTCAATCTCGTTACCGGCAAGTCTTTTTATTCATTCTGTAATGCATCATCCCTCAACTAACTCATTAGTCACATTGCTTGCAAGGCTTATAGTGATGAGCATTACCGAGAGGGCCCAGAGATACCTCTCCGATACACGGAGTGACAAATCCTAATTTCAATTTATGCCAACTCAACAAACACCATTGGAGACACACAGAGCATCTTTATAATCACCCGATTACGTTGTGACGTTTGATAAGCGCTAAGTGTTCCTCCGGTATTAGGAGTTGCATAATCTCATAGTCATAGGAACATGTATAAGTCATGAAAGAAAGCGGTAGCAATAAACCAAACCATCAACATGCTAAGCTAACGGATGGGTCTTGTCCATCCACTACAAAAAAACACACATCCATGACATTTTGGGCCGAACAAAAATCTTTTCTGTCATACTTATGACACTTATATGACGATAATTGTGACAAAACACGGTATCATCATAGATGTGGTGGGGTCCTACTTCTATGACAAAAAATCATGACATAAAATGGGCTTTTTAAGTCACAGGCGAGGTAGGAGCCTTGCTGCATGACATTCTTTGGGCTGTCCATGATGGAAAAAAACCATGGTAGAAGCGAGGCGAGGAAAATATCGGGGTGTTCCGATTCACGGTGGGTGGTCGGGGCGAAGCGATGCATGTTTCTCTCGTACGCCGCGGCGCTGGGTGCGGCGTTGAGCTCTAACGGAACCCGGCGAGGCATTGGGCTCGCTTGAACCCGGCGATTGCTGCAGGCTCACGCATTCTTGAACCCGGCGATCGATCGATTCTGATGGCCCGAACCCGATCGGCGATTCGCCGCTTCTTTGCTGCATAAGCGAAGCCCGATCGATGATGCCTCTGGATGAGCAGGTGGCGTTTACGGGGGTTTGGATGAGCAGGTTCCCGATGGGGGTGGAGAGAGCGAGGACCCGTGGCGTTTCCTCTGGATGAACATTGAGCGTTGCTTTGGGGGTTTGGGTGAAACGGTTCGGTGGGGGTGGTTGAGCAGGACCCCGATCGTTCGAGCGATGCGGCTGGATGAAACAGGGACCCCGTGGAGGGTAGGATGAAGCAGGACCACCCGTCGAGAAGCGGGGATGAACAATAGATGGTGGAGGGGCTGGATGAGCAGTAGCCCGTGGAGGGTGGTTGAGCGAGGAGCCGTGGGCCGGGGCTGGTTGAGCGATGGCCGGTGGAGTAAGCGGCAGCGGTGGAAATTTGGATGAGCAGGGAACTGTGGATGAGCGATCGTGGGTGGAGGATGGAGGAGGTCGACGGTGGATGAGCGGTAGCCCATGAAGGCCAGAGGGGGGTTGACCCGGTGGATATGTACGGTATCCGTGGAGTCCCATTTGCATGTCGCCACACCCCTCGATGAAACGGGACCCCGTTTCGGCCGTGGCGGCTCCAACACAAGTCCGTTTCCTCCGTTTTGTGGTACGCCACACCCCTTCCGATCAACAGGACCCCCATTTCGACCATAGGAGGTCCGTTTCCTCCGTTTTGCGGTACGCCAGACCCCTCCCGATGAATAGGAGCCTGTTTCGAACGTGGCCGGTCGAACACAAGGCGTTCCTCTGATGCGATGCGCCGAGGCCTCATTTCCATCGGCTGTTCCGTCCAAGCCCTCCAGATGAACACGACAGCGCGCATTCCGTTCCGAGCCGGTTTGGTTGGCTCCCCATGAATTTCTGACGGCGGCAGCTGTTTCTCCGTTCCGACCTAGCCATGTACATGAGCCCTGGCCCTACGTATGCGTGAGTAGGCGTTGGAGACCCTGCCCGTATGTACATACATGGCCGTATTTTCTTTCTTGCACACTGGCCGCTGTACGTACGTGTACATGCTATGTGTGCGCCTCTACTACGACACGTGCGCGCCTCTACATCGACCGGTATGTACGTACACATTCGCGACCAGAATGACAACGCTACGTACGCTTCGACCAGGTGGGTCCCGACTGTCAGGCACTTCCTTGCATGCGAAGATGTAGCTGGTGGGTCCCGGCCCGGTCGAGAAGCGAATCGTTTTTGCGGGGCGCACTTCCTAGCGTGCGAAGATGTAGCTAGTGGGTCCCAGCAGTCAGGGGGAAATGTTTTTTTTCGCGAAATACGGTGGCCCGTCCGGTGGGTCCCCGTTGTCAGGTGGAGGAATACTTATTTTGCGCATAATAAGGAGGCACTTCCTTGCTGCGGCCGTGGACCGGTATCGACCTCTCCGCATCTGATCCATGTCCGATGGAAATTGTTCCTTGACCATATTGACCATGCAGCGCAAAGAGCACCGAGGCGGTGGGCGGCAGCGAGGCCTAGGAAGGGACGGCGGAGCCATGGAAGGCGCGGCGGTGGATGCTGCAGCGTAGAAATCACGAGGTTCACTAGTTCGGCTGCGGTGTGAGGCTGCCGTTGGTATGAGAATAACTTGGGGTGTGGGTGAGTAGATGGATGGCTGGCCAGCGGTGGGAGTAGTAGAGGCGGTGAGGCCTCCTTGTAGCAGCCTTGACCCGACACAGCGGCGAGAACCTGAAAAGAGAGCACGCGACCAAAGGTGGTTTGGTAATTTGGAGAAAGACCATAGGTTGAAGAAGCACTTCGACCATTGGATGGACATCGTCACGATCCTTTGGAGCTAGAATCATTCATATTGACTAAGTTGACAAAGCACTTTTCCGTCCCGGAAATCAACTTAGTAGGCCTAAGTCGACCTCCACCAAGGTGGGTCCCAACCAGCGGGAGGAGTCACTACAAAAAATACACTTCCGTGATGATATGTGTTTGTCCACGATGGGTCACGTTTTTTGTCATGCATGTACATCCATGACAAATTTATAGCGAGAATCAAGATAGTCATACATCTTTGTCATAGAAATGTTCCATGACATTACCAAAATTATCATCCGGAAGTGTCCACTTCCATGACGATAAATCGTAGCGTCCTGAAGTGCTTTTCGTCAAGGATGACCCGACCGTGGCATCCACCGTAACGGAATGCCGTTAAGCTATCGGGTCGGGTTTTGGATCAGATAACCCGTTAACGACCCGAGCCAATGGGAAATTTCCACGTGTAAAATTCTTATTGGTAGGACGAAACATGTCGGCTTCGTCGATTAGGTCAGATAAGGCGCCTATGATATGTCGACCGTGCCACGGCCCTGTGGCCCATTTAGCTTACAAAAGCGGACCGTTTGACTTGGTCGAAAAGTTAGCGGGCTGGCCCATAAGCTCCCCATTAGCGATCTCTTCGCCAAATAGCCCATTTTACGGCCCGTTAACTACGGCCCGTTAACTCCATGACCCGTTAGGCACTAAAAATCGGCCCAACAACGTCATGTGGGCCGTCGAATCTCTTACCGACCCATTTCACTTCGGCCCATGTATGGCCCACGGCGTCTTCGGCCCATATGAGGCCTTCGTATCTTCGACCCTTCTACGGTACGGTGACTCTAGCCCATAATGAACAGTAATTTTCTTTGTGCCCGTTAACGGCGCGTGATTTACATGGGCCATTTCAGACCATGTTAGCTTTGAGCCTATTATTGGCCCATACGTTTTTGGGTTCCTTTTGACCCTCGATTACTTAGGCCCGTTCTTGGCTTGTTCCCCTAATGGGCCAAATTGACCCATAGCGAAGTCGACCCGTTCTTGGCATGTTCCCCAAATGGGCAAATTGACATTATGGCGAAATCGACCCGTTCTTGGCTGTTACCCTAATGGGCCAAATTAGGCCCATGGCGAAAGTCGGCCCATTTCTAGCCAGCCGTAGTGTATTACGGCCCATTAACGACCTGTTATGCAGCGAATTAAGCTTTTGAGTCCCTCTGACACATTAACATGACCCGATACCGTCTTTGGTGATACCAATTCTGCGATTACGGCCATGTAGACCCATTTGTCCAAGCGGCTGAGGCCCACGATTCTGAGCCAATTTATCGACGGCCGTGGGAGACCCATGGATCCTCGGCCCGTATATAACCCATGGTGGTTATTCTGACCACTAACAAACCGGGGAAAAAAGAAGACTAGGAAATAAATAAGGTGAAACTAACGCTAGGCTATTAAAGGCGATTGCACATATTACATCCACTCGGCATCAAAAGATGCGCCACGATTGCAAATATAGGGAACACCCTACACTATACAAAAATGGCTTCTTTGTTTTCTTGGCCGGTGGTTGCACATTAAGAATAAATTTTGTATCGCACCAAAACAAATTACAACTATATAACAAAAGGAAGGTTGGCATAAAACTTAACAGTCTAGAAGATAAATGCACCACGAAGTTGAAGCTTCGGTTCATTTGACTGGTATTACGTTTTCATCTTTATTGTCCGATGGAGCACCATAACCCTCGCCTTCATTTCCCTAGGCTCTGAACAACATAGCAAATTTACGATGATGCGGTTTCAAAACCATGCATATCTTGGCGACATTGAGCAATGTTTCTCCTTGTTTCACAAAGGTCCTCTGTTAGGGAATGGACTTGTGCGGAGAGCATATACAACATTGCTTTGAGCTTGCATATCTTGATCATGAGGCGGTTTGGACAATATTGCCTTAACAACCAACCCGGTATTCTGCGAGGCGATGCTTTTGGCCTTTGTTAGTAGACAGTCTTGACCCACTGCTGACAGAAGGCGACATTGCGGTTATAGTTGCCTCGCCACCTTCATAAGGTGGTGGTTCCACCATTTTACCATAGCTGGCTGAAAAGTTGAGGTTTTACATTAGTAGTACGAGCGAGAAGATAATAAGGAGGCAGCAAAACCAAACAAAATAGCTTTGGTCTATACAGAACTTATTTTGGTGAACCCATGTAAAATATTAGTTGTATTTTATTGCAAAGTACATAATAAAACCAGGTTCCAAACATATGACCATATACCATCGCTAATGTATTGTCTATTTCTTCACATTGTATTGAGGGCTCAGGATAAAGAGGCAGAAGTTTATAATACGGTAAGCATAGTATGAAATCATTCATATCACAAAACAAGCGAGAAACGGAACAAACATGCAATTGTAGCGTTGTGTGGGCAAGTCCGGCCGCGGAACTAGATTACAGGTCAAGATCAAAGGAACATCACTCCTCCCTTTTTAAACCTTGTAAAGGTGCAATGATCGCTAAGACAATTGTGTATAAAATTGAAAAGAGTAATAGACATTGGCTGCAAACCATGCGATTCAAGGCACAAGTCAAAGTAAGTAGTAGTTAAAAGGCATGAGGATTAAGGACTTGCAGCGGCTTTGGTGGTGTAGTCATGCCCTTCTTCTTCTTTGGTGTAGCGGTCCTTGAAGATTTCCACAACATTTGCTTGAGTACTTTTTGGTCCTTGCGGGCTTTCCTGCGCATTTCGAACACGTCAATATAGATCGATAATATAGTGCAGTGAAAAGAGTGAAAGCAATGACTAATTACAAGAGCCTCGCGGTGTGCAATATAGCTACGAGATCACGTAAATACATTGGAATTTCAGTTTAAATGCGGTTGGCCTTGTTCTTTGAACAATTCACCTACAAGAAGATAGATTTGTGTGGCACATGCATCAATAGGACTTCAACATGTGATGCGATCACATATATATAATGTACACGATACTTGGATCGGACAGGTGTTTAACAAGGCCCCTCGGTCTTCATTAGATATATTTTCCCTTTGGAGATGTTTGGGAAAGTTCAACATTAGCCTTGCCTTCAAAGTGAGTTTTCCTCAAGTTATACCGATAATGTCATGAGCGAGACTTGAAAACATGGGTGCAAGCATGCAGTTGCATCATCTTGGCTATCAACTCAAACCTCATATGATTATCGACAACCTAGAAAGTATTGGACATAGCAAGGCGATATTACTAGTTTCCATACATAACCATACTTACACGGATAAATGGTCGAGGAAGGTGTTGAGCTGGGTTTCGTCTTTGTCATTCTATCTTGAATCCATGTTGGGAGGATCGTACATGACACCCTAACGGCAGCAGCTGCCTCACGATACTAACTTGGTGACTACAGCAGCATCCGCGTGGCCTTTTTTAACTGCCTCAAAAGCGGATCTCCATTCTTCCTCCTCTAGATTTAGTTAACCTATCGAGCATTATCCTTGATGTTTGTTTCCTCTTGCGCTAGGTGCTAGTCAACAAAGAACATAGGAAGTGTTAGTGTACATCAAGCGTGAGACTACATATAAAGAAGCATGCAAGCTGTAACTTGACTCTGACAACTACCTTCTTCTTTGTTGAAGCTCACAAGAGTTCATCGATATTGCCAACTCGTCTTGTGTCAAGAGTGCTTGGGAAGTAGTGTCGGTGGCAAGGGAGCTTAGGGAATGAGCTGCTAGCTTCGGTTGGCGCTTATGAGTATGTCGTGCATTTGGTGGTAATCTTGTGGTAGGTGTTGCAAGAACTAGGGTTGTCTCTGCTTGTTTGGTGGCAGCTATTTGTTCTGTTTGGCTTTTTTGCAGCTCGTGTAGCATGGGATGTCGTGTTTGTAGAATTTTCCATTTGGACTTTCACCTTCTATTGCACCATCGATTGCAATGAGAATCTGCGGGATTCATCGCTTCTCATTCCACCGCCATTACATGTTTCTTCCTCTTTCTACATGCCATGTTAAGTTAAGCGACAAGAAAAGCGAATAACAATTTAGTTCTTGAGAACAAATTGATGTGTGATCTTGAGACAGGCGAACTTTGATGTTAGACAACCACATGATAGGAGGATGTAATATATACGAAAAAGCAGGGGCCGGAAGAGATAACTTGAGAACTATGATGTATAAACTAAGAAGAAGACATTTCACCAAATTAGAAGCAATGCAATGGAAGGTAGACACCATATGAAAGATGCTACAAATATCGCTCTGCCTTAGAGTTAACGGTGTCTCGGCATAAATGGGCGTTTAAACAAATGTGAAAGTACAAGAAATAAATCATATGCAAGATGCAAACAACATCCACACTACCATGTTAGAGGTCTCTGCGTCATTAGTGCCATTGCATATTCACAGCATTGCATATTCACGACTTATGATGTGTAAACTAAGGAGAAAGGCATTTCAACAAATTAGAAGCAATGAAAGCTAGACACCATATGAAAGATGCAGCGAATATCACTCTACCAAGTTAAAAGCTGTCTGCGTCATAAGTGCCATTTCAACAAATTAGTAGTACAAGCTAGAAAAGAATGTGAGATGTAACCTATATCACACTCCGAAGTCAAACATGTCTTATGATAAGTGATTGTTGGAGGTTACACAACAATAGTAATTTGATGTAAGAACATGGTGCGATAGACAGATATTGTATGTTCTAGAAGCGAGGAACACGTGTCTTATTCAAGTATAATGTGTAAAAGTAAGCAGATGGAATTCAACAAAATTAGAAGCAATACAAGCTAGACATCACACATAACATGCAACCACATATACTTGATTGCCAAGTTAGAGGAGCACGGTGATGCTTTGCACTAGGGTGACATGCTCATCATAAACACAACTTTGTTGAGTGTCTATGCATGTGTTGTCTTGGAAATCATCTTGGGGGTGTGGAGGAGTAAAGCTGTAGAGGCCCTCCGTTTGGAAGGAGCACCTTTATCCATTTGCCTTGCTAACTTCCTTCCGCTTTATCGATTTTGAATTGTCAAGTAAAACCGACAAGAAAAAGCAATAAAATTCTCTCTTAGAACTCATTCATGCATAATCTTGACAATCACTACTTTGATGTAAGGCAAACACATGATACGAGGATGGAATATATACGAAAAAGCAGGGAATGACATGGCATGTTCTGGCTGTTTGTGTAAACTAAGCGAGAAACCATTCCAGCAAATAAGAAGCAATGCAAGCTAGACACCACATGAAAGATGCAACCAATATGTAATACCTTGCCAAGTTAAAAGCGTCCCATCATAAATGGAATTTCAACAAATTAGAAGCGGCACATGCTATAAATCATATGAAAGATGCAACTAATATACCCTTGCGCATATACTAAAGGTGTCTCATCATATTGATTGATCACGGGATACAAAAAAATAGTTTTATGTAAGGACATGCTTAATGAAGCGGATGTACTATGTACTAAATACGAGGAAGGCATGTCACATTACTTGGTATAATGTCACATTTACGGAGTATAAGCTAAGCGAGACTAGCACATGCGGTTTAACAGATTGGAAGAATTACAATCTAGACACCATATGCAACATGCAACCACATATCACGCCGCCAAGTTAGAGCAAGCACCTGCGATGCTAGTGTAGAAATGCTGTAATCAACTCTGAGCTTCGTTCACTATCTTCATCTAGCATTTACATTTCTTGAGAATCATGTCGGGAGGCGTGTTGCATTCTTTAAATGAGGAGTAGTCCCCTTGCCCTTTGCCTCGTCATAAGTGATTGATGAGGGATACACAAGAACATTAGTTTGATGTAAGAACATGGTTAATACCACGGATGTACTAGTATGTACAAAAATAGAAAGGCATGTCATATTCAAAGGTATAATGTGTAAGCTAAGCGGATGCAATTTAACCAAATTGGAAGCAATACAAGCTAGACATCCGGTTTGGAGTGGTGAACATGATCATCTAGGACACGAGAGCACGGTGGGAGGCGGGCTGCTTCGCCACCATCGCGGCTTTTAGTTGGCTTCTAGGTGATGCTTGTCTTTTACGGGCTTGTCACTGGCTCGGCCGATTACTACACGACTAACTATTTGTCTTCTAGTGCTCACGGGATGGTGGTTCATGTAAAAATATCTTTCCTTATCTTAATAAAGGCCGACTTGACCATATGGAACATGCAACCACATATGACACATGAAGTTAAAGCAAGCACACAGGATGGTGGTTCATTGCTAGCGAGGTCATCAACTCGAACAACGTTTACCGTCTCCATCTGTGACACTACACCCTTTAAAAGCGACATGTAGCGTGTCGCGCCCTAGCAGCGTAGAAAGGCACGACTTGTCTCTTTTCTTTTTGCTTCCCTTCGGCGAGACTCTGAAATACCATTGCCTAAAAACACAATAGCGAGAGTATGGATGAAGTGTGTGCAAAACTAGTGCCTTGTAAAAAGTAGCGAGATAGCAGGTGGCTGAAAAATAAATGACGGGAGACATATGATTTCTCTACAACATTGCATGGCAAACAAATTTAGATTCTACTCCGTATGATTTTGTAATATATGAGCACAGGAAATGCAGGTACTCCTCCAGCACACCACCACATGTGGTCATATCTAAGATAACGATCATTGAAAATAAATAGGCGATCGATTTTTTAATGAACCGTCGATCTTTAAGGCAGGCGGATGGCCTTGATCTACCTCTCCCGATCCTTTGTTGGCGATCTTTCTCGAACCGCCCGGCCGACCACCGGCCCAGACCCGTGCCTCACGCCGCCCTGCCTCCCGCCGACCTCACACCACCGTCGTGCTTGGCGGCGCCCCAAGCCATCCCTTTAATCCTGGCCGACCTCCCGGATCGAGGCGCCCGGTAGCCTCTAGGCTGCGAGGCGCCCCTAAGATAAACACCAAGCCTTTGCTTCCCCGGCGTAATAGTCGTACTAGCGCTATTACGCGAGAATACTTCAGATAATTGGGAATCACTGGACAGAAATTGAAATTCGAGGGGCGGACCTCTAGCTAAGGTGAAATAGTATATGAGGAGAAACCTTGTGCATCGCGAGTTACTAGGAACATCTAGTATCAAGAAGAAGCGGTCAACTAGTGTCTTACGTGGGATGAATACCGTGCACAGCGAGATGTAAGATTTGCACGAATAAAGGAAGAGGAGTACCTTCTTGATTTGCCGGTGTGGTCACCTCCACATGTCGCGGCGATCTTCTTCTTTCTTAAAATCGATGTTACGAAGGTGCGGGCTTGGGCGAACCCATGGCCAAATTGTTGGACGTATTTGCGATGGCCGTATGTCGGCGGAGGAAGCGGTCCGGCGGCGAAGGGCGGCGTATGAGGAACAACTCCGGTGTGGTGGAGGGTGGCGAAGTTGGAAGCGGCAGCGGTGAGGCATAGGGCAGCGTGGTTGTCTTGGCTCAGTGCAGACGGCTCGGCCTCGGCTTCAACTACTAACCGTCGAGGTGTTGCGGTTGATGTTGTAGTGGGCGGCAGCGTCGGAGTATCGACTCCGGCGTGATGGAGAAGCGGCGGTTGATGGGTGGGATGGGGTGGCGGACGGAGGGCGCCCGAGGTTTCCTTGGTGGTGGAGAGGTAGTTTTGGCGCCCACGGTACGAATGGGGAATCGTGCGGGTGGGGGAACCATGTTTGATGCAGGACGGCGCTTGTTTTGGCTTTTGGAGCGAGAAGATGGGGCGCGCTTGTTTAAAATTTTGGGAAAGCACAAACTTTGCCCCCTCTTAAATTTCGGCGGACCTCTCTGCGGGCGGGGGTAGGATGGTAATCCAGGTGTCCCCAAATGCATTAGGCGGGGGCGATTTGACGTAGCGCGCATGTGTACTTAATGGCGGCCATTACGTATGAATGTTTTCCGGGCGGTTGCGTGGCGTCTAGATGAAGCTACAAACCTACCCCAGTTTAGACCTTTAGACGTCGGGCGGTAGGTTTCACAGTCGGAGTTATTAGAAAAGTAATTTCCTTGTACTACCAAACATTGGCCTCCACAGCGGTTTGGGCGAGTAGAGGCTCTTTGGCACCGTTCGAAATTTTGAAACACAAGCATTCACGTTTAGAGTACTCTTGAACTATGAGGATTGACCTAAATAGACAACGTTATATTTGACCTTGTATGTTTGAAAACCTCATTAAATTATCCGCTTCCTTTTGAAATTTTGACACTTGAAAATCCTATAACTACGATTATTTTGGAATGGAGGAGCTAAATTTGAATCTATTTTGAACACGACTACATATGCTATTATGTACAAAATTAGAGCAAAGATTGGTACCCCCATAGTTTAGGTATGGTTTACAAATGCCATGATATCAAATTCAAATAATTGAATGGACTTCATGTTGAATTCAATTTTTTTAAACCACCTTAGGTTGAATTCAAATGTATTCTAGTTCATAGGTAGCTATTTATAAATGTCCATTGTGTAATTTTCGTATGTATAATGTGCTTTACACACACAACATGAACTTAACTCATGTTTATATTAGATTGCTAAAAGCGGTGCATTCTCTGGAGTTCAAAATACTAACTATGTGGATCAATTGTGTCGAATAATAACATAGACATGCTCAAATTCGATAGAATCTAGATGTACGATGGATCAATGACCGCTCCTTCTGAATTGCAAATATCATGATCCCATCCTAATATTTGGATACAATTTATATCTTTAATCAATGTGTAGAGCAGGTCTTTTACGTGTAGTTTCACTCTCCATCGGTGGTCTCACACATGCTCACACACTCTCTCCCGAGGTGTCTTTCTACTTTGCACATGCTCTAGATATAACCCTCCCTCCCTCTCTGTAACCATTTACAACTGTTTTCACTAACTTTATCACAAGCACTCTTCCTCTACTTAAACATACACGCACAATCCTCACCGACCCTTTCTATATACATGGACACAGCTCGTGTCTCATGTCGCACATTATCTTCGCTTTGTCTCTCACGCATTATCTCACCTCTCTTCCCTAATCGTGAGAATGATTCTAGCAAAGCATTTTGTAGGATGCCCCTTAAAGTTAGGTTGGATGAATAGTAATATCGGAGATAAAGGGTTACCTTAGTCCAAGAACCTAGGGTTAGAAATGCTAGCGGCTTTGTCGGTGGACCTGAGAGTCCTTCACAATTCTGATATCTTTGTCTTGTGCGACTAGTCATCCATGGGTCTTCCTAAATGTGTCATGGGCCGACCAATGTGGCCTTGGGGCCGGAACCCGAACAAAGGGCCTCACCTCGACCCACCGGACCTCAGCGGTGACACACCCTATGCCCCCCACGTCTCATTATCTTCTCACACCCACACATACCAACACAAACACCACACACATAGAAAATTTCTCCCACAATTGCCTCTATTCCCTCCCCCTTGCATATACACACTCAAGGGAATGGAATCTCTTGTCGTGACGTCATATTAATCTCTCTCTCTCTCTAGACCACTCTCATTTCTCGTGCTATCTCTCCCGCCCCGTCGGCCCCTCTATCCATGCCTCTCTCGAATCGTAATACACACATACCTCTCTAGGCCACCTTAAATGCATCAACTACACATTCACACATGTTACATCCATTACCCATTGATCTAAAAAGCCCTCTCTTCACGTTTATTTACTTTTACAACATTCCTTTTGAATAAAGTGTGGCCAAAAAATTATTTTAGAGTTTCTACATATATACAACATTACAAAGTTATATGGAGAAGTCTGAGCAGCTAATTTGCATTGCATGGTGCCCACAATGATATTTATTCCGCCTTTGTGAATTTGTATATTTTTATACTATATACAAAGTTAGTCATAATAAAGAGAAATGAAGAGCATCTCTCTCTCCATCCATAAACCCCACATGCGCCCCTTTCACGTATGCACATAAAACTATCTCGGTCCTCTAAAAGTAAGCCCCGGAAAAATTCACGCGTGTTTCATCTTTCTCTCGCGATATATGCAATAGCGATCATTGTATTTGAAGCGAAAGCCTGATACATACATTGTACTTCATAATCCACTCATTATGGTCACCGTTTACGTTTAGTGGTTATTATCTGATCACCGGGCTCACCGTACAACTTTGTATTTGCTCATGACATGACTAGTTGACGATTAAGCGCTCACGTGGCACCTCTAGTGTTGCATCACATTATCTCACTAACATCGTGCCCACACAACCGACTTGTATCTACTCTACATCTACACTATTATAAAATACATAAAATACACTCTTATAAAAAACAGAGTTGGTGATGATGGTGTGCCTGCCATCCTGCAATATAGGCCGTCCGATTTATATCTGACAGATAGGAAAGAAACTATGGTAATTTTGCAAAAAGGTACTCACACACCTCTCCACATTTGCAAATAAGGCCTTCCCTCGTTCATCCTTTTCTCTCACAAGATAAACAAGTCATACAAATGCATCTTAATGTTAAATTACAGCACTTGCGAGCATCTTCTTGTAAGAATGAAAACAAATGACAAAAAATATTTTGTGGTGGTTCGAAGTCATGACCTTGAGACACAGCGGACAAAGGTGGCCTTGTATTGGTATCTTTGAGCCGTCTGTTTTAACACATAGGAGCTGGTGTGGTGATTATACACACACACCGCATGCACACGAACTCCATCCACACAACACTCACACAAACACATGCACCCGCACATGCGCATAACACTCACACGTACACACGCAGCCACATACGCCGCATAACACTCACACACACACACGCACGCATGCATGCACTGCCCGATTACACCACCGTCCAACACACACTCTCACGCTCAAGTGCTCAACCTACACGTGCATGCGCACACATCGACCACAGCGGACACATACACAACGAGGCGATTCAGCGCGCGGGTTGGAGCCTTGTCGGCGCTGTGTAAATTTGTGTTTATCGACCTTTTCCCTATCTTGAAGCTGGCAGGTGGGACCCACAAGGAGCGTGGTCAATTTAACTAGTCAGCGTGGCGCCACCTTGAGACTATTTGGCGATCAACGGCGTGCAATCCGATGCTTTGAATTGTGAGCAAGTGACGGATAATCACCGCAAAAGCGTATATAGTGACCGTAATCATCTTATTACGAAGTTTGGTGACCGTATTAAACTTTTCTCTCTGTAGGCCCTCCAAAACTACATCTCTACACGTTCTCGCATGTTACATCTAACAACTATGCAATACATCACTACTACTACACTCTAACACAATAAATCATATGTGTTTTTAGTTTTACTAGATATCATATTGTTACTTATAATTATTCAGTTTGCATACATTAAATTGCCTTTGAAATGTATGGCGATTATCATCTACGGCAGGAAAAATCCCGCCCTTTCCTGTTTAATCGCGTTTGTATCGATGGATCGTGCGAAACAACAAAACTATAGTACTATAAAGTATAAGTGACAGTTCACTGGGCCGTCGTGTCATCTACTCCTCCGTCGTAAGAGTGGAGCACTCGCTTTCATAAATCTTCTAGTCCCTTTCGCTGACATGTGGGACATCAAGCTACCGGGTCCACGTGCCATACCGGAATCTGATCTGAGCAGCTAGGGGTGAAACACCCAGGATCATGGCGCCCGGCGTAGTAATGAGCAATGAGGCGTCAAATCACAAAGCTGCACCTTTCCCTTGATTAAGTTGGAGGGGCGAAGTAATAATGCTAAAAAAAGAAGTTGGAGGGGCCGAAGCAACCATCATTTCACTTTCGTTCTTTGAACCGCTTCTCCCTCATCTTCTTCAACTTAACCACGTGTAGCTTTTCGTTATTACTGCCTCATGTGGGGCCAGCGGATCAGTTTGGTAAAAGCAACGACCGTGGGACCGCATGTTAGCAAACCACCCGAGGACAACATCCTCCGAAAATAAGAAACCTCCCCACCATCCCAGCGGCAAAATCACCTCCTTTTTACTAATCTTTGATTCTATAATTTTTAGATCAATATAATTGAGATTTGTATAGATAGCACCACGAGGAGCAAAACCAAGTGGTGCGGTTAAGGGCATCCACAATGTGTAGCCAAATGTGAAAATAGCTTTTGGCATCATAGGAACCATTGTGGGCGGTGTTGCCAAAGCCAAAAAGATGGAACGAAGCTCACGATTGATTGATTGAAGGAATAGAAAAATACAATGTCTCTCCTCTTTCTCCCATGCTTGGGCGCATGTAGTACGATATAGAAACCTGAGTCTACTCCCTGTCCCTTCTATCACAAATCACAAAGCGGTGAGGCGTCAAATCACAAAGCATGGAGCGAAGCAACTACCATTTCACTCTTCGCTGACTCCGCTTCTCCATCATCTTCTTCGAGAAACCATCTCACCGCACTAGTACTCCTAGTAGTAGTACTAGTAAAGGATTTCCTGGATGCAAATAAGGTGGTTTTCCTGGCTTGCAGGCGGCACTTGTGAACGACTTACCGTGGTCTCCCTCAATGGTGTTCTCAAATCGAGCGCACTTCCAGCCAAACCACACAAAAAGAAGTAAATCGGCGTCACGCAATGGGCAAGGAATTCAAATATAGTTACTACCTCCATTTTTTTTTTGTACACAAAGGCGGTATATCAAAATTACAATTTGCAAAGGGCCCCTAACACTAATTGAGGCAAAATTGATGGGGTTAGCAACCAAGGACATTAATATCCCCTGCATGCATGCGGAAGTGAGAAGGATTCGTTTGCATGGTATTGCATTAATCAAGCGATGAGGAGTGAGATGGTTAGCTCTTTGGTCTTTTGAGAAAAAACACGCATTAATTGACCGTGAAATGAGGATTTGTATCGATTAAATCCCTTGAAGGAAAACCCCACCTTTCTTTTTTAACACTAGTACTCCTAAATGCGTGCATTACTTATCCTGTTTGGGTCTAGGCCTTGCATTGCCAAACTTCGCCACACATTTTGCCAAGCTTGCCTAAAGTTTTCAAAATGAGAAGGAGGTACACTTGCGCTCGGCTTTCGGCAGTGCACCGCACCCTCTGCAGTCACTCCTGCATGCAGCGGTGCTTCCGCACCCTCACCTGATCGCTCCTACATGCATAAACCCAACCAAGGCAGCACCCTCAGCGACACGTGTTGTGCATGTGAACAAACCAAACTCCAGCCATCCTATCGGCTGACACATAATTTTTCGTTCATAGAGTATGTTTATCCAACCGCATGTTGGGGAGTATCCGTCTGGCCCGTGCGGTGGTGCTGTTGGGGAAGAAGAAGAGGTGAGGAAGAAGGAAAGAAGGGTTAGGAGGCGTGGGATATTCATCCAACCGCTTTGAAATGGTAGGCGGCCCAAGTCGGTGACTTGCATAACAAATAGTATGTTTTACACAGCAAAAGATCCATAAAAACAACAACATAAAGAAAAACTATCCTTTGCTTTCGCGGAAGGAGATGGCCTTGTCGTCTTTGGCTGCCGGCCTTGAACCAGCCGTCGCTGCCGGCGTGTGTCTCCGCACCGTGGTTGTCCTCGACCTCCGGCTACTCGTTCAAGCGGGCGTCTTGAGGCGCTCTGCACGCGGCGAGAGCACACCTGGTTCAAGTCGAGGGCGTCCGGTTCCACTGCGAGGAGGCCTCGATGGCGGCGGCATCCGCATGCCCGGCGTCGAGTCGAGCCTCCGCCGCCCGGTTCAAGTCCGGGACTTCGATTCCGCTGCGGGGAGGCGTCGATGAGGCGGCATCCGCGCGCTCTGCGTCGAGTCGAGCCTCTGTCACTTTCGGTTCATGTCCGGGGCGTCCGGTTCCGCTTTAGGAGGGCCTCGATGGCAGCGGCATCGCGCAGCGCTCTGCCTCAAGTTGAGCCTCCGCCGCCGGTTCACATCCACGACATCCGGTTCCGCTGCGGGAGAGCCTTGATGGAAGCGACATCTGCAGCGCTCCATGTCGAGTTGAGCCTCGCCTCGGTCCTCCTTTAGTATCGCCATGTTGAACCGCTGGTCCACCTGCACCATAGGGGACTCGGACGCCCGGCCGCAGTAGGCGTCCATCGTCTCATACCCATCGGAGGCCTTCTGCGCGCGACCTCCATGATGAACATTGGATCGGCTTCCTCCTGCTCGTGGCTTGGCTCCAAAGAACTTCGAGGATTGGCCGCCATAAGCGAGCTTAGGAGCGGAGTGCAATGGCGCCCGACCGCCCGCCGCGATTTCTGCTTGGCGCCCGCGTCGACATCTTGTAGTAAAGTGATCTTGCGGTGCACCATGGCTTTCCGTGCGAACTAGGGGCGCTTGATGCGGGCTAGGGGATCAAGGTGGGGGAATGAAATTTTGGAGATTTGGTGTGGTTTTAGAGGCGATGGCTGGCGTGAGGCCGGCGGCGAAGGATTACGGTGTGAATAGTGGTTCGGTGGCGACCGGTCAATCGGTTTATTTGTACATCGCTCTTGTCGGCGTTAGCGTTGCAGCCCGGCACGTTGGACCCTCACGTCGCTCACCCGAATGGAGCAGCGCTTAGTCTTGCGTTTTAAGCTTGCTTGTGGGACCGCAATTGAGAGCAAACCGGCGTCCCTCCCCTCCCCGCCGCGTCATTTATTATACCACCACTCCCTCCGTTTTATCTGAGTAAAAGAAAAAGCAGAGGGAGTATACTACGAGATGAGGATCCTCGGCGTGGCCAAACCCATTGAGTAAGCGACATGCGGGGCCCTAGCAAGCATGGGGTCCTTGATAAGTGACGAAAGGGAGGGTAAAGCAGGGATACCCTACGTCGGAGGATCCACTTCCACTATACTACTTTGACCAAATGTTAGAGTAATAATATATGACATGCAACTTACACAAATGTTAGAGTAATAATATATGACATGCAACTTACACAAAGCATCTGAGGGTCTAATGCATTTTCGAGGCTAACTTTGACCAAATGTTAGAGTAATAATATATGACATGCAACTTACACAAAGCATATGGTCAATTTAGGTATGTGAAAGGAGTTTCCAATGATATAATTTTCACATTATACATCTCATGTACTCCCTCCGTCCAGGTGTGTAAGTCATCTTCTGAAAACCAAATAATCCCAAAACACGTGGTAGCGGTGCATTAACTTCTACCTCGTTTCTTGTTTCTTGACATATGAACCAATAAGAGATGAGGGTGTGCATGCTTTTAATGACCTGAGACTATCAAACATGACATGTTGTGGTTAGTTCATTGCATGCAATACTCTTAATTAGCAAATAAACATTAATGTCTCTCGTTTTCCCCTCCTCCTTGGTCACGGTGCAAATCCTAAGATGACTTACTCACCTATGTGAAAGGAGTACTATTAATCTTCTCAATAGTCAAATTGGAAACCATCTCGAGTACAAATCTAGAATGCGTCTGAATCTAACAATATTGATTGGGCGTTGTTGAATGTTGATACCTTTTTTATCATAGTAGAGATACTTTGACTACACATAAAACTTATACTCCCTCCGTCTAGGTGTGTAAGTCATCTTCTGAAAACCAAATAATCCCAAAACACTTAAGTAGCGGTGGATTAACTTCTACCTCGTTTCTTGTTTCTTGACATATAAACCAATAAGAGATGAGGTGTGCATGCTTTTAATGACTTGAGACTATCAAAAGCGACATCGATTGGTTAGTTCATTGCATGCAATACTATTAATTAGCAAATAGACATTAATGTCTCTCGTTTTTCTCTCCTCCTTGGTCACGGTGCACAGCCTAAGATGACTTACTCACCTAGGCGGAGGGAGTATGTAAAGTAGAAAGGATAGGAGGAGTATATTATGCGTTCAAAAGCAAGCGAACATTGAATACCCTTTATATATGATTTGCGGATGCTATGATCACGGTTCAAAATTTTGAATCTGCCTTAGGTATCACGTGCCCCCACTTTCGTTCCCTCTCGATTTCATCTCGGGGTCAGGAGATCTATTGAAAGAGGACTAGGGTGGGTACATGCGAATGATACTTTCGGTGGAATGTTCAAATGAGGCATGCGGGAGGATGGACTTTCATTGGAAGGCGACATGATCGATGGAAGCGAGAGGGTTGGAGAGGAATGAGAAATAAGAAAAGCATACATGATTACACTTGAATGGCTCAAATAAACAATAAGTTGTCTCGCTTGGCCTACATAGTGAAAGGCCTAATGCATAGCGAACAACGGCCTTCGAATATGGCCGGAAAATAGGGAAACCAACATAAGCGCAGACTAGTCCAATGGAGGAGCTGGCCCACGACCTCCTCGCCACCAAACAACCGTTCATGTGGGTCATTGGGGCCAACAAAGAGGCGCAGCTCTAGCACCGCCCTCTGGACACGGGGACGCGGTGAAGCGACACGCTCATATCGTCGATAGACACGGTCGGTTTCGATTAATGCGAGGGTGGCGTTAGTGCTGTGGCACGACCAGCGGTATGTTTGGTTTGTGCCCAAGGTTGCCCCATCAAAGCATTGGGTAGCCAAAATTTTGGTTGAGGTATTGGTTGCCCATGATTTGGGCGACATTGGCAAGAAAAATGAACTAGAGTTGGCTAGAGTTCATTGGCATGCCAAAGAAATGGCAACCATCCAAACAAAGACCAATCTTTGGGTCATGACCAAAATTTGGTAAGGCGCACTTTGGCCACAATCCAAACACACCCCAACACCGGCTCGTCGAGGATGCAGGCGCGCATGACGATGTCCAGCGGAGTGGTGTAAGCGTGACCAAGCTGCATCATCTGGACCTGAGACTATGCCAGGTCGTCTTGATTTTTCAATGACATGCGGGGATCGCATTTGAGCAAAGGGCATCTCCAATGTTGCCACGACCGCAGCTGACTACCCTGGTACACCAAAGCCCTCGTCCCTCACGCCGTCACGCGGTGCGTTCCCAGCCGGCGCCAGCTGCCCGCATTCATGTCGTCCATTCGTATGTCGTCGTTAAGAGGCTCGGTGCCCGAGGAACCAACTCCGGCGACTTAATAACGCACCCGGACGCTTGGCCTCACCGGAATGCGCTACTTAAAGCGGCAACGCCCAGCTAACCTCCACACCATAGCGCATCGTCCTCCTACGGCACCACATCCGCGATGACCGCAAGTCTGAATGCTACGTGGGAGAGCTTGTCTTGAGGATGAAGCTCGAGGTCGCCGCCCTCGCTCAAGTCGCCTCTCACGGCACTTAATAAGCGGCGTAGCTGGTCGCGGTAGCGACCGCTGTGATGGCCACGCTGGCGGCCCGACAGCGGGAGCACCGTCGACAACGCGTCCTACTTGCCGCCGTCAATGTCCGGCACCGCCCGAGTCGGGGACTCCTCAGGATGAGTAGGGGCATGGGGCGGCGAGGGCATGGTGTGCCAACTGGCGGTGCTGTATCCCGTTTTCTACTCTTCCTGCGCCGGAGACCGCACCTTCACTACACGGGTCTTGAACCCCGCCCCCGTACATGGACGTCGGTTGCCGCCGTAGAATATGTTTAGGGTCGGGTTTCTTTTATTTCTTTGTCCTATAAAAGTTCGAAATGTAATGAACATCTGCCGTGTTTGCATTAATCTCGGCGGTGTATATGAACTTTCACAATAATATACATATTGTAGGAGTACTAGTGCACGGAAGATCAAGATCTTGTGGGAGAAAAGGATGAGCGAGGAAAGCCTTATCTGCAAATGTGGAGAGGAATGCGGGTAAATTGTCATAGTTTCCTTCCTATCCATTAGATATAGATCGGACGGCCTATATTCGAGGATGACAGGCACACCATCATCACCAACTCTGCTTTTTATTGAACCGAGACAAATCTAAAAACCCAACTAAGCCAACCTCAGCATATCAGCGGGGAAAAGACCGGCAGCGCCATTTTAGTCGGGATTACGGATTACTACTAGTAGTAGTATCGATGGATCGTGAAGCAACATTTTTTTGAGGTGAAGCACCTATTTTAAAAGGAAAAAAGGCGGTACACTCCACAGCACTCTGTCGCGGTCGCATTGCACCCCACACGTTCGGTCCTGCACACGGCTTACGCATAAGCGGGCAGCGCTTGGCTTGCCTCTTCAATGACCGTGGGACTGCACTTGGAGAAACCGACCATCGCCAAACTCCCCCACCTTACAGCGAAAATCCTCCCCACACAAAAATCCCCCAAATTGATTCAACCGCCCTTGACCAAATATTCCCCAAACCCCCCTCCCCGTCCCCCTCCACTCCATTCGCTCCGCCAAAGCCGCCCTCCCGCCACGCCCGTCACGTCGGCGCCGTGGATTCGTCAAGGGGCCTTGCGGCGATCCTCTCGCTCCCATGATGCGCTCTCGTGGTATGGAGTCCTCTAGCAGCGCCGCCACCTGCGCGCTACGTTCTTGTGGAGGTGCAGCGGTCGGCGCCGCCACCCATTGGCGGCGTTAGTGTGGAGGCATACGGTGGTCGGCTTCTCCCTCGATGCAGCATTCTAGGCTGAGGCTCCGTTCATGTCGGTGTGGCGGCTGAATGTTAGGTGATAGGCTGTTAATCTCCTTTGTTTGCGAAGTAGTTTCTTGTCAATATGCTTTGCTTAAGAAGCTTCCTTGCCTTACGCACTCAATGCTGCTTAGCTGAGATGGCATGCCAAGGCCGATTAGTTGCTAAAATATCCTGCCATATATTTATTGTGGCGTGGATTGCCATGGTCTAGTAGCCAATCTGTTAGGTGAAATAGCTCTACACCATTTTATACTCGATCTTTGTTGCTGGGATGGCCTTCGATAGTTCGATGGCTGTGTGCTCGGCCTCATTGACTGTTGAAACAGCCTGCCATAATTTAGCACTCAAATCTGTTTGCTAAATTAGCTTTACATATATTTCGTTACTTAGATCTGCTCGTCCAAATATCTTGCCATAGCTTTAGACATTGACCTAGGTATTTTTTTTCTGGACTTCATAAAAAAGCATATATGTTTTTTTGTAATATCTAGTAGAAAAACTAATTTGTATGTCTAACAGATGGACATGACTTGGATAACTTCTGCTCGAAGATTCTCCACTGCATATGTCGAGGGGGTTGAAAACTTCATGAACTTTATCAGAGCTGAGTACGGTGGTCCGAAATCAGATGTGCTCTGCCCGTGTAGCAGTTGTATGAATTCAGTTACCAGACCCCAGTCAACTGTGCAAAAATCATCTACACTTGTATGGGATTTCGGTCACATATACTAGGTGGGTTCGTCATGGTGAAGCTGTGAACGTCAATGTTATTGACTATGTGGAAGCAGCAGATCACCATCTTGATCACTTTGATGCTCGGTGGAAGAGGAGGAGGAGGTGGTGGTGGCGGAGCGATGAGTTTGACCAACATTGAAACAATGCTACGAAATGCTCGTGCATTCGTGAACTTTCACTGCGAGAAGAAAAAGCGATGGGCCGCATGTTGGAACAATGCAGCGTTCTTTGTCACCCGGAAATAAGCTGTCGGTATTCTCAGCTATGGTCACCTTTCTTCGGTGAAGACATCTGGCGGATGACCAACAAATCATTCGATGCGATGTTGGCTGCTTTCATGAATCTTTCCCGAGATCGTCTGAGCTGCCACACACCTCTGATAAAGAAGAATTTCCTTCATGTAGTTGGAATTGGATTTGATATGATCCATGTTTGTAAGAATAATTGTGTTCTATTCGGAAGGATTATGCCAACTTAAGTGAATGCCGAAATGCAAATCATCAAGATGGAAAGATGGCGATCTTTGTGAAGAGGGTTCCTCATAATGTTACGAGACATTTTCCAATTACACCAAGATTGCGAGAGGTTGTTTCATGATCTTTGAAACAAGAGAGGATGTCTTGTGACATTCTAGGAACCAGAGTCTGAGAGATCGAGAATGTAATGAGCTATCCATCTCATGGTAGTGAGTGGAAAAGCTTCAATGATAAACACAAAGAGTTTCTTGTTGACCGAGAAACATTAGACTTAAGCTTAGCTTGGTTGGATTTAACCAATTTGGCCACGAGGCGCCACATATAGCATGTGGCCGGTGCTTATTATCCCTTACAACATGCCTCTAAATATACGCACCAAAGAATCAAACTACATGATGGCCTTGCTCATCGAGGTCTAAAAAGTCACGGAAAGGATTTTGAGTTGTTCATGGAGCCTCTTGTGGAGGAACTTCAACATGACTATGGAAGGGTGTTCTCACTCGATACCTATATAGCAGCCCACCGGCTGATTTCTTTCTGCGTCTTTGTTGTAATTTGGTGCATCCATGATTATCCGACTTTGGGCACTATGTCGGCGAGCGACACATGGTTAAAATGCATGTGTTATTTGTGTGAGAATCATTGTCATCTGTAATACTTAGCAAGATCTGTTACATTGGACACCGCCGTTTCCTTGCCAAGGACAAGCCGCATCCTAGAAAATACGAAGACATGTGTTCAATGCAAATCATGAAAACCGTGTTGCGCCAAAGAGGCTCACCGCCGATGAGTTGCAAGTGGAATTAGAAGGTCGGGGCATATTACACGAGGAAACCATCTTGTAATGGTAGCGGGAAAAGGAAGCGTGGCATGGTAGAAGAGATTATTGTTTACCTGAGGTCCACTTTGTGGGACTTGGAGTATTGGAAAGATTTGGATCTGCGGCATAATCTTGATGTGATGCACATCGAGAAAAATATATGTGACAACATTATCGGCACACTTCTTAACATTGAAGGCAAGATGAAAGATACCTTAAAATCTAGGATTGATTTGACACAACTGGGTATCAGAAAGGATTTGCAGGTGCAAGATGGAGGTAAACCACGGGATATGGCACCAGCTGTGTATGTCTTGGACAAGGTAAAAAGAAAAGAATTCTGCGAGGTCACATCACGTGTGAGATTCCCACATGGATTAAACACAACCACGAAAGGAGAGTCGGTCTGAGATGGAAACAAGGTACAAGGGTTGAAAACTCATGACTGCCACGTCCTACTTCAAAGGGTTTTACACTGTTATCCTTAGAGGATTGGGCATACGACTTACTCTGAGAAGCGATTGCGAGTTGGGACAATTCTTGAGGAACTCTGCGGTAGAAATATCATGATAGATGCTTTGGAGGCGTCTTAGAGACAAGATACCAACTATCCTACTCGACCTTGAGAAGATATATCCTCCGGCCTTCTTTGATGTGATGGTGCATTTATTTGTTCATCTACGATGAGGCACTACTTAGAGGTCGATGCGGTATGGTGGATGTACCCTATTGAAAGGCGACTAGGCACTTTCAAGGGCTATGTTAGGAAACGAGCTAGACCGAGGGTTCCATTGCGAGAGGCCTATATTGCTATAGAAGCGTTGACATTCTGCTCAAAATACATTGAAACAAGCGATCGACTTAGCAAAGAGGTGGTGAAGACAATCTCGGGCTCAATGTTTTCGATTATTACATTAGGAGTTACTGAGGGAAGAGTCGACAAGAGGACAAACCTAAAGATTTGGACAAAATGGTTTGGTATGTGTTGAATAAGCATCACGAGATACTACCTTATATCAAGTAAGTGCGATCTTGCAACTTATACATCATAATCTACTAAACTTGCAGCACATTCTTATATATTTAGATGTTTGGCGCGATCACTATGTTGTGCGGCATCTACAAAGAGGAATTCTTGCCGCAAAATCCAAGAAACATTGACAAAGCTGGTTATGGCAGGGATTTGCGAAATGGTTCAAGAACCATGTAAGCTTTTGAAGTGCAAATCGGTTTTTTAATATATTGAGTACATAAGATGATCAGCTTGTCTAATTTCTAACCATAGGTTAAGAAGATGCGGGAGGATGGGCAGGCAGTTGATGATGCCCTTTACTCACTAGCAATGGGTCTGATACTCGGGTAAGACATTATGAATCTTGCGTTGTTGGATATATGCGCTACAACACCCTTGCGAGGCGAAGGTAGGAAGACACAAAAGCAGTGCCATCATGAGCACGGATCGTATAGCAGAGACAATGAAATGTATGCTAACATAACAAACATTGTTCGATTGCGAGTATATCTCGATTTCGAGGATCATCGGTGTGTGGTTACATTTCTTTGTCGTTGTATAACCTGTTTTCGAGGATCACAAAACCCGAGGTGATGATTATTTCAAATCCATCAATGTCAAGGCGGCGTGCAGACCAACGAGCCTTTTATTTTGGCAAATCAAGCAACACAGATATTTTTCTTGGAAGACACATTTGCGTGGCGATGGTTGGAGAGTATTGCAAAGGTTTGAGAAGAGGAATTCATTTAATGAAGTTGCACAACAAGATGATGCTTACTTGCTCGATGTACAAGATAACACGGATGTTCCTAATATCTTTGAGAACCATCACGTCAATAATATTTGGCGAAAAAGATTGCTGTCATCTTGTGGACATACAAGAGTTGATCAAGAAGAAGCCAACGTTCGAGGACGTTGAGGACGAAGAAGAAGATGACACCATGGGGAATTACGATTTAGACTGATACACATGCGAAGATGTTAACGCTGCTGCTACGGATGATGATTACATTACTTTTGTCGTATTTGCCTGTCAGAAGACATTTTTATCTACTATGTGAAATTGTGTTTGCTATGACAAGCTGAAACACGATGAACATGTTGTTTAGTATTTTCTTTGTGAGAACATCACTTGTTATGTATGCCGATTTGTGTTTGGTGATTGTATGACAACTAAAATATGATGATATTGTTGTTTAGTTGTACTCATATTTGGCTGTGAAACATGAATTTGATGACATAATTTGTTGTTGGACTGCAATTTGCTCGGCGATCTTGAATGAGAACAAAGCTGACCCGGCAGGGGCCTCTACGCTATTTATTTATTTATATGAGCAAAGGGGATACCCCTGATTTCCGTTAATAGAAATCATTAGATGTTCACAACACTTCGCCCGACTGCTACACAGGTTTCATTCATTACTAGTTTGACAAAGTGCTCATGTCGTAGCCCTTGAATACATCACAGTGCTACATACTGCGCAAATAAAGAGACAATCATCCTATAGAGCACATCGATTTTCCCATTATCTTCACAAGCTCTTTCATCTCCTCATTGCCGTCAAGGCCGTTATTTGTTGCTTGGCCATGATCGGAAGAAGCTGCATCTTTAACCTTACGCTCTGCATCTTCCTCTTCTTCGTTCCTTGATTTACTTGTCCAACACCCCAACTTTCTTTGGTATTGGGATTCCTCGGCTAACCAAATAATCGGCGTAGTTGCATTCCCCACATCGACAACTTCCTAGAAATACAAATCACACTAATCTTCCCTTTTACGCACGAATCAAATTGGAAGATCATTAACCAAACTATTAAAAAATCAGCAAGCTGAAAGCAGCGAACAACACTTAAACATATTATTACCCCATGATTCGGGCATTTGTAGAAGACTTCGGCCAAGGTTGCAGATTGTGGTTGAGACGCGATGGATGACTCTGCGTGATTTGCGGCGATGGCACCACACTGTAACGGCGGAGTTGCGATGAGCAACCCGGCTGGGAATCTTGGCGATACGGCGGGGGTGTGATGAGACCCACGAGCAATGAATGCGGGTGGCGACTTGGCGCATATCTGGTTGTTACTGCTTGAAGAAGCGGTGGACGAGCAACCGGCGGACATAGTTCTTTGCGGCGAGCTTACGATGCTAGGTAGAGTAAGTAGAGAAGAGGAGAAGCGAGCGTTGGATATGTCGGTTTCATTACTTGTAGAGTAGCATAGCACCATATATAGTCATAGTCTAGGTTTGGATTCGAACCAGCTACGAGAGCACGTCTTTCTTTTTCTAAAACTTCGGCAGCGTCTCTTTCTTGGTACACTAGCTTGTTACATCGCCTTCCCAAGTCTTTGATTTTCTTTCCCTTTTTTGGCGAGGAAGGAAGGAGGACAAAATTGAGAGTTCCTCGGACTCGAACCCAAGACCTCTTGGTTTGAAAACCAAGGGTGCTAATCCTTATGTGGCGAATGTTCCTGTGAGGAATGCAGTGACGGATGCATTTTCCTCATGATTTTCTTCCTATATATAAAAATGTATGCTACTTGGTGTCGCTTGGTCAAAAAGCGATTGTGCCAACCTTGACCATTCGATTGACATTCAACGTCTGCAGCGTTTCTTGATCTCTTCTTCCTCGAGCCGCATAAAAGCCAAACCCGGTAGCTGGCGGGACACTTCTCCCGCCTCCCACGGCTCTTTGTGATCTTCCTCGGCTCTGTTTGTTCCCGTCCGAGGCCTCACCATAAATCCTTCGCCTTGGTTACGCTCGCCACAGCGCCGCCCTCGGTGTTGTCAACATGGTCGACAACCGAGAGGAATAAGGAGATATTTGTACATGGTGAGGATAGCGGTGGGGACCAGCGTGTAGCGTAGTATTTTGTTTTTTGGGACGGAGAAGGGTATCAAATGGGTTGTGCGGGACCCGTGGCCCATCTAGACTAGGCTTTTATTTCATAAGTTTAGCACATGACCAGCCAGTTTGTTTTTCCTTTCTAAAAATGGCTAGCGACTATTTTGTTTTTCTTGAGAATAACCAACATAGGCCTACTTGCTTTTCTCGCTGCTAGGCGGAAATCTTTCAAGGCGAGGAGGATGCATTTTGCCCGAAAATGGGCTATAAGTAATAAGAAATGGGCTATAAGTAATAAGAAATGGGCTATAAGTAATAAGAAATGGGCTATAAGTAATAATAAATGGGCTGTAAAATGAAAAAAATACAGCAAACATGCAATTAGTTCCCAAATATTGTTTTCTTTCGGATTTTGATATTTTAAATTTCATTGTTTTTATCTTGGGTAAAATTTCATTGAATTTAAATTAAGGTATATTTAGATTTAAAATTAATTTGAATCGGCTAGAAATTTCGAGTGTATGCTTTGTTTGGGACAGATTTGGAGGCTGACTTGTGGGTCTACTAGGTTGGCGTGTACTTTGGCTTTGTCAACTTAGTCCACAAAGCGATTCAAATTTAGTCCTAAGCGATTCTAACAATAGTGACCGTTGGATGTTAATCCAGCGGTCGTCTTCTTCTTCAATATCTGATCTTCTTGCTCGGTAGCCAAACCCGACTCCGATGGGACTGCGTGCTCCGCCTCCGTGGCCGCTATCTTGCCGCGCCTGAGCCGCACCGCCCACCCTACTTCATTCTTGGCGGGCCATTCCTCTACTCACCCTCACCTCCTGTTATTTTCCGGTGACGGCAGTCGGACCAGTAAACCCTCGTACTCCCCACCGCTTGGGCAACCATTGCCGAGTCTTCCCCGACTACGTGTCGTTCCCTTCCTAGACCTCGCCGTCGTCCACCCCCATGGTGCTCTCAGCGCGGCCTGGTCAACATGGTCAACGAACGACATCCATCGGCCATGGACTGTATGAGCAAAATAATGATTCCTCCACACGGCATTTGGGACCCACGGAAGGGCCTCTGTATTTCAGCGAAAAAACGTTCCCCGTGACATATCGGACCCACCATCTATATCTTCGCGCATGAGAAGTGCCTCCTTATTACGCACAAAAAATGAATACCCACCACGCTAGATGGGACCCACCATAGTGGGAGGATGACTTGTGTGCCAACTAAGTTGGCGGGGCGGAGGGCTTTGTCAACTTAGTCAATATGAAACGATTCTAGCTCCGGTGGCCGTCTGATGTCCATCCAACGGCCATAGTGCTTCTTCAACCTCTGGTCTTCTTGCTCCGGCCGCCCAAAGCGGCGCCCGGTCGTGCCAGCGTGCTCCTGCCTCTCTCATGGCCGGCTGTGATCACTGCGGAGGCCTCACCGCCCCTTCTACTCCCATCGCTGGCCGAAGGTATCCCTCTACTCACCCACCCCCTGTTATTCTGCTGACGGCGGCCTCACAGCCTTGGCCGAACAGTGAACCCTCGTACTCCTCTCTGCGGGCTACTTGCTGCGTCTTCCCCGGCTCCGTGTCGTCCCCTTCCTAGGCCTTGCCGTCATCCAGACCACCGCCCTGGTGCTCTCGGCGCGGCGTGGTCAGCGTGGTCAACACCCGACTTCCATCGGAAGAGTCTTGTGCGATGGAGAGGTGGCAATTTGGGTCGGTGACGCAAGGAAGTGCCTCCTTATTCAGCATAAAATAATTATTCCTCCACCTGACAGCAGGGACCCACCGGACGGGCCACCTTATTTCGCGAAAAAAACGTTTCCCCCTGACTGCTGGGACCCACCGGACGGGCCAGCGTATTTTGCGAAAAAAATGTTCCCCGCGCTGCTAATTCGGACCCACCGGAAGTGCCTCCTTATTATGCACAAAAAAATGAGTACTCCCCTTGCTAGCTGGGACCCACCATGGTGGGAGGCTGACTTGTGGGCCTACTAAGTTGACTGGGACGGGGGCCTTTGTCAACTTTAGTCAATATGAATGATTCTAGCTCCAGTGACCGTACGAGGTCCATCCAACAGCCGTAGTGCTTCTTCAACCTCTGGTCTTCTTGCTCCAGCCGTCCAAAGCAGCGCCGGTCGTGCCGCATGCTCCTGCTTCCCGTGGCGGCTGTCTTGTTGAGCCTCACCGCCCCCTACTATTCCCACCACTGGCCAGGCCCTGGCGAGGTAGCCTCACGCCGCAGCTGAACCAGTGAACCCTCGTACTCCTCTCCGCGCGGGCTTCCGCTGCCGCGTCTTCCCCGGCTCCCCGTCGTCCCCTTTCTAGGCCTCGCCGTCGTCCACCGCCCTGGTGCTCTCGGCGCCGCGTGGTCAAGGAACGACTTCCATCGGACATGGACTGTATGTGGAGAGGCTGATAGCTGGGTCCACGGCCACAGCAAGGAAGTGCCACCTTATTACGTGGAAAATAATGATTCCTCCACCTGACAGCGGGGACCCATCGGACCAGACCCTTTGTATTTCCACGAAAAACGTTTCCCACGACTCTTTGGGACCCACCAGCTACATCTTATACGCAAGGAAGTGCGTCCGGGCAAAAAAGCGATTCACCCCACGACGGCTTTGGGACCCACAGTGACACCTTCGCCGCATAAGGAAGTGCGTCCGGGCAAAAAAGCGAGTCGCCCCACATTGCGAGACCCACCAGCTACATCTTCGCGAGCAAGGAAGTGCCTTACGGTCGGGACCCACCTGGTCGAAGCGTCGTGGCGTTGTCATTTTATCGTGACGATATGCGATACATCTTTGAGTTAGTTGTGAAGCGGCGCACATGTCGTAGTAAGCGGCGCCGCGTGTAAATAATGGGTAGCGCTGCGTAGCATGTACCGCGTCATTACAGTGAGGTGCAAGAAAGAAAATACAGACCACATACGTTACATACGGGCGGGGTCTCGAGCGCCTACTCGGCGCATCACGTACATGGCTGGGTCGAACGGAGAAGCGTCGTCGTCGTGTTCATGGGGAGCCAACCGGTGGAGTCGAACTGAATGCGTGGTCGTGTTCGCCGGGAGGGCTTGGGCCGGAGCAGGCGATGGAAGCGAGGCTGGCATACCACACAGCGGAGCCCGGCCTCCCTACGTTCGGAGCGAGGTCCTGTTGATCGGGAGGGTGTGGCGTGCATAAAGCGGAGAAGCGGACCTCCCTACGGTCGAAGCAGGGGTCTGTTGATCGGGATGGGTGTGGCATACCGCCAAAAGCGGAGAAAGCGGACATCCTCACGGTCGAAATGGGGGTCTGTTGATCGGGAGGGGTGTGGCGTACCGTAAAGCAGACGAAAGCGGACTTGTGTTGGGCGCTTCTGGTCAAAGTGGGAGTCCTGTTCGCCGGGAGGGTGTGGCGTGCCGCAAAAGCAGGACTCCACGGGATCTTGTTCATCTCCACCGTCGACCTCCTCCAACCTCCCGGGCTACCGTCGACCTCCTCCGGCCTCCACGGGCTCCTGTTCATCCAGCCTCCCTGGCCTTTTCTCCACCGACTCTTTGTTCAACCACCCCTCCACGGGCACCCCTCCACCGTCTCTGTTCATCCAGCCCTCCACACCACGGGGTCTGTTCAACCACCCCTCCACGGCCACCCCTCCGCCGTCTCTGTTCATCGACCCTCCACACCACGGGGTCCTGTTCATCCGGAGAAATGCCACGCTCACTTGTTCATCAACCCCATAGCGCTCCTTTGTTCATCAATCGATCGGCCTCGATTAGCGGCGGTAGTGAAGGAATCGCTCCATCGAGTTGATTAACGACCATCGATGGATCGCTTCGGAATTGATAACACGTACACTGCGATTACAATCGCTTCGGGTTCGATTAGAGCCAACGCCTCGCTTCGGGTTCGATTAGAGCCAACGCCTCGCACATGTCACTGAGAGAAAGCAGCATCGCTCGGCCCCAGACCTCCCACCGTAACCGGCAACTCCCGAAATTTTCCTCCCCTCGCTTCTACCACGGTTTTTTCTGTCATGGGCGGCCCAAGGAATGTCATGCGGTTGCATCTCTGGCCCGCCCAAGGCGAAAAGCCCATTCTGTCATGATTTTTGTCATAGAAGTAGGAGCCCACCAGATCTATGATGAGACCGGGTTTTGTCACAATTATCGTCATAGAAGTGTCATATGTATGACAGAAAAAAAATTCGTTCAGCCCAAAATGTCATGGATGTGTCTTTTTTTTGTAGTGAGTATTCATTTTTGTGCGTAATAAGGAGGCACTTTTGGTGGGTCCGGTGACGAGAGGGAACGTTTTTTCGCGTGTCGGTGGACCGTTCGGTGGGTCCCAGCGATCGAGAAGCGTTTTTTAAGTGAAATCGGTGGCCCGTCCGGTGGGTCCCTCTTTGTCAGTGGAGGAATCATTATTTTCTGCGTAATAAGGAGGCACTTCCTTCTTGCCGTCGAGGACCCGGTATCGGCCTCTCCGCGTCTGATCCATGCTTTGCACCGAGAGCACCGAGGCGGTGGGCGGCAATGAGCCCTAGGAAGGGGCAGCGGAGTCGGGGAAAGGCAGGCGATGGAAGCCAGCGTGGAGAGAAGTGCGAGGTTCACTTTGGTTCGGCTGCGGTGTGAAATTGCCCGTCGCCCGAGGGCACTGGCGATGGTGGGAATAGTAAGGCGGTGAGGCCTCTGCGGCAACCTGACCCGACCACGGGAGGCCGAGGAGCATCTTGACACGACCGGCGCTGCTTTGGGCGGCTGGAGCAAGAAGACCAGAGGTTGAAGAAGCACTACGGCCATTGGATGGACATCGTACGATCACTGCGGCTAGAATCGTTTATATGGACTAAGTTGACAAAGCCCTTGGTACGCGTCAACTTAGTAGGCCCACAGGTCGGCTTCTGAAATGGTGCGCCCAGATGTCAGGGGGAGGAATCATTTTTTGGGCCGGTGAAGCTAGAATATCCGAGATTGAAGAAGAAGCACGACATCCGTTGGATGGACATCCAACGACCCTTCTGCTAGAACCGTGTGTTGACTATAAGTTGACAAAGCCTTGCATACGCGTCAACTCTCTTTTTTAGGGGGCCAGCGTCAACTTAGTAAGGCCACAAGTGTGTGGCAGAGAACTTATAGCCCATTTGTGATTTGTTAGAATGTGCAGCCAATTTTTGAATTATAATGGAATTTACTACAACCCATTTACAGTTTGTTAAAAGTACAGCCCATTTCAACCAACCGTTCAAAACAGAATTCAATAAAATTTCCCACATTTTGATGGGATCCGAAATATTTTTATACCGAAATTTCTAGTTAGATTAAATAAAATTTCAATATAAAATTATATTACGTAAAAATCCAATGAAACATTGCGCTCGCAACAATTAATGAAATTAAAATTTTCAATATCCAAAAATAATATTTTATAAAGTAATTACGTGTTTGGTGCATTTTTATAGTTAATTCTTGCCCAGTTTTTATAATTACATCCCATTTATTATTTCTTAAAGCCCATTTTCTTGTTAAGCCTAATGCATCACTCCTAGGAATGATTTGCAGCCAGTGAGCAGGAGAATAACAACTTGACCTTGCCTGGGTATCCTAAAAAAAGTATAGCTAGGCTAGCCATTTTCAGCTTGAAAAAAATTAATATCTGGGCTGGATATCTGGCCTAGGGTAGACGGGTCACAGCCCGCCCAGTTAATAGTTGCAGCGATGTTTTCGTTGTTGTTTAGAGGAGAAAAATTAATATCTCGGCTAAACATCGCTCAAGAAAAACTCTGCAGTGCTCACACCTCAAAAACACAAATACTGCTCGAGCTGCTTGGTCCCAGCTTTCGACCGCTTCTTGTGCAATTCTCTCATTTATTGACTACATAGGTTGACAATGGTGTGGGACCGTGATGTCAGGAAACCAGGTGGAAGCAAAAAAAATTATAGTTTTATATACTAATAAGGAGACACTTGCTGTCATCCTCTCCAAGTAAAGTCATCTCCTCATCCTCATGTCCGTTGACCATGTTGACAACGCGAGACGGCGGCGCCACGACGTGCGCAACAACTCGAAGGACGACGAAGAGGGCCTCGCGGGTGTCAGTGTCAAAACCAGCAGATCTCGGGTAGGGGGTCCCGAACTGTGCGTCTAAGGCGGATGGTAATAGGAGGCGAGGGCCATAATGTGTAGCGACTAGACCTCAAACAGTATGATCTCTGTGCATCAGTGTCATCCCTGGATCGATAATCTTGACACGCCGCATTGCCAGAAGGATTTATATGAGTAGCAATCACACACTTATTACATCGAAAATCTCAAAAGAGATCTTATTACAATAAATATGGCTTAATGCCATCTAATAACGATAATAGCGGAAGGCTTGTAAGATAAGCGAGTCCATCAACTCCAACGGCATCACGAGTATAGAACCACGACCTAAGGCACCTTACTCATCGTGCGAAAAGTCTACAACATGAGCGTTGCAGCTTTCGAAAGCAATCAAGCACATGGAATATGGTGGCAAGGTAACACATAGAGAGTAATATGAAAGAGTAATGCTATACTACATGCATATATGGCTGGTGGAAAGCTCTATGGTTACAATTTTGTGTAAAGCCAATTTTTCACTACTGCAAAGGACTAAATTTTATTTAACTATCATGGTGGTTGTTAAACATTGAGAATAGTTGACAGCATTCTCAATCCCAATTAAAAAAATATCATCATTAACCCAACAATATTAATTAAAGTAACATGATGAGATTCACATGATAATCCAAGTACTACATACTCAAGATGTCCATAATCGGGGACACGGCTAACCATGATTAGTTTGATACACTCTGCAGAGGTTTGTACACGTTTCCCCACAAGACTCGATCTCCTCCATTTGATTTCTCGCACTAGATGATGTTTGAGAAACGGATGACCGAGACATAGTCTTTCAGAAGCGCTAGCACCTTACGAACGGGTAGACCGTACCAATCTACATCCCCTACATACGCTAGTCTACCCTTTGTAAGAGTTACATACGACTTAGTCAACTATGCTAGAGCCCATAGTAGCTTGTGGCTGCACACGGAAGTTTCTAGCATGAATAATCTCATGATCCTTTGAGCACGGGTGGCGGTCCAAAAGCAGGCAATCTGGAATACCCAGGTACCTCAATCCACCCGGATGTGTGTTTAAGTTGCCACCTTAAATAAACCATTAATTAACAATCTCACATCTTTCATGGATACACTCACCCAATCCACGTCTACTAGCATAGCATGGCATAATAAGCAAGCGTAGAAGTAACTCACAAGGGTTTGCTTATAAAATAGGTAAGAGGTACTACCTCTACTACTTTCACTAAACCCACTGTTTAATTGGATACTAATCATGGCATGTTTGAGGATTGATGTAGTGCATAAAAACTGGGTATGAAAAGAGGTATGATCAAAGTGTTACTTGCCTTGTTGATGATCCGTGAAACCTAGAGATTCAAAGTAGCAAGCGGCGCACTCCGGGTACTCTATCGCAAACAAACAAGCACACAATAAGTACTCATCTAATTCACAGGTAAAACTCAAATAAAATATCTAACCAGAAAGTTCAACTTAAGAACTCCGGTTTGCGAAAAGAATCAAATCGAACGAAGCAACGAAAGTCAAACAGCGAAAGAAACAAGCCTCGTATACTAGTCTGGACCTAAGGCAAATTTTACAGAGGCAAAAACTTGTTTGAATTGATTATTCCGAAAGAGGGTTTCGAGACGAAACTCTAGGCGCTTGAAACGCCTGATTCCGACAAACGAGCGAAAAGTTATACTAGATCGAAAATCGGAACAGAAATCGCGATCAGAAAAATCGCTGAATAAATCCGAGAAAAAGAAAAACGACGAACAGATTAACGAACGAACGTTCGTTTTCTGGATCTAAACGATGAACGCGTTCGTTAAAACGAACGAACGAGCGAACCCTCGCTAATTAACCTAAAACGAAAAAAAATCAATCTAATAAAAAAACGGATTTAAAAAAACCCGGCAAAAACCGACGGAAAACCGAACGGTTTTCTAAAAAAAACAATGACGGGTCAACCTCGTGAGTGTGTGGCGGTGGTAATGGCCTTGGCGGCAGTGGCGGCGGCTAGGTTTGGCGGCCAGTGGTGGGCTGAGGCGGGGGTCGGCCGGCGCTTTATAAAGCCCGGCGAGTGAGTCTGGCGATTCACAACAAAGCGGTTTGGATTTTTTTTAAATAATTACGTGCAGAAAAACTAACGAAAGAAAAACTAAACGGACTCCAAAAATCCTGAAATAAATTTTCCCCGGCTTCTAGAATCAAGCCGAACAAGATGAACATTTATTCGGGGCCTAAATGTAATTTTGAAAAGCAGCATTTTCCTAAATTCAAATAAAATAGCGAAAAACTCCAAATAAAACTCTTATTTGATTTATTTATTAAATCTTCAATATTCCTTTATTTTAGGAAAGTCATTTTATTCCCTCTCTCATATTTTGACAATAGAAATAATTGAAGATAAAATAAATAATATCAAATGATCCTATTTTCAGAATTTGAGAAAACTCAAATATGAAAATAACGAAATCCCCAACTCTCTCCGTGGGTCCTTGAGTTGCGTGAAATTTCTAGGATCGAGCCAAAATGCAACAAAATATGATATGCAATTGATGATCTATGTATAACGTTCCAAATAGGAAATTTGGGATGTTACACAATGTTTACCCAGGTTCGGGCCCTCTCGATGGAGGTAATACCCTACTTCCTGCTTGATTGATCTTGATGATATGAGTATTACAAGAGTTGATCTACCACGAGATCGTAGAGGATAAACCCTAGGAGCTAGCCTAAGATTATGATTGTTCTTGTCCAACAGACTAAACCCTCCGGTTTATATAGACAGGAGGGGCTAGGAGATTACCTGAGTCGGTTACAAGGGAGGAGATCTACATATTCGAATTGCCAAGCTTGCCTTCCACGCAAAGGAGAGTCCCACCTAGACACGGGACGAAGTCTTCAATCTTGTATCTTCATAATCCAACAGTCCGGCCAAAATATATAGTCCGGCTGTCCGAGGACCCTGTAATCCAGGACTCCCTCAGTAGCCCCCGAACCAGGCTTCAATGGCGATGAGTCCGGCGCGCAGATTGTCTTCGGCATTGCAAGGTGGGTTCTTCTCCAAATTCTGAGTACCTGTCGAGTAGTGTTCGGCTTCCCATGAATGTTGCGCTCCTTGGCTTCAGCGCCTAATAATGGCTATCATCCATGTGTCGAGCGAATGCGAAGTGAAACATTTTACACTTGCCACTAACCACTGTGAGCAAATCATCTATTTAAAGAGCAGGGATCCTCGGATCCAGATCACACCATCCCCCACAATGAGTATCCATCGAGGCCAGCGCCGGAAAAGCCCATCCCATCATGGCCGGCCACCGCAACTCCTCCTCTCGCTCCCGTAGCACTAAGACAGGCAATTGGAAGAAGTGTTCCGTCCCCCACAACCAATTAGTAGAGTTACCGACCCAGGGGTTTCTCCCTCCAGCGTATATGGTCCCCGTCCGAGCCGGACTTGCCACTTACAACGGCGGGGAGCAAGCGGAGAGCTTTCCCAACCCATCCATGGGGGAGCGGGTATGCCTTGTCCCTTACTTATTAAGGGGACTTGGATTTCCAATCCATCCGTTCCTCCGTGGGCTCCACAGTTCTCACGGTCTCCGGTACATAACTTTACTCCCGCCTCCATATTACACATCGATGGCTATGTCGCCCTTTGCGAGCTGTTTTTGGGCTGCGGAGCCCATTTCGAGCTATGGAAGAGGCTATTTTGCCCCGTACCCCGTACACAGGAGGGGTCAATATATCAAGTGGGCGGAGGCGAGATATGGCGCATCACCGGGACCGGATACCTGTCTGGTACTTCGAAGAAGACATCCAAAGACTAGCCTTCGGAGTGGTTATATATGGGCGTCCCCTTCCGGACCCTATGGATGGGCCTTCTGAGTTCAATACGCCCCTTTGAAGAAAGCGCGCATGGTGGCATCCTCGGAGGCCCCAGGAGGAAGATAACAGAGAGGTCCTTTACCTGATGGGCAGAATGAAAACACTGGCCAAATCAGGATTGACAATAATCGAGGTTATGTCAATATGTATAATGCAGGGGGTGCAGCCACTTCATATCGGGGACAACCCATGTGGCACTTCAGTGGAGAAGACGATGCCACCCGTAGTGGTCGTAAAGGTCCGGACTCCGTCGCTGCTCTAGCGAAGATACTCTCCAATTTATATAAGGGAGAGGAAGAGGAGTTCATCCGCATTAAGCCACGGGATGGATTCTCCATGTACAACCCCCAAACTGGGTGAGCTGCTACTTTTTACTCTAGACCTTCCCGCATTCTTCATCATAAGTATTTACCTTGCTATTTCATAGCAGGAACTGCGAAAAGCTGTGAGGGAGGTCCATAGCCCGTCTCCACAACCAGAGGACCCTGACCGGGCCCTCGACCCCGGACTCGAAGAAGATCCGGACACATTTGTGGAGCTCATTGACATGACGTTCTATCAGTTAAGCTGCAACGGTGCCTTGGTGGCATCATAGCCAATTATCCTGGACTGTTCCCTGCATCACATGTAAGTAAAACCGGAGTCCCAACTTCCGAGAAGGATCCCTTTTTTTGTACTTCGCCTACCGCACACATATGGTGTCTTCTGAGGAAGGCCCTCGGGACGCCATGCCGAACCCGCATTGACTCACCAACAAGGGCCACTGAAACCAGGTAGGCTTAAAAGGAAGGCGGTCAGGACTGAGACGCCGTCGCAGAGGTATGAAAAAGAACCCTGCTCCGTGGTTGTCGTCTTGAAAATATAATGACATCCATGGTTCTGGCGGGAAAAAGCAGCTCGCGGACTGTATCAGGAGAGCACTGACCATGCCTCCACCGGTAGGGCTCAGGGGCGGACTTAGAGGCAGATGCTAGCGTGGGGACAACGCCGGATGTTCCTCCTACGAGAGGATGTGGATAGGCTATCCGCTACGAATTCCGAAGTGGAAAGTGCCATGAATAACAGGCGTCGCCGGGCCGTACTTCGCGACCCCTGTTTCTCTGAAGAGGCGTTCGATGCCTTCAACTTAGGAGAGGCATATATCCGAGCTGCTCAAAATGGTCTTGCCAGAGCCACGTACCAGTATGTAAAGGATATACGGGTAAGAAAATCTGATAATTATGTATATCAGTAGCCCCTGAGACTTGAAACAGTTGACACAACTGATTTAAGGATCATTATTTGCGTAGGTTCTTACAGAGAAGAATACATAGTTGTCTTAGGAGCTCGAGGAGAGCAAAGCACAGCTACGGGCCGCAGTTGCCGCAATGACGGAGTCCGAGAAGTCCCCATCTGGTAACACTTGTTTCTATCAAAAAGAATGACATGTACCGGTTAGTATGCGGCATGCATGCAAATTTAACAAAAGATTCTGCAGATGATCCCAGTGTGAATCCGGAGGTCGTGCAAGGAGATGAGCAACATGCTCAACGACAGTTAAAAAATTTGGCGTCTTGGCGTGCTTACGCAACAAGCGGAGAAAAAGCGATCTCCAAGATGCCAATACCTGGCAGTGTTGAACTGAAAGATGTTCGGGCCAGCTTGACTCCGTAAAAGGAGAATAAGAGGCTTTGTGCGACATTTTAGTAAGTGCTTGAACGAACTTTCATAGAGTTCGGCGAAGAAACCGGCTAACAGAGTTACATCTGCAGGTATGCTGACGGGTCATCCCGCAGAGGAGATGCCCGGGTCTGCGGGTGATCTTCAGAGCTCTCACAACTGCACGAACAAGTTCGGCAGGTGATGCAGGGCATTGCCCAAGCCTTGTGGCCCTCTGCCACCCTGCCAGGAGGCATGGGAGAGCTTGTAGAGATGCTCAAGGGAGCGCGGCGGCACTTCCGCTTATGGAAGATATCTGCCTGCCAACAAGGTGCAAGGGAAGCCTAGGCCATGGTGAAGACTCGATATACCAAGGCTGACCCGAACCACATGGCCGAGGTCGGACTTGTGGGGTCTGATGGGAAAGAGATACCCGTCAGTTTGGTGTATGACCAGGTGAAATTAGCATAAAGTATTCCCAACAGGATTGTAGGCTAGATAGCACATTGGATGGTATAGAAGAAGAATTTAGTCGATCTAAGTATTGTGTACTTCAAGTGACATATATTGTCCCTAGCGGATTTTAAATCATTTGTCATGGCGGACCTTTTTAAGCTTTGACCTCCGGACCCGGCGATGCAGAGTGTATCCGAATACCGGCTCGATTATGTAAAAACCGGAGTGCAGCGTTGGAAACAAGGCGTAGGGATCATAAGTGCTTGAACAGACAAGTACCCAACTAGCTATGTTATATTACATGGATAGTAAGAAACATCTTCCAGGGAGAATAATTCCGTTAAGGGGTCCTTTCCCTGGGTACGCATGCATTAATGTGCATGTCCAAAATGCGGAACGAGATGCAGGATATAAACATCTGGGGGCATTTATTGAAATAAGTAAAAGTCATCTTTTGTTCACCGACTGAATATTCCCTTAAGAACGCTAGCTTTCGGCTTCACCCAGTCCGAGGTACACATCCATTGACCGGCGGTAACAATGTGAGAGGTGCTCCCCTTATGCCCTAGCGAATTAACGAGAGCGTGGGGCATAAACACAAGAGCGAACAACCCAACTTGGCCAATACTTAAGTCATATCGATGCATATCATGGCGAAGAAAAGGTACATGTGGAAAAGTAACACATGTGCGGGGGGCATAGAGCCCGGAACATAGTTATATTAAACTTCTATATAAGAAGCCCCCAGGTACAGTGAGCACGCCTAGCGCGTCAGGATTGTGTAGTCAAGACACATTTTAACCTTTTAAGGCCGTGAAAAAAAGAGAGAAAAGAAAGAAAGAAAAGACAGATAACAGATATATATATATTAAAAATTGACGGAGGTAAGGAAACGAACAGAGAGTCCGGCACTAGGCGTAAAACCTTCGGAGTCTGGCCGCGTTCCATGGGTTGGCTCGAGTCGATTGTCCGATGCATCCCACGGGCAGTGCACGCTCCACGGTCGAACTTTGTCAATAATGAAGGGACCTTCCCATTTGGGCTTGAGCTTGTCCTTTTTCTTCTCTGGTAGGCGTAGAAACGAGTTCGCCAATGTTATAATTTTGGCCCGTGCTTCTGCCTTTGATACCATCGAACTGTTGATAGAATGCGGGCCGGGCTTTTGCCACGTCACTCTCCTCCTCGAGGCGTCCAAACTGTCCTGCCGATCAAGCTCGGCTTCTTTCTCTTCGTACATGCGCTTTTCGAGGTGAGTCATGAATGATGTCATGAGGCGAGTACCGCCTCTGCGCCGTACACCATAAAAAATGGTGTGTATCCGGTAGTCTTGGTTCGGCGTGGTCCGCAGCCCCCATAATGCAGTCGAGCTCCTCGACCCGGTGCGTGTCTGATTCCTTCAAGGATCGCACTAATCTGGCTTTAATGCCGCTCATGATAAGACCATTTGCTCGCTCGACTTGACCGTTAGTTTGAGGGTGATAGAGCGGAGGCATAATCGAGCTTAATGCCCATGCTTCTTTGCACCAAGTTTTTACCTAAATCGGCTGTAAAGTTCGAGCCATTATCGGTGATGATCTTTGTGGGGATCTTGTAACGATTGTACAACACGGATATGAAGTCTATCACTGGTCCGGACTCGGCCGTTTTAACTGGTTTGTCTTCTATCCACTTGGTGAATTTATCCACCATGACCAATAGGTATTTTTTCTTATGGCTTCCCCCTTTGAGGGGTCCGACCATATCAAGCCCCCAGACCGCAAAGGGCCAAGTAATGGGGATTGTTTGAAGAGCGGTAGGTGGCATATGGCTTTGGTTTGCAAAAAGCTGGCAACCGGCCTTAACGTTGGAGCGAGGTCTGTGCGTCTGCCTTTCGGGCCGTCGGCGATAAAAACCTATACAGAAGGCCTTGCTTACAAGGGCCCGAGCTGCGGCGTGGTGGCCGCCAAGTCCAGCATGAATTTCTGCCAAAAGTTGCCGTCCTTCCTCTTCGAAGATGCACCTTTGAAGTACTCCTGTAGCGCTTTTCTTATAAAGCTCTCCCTCATGGACCTTGTAGGCTTTAGACCGCCGCACAATGCATTGTGCCTCGTTTGGGTCCTCAGGGAGTTCTTGCCTAGTTAGGTAAGCCAAGAAGGGTTCTGTCCACGGGGCGATGACAGCCATAATCACTTGGGCCGAAGGTGTTATTTGGTGGCGAGCCTCCGATTACGATTATGCGCCCCGATGCGGCTATATCCCCACGTGTCGAGAAGCCACGACTTAGAGGCATAACCGCATTGAAAGCAATGTCGCAAGTGCGGTAATCTTCACACAACCCATGTAATACATAAGGGAAAGAGATATATAGTTGGCTACGATGCCACTTCACACAATACATAAATAAACATCCATCATCGAGAATACACTCAAGGTCCGACTACGGAACCAAAATAAAGAAAGATACCCCAAATGCTACACGGATCCCGATCGTCCCAAGCTGGGCTCCACTCTTGATCATCGAGGAAAAGACACATAAGTAATGACCACGTTCCTTGTCGAACTCCCACTTGAGCTCGGTTCGTCACACCGCGCATGGCATCGGCACAACTGTTTTTGGTAGAATCTGTGAGTCACGGGGACTCGGCAATCTCACACCAGCGAGATCAAGACTATTTAAGCTTATAGGAAGGATGAGTTGTAAGGTGGAGCTGCGATAGCGACTAGCATATATGGTGGCTACATTCGCAAAGAGAGCGAGAAGAGGAGCAAAGCACGGTCGTGAAGCTAGAAGCGATCAAGCGGTGATCTGAACAACTTACGTCAAACATAACTCCAACACCGTGTTCACTTCCCGGACTCATGAGAAGAGACCATCACGGTTACACCTTGATTGATGTGTATTTTAATTGAGGTCAACCGGGTTTTCTACAACGGACATTAACAAATTCCCATCTGCCTCATAACGCGGGCACGGCTTTGAAAGATAATACCTGCGAGGGGTGTCCCAACTTAGCCCATTATAAGCTCTCACGGTCAGCGAAGGATATTCCTTCTACCGGGAAGACCCGATCAGTCTCGGAATCCCGGACTACAAGACATTTCGACAGCAATAAAACAAGACCAACAAAGCCGCCCGATTGTGCCGACAAATCCCGATAGGAGCTGCACATATCTCGTTCTCAGGGCACATCCGGATGAGACATCCTACGAGTAAAACCAAGCCGCGAGTTTCCCGTGGTGGCCTTGATCTGCTTTCGTTCGGGCTGACACTTTCGAAGAACCTTTGGTCGGGGGGTTAAAATAAAGATGACCCTCGGGCTCGCGAAAACCGGGGAAAAAAGGCTTAGGTGGCAAATGGTAAAACCAAAGTTGTGCCTTCTTTGGAGGAGTCTTATTCAAAGCGAACTGTCAAGGGGTCCCATAAATCACCCAACCGATGTAAGAGCAGCGAAATCAAGGAACATAACACGGTATGACAGAAACTAGGGCGGCAAGAGTGGGACAAAACACCAGGCATAAGGCCGAGTCTTCCACCCTTTACCAAGTATATAGATGCATTAATTATAGCAGATATATATTGTGATATCCCCAACAAGTAAACATGTCCTAATAAGGAACAATATCTCCAGGTTCCAAAAGGAACAAACTTCATCTTCACCTGCAACTAGCAACGCTATAAGAGAAATTTGAGCAAAGCGGTAACATAGCCAAACAACGGTTTGCTAGGAAAGGATGGTTAGAGGTTTGACATGGCAATAATGGGTGGCATGATATAGCACATGATAGGCATCGTAGCATGGGCATAGCAAAAGAGCGAGCATCTAGCATAGCAAAGATAGAAGTGATTTGAGGGTATGGTCATCTTGCACGCAAAGTTCTCGAGTTGTCGAAAGCTTGATCCTCGTAAGCGTTCTCAACAGGTTCCTCGTTCACGAACTTCGTCTCCGGCTCTACCCAAAGCAAGAACACAATCAAAGGAACCACAATAAATCACGGTTGCAATGCACAAGCAACATGAGGCAAAACATGACATGATATGTCACGAGATGTGATATGCAATGCGTATCGTGCTCCGGAAGGAAAATGATGAACCAGGCATCAACTTGGCAAACCAAGTATGCCGCTGGAAAGATGAGATGATTTCGGTTGAAATCGATATAAAGATCACCGGAATCGGATGCACGGTTTGCAAATGACAAGCAAAACAAGAATGTCACAAATCTGCCATTAACAGCATGATACCACATAGCAAGTAACAAGAAATTAAGCTACTGCACCCAAACGTATTAGAGAAACATATGGCAGTGATCTACTCAAGATGCTTGACAAAATATGAACACTGAGCTACGGCTAAATCATATCATAACAGGTTCAAACAAGCATGGCAAAAGTGCAAAACATATCAGCTTCACAGACTGAAATTACTGAACATCGCAAAAACAGCATCAGGTAGCAATGTTCAGAGCAAGAAAACTGCATGCTACGGGAACGTATAATAGCAAACCAAGGCACGGAATGAATCTACTCAAAGCATAGAACAAAAGTCCCTTACTGACCATAATCCAAAAAGGATTAGAAAATATAGTAACGTCCATGTCAATATCGCAAGTTTCGTTAACAGATTCAGCAACATGGCATGTCAAAACAGAGATAACAAGTAGGCATGTTTAAGAGCTCAAAGCACTCACTACAAGAGCCTTTCATGATAAAATAAGCATCCATACATAAAGAAGACATGGCATAGAAGACATAAATGGCAAGAACAATATCATAGCGTACACGGATCAACCACAACAACCTTGGCAAAATTAAATAACATGTAAACAATCTGCCAGGAAACATTTTATAGCAAAAGTAAAGCTCGATTGACTCAAGCTATGGCACTCCATAATTGCAACCAAAGGCATGGATGGATAGAGCATAACCATATGTTCAAAACATCCTTACTGAAGTATCTCAAAATATGCATGGATCTCTTTCTAGCATCAAGTTAACATGGCATCAAAATATCAGCTAAACAGGGCTGAAATCAGCAACATCGGAAGCCTACTTTGCATGCTTGTGCTAGTAACCACATAGATCATAAAAATACATGGCATACACCCCTAGAAAGATGGAATGTCATATTACAAAACACATGTAGGACTCAAATTCATAGGGTGCACACATCAATCATAGAAAAAATAACAAAAGAGCATGTTCTGTTAAGAAACAGAAACTAACATCACAACCTTATTCTAACAGCATTTCGGGCGTCAAGATGAGCTCAAATTAAAATGATGCAATGATATGAAATGATTTACTCTTCGAGGCGAACATTTCGACGTATCACACACACGAAATGGAGCTACGGATGCAAAGTTATGGTGCGTTGAAAATGCCACAAAATAATCACCGAGACAAAAACTTAGACGAAATTAAAGGGGGGGGGGGGAAGGCAACCCACGGGACCCGAACAAGAACCGAGGCGACCGGCGGCCGGCTGCGCTCGGCAGCGAGACGAGGGCAGCGAGGCCGAGGCCGAGGAGAGGCCGGTGGCTGGTGGCATGGTGGTGGGGAGGCGGGGCCCGGCCGGTCTTGAGCAGGAAGCAGGGCGGTGGCGGCTTGGCCGGGGGCAGTGTGGGCCCATGACCTGGCGCTGGCAATGAAGTGGGGACCAGGTGACACGTGTCGTCTTGTTGAGAGGCTGGTGGCGGGACGTTGTCCGGCCCGCTCCGGACACGTCCGGCGGTGGCGGATCTGAGATTTGAAATGGGGGGTGCTTAAATAGGCATAGAGGGAGCTAGGAGAGTCCAAATGAGGTGTAGTTTTCGCCCACACGATCGTGATCGAACGACGGAGAGCATGGAAGTGACTTAGATGGATTATTGGGCTGTTTTGAAGGGGGTGTTGGGCTGCAACTTAAAAGAGGCCTTTGCGAGAGTGCGGTTAACCTTTGGAGTACCAAACGAGCTCCAAATGACCCGAAACTTGACCGGTGGTCTATCGGTGGTATGCCAAGGCCACTTGACAAACCTAGGTCCATTCCGAGAAAGTCTAGTACCCACTCACGGAAAAACGTAAAAGAGGACGCCGGGGAACATAGGAGCGCCGGATTGCAAAACGGACAACGGTGAAAATGCTCGGAATCATGAGACGAACACGTATGCAAATGCGATGCACATGATGACATGATATGAGATGCATGACACGGACAAAATGCAAAAAGAAGAAAAACCCAACCACGGAGGGAATATCATATCACAATGCCGAAAATGGCAAGAGTTGGAGTTACAAATATGGAAAGATACATCAGCGGTGTTACAACACTCCACTACAACAAGAGGATCTCGTCACGAGATCTAGGACTGAAAGAACTCAGGATAATCGGGCGGAGGTGATCCTCGCGCTCCCGGTGGCTTCTCGGTCGGAATGGTGTGACCACTTCACTTTCAGGAATTTGATTGACTTGTTGCGAGTCTTGCGCTTGGTTTCTTCAAGAATAGCAGCAGGGGTGCTCATGATAAGAGAGATCTTCTTGAAGGTCAATTTCTTCGAAGTTGATGGTGCGTTCAGGAGTCTTGAAGCACTTGCGAAGCTGTGACACGTGAAACACGTCGTGCACATTTGCAAAGTTGGATGGAAGCTCAAGTTGATAGGCGAGATCGCCTCTTTTGCCAATGATCTTGAAAGGACCCACGTATCTAGGGGCAAGCTTCCCTTTGATACCCGAGCGGCAGAGTGCCCTTCATTGGAGAGACGCGGAGGTAGACATGGTCTCCGATTTCAAAAGCCACATCACGGTGCTTGTCATCATAATAAGCTCTTCCGGCGCGATTGCGGCGGCTTTGAGATTCTCACGAATGACTTTGCACATTTCTTGACCACGTGATCAAGTCGTTGCCAAGAAGTTGGCGTTCACCTGTCTCGGACCAATTGAGAGGAGTACGACACTTTACGCCATAGAGAATTTCGAATGGGGCCTTGCCGAACTCGCGGAAGCTGTTGTTGTAGGAGAACTCGGCATATGGAAGACAATATTCCCACTTCATACCGAAGGAAATGACACAAGCCACGAGCATATCTTCAAGGATTTGATTGACTTCGCTCAACTTGGCCACTTGTTTGAGGATGGAAAGCTGTCTTTGAAACGAATGTTGGTGCCCATGGCCTTGAAAAGAATCCCAAAACTTGGAGGTAAAGATGCTTTCTGATGCGAAGAGATCAATTGTGGAATGCCGTGCAAGGAGACAATCTGGATGTGTATAGCTACGCCAACCGAGCTGCTGTGATGGATTCTTTGATAGGAAGAAAATGAGCCACTTTAGTAAGCTTGTCAATGACAACGAAGATAGCATCATTTCGGCGCTTGGACTTAGGAAATCCAGTCATGAAGTCCATTTCAATATGATCAAACTTCCATTACGGAATAGCAAGAGGTTGGAGGAGACCAGCTGGTCTTTGGTGTTCTGCTTTCACTCTTCTGCAGACATCACACTCATTCACGAATTGAGCAATTTCTCGCTTCATTCGAGTCCACCAAAATGACTGCTTGAGGTCATGGTACATCTTCGTACTTCCAGCATGAATGGATAGAAGGGAATTGTGCGCCTCGTTCATAATGACTTTACGTAGATCACCCTTTGGAACCACAATCCGGTCCTCGAAGAAAAGAGTGTCTTTGTCATCAATGTGGAAGCACTTGTACTTGGAAATGCCCTTATCGATACCACGTTTCACCTTTTTCACCATGGTATCCAGGAGTTGAGCCTCACGAATTTGGTCTTCCAAAGTAGGAGAGACTATGAGGTTGGCAAGAAAGCCTTGAGGAACAACTTGAAGATTCAGCTTATGGAAAGCTTCACAAAGATCCGGTTGGAAGGGCTTGAGGATTAAAGCATTGCGATAAGCCTTCCTGCTCAAAGCATCTGCAATGACATTGGGCTTGCGGGAGTATATTCAATACTTGGGTTGTACTCTTGAATCATTTCGACCCATCGAGTTTGCACGAGGTTGAGGTTGGGTTGAGTGAAGATATACTTGAGGCTCTTGTGATCGGTGAATATGTCGACTTTCCTTCCCAACAAGAGATGTCTCCATGTTATCAATGCATGGACAATCGCCGCCAACTCAAGATCGTGAGTGGGGTAGTTCTTTCGTTGGGCTTCGGTGACGAGAGGTATAGGCCACAACTCTCTTCTCTTGCATTAACACAGCACCGAGACCTTGAAGAGAAGCATCACAGAAAACTTCAAATGGCTTGGATTCATCGGGAGGAGTCAAGGCAGGGAGCTGTGACGAGTTTCTCTTTGAGAGTATTGAAAGCAACGTCACACTCGGGAGACGGACATACTTCACATGCTTACGGAGGAGGTTGGAAAGAGGCTTTGCAATCTTGGAGAAGTTCTCAAAGAATCTTGACAATAGCTTGCAAGTCCAAGAAAACTGTGGAGCTGTTTGACATTACGAGGAGGTTCCCAATTCACAACTCTGAGACACCTTCTCGGGGTTAACAGCGATGCCCTTGGCGGAGATGATATGACCAAGGTAAAGCAATTCATCAAGCCAAAATTCACATTTGGAGAACTTCGCATAGAATTGATACTCTCTGAGCTTGTCTAGCACCAATCGCAAATGTTTGGCATGATCTTTCTTATTCTTGGAGAAGACCAAAATATCATCAAGGCAGACCAAGAGGCAATTCATTGGTGTAGGGGTTGAAGATGAAGTTCATCATCCGAGAGAAAGTTGGAGGAGCATTGACAAGGCGAAAGACATGGCGGTATATTCATAAGAACCAAAGCTTGTTACGAATGCTTTGTCTTGGGAATATCTTGTTCACGAATGCGAATCTGATGATAACCCATCTGAAGGTCAAGCTTGGAGAACACATTAGCACAATTGAGTTGATCGAAAAGAACAGAGATGTTGGGAAGTGGAAACTTGTTCTAGATAGTCTTCTTATTCAATGGACGGAATCGACGCAAAGTCGATGCATGCCATCCTTCTTACGGACAAAAAGAACACCACAACCCCAAGGAGATGAACTTCGATCCGATCAAACCCAGACGCTCTTGTTCATCGAGCTGCTTCTTCAATTCCTTCAGCTCATTAGGTCCAAGCTTGTATGGGCGCTTGCAAGCGGGTTGATGCTAGGCTCAAGATCGATAACTTGAACTCAAGCGGCGGTGAGGAGGCATTCTGGAAGCCCATACGGAAAGACATCTTGGTACTCACAAACGACTGGAATCGAGAGAGATCGCATCCAATTCGCCCTTCTCATTGAGAGAAAACAACCGAATGGTTTCATCACGGCGGCATAGATGATCACATCATTAGAAGAGTGAGTCAATTGAATTCCACGGCAGCACAATCAAGGTGAGCTTTGTGCTTTGAGAAAGCGATCCATCCCGAGAATAAGATCAATATCCGAGTCACCAAGAACAATTGGTTTAGCCAGAAAACTATAGTCGACCATCTTGATAGTGACATCGGGAGCAATCAAACTAGAAGTCATAAGCTTTCCAGGAGAAACAACTTGCATAACTTTGGACAAAATCTCTGTATCAACATTGTGCTTGATGCAAAAGGATATGACATGAAAGAATGCGATGCACCGGTATCAAATAAGACTTTGCGGGAATATCATTAAGCGAGAGATTACCCATTATCACATCGGAAGAATCCTCTGCTTGAGTTGCATTCATCATATTCACCTTCGCAGACTTGGGATTATGCTTGACCACCGCATTCTTTGGAAGATTTCACAGAGGAGGAGGCGGAAGGCGCCTTTGGTTGAAGCATTTGTTCGCATAGTGACCTTTTCTGGCGACATTTGTTGCAAGTCACCTCTGAGGCGGACGGTGATAAGGAGCATTTGACCTTGGAGCTTGAGAATTTGACTTTACGATAGCTTTGGGTTGGGTGGGTGGGAAGATCCACGACCACTGAGTTCTTCTGGCGATAAAGGGTGGCCAGACGGAGGAGGAGGAAGATAGAACTTCTGCTTTGCTGCCACTTGAGAGGAAGAAGAAGACTGAACTGCATCCCTGATTCTCTTCTTAGAAGCCTCACATTTGAGTTGGGCAGCTTCTTGCTTCAGTGCCATGTTGTAGAATTCATCATACTTATCTGGCTCAAAAAGCACAAGAGCTAATTGCAGATCTTCTCTGAGACCACCTCTGAATTGATAGATCATACTCTTTTCATCAGGGACGTCTTGCTTAGCAAAGCGAGCGAGTTTCTGGAACTGGATATTGTATTGATACAGACATGTTGCCTTGCTTGAGATTGTGGAACTCCTCACGCTTGCTCTCAACAACACTTTTCGGAATGTGGTGAGCTCTAAAATCTCGGCGGAACTCATCCCAGGTAATGACACGACCTCCTCTGGAATGTTTGTATTGCTGGAACCACTCAGCAGCTTGGTCCTTGAGTTGAAACGAAGCAAACTTGACAAAGTCCTCGGTGCGACATTGCTACATTCAAAATGTTTGCAGATGTCCACAAGCCAATCGTCGGCGTCTGTGGCCTCGGCTACGTAAACCCGAAAGACTTCGACTGATTAGCGAGGAACTGATTGAGAGTAGCAAAGTGCGGCTGATTGTTGCCTTGACCTTGATTGCCTTGATTGCCTTGCCCTTGAGTACGCTCTTGCAAGAGCTGCAAAATCATCGAGCATTGGCATTGGTGGCTGCCATGATAGCTTGCCATGCCTCCGAAGGCGGAGGTGGAGGTGGAGGGTTCGACTGATTCTCATCATTGCGATCCGGATTCGGGCGTTGGCGGAGCCATCTGAAGAGGGTGACATCCGTTAGCACTTGATAGACAGATAGACAAGTTGAATCAACGGATAGAAATTGCAACATATAGTCTTCACAATAAACATTCGAACAAGAATGAACGAATGAATTCCAAAGTTAACATCACATGTCCATTAAGGTGAGAAGCCACTTAGATAAAGGTATGGAATCATCATCTGCCTTTGAAACAACTCGAATAACACAACTGAAAACAACACAAAAGATTGGCTTCTAGAATAAGCCGGAACAAACACATGATAGAGATTTCGCCCAAAGTGTTCGTGGTGGGGCCCACACGGCACGACGTACAACGGCAAATCACGAATGACAAACAATACGTCCCGAATCAGCATAGCCAAGGATTCTTTAAGGCGCCTCGCGACCCGTAAATCGACCATGAATGGGCGGACCACTAGACGTTGGACCCCAATCTCAAATCATACATACAGCCGGAAAGATATCACGTAAGCTACTAGAATTCCCACCTATAAACTCCCGAAACTTTACGGTTATGCAATGCGGTGTTGGGGATACAGGGACACAAAATATATCACCCAAACTAACAATACCTAGATCAATTTGTATCCATCCGTCAACACATAACCAAGAAACCTTCGAAATCGTGTACCTCGACCTTGAAAAACATCCGTTATCTGAGTCATGGCAATACTCCGAGCTCGCCCAAAGATCTTTGGGTTATCGGGGTTATCTCACCAACAAGCGCACAAAAGAGATTTCGATGTCGGTAAAACTCAGGTATTCCAGGCTGCGATAAAATTGTGGCGACAACACCTCGGAGCTCAACTCCCCGGGACACTGCCACAACCCCTAAATGTCAGGAGGCACCAAGAACAATGTTCTCGTCACAAGACTATCGGAACGATCCCAAGATACCTGCGTGATCCTAAATTTTTTTTGTGAAATTTGAGGAGAGGAAAGACAAAACATCTACGTCGGGGAGACCTCCTTTGGCTGACGAAGGTGGGGAGTAAAAAGAATCCTACTCTCCGATATATATATAATCCTAAGACTCAAAATATTTTCCGTTCTAGACTCAACAACGCCATCAAACAATCAAGTAGGGGGCTCCTAAGTCGGGGAAGGCTCTGATTACCAACTTGTAACGCCCCCGATGCGGCTATATCTCCCACGTGTCGAAGCACGACTTAGAGGCATAACCGCATTGAAAGCAATGTCGCAAGTGAGGTAATCTTCACACAACCCATGTAATACATAAGGGAAAGAGATACATAGTTGGCTTATGATCGCCACTTCACACAATACATAAATAAACATCCATCATCGAGAATACACTCAAGGTCCAACTACGGAACCAAAATAAAAGAAGATACCCCAAATGCTACACGGATCCCCGATCGTACCAAGCTGGGCTCCACTCACGATCATCAGGAAAAGACACATAGTAACGACCACGTTCCTCGTCGAACTCCCACTTGAGCTCGGTTGCGTCACCTGACCGCATCGTCGGCACTGCAACTGTTTTGGTAGAATCTGTGAGTCACGGGGGACTCGGCAATCTCACACCAGCGAGATCAAGACTATTTAAGCTTATAGGAAGGACAGAGTTGTAAGGTGGAGCTGCAGCAAGCGACTAACATATATGGTGGCTACATTCGCAAAGAGAGCGAGAAGAGGAGCAAAGCACGGTCGTGAAGCTAGAAGCGATCAAGAAGTGATCTGAACTACTTACGTCAAACATAACTCCAACACCGTGTTCACTTCCCGGACTCCGAGAAGAGACCATCACGATTACACAGCGGTTGATGTGTATTTTAATTGAGGTCAACTTTGGGTTTTCTACAACCGGACATTAACAAATTCCCATACGCCTCATAACAGCGGGCACGGCTTCGAAAGATAATACCTGCGGGTGTCCCAACTTAGCCCATTATAAGCTCTCACGGTCAACGAAGGATATTCCTTCTACCGGGAAGACCCGATCAGTCTCGGAATCCCGGACTACAGGACATTTCGACAGCAATAAAACAAGACCAGCAAAGCCGCCCGATTGTGCGACAAATCCCGATAGGAGCTGCACATATCTCGTTCTCAGGGCACATCCGGATGAGACATCCTACGAGTAAAACCAAGCCTCGAGTTTCCCCATGGTGGCCCCGCAGTCTGCTCGTTTCGGGCCAGCACTCGAAGGAGCACCGGTCGGGGGGGTTAAAATAAAGATGACCCTCGGGCTCGCGAAAAACCGGGGGAAAATGGCTTAGGTGGCAAATGGTAAAACCAAAGTTGTGCATTTATGGAGTAGTATTATTCAAAGAGAACTGTAAAGGGGGTCCAATAAATCACCCAACCGTGTAAGGAACGCGAAATCAAGGAACATAACACCGGTATGGCGGAAACTAAGCGGCAAGAGTGGGACAAAACACCAGGCATAAGGTCAGTCTTCCACCCTTTACCAAGTATATAGATGCATTAATTATAGCAGATATATATTGTGATATCCCCAACAAGTAAACATGTCCCAATAAGGAACAACATCTCCAGGTTCCAAAAGGAACAAACTTCATCTTCACCGCAACTAGCAACGCTATAAGAGGGGCTGAGCAAAGCGGTAACATAGCCAAACAACGGTTTGCTAGGAAAGTATGGTTAGAGGTTTGACATGGCAATAATGGGTGGCATGATATAGCACATGATAGGCATCATAGCATGGGCATAGCAAAAGAGCGAGCATCTAGCATAGCAAAGATAGAAGTGATTTCGAGGGTATGGTCATCTTGCCTGCAAAGTTCTCAGAGTTGTCGAAAGCTTGATCCTCGTAAGCGTTCTCAACAGGTTCCTCGTTCACGAACTCGTCTCCCGGCTCTATGCAAAGCAAGAACTCAAGAAAAGGAACCACAATAAATCACGGTGCAATGCACAAGCAACATGATGAAAAACATGACATGATATGCGAGATGTGATATGCAATGCGTATGCGTGCTCCGAAAGGAAAATGATGAACCAGGCATCAACTTGGCAAACCAAGTATGCCGCTGGAAAGATGAGATGATTTCGGTTGAGATCCATATAAAGATCACCGGAATCGGATGCACGTTTTGCAAATGACAAGCAAAACAAGAATGGCACAAATCTGCCATTAACAGCATGATACCACATAGCAAGCAACAAGAAATTAAGCTACTGCAACCAAACGTACCAGGAAAACATATGGCAGTGATCTACTCAAGATGCTTGACAAAAGATGAACACTGAGCTATGGCTAAATCACATCATAACAGGTTCGAACAAGCATGGCAAAAGTGCAAAACATATCAGCTTCACAGTCTTGGTGAAATTACTGAACATGGCAAAAACAGCATCAGGTAGCAATATTCAGAGCAAGAAAACTACATGCTACAAGAACTTATAATAGCAAAACAAGGCATGGCATGAATCTACACAAAGCATAGAACAAAAGTCCCTTAGTGACCATAATCCAAAAAGGATCAGAAAATATAGTAACATCCATGTCAATATCGCAAGTTTTGTTAACAGATTCAGCAACATGGCATGTCAAAAACAGATAACAAGTAGGCATGTTTAAGAGCTCAAAGCACTCACTACAGAGCCTTTCATGATAAAATAAGCATCCATACATAAAGAAGACATGTCATAGAAGACATACATGGCAAGAACAATATCATAGCATACACGGACCAGCCACAACAACCTTGGCAAAATTGAATAACATGTAAACAATCTGCCAGGAAACATTTTATAGCAAAAGTAGAGCTCGATTTACTCTAGATATCGCACTCCATAATTGCAAACAAAGGCATGGATGGATAGAGCATAATCATATGTTCAAAACATCCTTACTGAAGTATCTCAAAATATGCATGGATCTCTTGGTAGCATCAAGTTAACATGGCATCAAAATATCGGCTAAACAGGGCTGAAAACAGCAACATCAGGAAGCCTACTTTGCATGCTTGTGCTAGTAACTACATAGATCAAACAAATACATGGCATATACCCCTGGAAAGATGGAATGGCATATTACAAAACACATGTAGGACTCAAATTCATAGGGTGCACACATCAATCATAGCAAAAATAACAAAAGTGCATATTCTGTTAAGAAACAGAAACTAACATCACATAGCCTTATTCTAACAGCATTTAGGGCATCAAAATGAGCTCAAATGAAAATGATGCAATCATATGAATTTATCTACTCTTCTAGTCGAACATTTTGAGATATTACACGCACAAAAAGGAGCTACGGATGCAAAGTTATGATGCATTGAAATTGCCACAAAATAATCACCGAGACAAAAACTTAGACGAAATTAAAGGGGGGGGGGGGGGAAGTCAACCCACGGGACCCGATCTAGATCCGAGGCGACCCGGCAAGCCGGGCGAGGGACAGGGCAGCGAGGCGGCGAGGAGAGGCCGGTGGCGGTGGCCTTGATGGTGGGGAGGCGGCGGCGCCGTGAGCGGCGGGGGCTTGGCCAAGGCGGGCATGGGGCGAAGCGGGCAGCAAGCGGCGGGCCAGGCGGCGCTGGGCCAGCAACTGGCGGCAAGTGGGGCGGGTGACCCGGTGACACGTGTCGCCGAGAGGCTGGGCGGGACGTTGTCCGGCCCGCTCGGACACGTCCGTGGCGGCGGATCTGAGATTTGCTAGGGTTGTCTGCGATTTGGAATGGGGGGTGTTTAAATAGGCATAGAGGGAGCTAGGAGAGTCCAAATGAGGTGTAGTTTTCGCCCTACGATCGTGATCAAACGACGGAGAGCATGGAAGTGACTTAGATGGGTTATTGGGCTGTTTTGAAGGGGTGTTGGGCTGCAACTTAAAAGAGGCCTTTGCGAGAAGTGCGGTTAACCGTTGGAGTACCAAACGAGCTCCAAATGACCCGAAACTTGACCGGTGGTATACCAAGGCCACTTGACAAACCTCGGTCCATTCCGAGAAAGTTTAGTACCCGCTCACGGAAAAACGTAAAAGAGGACGCCGGGGAACATAGGGCGCCGGGATTGCAAAGCGGACAACGGGGAAAATGCTCGGAATCATGAGGCGAACACGCATTATGCAAATGCGATGCACATGATGACATGATATGAGATGCATGACACGGACAAAATGCAAAAAGAAGAAAAACCCAACCACGGAGGGAATATCATATCACAATGCCAAAAATGGCAAGAGTTGGAGTTACAAATATGGAAAGTTACCTCCGGGGTGTTACATACGTCAAAGTGTTCGGGATCTGGCGTTGTGGCCGGATCCGGACTGTTATTGCCGGTCTCCCCTTCCCAAACCACGGATGGCTTAAACAGCCTTTCCAAGAAGATATTAGGTGGGAGAGGGTCGCGCTTAGTGCCGATGCGGGTGAGGATATCCGCCACTTGATTATTTTCTCAGGCCACATGGTGGAATTCGAGCCCCTCGAACCGAGTTAAAAATTTTAGGACGGCGTTCCGGTATGCCGCCATTTTTGGATCCTTGGCGTCAAAGTCTCCATTTATTTGAGATATTGTGAGGTTCGAATCCCCACACACGTCTAGGCGTTGAATGCCCATGGAGGATGCCATCCGGAGACCATGCAACAGGGCCTCATATTCTGCTGCATTGTTGGAGTCTGTGTATAATATTTGGAGTACGTATTGGACTGTATCTCGGGTGGGGATGTCAGACGGCGCCTGCCCCAGACCAGCCCGACATCTTAGAGCCGTCAAAGTGCATGATCCAATTAGAGTCTGGCGCCCGTACTCTTTAGGGAGTTCGGCTTCCGTCCATTCGGCGACGAAATCAGCCAGTACTTGTGACTTAATGGCTCGCCGTGGTTTGTATGTTATGTCGAACGGGAGGAGCTCGATAGCCCATTTAGCAATCCGTCCCGTGGCATCGCGGCTATTTATTATGTCGTTGAGTGGTACTTCGGAGGCCACCGTAATTGAACACTCTTGAAAGCAGTGTCGTAGTTTCCGGGATGCCATGAAGACCGCGTATGCTATCTTTTGATAATGTGGGTACCGTGATTTGCATGGAGTGAGGACAGTGGATACGTTGTATACCGGCTTTTGAAGCGGGAACTTATGTCCGTCCGTCTCTCGTTTGACGACGAGCACTGCGCTTACAACTTGGTGTGTTGTCGCTATGTATAATAGCATTGGTTCGCCGACATTTGGCGCGGCCAAGATGGCGTTTATTTCTTCCAATCCGGCCGTGGCCGCATCCGTCCACTCGAAGTGTTCAGTGCGTCGAAGAAGGCGATAAAGAGGTAGTGCCTTTTCTCCCAAGCGGGAGATAAAGCGGCTTAAGGCAGCCACACATCGAGTTAATTTCTGGATTTCTTGAGGTCTGTTGGGATAGCCAACTGTGACAAAGCTCGAATTTTAGCCGGATTTGCTTCAATTCCTCTATTGGAAATGATGAAGCCCAAGAGCTTTCCGGCGGGCACGCCGTAAACACATTTTTCCGGAATGAGCTTAATGTCATATGTTCGGAGATTGTCGAATGTAAGCCTCAAGTCGTCTATTAAGGATTCGATGTGTCTGGTTTTGATGACCACATCATCTACGTATGCCTCCACTGTTTTGCCGATTTGTGTTTCCAGGCATGTCTGAATCATGCGTTGATAGGTTGCACCCGCGTTTTTTAGCCCGAAAGGCATGGTGTTAAAGCAGAAGGGGCCGTATGGAGTGATAAATGCTGTTGCAGCTTGATCAGACTCCGCCATCTTAATTTGATGCTATCCGGAGTATGCGTCGAGGAAACATAATGAGTCGTGTCCTGCGGTAGCGTCGATAATTTGATCGATGCGGGGGAGGGGGAAGGGATCCTTGGAGCAAGCCTTGTTAAGGTCCTTGAAATCAACACATAGGCGCCAGGATTTGTCCTTCTTTGGTACCATCACCAGGTTTGCTAGCCAGTCCGGATGTTTTATTTCTCTAATGAATCCGGCCTCGAGTAACTTGGCTAGCTCTTCTCCCATGGCTTGTCGCTTAGGCTCGAGAAAGCCGGAGAGTGCGCTTGACCGGCTTGAACCCCTTTAGAATGTTAAGGTTGTGCTCGGCCAGCTGCATGAGATTCTGGCATGTCACGAAGGATGCCGGCGAATATATCAATTCTCGCGCAAGAACTCCCACGGTCTTGGCGTCTGTTGTGGGGTTTAAATTTGTGCCCGACAGACGCTGTTTTTGTAGGGTCCGTTGGGTGGACCTGAATTTGACTATTTCGTCCGCTGGTTTAAAAGAGGTGGACTTGGGTCTTTGGTAGAGTATCACGTCGTCCACATCCTTTGTGGGCCTTGGCGTAGTTAGTTCTTCGACCACAAGGGCTTGGATAACACCTCGAGGGCGGTCTGGCGGTTATATTTTCTCTTGTTGAGTGCTATGTCCGGATCACTAGCTAGAGTGATGATTCCATTGGGCCCGAGCATTTTGAGCTTCATGTACCCGTAATGGGGTATAGCTTGGAAGATCGTGAATGCCTCCCGCCCTAAAAGGCGTGGTATCCATCTTGAAAGGGGCCACTTGGAATGTGATTTCTTCGGACCTATAATTCTCCGTTGTGCCGAATACCACATCTAGTGTGATTTTTCCCGCACATCGTGCCTCCCGACTAGGGATGATTCCTCTGAAGGTCGTGCTACTTTCCTCAATGCGGCTCTTGTCTATTTCCATTTTTCGAAGAGTCTCCTCATAGATGAGGTTTAATCTGTTGCCACAGTCCCTGAGCACTTTAGTAAGCCAGAAGCCGTCCACAATTGGACTAAGGACCAAGGCGGCTGGTGCTCGGGCTGTTTGGAATTGAGGTTCGTCACTGGCATTGAAGGTTATGGCCGTATCGCTCCATGGATTTATTGCTGCAACATGACAGACTTCGGTAAGGCTGCGGAGTTCTCGCTTGCGCCTATTATTTGAGGCGAAGGTATCGAAGACTGTCAACACTGTATTGTTGTTTTCCACGGGATGGTGCTCTGTGGTGTTGTTGATGAGGAGATCCTCGCTGCTCTTGGCCACCTGCTGTAGTATCCAACATGCTCTAAGGCTGTGTGTTGGCATGGTATTTGGTGTACTGTGAATTTTGCATGGCCCATTGAGCCATCCTTCCAATACAGTTCCACGCCCTATAGTGGGCTTTGGTTTCTTTGTAATTAGATCGGGTGACTTACGAGAGTACACCCTTTTAGTTCGGACGGGGGGTTTAGTGAGAGCCGAAGGATCCCAGAATTTTGTTTGGGATTTCCAGGCGCTTTCCATCGCAGAGTACTTCTGTACTATGGCCGCCAAGTCAGCGAAGTGTGCTATGTCACGGCGACTTATGGCGTGGAGAATTCCCTTGTCCGTGCAATTTTTGCAAAATAATGAAATTGCATCTTCCTCGTGACAGTCCTTGACCTTGCTCATTACAAGGAGGAATCTGGCCCAATAGTGATGTACTGTCTCTTGGGGCTCTTGTCTAATGTGGGAAAGATCACTTATATGCGGGTGGGTGGGTAGATTTAGGTCCAAACCACGACCCGATCACGAGACCAGGCGGAGGAGTTTCCGAGCTTAGCAGTCCGGGCTCCGAGATGTTGCCCAATAGTTCTGGCCTGCTGTCTGATTCTAGGTTAGAAGCTTGGGCCATGTCCTCCCGTGGACGGGTATCCGGCTCGGAGAGCTCGGGAATTCGGACATAGTTTGTCCTCAAAATAGAGGAAGAATCACTACATTGCTCCTCCACCACCGCTATCTGATGGGTGACCGGCGAAGAGTTAATCTCCCTTTGGTCGGGTTTAAGCCTGATCCGATCATAGTCCGTAGTGACTCCCAGGGAAGCGATGCGATCCAAGAGATCATTCAAGGAAGAGAGCTCTATTGGATCCATCTGCTCGGCGAATCCCGTGCCGACGTGGAGGCTGTTTTTGATGACGGTCATCGTCGGCGGGATGGCCGAACAGGCGGTCATAACGAAGCCGCCTAGTCGGAGAGTTTGGCCTACAGCCAGGGCTCCCCTTGAGGTAATGTTGTCCTTGACAACAAGGCGAGCCATCAAGCCTTATCGTGGCCTTGCAGTGGAACTCTCAATGAAAGCACCAATGTCGGTGTCAAAACCGGCGGATCTCGGGTAGGGGGTCCCGAAATGCGTCTAAGGCGGATGGTAACAGAGGCGGGGACACAATGTTTACCAGGTCGGGCCCTCTCGATGGAGGTAATACCCTACTTCCTTCTTGATTGATCTTGATGATATGAGTATTACAAGAGTTGATCTACCACGAGATCGTAGAGGCTAAACCCTAGGAGCTAGCCTATGATTATGATTGTTCTTGTCATACGGACTAAACCCTCCGGTTTATATAGACACCGGAGGGGGCTAGGGTTACACAGAGTTGGTTACAAGGGATGAGATCTACATATCCGAATTGCCAAGCTTGCCTTCCACGCAAAGGAGAGTCCTACCTGGACACGGGAAGAAGTCTTCAATCTTGTATCTTCGTAATCCAACAGTCTGGCCAAAGTATATAGTCCGGCTGTCCGAGGACCCCGTAATCCAGGACTCCCTCACCGAGCCCTACGGATGGTCTGATATAGTGCCCGCTGCTCATTTGGGAAGCCAAGATCATAGGGCCACATGTCTGCGATGGCATTGTCGTTCGCTTGTTCACCGGTGCTCGTTGAGGAGATGGGGGTTGCAGCACAGGTCCTCCTGCGCTGGTAGCTCTTCCGCCATTAGGGCGTCGAAGTGCGGCCGCAGCTTCTCTATGGTGAACACGACATGAACCGGCTTGGACAGTGGCGTCGGCTCCTGGTAGGAAGCTACGTCCATCGTCTGATTGTCGTCGCTCATTTCGGCGAGGTGGCGGCAAGCCCGGCATGTCCGGTCTTTGGACCGACCAGCTGCCAAGCAAGTCGACTACTACAGCCCACCCAAACCGCCTCCCTCGCCTGTGCGTGCTTTCCGCCCAAAACGGTTAGCACTGCCCGCCCCGCTTCCCGGTGCATGCGATTGCTCCGCCTTCGAACGACACAAGTGTCGTCCGTCGTCCTTCTGCAGCCCACATTAATGATACGCGGTGCCAAGGCGGCTACTCCGGCACCACATGTCCATCCCTCCGCCGCCCACCATTGCTATATAAACTGCTGCACCGGCCATAGCCGCAGTCATCCGCATCCGTTCCTATTCTCCTGTCCACACCACTACTGCCGACCATGGCTTCCTCGTGCTCCAGCGCTCTTCGGGACGGGCGGACGACGGACCACAAGGAGATGGCAGCCATTGCCGCCGACTGGCTGGCCGGCAGGCAGCCGGAGGTCAACGACGTCCCAATCGAGAACATGGTAGTCGACGATCCGGCCAACCCCCTCCTCCGCGCCATCCTCGCCGGTGCATTGCACCATGACCATCGGTGAGGCATGTGCCCAATATATGGACAAGGTGAGGCAGAAGCACGAGGAAGCGATTCGGGAGGCAGCCGATGCCGCCTACAACCACCATCTCCTCCAGAGCACTGCAGGCGGAGGAGTAGATCGCCACGGAGCGGGCGGAGCAGGAGGCGCTGCTCGACTCGTACCGCTCCGCCTGCGAGGGCCGCCTCGAGCGCTGGCGGTACCGCATGCAGGTGGCGGAGGTTGCGGCCGCCTACAAAGAGGGCGATGAAGCGGCCGAGGCGTTGTTTGGCGAGACCGAGGACGAGGCAGAGGAGAGTGCCGACTCCGACGAGTCCCCGCTCCGCTCGTGTCGACGAGGCCCTGCTCCGCCGAGGCCCCGCGGCGCCAACAACGAGGCAGAGGACACCACCGGCTCCGCCGAGGCCCCACCCTGCTGGCAACGAGGGGTGTGATTTTCCCTCGCTCCGCCGAGGCGCCGCCCACCGGCAACGAGACAGAGGACATCGCCGGCTCCGCCGAGGCCCCGCCCCGCTGCCAACAAGGCCGCACCACACAGAAAACGAGGAAGAGTAGAACATGGTAGGTCGTCGCTGCTCGGGTCCAAGTAAGGCCATCGATGCTACCTTCCGGTCGCTGGCACTAAGTTGTACATCATGGAGCAATTCTATGATTACAGGATGATTGAAGAGCACTCCGTGGTTGAGCAAGCTCATGAGATACAGTCATTTGCTAGAGAACTTGAGCACTTCAGTTGACATTGCAATCTGGCGATTCACATGTCACAGAGAACATTCAAAACAATCGATGATTATGCCTCTCAGTGATTCACAACTAAAGAATAAAGAAAAATGGATCGACGCTGCTGACAGCAAAGGGCGTCCCATTTGAAAATATCAAACGCATGTCTTCTTGCTAAAATCAATGAGCAAAATTTGACAAGGTTTTCCCATTCCAAAATATCAAATGCTTACGATTGTGGAATGGGCAGGGTTTGCCATCAGTTCGTACATTGACATGGCACCTCGTGCTAAATAAACCAGCTGTTCTTTTTGTGCAGTTCCACCAAAATCAACCAAATTCACGGGTAGCTTGTATGATTTCGCCCTTATATGTTGCAATGCCTTGAACTTATCGGCACCTCCTTTCTTGTGGTGGAAATGAATGATTCGATGTATTCATGAACATTTTGTGCAGTTCCCATTGAAATCAAGCTGAGCACCCCTGTTTGCACAAATACAATAAAAGTGATTAGTATAAAGCAACCGTGTTATGAATTGACAGTTTAAATAGGCACCTACATGGTCCATGTAGAGCACACTTTTACAAAAATGGAACTCACCGGAAAGAATCCTAGAACAACATTGTACTCGCGCATCACAGCAAATGGAGATTTGTCAGTCCTTCTGAGCTGAAGTTAGTTTGGTCTTGTGGGGGGTAATGTAACCATCCTTCAACTGCTCCTTCTGATGAGAAGATAGACATGGCTTCTTCATCCTGGCATAATCAGAACTAGTCACTTCATGTACTCCATATTCTTCTTCAGAGGAGGATGATCCTGTTGTGCAAAGGCAAGAGGATAACTAAATGCTAGCATCCCTGTTTGCTCGAATAAAAGGAAAGGAAATATTTAAAACAACACAGATGAAGCACTTCTCAAGGACAATACCACTTTTTGATAGCGATATCTAAACAGTAGCACAACACCAATAGAGATGACAAAGCTCAATCATATGGATGAAATTAGTGGGCGAGTACCAACCTTTGTCAGGAGGCTTATTGTGTAGAGCATACAGATGAAGCACTTCTCCGGAACCATCTGTTGCTATCTACTATGGTGACCATGCTTACTATATACTCCTTGATTAGATTAATGTTTCCAACATCTTCTTGTGCAGTTCCACTAAAATATATGGTATCTTCAAAGAAGATCCATGTTTGCACAAGTAGAGATAATTACGTATTACATTAAGAGTGGCATCAAATCAGTGGCAAAACAATTGCTCGTTCCAATCATAGCAATAAATTAAGATGCAAAACTATATCATTATTTGTGTCAACACAGTTCCAGTGCTTCATTACATCACCAGGAGTTGATTTTTGTTTTTCTTCCGCTTGTTCTTCCCCTTCATCACTTGGTTCAATAACAGACAAGCTTCGCCTTCAATGTAAGATTTGGCATGTCAATTAGGTTGCACAAGTATAGCACTAAACAATGCCATTAATTTTACGATGAAAGTGGCAAAATACAGAATATGAGTTGTGAAATACCCTTATCTTACCTCAATGGGATATTACGGTGCACATACAGATTGGAAGTCTTGTTTCCATTTGTGCAGTTCACTAAAATCAAGCAACATTACCGTACAAGTAGCACAACATACGAAAGCACACTGCAGAATCATGTGAAAGAAGGCTAGTACTGACCTCTCATGATGCGGAATTCAAACAACTCACAATAAGAAGATCTGAACCAAATTTGCCAACACGGATAGGAAGTAAGATCTCCTCTTGTGCAGTTCCACTGAAGATTAGGCAATCAAGCAACGTTGTCGGTGTGACATTCTGGTTGAACTGCACAAAACACACTTAAAACAAAAGTGTTTTGAGCAGTGCAACAAAAGGTCACAATGGCAACGAGGTGAAGTAGATAACCCTGTTTACACAGAGGTGCAAAGGAAACAACTAGTGGCCAATAACAGTGGATGACACAGAAGCCAACAAAAAGAAGCATCTACATTATCTAAATGGGAAAGAAAGCAAGACAGTAGCATTTCTCAAACGGTGGCATTGATTTATATTAATAGAGAGATTATATTAACAATAAAATTTGTTAAACATGTAATTTGCTTTTAACTGTGGCATGGCGTCAATTTTCCAGCGGCATTATTAGAGGGTGTTTGTTTATATTTATATTACCTACGTGCCACTGAAGAAAAAAAACTTTATTTATAAATGATGCGGCACCTACTACTCGTTCTCCTATAAACCTTGCGCTTGGCATCTCCAAACTATTAACCTTGCGATTGGCTCTTCGCCTCTTCGGGAAGTCGAGCAATAATGTTACTACGGTATATATCGTTCTGGCTATATAAGACCGAATGAATTGCAGCACGTCCACCACGTGGCGAGGGAGAGTGCGTACTATTACGTCTGTTTCAATATGGACTACATACGGAGCAAAATGAGTGAATCTACACTCTAAAATATGTCTATATACATCAGTGTTTGGAGTATGTACTAGTAGTTCATATTGAAATCTACTAAAGGACATATATTCCAAACAATATGATAATCTCTCTAACCAAGGTAGTAGGGACGAGGAGTAAACGGAGGGAGTACTAGTAAAATTTTCTCCTCGTCCTGCGAGCCACTGGCGTGGGCGAGGAGGCGAGCGTGAGGCGTAGTAAGCAATCTTCACCTCATCCTGCGAGCCACCGCGCCCGTGGGCGGGGGAGACGGCGTACTAAGCAAGCTTCTCCTCACTCTGCGAGTTGACGGGACACATCAAAAGTACTCTAGTGGATAGAGCCTTGCCTCTAAGGTAGGCCCCACATGGTTTGCCTCTTTTTTAACATAACGCGTCAAGTCGCAATTTGTTTGTTCACCCGTGGTAGACGATCCTCCCTACATCTAGTGGACAACCAGTACACATGTCAAGTTACCACGTGGGCTGCCTTTTCATACATAAATGAGCTCCACCGTGTACCCGCGCGGGTGTGGTTGGGAAAGAGACGGGAGTACATGCGCCGTGCGTGCACCTCTTCTCTTCGTGCACATCCCCCACCTACGTGGGTGTGTTTGAGAGATACAAACCTAGACAAATGGCTTGTGCATTCGTGAGTGTTTTTTGTTTTGGGGGAGGTTGATTTCGTGAATGTATTTGTGGGAATATGTGTCGATGACATCTCAAACAAAATGTTGCATGCAATGTGTGTGAAATGGAGGCCTATCCATATCATATATAGAGGATCGGGCGATCCACGAGAAGAGAGGGAGGGGTCATAGATATCGATAGAGTCGAAGAGAGGATCAAGTGGGTGGGTGCAAGATTGATGAAGAGAGCCATCGAAATTGTGTGTCTCTACAAGTCAAAGATATAGGGCGACTGATCTAGCTACCAGAACGTCAGAGGGCACAGGTCAAGTTTGTGTGTGGCAGGGAGACATGACTAGAGTGCTCGATGTATCAGTGTGTGTGTGTGCGAGGGGGTGGGGGGAGGGGTAGGCAGAGGCCTAACTATAGAGGTAGAATGACTCGTATATGTGTTGAGAAGGAGACACCGAGCTATGTCTTGAGGGAGATTGGTCGACATCCATACATAAGCGAAGGACGGAAATAGGATGGGACGGAGAGAGAGAGAGAGGAGAGAGAGAGGGAGGGAGAGGGGTAGAGTGCTGGATGGGTGATGGAGTTGCTTCTTGAAGATGGTGGGAGAGGCCTACTAGACAAACTGAGGGTGGAACTGCAATATTATCAATAAGAGTGGGGATGTGTTTCTGTGTGTGCCTGTGCGTGATAGATCTATCGGGACACATCCATGGATGATGAAGGGGAACCATGTGTTTGGTAAGCAAACCTAACTAGATCGGTAGATCAATTGTTGTTTAATCGGAGGAAGGAGAGACATAACTAATGAGGTAGATCGATCGTGGCGTGGGGAAAAGCGAGTTATAAGGACCTAGCTAGCTATATGTATAGCGGGAGATCGGTCGGTGTCGTCCATTTGTTAGAGGCAAATAAGGCCGTGAGACGGATATCTGAGAGAGAATGGAGCTAGGAGGTGGAACGAGAGGCCCAGCTACTAGCTAGATAGGGGGAGGAGTGTGCGATTGTGAGATCGATGAAAAGAGGGGCGAGAGTTTACACATGTGTGGGACCGTATGAGAGACACGAGGCAAGGACACATAAAGGAGAAGATTGAAGGTGCGTGTGTATGTTGTAGGCAGACATTGCTGGAGAGGTTTATCGATCGGTGTGTGTCGGAAAGGAGTTGTGGAGACTGTGGGAGAACGACCTAAAGAAAAAAAATGAATGTGCGCTATGGATAGAATGCTGAGGGAGGGGGAGGGCGAGGAGGGCATGTGCATGCACGAGAGAAAGTTAGTGGTAGCTACAAAGGTTAGAGGATTGTGCGGGTGTAAGAGACTAACAAACATCATAATTTGATATGAAAGTGGGTTCATATATTTGAATAGGAGATCATAGTGTTTTAAACATATGCATGCATGAATATAGCGGTGATACACGTGTTGTGGTTTTGCACATGTTATACCATAATGTGATAATGCATGGCGTTTGCAACTCACAGCTAAATGTCGAACAATCTAAACCATACTATACATCCAACAATCTCACATTTTATTTTAATTTGTGATAATGTGTGGCGTTTACAGCTTACAACTAAATATCGAACAATCTAAACAATACTATATATCGAACATTCTCACATTTTATTTGAATTTGTGGTAATGTGTGGTGTTTGCATCTCACATCTAAATACTTGTAGGCGTAGGGGGCGGGGAACCATACATAATGTGATAAACAAATTATACATATGAGACATGGTTTAGTTTGTGAAGATCTAGCTAGAGCTTGAAATGTACTATGATTTGAAATCAACATAAAGTGGATTCAAAAAATCGAGTTCGAGTTCATATAGTACACATAGTTCATTTTTAATTCGAGACTAATCATGTGGTGTGCTGTGAAGATAATACACAAACGATGGTTTAACTTGACAATAATGATGATTGTAGATCTTATTAAAATAGATAAACGAATTCAAACGCTTTGACTTCACAACAATCATTATTGTAGATCTTATTCAAATAGAGAAACGAATTCAAATTTAGTTCATATTGAAGCGGTAGTATATACGTTTGGAATGCACTAAAATGTTCATTTGAGTACTAGGTTGCATGCATTATACACGTAGCGAAATATTTTAATTGAACATAACATGAATTCAAAGTTTTGAATGACATTTGTAGTGCGAATTGATTTGGTACGATTACACGTTAGGCTTGTCAGGAAATTTCAACCAGCGCCTTGTTAGCACGATATATTTAAGATATATCTTTGTCTCGATTCTGCTCCGACAACTCCTCCATCTCAACCCGTGCCTTGCTATTCCAAAATTACAACGGCGAAAACTCCCACCTCTGTGAAATCCCGACACACGAAATTCCCGTGATGCCCCTGAACCGAAAGAACCGCCTCAAATCGGTGGGGGTACTTTCATAACTTACCCCACATTTCGGACAAGCGCGTCCCTAAGCCATGGTTCCCCACTCCCATCCCATCCGCCCACCCATTCATACACTGAGGCCAGGAAAACCCGCGAAGCCCCACACCCTCCTCTGTCCGCCACCCAGCCGGAGCCTCTTCCCCGACGACGTCGTCCACAGCAACACCTCGACATCCCTCATCCACCGTACCGGATGAGGATCCATCGTTGATCTAGTTGTCCTGCCGGTTCAGCCACCCCGTCCTCGACCTCCAAGGAGCTGCCCCGACGTTCCCCTCGTCTTTCGCACCACCTCCATTCCCACACCGTCGTCTTCACCTGCACCACCGGAAGAGCATCAGCATCACCGTTTCCTCGGATGAAGTTGCGGCCTAATCGGCGCCACCAAAGAGGTTGTACACTAATCACCGCATTTTCTTCTTGATTTGATCTCACGGTGCTGCCGGAGCTCGGTCCCGAGCCGACATGGCGTGGCTCCATCCACCGCGGTGTCGTCGGCCACTTCCTCCACGACGTCGCTCCCTCGGCGGAGACGTCCACATCAGTAGGAGCTGCTGCTGCTTTAGCTCTCGCTCGCGCTGCTGCTCTGCTCTTGCTCTCGGTCCCCTTCCTGGTCTGCTCTTGCTCGCGCTGCTGCTCTCGCTCTTGCTCTTGCTTGCGATGCTGCTCCGATTTAGCTACACTTTAGTTGACTGAATCGACTTTTGGGTCAGTCGATTTTCAGGGGGTGGGGGGCTCGCTGGAGTTAAGGAAGAACCAGCAGCGGCGAGGAGGGCTTGCGGAGAAGTACCCTACTATCTATCTTAGGGTTCAGGGTGGGGCGGTGGTCGCTTGTTGGTGGTGAGGCGGTGGCGTGGGGATCATTGGAGAAAAAGCTTCGCACGGGGGCCTACAGGGATGGCCGGGGCGGCGGCGGACCGACGGTGGGGAGTGTTTTCGGGGCGGCGGGGGGCGGCTATTTAGCCGGTGGTGGCTGGCGGCTCAGGGGGGTGGAGGTTGAAGATGAACTGCAGGCCCTTGATTTCGTATCCAACGGTTGCAAAATCGACTGACTAGAGATGAAAAAGTCGATCGACGGCGTGTAACCTCACCTCTAGTGCGTCCGGTTTGACAGTAAAATTCAGTTTCGACGACAAAATTCAGTTTCGACAGTTAAGTTCAGTTTAAACAGTTAAATTCAGTTTTGACGATTAAATTCGAGAGATGAGCGGCTGATGTATCGTCTAGCACTTTGTGGTTATGTATTTTACGTCATGTATTGGAGATGCTATTAGAATTCCACTTTCAGGTTAACGTTGTCTCTCTTGTCACGCTTGACCTCGGCGTCGTACAACTCACCGGAGCTGCTCCAACGACGAAACCCTCCATCACAGCAGAGCAGTACCTCGGGCTCCATCTCCAGACGCCTAAGATCTTCTTCCCCTCCTCCGACAGCCAAGTCAGCCGGAGCATCCTCACCAGCCAATCCAATCACGCTGAGATTGACATGGCTTCACCAAAGAGGTTGTACACTTCTTGTGGTTTGACTTAATCTCACCATGCTTCTTTGCATCCTGTGATCTTCCAATTCTTTTGAACCAAACACCCAGATTGGCAAAAATCCTGTGTTTTTAAATTCTTTGGTTTGCACGTGCATTCCTATCCTATTCTTGTCTATTTCCTATCCCTGCATTGTTAGAATCCTCAAATTCAAACAAGCCCTTACACAATTACTTCTGTTACAGATATGTGTCAAAGAAAACCTTGTGTGGTTTGTCCTGCTCCTGCGGTGCTGTGTTCCACCCCAGCTCAGCTGCTCCAACAACGGAAGGGTTCACCACAACAGGGATCCGCTCTCCAGACTGTCTTTCGCCACCTCAGACCTTCTTCCCCACCGCCGGCAGCCACGACAACTGCATTACCATCATCAACTGAGCAGATGACCTTGAGGACTACACGGGTCCGCAAGAGAGGTTGCACTCTTCCGTGTCTGCTTATAGCATCGCTTAATATGATTACATGCTACTTTATCGTCGTGTTCACCTATTAGACTCCGACTCAGGTCCAAACTTATGCTGAAACTTGAGGTTTTAAATGGTTGTGGGGTACATATTGGGGCAGCAATCAGTACTATTTGTCTACTATCTGGTTAATCTCGGGTGTCTACTATGTGTTTCATGTTGGGTGCAAACAAACATTAAAGGAACCATTATCTGTATTTTTTAACTAAAGCTATTATCTGCCTGGTATCATTGGTTTTGGGTCTATCCACAGTTTGCTACCATCACTCTGGATTTGTGCATGCACTCCTTACATAATCTTACTATGTTTTATTCCTATGCATGTCAGTTATTGTACACAATGGAACTGAACATGTAGAGAAAAAGAGACGAGCCTTGCGTGGCAATAAAATTTCATGCAGACGATCGCTCCATGGTGGGCGCAAAGGCAGCCCCCTCCACCCATTCGGATCATAATCAAGAGGAAGATAACTGTTACGAGGGGATTGAAGCGGAAGACCACTCCTATTTACCCCATGAGGTCTTCGCTCTAACTTGGCATGCTGGTGTTGGTTATATCATGCATATGGTGCCTTGCATTGCTTACTTTATACATCAAATATGTTAACTGCTTAGTTTAGACATGCTTTGTGTGAATGCCATATGTTTAATTTATTCATCGTTTATGTGAATGATGCAATGCCATCTTGTTTAGCCAGGCATCATATATGTGAATTTTGCAATGCCATCCTGCTTAACCAGTCATCTTATATGTGAATTATATCAGACCATCCTTTTTTTGTTACGTATTACATTTGTCAACAATGTTAGTACATTCAACTACTCTTCGTGTGCATCAGCCATTTGACACGGTGATGGAAAATTCTGGAGTGAAAACAAGGTCTTCAGAGCAGACTATGCTATCTGACGAAGCGCATATTTTGCTGGTTACGGATAGCTCCTCAAAGGAGGATTCAGAGACAGATGACCATATCGTGCATGCTCTAACTTGGCAGGGTTATGTTGCTCATATCGTGTGTATGGTATCTTGCATTGCTATGTCATTTGCTTAGTTTAGACATGATTTGTGTGAATGCCACCCGTTTAGTGTCTAATTACCATATTTGTGAATTATGCAATGCCATCTTTTTGCAAGACATTATATATGTGAATTATGCAATGCTATCTTGTTGCAAGGCATTATATATGTGAATTATGCAATGCCATGCTTTGTTTAGCCAAGCGTCATATATGTGAATTATATCATGACGTCCTTTTTTGTATTTCTCATTGCTTTTTATCGACAATGTTTGTATATTCAACTGCTCTTCCTATGCATCAGCCATTTGAATTGGTGATGGAGAAATCTGGAGTGAAAACAAGGTCTTGAGCGAGGCAATGCTACACAGTGAAGAAGATATGTTGCTGGTTCTGAGATAGCTCTTCAAAGGAGGATTAGGAGGCAGATGACCAGTCCTATTATCCCACAGGTGTATGCTCAAACTTGGCAGGGTTATATTACTCATATCATGCATATGTTGTATTGCAATGCTTAGTTTTTACATCCTATACACGATATTGAATGCCATCTCCTTAGTTGACACATCATATATGAGATTGCCCTCTGCTCACTTCCTAGTATATAAATCATATATTTGAATTATATCATGCCATGATGTTTACATAGACAGCATGTATCTGAATTATGGCATGCCAACCCATTTTCTAAAGACATAATATAGTTATATCATCTCATCCTGTTCACATAGTCATCATATTTTGAATTATGTCATTCTAACTGTGAATTATATCATGCCATCATGTTTCCATCGACGGCATGTTTGTGATTTATTGCCAACCACTTTAATAGACACATCGTATAGTTATATCATGTCATCCTGTTTACATAGTCATCACATTTTGAAGTATGTCATTCTATCCTGTTTAGTTAGCCATCATACATGTGAAATTGTGTCATGCTATCCTGTTTAATTAGCCATCATATATTTGAAATTATGTACTTCTATTACATTTGGTTAGACAACATAAATGTGAATTATTTCATGCCCTGTTTTCTTCCCTACTATCCATTGCACTGTCTATCTTACAATGTCTGTACATTCAATTAATTTTCTTGTTTATCAGCCATTTCAATTGGAGGGGTGATGGCGAGTATCTGTGGGAGTAAAAACACGGTCTTGAGAAAAGATCGTGCTACATCAGCGGAGATAGAACCACGGTTGTACTTGCCCAAGAACCAGCCCCACCACACATAACCCAGACTCATGCAGATTGTACCCCTACCAAGTTGGACAGAGAACCAGCTACACCCCTTCTAACCCCAACCCCAGCAGATAGTAACCCAGTTCCCGTTGACACAGCACCATCTCCACCACAGAGCACCCAAACACGAGCAGTTAGTAAGGCAACTGCAGTGCCCAAAGCATGAGGACCACCACTCCGAACCCCAAGTCAACGCTTAAAGCAGAAGAATTGTTCTCAGGTCAGGTTCCGTAGCTATGGTTCATACTACTTTGCTCTTGCATCACTGTATTTACTCATACCAACTAATTTCAAATTTGAAGGATGCAATTGAAACTCCAATGGCGCAACAAGTATGTTTTAAACATGTTTCTTGAATGTGTTTGCTGTTGTAACTTGCTCTGTGTTGATTTCAGTTTCAATTGAATAAACAGTTATGTTCTCATGCCATGCACATTACAAGTGTTGTTATTGCTATGTAGTTTCCCACACTTATATTCTATCTATGCTATTTTGTCTTAAATAGATATGATTCGAACTGTATCTATCTTGATTTGGCAACATAAACTAGAATGATATAGACCATACAGTGACCATACTACATAGTTATATGTTTGTTTCATGCTGTTGTACCGTCCACCTTACTATTGAACTGGTTTACCAAAATGAGTTTCATATACTACATTGTAAACATGTGATGTGTTTGTTTGTTTCTCCTTTGGAACGCGGATAAAATATTGGAGAAGAGTACCCCGTTATGCAATGGTAAAGGAAGTAATGCAGATCAGGTTCAAGATAGTGAGACATCCCTGTTGTTCTCCAAGAAAGCTGATAAAAACTATATTGAAGACACTGAGACAACCCCAAAGTCATGTCTTGATGTAGTGTTCGAGTTACTGGCGACTACTGCTGGCACCGGCTCTTCGTACTCACTGCCTGAATCAGTTCGGCTTCTTGAGTCTCAACTTCAAGTTGAAAGACATCGATCAGATGTTATGCGACAGGAAGTCAAGTACCGAGGAAGTCCTGCAGAATTCAGATGCATACTTTACGGTGCAACGACAAGTCTTTGGAGGATTTAAGCGCCAAACAAGAGAAAGTTAATAAGCTTGCTAAGCATCTTGCCGACATTATGGGTACCCGACATATTGTTTCTTGAGCTCTTACGAAGTGGTTTGATTCTGGACTTGTTTTGTCTTGGCGTTTATATGCTGCTTTGTTCCCTATATTTGCACTTGTGGCGAACTTTGATGCCCAGTGGATGTAATATGTGTAATAGCCGTGATAGCCTAGCATAAGTTGCTTGCTTATTTATTTATGTTGTCTTGTTTATTTGTTTTCTTGTAGTCAGTGCAGTTCTTTTTCCGCGGTTTGCTAGTGGCCGGAATAACCTATTTTTTAAAACTAGGCCACATTAACAATGGGCTACATATTTCTTGTAGTTAACATGGGCCTCCTACAGACGCGAAACAATGGGCCTTCTAAGAGCCGTAGAAACAATGGGCCTTCTATGGGGCGTAGACACAATGGGCCTTCTACGGGTCATATCATCAATGGGCCTTCTACGGGGCGTATGATCGGTTGGCCAAACATGGGCCAATAATAGACCACATTATGGCTGTAAATGGGCTAGAGTTAAAATCGTCCGTTCATGGGCCGACCATAACAGGCCATCGTTAATAGGCCGTATTTGATGACGCTATGAAAACGGCCCAACATATTAACGGGCCACAAATGGGCCAGCTGTAACCACGGGTTGTATTTGGCCCACAAGCAGAAAATGACAGTAATGGGCCGAAAGTAAACGAATGCTGGAAATGAGCCCAAGAATAAATGGGCCCTAAGAAGGCCGAAAGATAACATGGGCTGGAAACGGCCCAACGGATGGGCCGTTAATGGGTAAATTGATACTCTGTTCATTACGGGCCAGCTTTACCACGGGCTGAGGGTTACTAAGGGCCTCATATGGGCCAAAAGACGTCATGGGGCATACATGGGCCGGAAGTTAAAACGGGCTGGAATTATATCGGACGGCCCAAATGACGCTACCGGGCCTAATTCGGATAGGCCGTAAACGGGCCCTGGGTTAGCGGGCTGTAAATGGGCTATATGCGAACAGGTTGTTAATAGGCTTGCTGTGGGCCGGCCCGCCACCTTTTGACCAAGTCAAACGGGCCGGCCTTTTCACGGGAATGGGCCTCTATTGGGCCATGCCACATGTCGACATATCATAGGCGCTTTGGGTCCAATGAGTGGATGACGTCTGTCCCAATGGTGAGCTGACACGTGTTTCCTCCAGCCAATGATGAGTTTACATGTGGAAAATCCCCATTGGTCGGGGCTGTTAACGGGTTATCGGATCCAAAATCGGACTCGATAGCTTAACATCGTTCCCTTACGGTGGATGCCACGTGTCGGTCACCCTTGACGAAAGCACTTCTATGACGCGCGATTTATCATCATGGAAGTGGACAATTCGGTGATGATAATTTTGGTAATGTCATGGAACACTTCTACGACAGCACAGGTATGACTATCTTGATTCTGTCATAAATTTGTCATGGATGTACATGCACGACAGAAAACGTGACCTACTGTGACAAACACGTATCATCACGAAAGTGTATTTTTTTTGTAGTGATCACATCATTCTCTAATGATGTGATCCTGTTCATCAAATGACAACACATGTCTATGGTTAGGAATCTTAACCATCTTTGATTAACGAGCTAGTTAAGTAGAGGCATACTAGGGACACTCTGTTTGCCTATGTATTCACACATGTACTAAGTTTCCGGTTAATACAATTCTAGCATGAATAATAAACATTTATCATGATAGAAGGAAATATAAATAACATCTTTATTATTGCCTCTAGGGCATATTTCCTTCAGTCTCCCACTTGCACTAGAGTCAATAATCTAGTTCACATCGCCAAGTGATTTAACACCAATAGTTCACATCGTCATGTGATTTAACACTCTATAGTTCACATCGCCATGTGACCAGTGCCCAAAGGGTTTACTGCATTCAATAATCTAGTTCATATCGCTATGTGATTAAGACCCAAAGAGTACTAAGGTGTGATCATGTTTTGATTGTGAGAGAAGTTTAGTCAACGGGTCTGCCACATTCAGATCCGTGTGTATTTTGCAAATTTCTATGTCTACAATGCTGTGCACGGAGCTACTCTAGCTAATTTCTCCCACTTTCAATATGTATCCAGATTGAGACTCAGAGTCTTCTGGATCAGTGTCAAAGCTTGCATCGACGTAACCCTTTACGACGAACCTTTTGTCACCTCCATAACTGAGAAACATATCCTTATTCCACTAAGGATAATTTTGGCTAACATCCGATGATCCACTCTGGATCACTATTCTACCCTCTCAAGGTGAGGTACACAATAGGTCTGGTACACAACATAGCATACTTTATAGAACCTATGACTGAGGCATAGGGAATGACTTTTCATACTCTTTCTATTTTCTGCCGTGGTCGGGTTTTGAGTCTTTACTCAACTTCACACCTTGCAGAACTCTTTCTTGGACTGTTCCATTTTGAACTAATTCAAAATCCTATCAAGGTATGTACTCATAGAAAAAACTTATCAAGCGTCTTGATCTATCTCTATAGATCTTGATGCTCAATATGTAAGCATCTTCACCGAGGTCTTTCTTTGAAAAACTCCTTTCAAACACTCCTTTGTGCTTTCCAGAAAATTCTACATTATTTCCGATCAACAATATGTCATTGACATATACTTATCAGAAATGTTGTAGTGCTCCCACTCACTTTCTTGTAAATACAGGCTTCACCGCAAGTCTGTATAAAACCATATGCTTTGATCACTTTATCAAAGAATGTATTCCAACTCCAAGATGCTTGCACCAGTCCATAGATGGATCGCTGGAGCTTGCACACTTTGTTAGCACCTTTAGGATTGACAAAAACTTCTTGTTGCATCATATACAACTCTTCTTTAAGAAATCCAATAAGGATTGTAGTTTTGACATCCATTTGCCAGATTTCATAAAATGTGGCAATTGCTAACATGATTCTGACAGACTTAAGCATCTCTACGAGTGAGAAAATATTATCATAGTCAACACCTTGAACTTGTCGGAAACTTTTTTGCGACAATTCGAGCTTTGTAGATAGTAACACTACTATCAGCGTCCGTCTTCCTCTTGAAGATCCATTTATTCTCAATGGCCTGCCGAGCATCAGGAAGTCAATCAAAGTCCATACTTTGTTCTCATACATGGATCCCATCTCAGATTTCATGGCCTCAAGCCATTTCGCGGAATCTGGGCTCATCATCGCTTCCTCATAGTTCGCAGGTTCGTCATGTTCTAGTAACATGACTTCCAGAACAGGATTACCGTACCACTCTGGTGCGGAACATACTCTAGTTGACCTACGATGTTCGGTAGTAACTCGATCTGAAGTTTCATGATCATCATCATTAACTTCCTCACTAATTGGTGTAGGCATCACTGGAACTGATTTCTGTGATGAACTACTCGCCAACTCGAGAAAAGGTACAATTACCTCATCAAGTTCTACTTTCCTCCCACTCACTTCTTTCGAGAGAAAACTCCTTCTCTAGAAAGGATCCATTCTTTAGCAATGAATATCTTGCCTTCGGACCTACGATAGAAGGTGTACCCAACAGTCTCCTTTGAGTATCCTATGAAGACACATTTCTCCGACTTGGGTTCGAGCTTATCAGGTTGAAGCTTTTTCACATAAGCATCGCAGCCCCAAATTTTAAGAAACGACAGCTTAGGTTTCTTGCTAAACCATAGTTCATACGGTGTCGTTTCAACAGATTTAGATGGTGCCCAATTAAACGTGAATGCAATTGTCTCTAATGCATAACCCCAAAATGATAGTGGTAAATCGGTAAGAGACATCATAGATCGCACCATATCTAATAAAGTACGGTTACGATGTTCGAACTCACCATTACGCTGTGGTGTTCCGGGTGGCATGAGTTGCAAAACTATTCCACATTGTTTCAAATGAAGATCAAACTCATAACTCAAATATTCACCTCCAGGATCAGATCGTAGAAACTTTATTTTCTTGTTATGATGATTTTCCACTTCACTCTGGAATTCTTTGAAGTTTTCAAATGTTTCAGACTTATGTTTCATCATGTAGATATACCCATATCTGCTCAAATCATCTGCGAAGGTCAGAAAATAATGACACCTGCTGCAAGCCTCAACACTCATCGGACCGCATACATCAGTATGTATTATTTCCAATAAGTCAGTTGCTCGCTCCATTGTTCTAGAGAACGGGGTCTTAGTCATCTTGCCCATGAGGCATGGTTCGCAAGCATCAAGTGATTCATAATAAAGTGATTCCAAAAGTCCATCAGCATGGAGTTTCTTCATGCGCTTTACACCAATATGACCTAAACAGCAGTGCCACATATAAGTTGCACTATCATTATTAACTTTGTATCTTTTGGCTTCAATATTATGAATATGTGTATTACTATGATTGAGATTCAATAAACCATTTATATTGAGTGTATGACCATAGAAGGTTTTATTCATGTAAATAGAACAACAATTATTCTTTGACTTAAATGAATAACCGTATTGTAATAAACATGATCCACTCATATTCATGCTCAACGCAAACACCAAATAACATTTATTTTAGGTTCAACACTAATCCCGAAGGTAAAGGGAGTGTGCGATGGTGATCTTATCAACCTTGGAATCACTTCCAACTCACATCATCACCTCACCCTTAACTAGTCCTTGTTTATTTTGCAATTCCCGTTTCGAGTTACTACTCTTAGCAACTTAACCAGTATCAAATACTGAGGGGTTGCTATAAACACTAGTAAAGTACACATCAATAACATGTATATCAAATATACCTATGTTCACTTTGCCATCCTTCTTATCCGCCAAGTATCTAGGGCAGTTCCACTTCCAGTGACCATTTCCTTTGTAGTAGAAGCACTCAGTTTCAGGCTTGGGTCTAGCTTTGGGCTTCTTCATGGGAGTGGCAACTTGCATGGCATTCTTCTTGAAGGTCTCTTTCTTTCTCTTGCCTTTTACTTGAAACTAGTGGTCTTGTCAACCATCAACACTTGATGCTTTTCTTGACTTCTACCTTCGCTGATTTCAGCATTGCAAAGAGCTCGAGAATCGTTTTCTTCATCCCTTACATATTATAGTTCATCACGAAGTTCTGTAACTTGGTGATAGTAACTAGAGAACTTTGTCAATTGCTATCTTATCTGGAAGATTAACTCCCACTTGATTCAAGTGATTGTAGTACTCAGACATTTTGAGCACATGCTCACTGGTTGAGCTATTCTCCTCCATCTTGTAGGCAAAATAATTGTCAAAGGTCTCATACCTCTCGACTTGGGCATGAGTCTGAAATACAAATTTCAGCTCTTGGAACATCTTATATGTTCTGTGGCATTCAAAACGTTTTGAAAGTCCCGGTTCTTAGCCGTAAAGCATGGTGCACTAAACTATCAAGTAGTCATCATACCGAGCTTTGCCAAACATTCATAATGTCTGCATCTGCTCCTGCAATAGGTCCGTCACCTAGTGGTGCATCAAGGACATAATTCTTCTGTGTAGCAATGAGGATAATCCTCAGATCACGGACCTAGTCTGCATCATTGCTACTATCATCTTTCAACTTATTTTTCTCTAGGAACATATAAAAAATAAACAGGGAAGCTATACACGAGCTTATTGATCTAAAACATAGATATGCAAATACTATCAGGACTAAGTTCATGATAAATTAAAGTTCAATTAATCATATTACTTAAGAACTCCCACTTAGATAGACATCCCTCTAGTCATCTAAATGATCATGTGATCCATATCAACTAAACCATGTCCGATCATCACGTGAGATGGAGTAGCTTTCAATGGTGGACATCACTATGTTGATCATATCTACTATATGATTCACGTTCGACCTTTCGGTCTCATTGTGTCGAAGTAAATGACCACGGGTAGCCTCATCAGCCCAACATGGTATTTCAAGACATCGGGGCCGGCTGCGCCCCTCAAGCATCAAAGATAAAGCAAGCACCATCAGCAGGCCGACTGGTCCAAGCGGCCGGCTGCCGAAGGTTGGCGGACTCCAGGAGGCAGACTTGAAGCGGGCCGACTCCTAGTAGGCGGTCTCCAGAGAGGCCGGCTCTTAGCAGGCGGCCCCATGTACCCTCAAAGTTTGCACCCCACATAATCACGACAAGATGGGGCGTGGCTACAGCGCAGCCTGCCACCCCCGAATCCAGGGCAGGGCGTGGCCACAGTGCGGCCTACTGGGCGGACATCCCTCGCCCGGCGCGGCACTGTTGCCACGCTGTCTCTGACATCACCCATGGCAGAGAAGGCCATGCTCCCACGACGGGCTATTGGTACGGCCCACTGATGACAGGCCCCACCTGTCCATGAGAGGCCACCGGGCGGCGAGCCCCGACCAGTCGGCTCAATGGAAGGCCGACACTTGACCAGGAGGCCCTCCCCCTCCCTTGAAGTTTGTGCGCCATTAATCAGAAGAGACGGGAATGGCTACAGTGAACGCCCGCCAGGCGGCAGGACTGTAGCCACGCCGTCCCCGACAAAGCAAGCACCATCAGCAGGCCGACTACAGTACTAAGCAGCCGGCAAGACCCGCAAGCGGTGGGCGCGGCCTGTCGGCCAAGTATGAGACAGCCGGCAGGACCCACCAGGTGGCGGGCCCTAGCTGCCGGCGGAGAAGTCGGCGACCATAGACATTGACAGCCGGGTCCAACACCCGGCCAGATTACATTTGTACCCCTGGGGGTAGGCCTATATAAACCCCCCAAGGCACCCATGGAAAGGGTTCAGCCCCTGAGATATCATACACACCACGTAGAGAGAGGAGTAGAGCTAGCCTCGCCCTTCTTCTTCCTCTAGCAAACTGCTCAAGGAGCGCTTGTAGCTACTTGTTGATTTAGTGATCACGCGGAGACACCATAGAGCAGGACTAGGGGTGTTATCTCCTAGGAGAGCCCCAAACCTGGGTAAAGTGCGCCGACGTTCGTGTCTATGCCTCATCCCGTTTCTAGGCACCGGCGATGTCTTACTAGCTCCCACCATGATAAGCCATCCTTTGGCATATGTCGCACCAAACCCCCGAGATTTGGCGCCCACCATGGGGCTAGGTGCACCGTCGTCTAGAGATCTATTCTGGATGGGAACCTTGTTCCTCCCAAGCGAGCACAGCCAGCCCAGCACGCCCTATGGCATTTGCGCCGACGCGCTGCATGGCGTAGAGCTCGCCTGCGCGGCGACTGGCCTAGCTGACCTTGTTGGCGAGATCCGCCTCTCCGATGAGCCCGCGCCAGGCGCGGGCGCAGCCAGTTCCGAGAGCTACCTCGTCGACCTCCTTGGCAAGCTCGACATCGCCAACGAGCCCGCCTCCGACCAGGAGTCGATCGACTCCACCGACCCGATGCTTGTCGACTCCGACACGACATCCCTCGACGCCTTCCCCACCAATGTGGTGGTCATCGATGACCCACTCCCTCGCGCCGACAGCGGCGGAAGCACCATCACGGAGGTGCTCGTCATTAGCCACAATGGAGCTTATGGTGGCGGCGCCCAAGACCCGCTCGAGGCTGTGCTACGAGATCTGTCTGCACCCATTGCAGAAGATGCCGACGCCGAGACACTGGAAGCCCGCCACATCTCACACGTCGAAAGCGCCAAGAAGTTGGACACCATGAGACGCCTCTTAGAGGCTTACTAGCGCGAGATCGACCACACTGTTGGCGGCATGCCGGCTGCTGGCGGGCCCAGCCGCATCGGCATGGTCCGGCAGTGCGGCGCTGCTATCGCCAGCATATTCGGGGTAGATCGCCTTGTTTATGCCACGCCCATGGAGAACATACGAGCTGCCCAAGCAGCAGCTGATGAGCTAGACCACCTCGAGGGCGACAAGCGCCGCTGCATGACGGAGCGTGTTCAGTAGCTCACTGATGCGGCTGCCGCGCAGCAAGAAGTCGGCTGCCGCGCAGAAGGACCCCGCCAGCGGGTTGAGAACCGGCCCCCTCACCGAGATCAAGGAGCGACCTCCTGGACCCCAACAGGCGGCGCCCGCAACAGACGAGACAAATAGCCAGCTGCCAGCCGCAGCCGCACACGCCTCACCATCGAGCGCGACCAAGACGGCCGCCCACAAGCAGTGGAACGACAAGACGACTATCCGCTGCCTCCTCCTCCGCGGAGGGAGAGGCGCGCCTTCCCGCCGCCTGTAGAGCACCTGACACTTGGCAACCGGCTGGGCTGCCGAGAAGGAGTCAGAGAGAACGATGCCCGCCACCGGATCGACCGCCTTGCTCGATCCCAGGCGCTAGAAGAAGAAGACACGATGGGCCCGCCTTGCTTCGGCCCCCGCATCCGCGACGAGCCCTTCCCCAAGGGGTTCTCGCTCCCACGAGACATGCCCAAGTACAACGGTTCCGTGAAGCCGGAAGATTGGTTGGTTGACTATTCCATGGCCGTCAGCATAGCGAATGGCAACAAGCGCGTCGAGGTGAAGTACGTTCAACTAATGCTCCAGGGCACGGCCCGGACGTGGCTGAACAGCTTGAAGCCCCGCAACATCAACAGTTGGGTAGATTTCACCGAGGTCTTCGTCCGCAACTGCACCAGCACCTACAAGCGGCCGCCCAAGCCCCGCTAGCTCTCGCTGTGCATTCAAGGCCCTGACGAGTCCACCCGCGACTACCTGATGCGGTGGGCTGAACTGCGCAACTCCTGCGAGGGTGTGCACGAGGTGCAGGCCATAGAGTACTTCACCGTCGGGTGCTGAGAAGGCACCCTCCTCAAGCACCGACTCCTCTGCGATGAGCCGGCTACACTCGACGAGCTGCTGATCATAGCAGACAAGTACGCCACTGCCGACTCCTCCATGAAGTCAGAGCTTCGGGTGGACGCCTCTGGGAAGGTGCTCCCCCCGGCTCCCAGAACGTCGGCTGGCTACTCCAATCGACGCCAACAATAGAACGACAACAAGCGCAAAGCCCAAATGCTGGCTTCCACCAGCCGTCAGGTGGAAATAGTCGAAGACCAGCGGCCAGAGGGGCAACCCTTACCCAAGCGTCAGAAGGGCAGCAAGCCGGCTTGGCTACCTGCCTTTTCCTATGAGCAAACCCTCGATGCCCCCTGCAAGTTCCACAGCGGCGCGAAGCCGGCCAATCATACCACCCGGAAGTGCCACTGGCTCACCCAAATCTCCAAGGGCGAAGGACTACTGCCTCCTCCGCCTGCTGGCCAGCCGCCTCCGCCTCCTCAGAAGTCGGCGGCTCGTCCAGCAGTCGGCGCCATCCAAGACAAATTCCCTGAAGAGCACGGAGCTTACGTTGTCTTCACCAGCCAGACTGACGATAGGCGCAGTCGGCACTAGCAACACCAAGAAGTCAACGCTGTCGCCTCTGAAGTCCTAGATTACATGCACTGGTCTGAGAAGCCCATCAGCTGGAGCTGTGCCGATCACCCGGAGGTGATGCCTTCTCCGGGTTCCTATGCCCTAGTATTGGATGCCACCTTTGCAACAGAGAGGTGAGCTGTTCGTTTCTCCCGAGTCCTAATTGATGGTGGCAGCAGCATCAACATCCTTTACCGCGATACCATGGAGAAGTTGAGCATCAAAGTGAAGCAGCTCCAGCCCAGTCGGACTGTCTTCCACGGCGTTGTACCCGGCCTTTCCTGCTCACCAATCGGCAAGATCAAGATAGATGTCCTCTTCGGAGACAAGAATCATTTTCGTCCCGAAGCAATTTGGTTTGAGGTGGTAGACCTGGAGAGCCCTTATATGCGCTGCTTGGCCGACCTGCTCTGGCCAAGTTCATGGCAATACCACACTACGCATACCTCAAGATGAAGATGCCAGGAAGCTAGGCCATTATTGTTAGTGTCAAAACCGGTGAATCTCGGGTAGGGGGTCCCGAACTATGCGTCTAAGGTCGATGGTAACAGGAGACAGGGGACACGATGTTTTCCCAGGTTCAGGCCCTCTCTATGGAGGTAATACCCTACTTCCTGCGTGATTGATCTTGATGAATATGAGTATTACAAGAGTTGATCTACCATGAGATCGTAATGGCTGAAACCCTAGAAGTCTAGCCTGTATGATTATGATTGCCTCTACGGACTAAACCCTCCGGTTTATATAGACACGGAGGGGACTAGTGTTGTACAAAGTCGGTTACAGAGAAAGGAATCTTCATTTCCGAACACCCGGATTGCCCTCCTGGCCATGGAGAGTCCCATACGGATACGGGTGAGAGTCTTCGGTCTTGTATCTTCATAGCCCATCAGTCCGGCCCACGTCACATGGGCCGGACGCCCGAGGAACCCCTTATCCAGGGCTCCCTCAGTAGCCCCCGAACCATGCTTTCAGTGAAGATGTGTCTGGCACGCAGATTGTCTTCGGCATTGCAAGGTGGGTTCCTCCTCCGATGACTTCAAAGAGCTATATTCGGCCTTCCATTTAATGTCGTACCCATTGGCTTCTGTGCATCCATGGCTCCAGCTTCCACGTGTCGAGCGAATACGAGAGGTCAGGGTATTTTTCGCACATAACACCCCGGCCATGTAAGAAAGGCGTCTATTTAAAGAGACGAGATCTCAGATCCATTCCACACCAAGCGGAAAAATCCTCAGAGCTTGCTAGGAGTAACCACTCCAACATGGCTAGCGCTCCCAGTTCTTCATCTCGCCCCCACGGCCCTGAAAAAGGCGATTGGGAAAGATGTTCTGTATCCCACAATCAGCTGGTGAAGCTGCAAACATAGGGATTTCTTCCCCCCGCGGATCTAGTCACCGTTAGAGCAGGATTTACCTCCTTCAACGGCGGGGTTCAGGCGGAGAATTCCCCAATCCGTCCAGGGGGAACGAGTGTTCTTCATTCCCTACTTGCTAAGAGGCGTCGGATTTCCAATCCACCCTTTCCTCCGAGGACTTCTGGAGTATTACGGCCTCCAACTGCACAATCACACTCCTGCCTCCATCCTGCACATCGCGGGTTACGTTGCTCTTTGTGAGCTATTCCTGGGTTGTGAGGCCCATTTTGAGTTATGGAGGAAACTATTCTGCCTCGTCCCTCGCAACCAAGAGGGATCGATATTCGAAGTAGGCGGTGCTGAGGTATGGCATATCGCCGGGACCGGATACCTGTCCGGCACGTCGAAGAAGGCGTCCAAAGAGTGGCCTTATGAATGGGTCTATATTGAGGATGTTGCTCTTCCTGATCCAATCCGAATGGGTCTTCCAGAATTTTCAAACGCTCCGTTGAAGAAACGCCACAGCTGGCGCCCTCGGAGCCTCGAGGAGCAAGATAGCACGGAATTCCGTGAATTGATGGGCAAGATAAAGACGCTCGCCCAGTCCGGATTATCAATAATCGAGGTATTGGCCACCTCCATAGCACGAGGGGTTCAAACACTCCAATATAGGGGGTTGATACGTCTCCGACGTATCTCAATTTTTGATTGCTCCGTGCTATATTATCTACTGTTTTGGACCATACTGGGCTTTATTTTCCACTTTTATATTATTTTTGGGACTAACCTATTAACCGGAGGCCCAGCCCAGAATTGCTGTTTTTTGCCTATATCAGTGCTTCGAAGAAATGCAATATCAGACAGAGTCCAAACGGAATGAAACCTTCGGGAACGTGATTTTCTCACCAAATATGACCCAGGAGACTTGGACCCTACGTCAAGAAAGCCACGAGCTGGGCACGAGGTAGGGGAGCGCGCCTACCCCCCTAGGGCGCGCCCCCACCCTCGTGGGCCCCACGAAGCTCCACCGATGTACTTCTTCCTCCTATATATACCTACGTACCCCCAAACGATAAGAGACGGAGCCAAAAACCTAATTCCACCGCCGCAACCTTCTGTACCCACAAGATCCCATCTTGGGGCCTGTTCGAGCTCATGGGAAGGGAGTCCACCATGGAGGGCTTCTACATCATCACCATAGCCACTCCGATGAAGTGTGAGTAGTTTATCTCAGACCTTGGGTCCATAGTTAGTAGCTAGATGGCTTCTTCTCTTTTTTGATCTCAATACAATGTTCTCCCCCTCTCTCGTGGAGATCTATTTGATGTAATCTTCTTTTTGCGGTGTGTTTGTTGAGACCGATGAATTGTGGGTTCATGATCAAGATTATCTATGAACAATATTTGAATCTTCTTTGAATTCTTTTATGTATGATTGGTTATCTTTGCAAGTCTCTTCGAATTATCAGTTTGATTTGGCCTACTAGATTGGTTTTTCTTGCACTGGGAGAAAGTGCTTAGCTTTGGGTTCAATCTTGCGGTGTCCTTTCCCAATGTGATGAGGGGCAGCAAGGCACGTATTGTATTGTTGCCATCGAGGATAACAAGATGGGGTTTTTATAATATTGCAAGAATTTATCCCTCTACATCATGTCATCTTGCTTAAGGCATTACTCTGTTTTCATTGACTTAATACTCTAGATGCATGCTGGATAGAGGTCGATGAGTGGAGTAATAGTAGTAGATGCAGGCAGGAGTCGGTCTACTTGTCTCGGACGTGACGCCTATATACATGATCATACCTAGATATTCTCATAACTATGCTCAGTTCTGTTAATTGCTCAACAGTAATTTGTTCATCCACCGTAGAATACTTATGCTCTTGAGAGAAGCCACTAGTGAAATCTATGGCCCCCGGGTCTATCTCTATCATATTAATATTCCATTACTTTATTATTTCATTTGCTTTTTTACTTTGCTTTTTATTTTACTTTGCATCTTTATACCAAAAATACCAAAAATATTATCTATCATCTCTATCAGATCTCACTCTTTTAAGTGACCGTGAAGGGATTGACAACCCCTATTCGCGTTGGTTGCGAGGAGTTATTTTCTTTGTGTAGATACGAGGGACTCGCGCATAGCCTCCTACTGGATTGATACCTTGGTTCTCAAAAACTGAGGGAAATACTTACGCTACTTTGCTGCATCATCCTTTCCTCTTCAAGGAAATCCAACGCAGTGCTCAAGAGGTAGCAAGAAGAATTTATGGCGCCCGTTGCCGGGAGTCTCATAAAGTCAACATACCAAGTACCCATCACAATCCCTTATCTCTCGCATTACATTATTTGCCATTTGCCTCTCGTTTTCCTCTCCCCCACTTCACCCTTGCCGTTTCATTCGCCCTCTCTTTTTCCGTTTGCCTCTTTCTCGCTTACTTGTCGTCATGGCTAGTCTTATATCTTCTCCGTTATCTCCCGAGAATGAAGTTCTAGATTTTAAGAAAAGGGAGGGAGAAAATCTAAAAGATGCTTGGTATAGAATTTGCAATGCTCAAAATAGATCTACCAGGAAGCAATCTACTTCAGTTCTTCTCCGCAATTTTTATGTAGGTGCTAATCCTTGGTATAGATATATCCTTATACCATTACCGGAGGGAATTTCTTGGGTAGCCATACTTTTGACTCTTATAATGCTATGATAGATTTATTTGGCTCACCACCTCTTTTGGTTAATGGAACTATGTTAACTTTGGAGCATGTAATGCAAAGACTTGAAATTATTGAAAATAAAATTGCTACCGTAGAGTTGATTGAAAATCTGGATAAAAAGATCCACAACCAAATTACCCAATATGGATCTAAGGTAGGAGTCACTTTGAAAATATTACTCCAAGTCCACCTACTAATATTGCCAAGCTTATGTATGTTCCTAAAAATAAGGGTGAATCCTCTAGTAAGGAAACTGCAGATCTTAAGTCTATAAGTATTCATCCCGATCTTTTTGCTATGATTAAGGAACCATTTTCTACGAATGAATTTTTTGATTTTGTGCATAGAAGTTTTATAATTACTAAAAATAAATAAATTCCTAAGGATGATAGATGTCTCATTGAAGAATTTCCTACCAAAGATGGCAATATCTAGATCTATCATTGCTTTTATGCCTAGCTAGGGGCGTTAAACGATAGCGCTTGTTGGGAGGCAACCCAATTTTATTTTTAGTTTTTTTCTTTTTGCTTCTATTTAGGAATAAATAATCCATCTACCTTCTGTTTAGATTTGGTTTTATGTTTTAATTAGTGTTTGTACCAAGTTAAACCTATAGGATCTTCTTGGATGATAGTTATTTGATCTTGCTGTAATTTCCAGAAAATTTCTGTTCATGAAAACAATTGTTAAAAATCACCAGAACGTGACAAAATAGTGATTGCAATTGCTTCTGATCAATAAACAAATTGCCTAGGTCGTCAAATTTTGGATAAATTTTTGGAATTTCAGAAGTTTGCTTTAGTTACAGATTACAACAGACTGTTATGTTTTTGACAGATTCTGTTTTTCGTGTGTTGTTTGCTTATTTTGATGAATCTATGGCTAGTAAAATAGTTTATAAACCATAGAGAAGTTGTAATACAGTAGGTTTAACACCAATATAAATAAAGAATGAGTTCATTACAGTACCTTGAAGTGGTCTTTTGTTTTCTTTCGCTAGCTGAGCTCACGAGATTTCTGTTGAGTTTTGTGTTGTGAAGTTTTCAAGTTTTGGGTGAAATCTTTTGATGGATTATGGAACAAGGAGTGGCAAGAGCCTAAGCTTGGGGATGCCCATGGCACCCCCAAGATAATATGCGGACACCAAAAAGTCAAATCTTGGGGATGCCCCGGAAGGCATCCCCTATTTCGTCTACTTCCATCGGTAACTTTACTTGGAGCTATATTTTTATTCACCACATGGTATGTGTTTTGCTTGGAGCGTCTTGTATGATTTGAGACTTTGCTTTTTAGTTTACCACAATCATCCTTGCTGTACACACCTTTTGAGAGAGCCATACATGAATTGGAATTTGTTAGAATACTCTTTGTGCTTCACTTATATCTTTTGAGCTATATAGCTTTGCTCTAGTGCTTCACTTATATATTTTAGAGCACGGTGGTGGATTTGTTTTAGAGAAACTATTGATCTCTCATGCTTCACTTAGATTATTTTGAGAGTCTCAAATAGCATGGTTATTTGCTTAAATAATCCTAATATGCTAGGTATACAAAAATAGTAAAAAAAATCTTATGAGTGTGTTGAATGCTAAGAGAAGTTTGATGCTTGATGATTGTTTTGAGATATGGAGGTAATAATATTAAAGTCGTGCTAGTTGAGTAGTTGTGAATTTGAGAAATGCTTGTGTTGAAGTTTGCAAGTCCCGTAGCATGCACGTATGGTAAACATTATGTAACAAATTTGAAACATGAGGTGTTCTTTGATTGTCCTCCTTATGAGTGGCGGTCGGGGACGAGCGATGGTCTTTTCCTACCAATCTATCCCCTAGGAGCATGCGCGTAGTGCTTTGGTTTTTGATGGCTTGTAGATTTTTGCAATAAGTATGTGAGTTCTTTATGACTAATGTTGAGTTCATGGATTATACGCACTCTCACCCTTCCATCATTGCTAGCCTCTTCGGTACCGTGCATTGCCGTTTCTCACATTGAGGGTTGGTGCAAACTTCGCCGGTGCATCCAAACCCCGTGATATGATACACTCTTTCACACATAAACCTCCTTATATCTTCCTCAAAACAGCCACCATACCTACCTATTATGGAATTTCCATAGCCATTCCGAGATATATTGCCATGCAACTTTCCACCATTCCGTTCATCATGACACCTTCATCATTGTCATATTGCTTAGCATGATCATGTAGTTGGCATAGTATTTGTGGCAAAGACACCATTCATAATTCTTTCATACATGTCACTCTTGATTCATTGCATGTCCCGGTACACCGCCAGAGGCATTCATATAGAGTCATACTTTGTTCTAGTATCGAGTTGTAATCATTGAGTTGTAAATAAATAGAAGTGTGATGATCATCATTTTCTAGAGCATTGTCCCAAGTGAGGAATAAAAAAAAGAAAGGCCATAAAAAAAGAGAAGGCCCAAAAAAAAGAGAGAGAAAAAGAGAGAAGGGACAATGCTACTATCCTTTGCCACACTTGTGCTTCAAATTAGCACCATAATCTTCATGATAGAGAGTCTCTCGTTTTGTCACTTTCATATACTAGTGGGAATTTTTCATTATAGAACTTGGCTTGTATATTCCAACAATGGGCCTCCTCAAGTGCCCTAGGTCTTCGTGAGCAAGCAAGTTGGATGCACACCCACTTAGTTACTTTTGTTGAGCTTTCATACATTTATAGCTCTAGTGCATCTGTTGCATGGCAATACCTACTCCTTGCATTAACATCAATCGATGGGCATCTCCATAGCCTATTGATTAGCCTCGTTGATGTTAGATCTTCTCCATTTTTGTCTTCTCCACATAACCCCCATCATCATATTCAATTCCACCCATAGTGTTATGTCCATGGCTCGCGCTCATATATTGCATGAAAATTTATAAGTTTGAGATTACTAAAGTATGAAACAATTGCTTGGCTTGTCATCGGGGTTGTTCATGATGAGAGCATTCTTGTGTGACGAAAATGGAGCATGACTAAACTAGATGAATATGTAGGGATGAACTTTCTTTGGCCATGTTATTTTGAGAAGACATAATTGCTTAGTTAGTATGCTTGAAGTATTATTATTTTTATGTCAATATGAACTTTTGTCTTGAATCTTTTGGATCTGAATATTCATACCATAATTAAGAAGAATTATATTGAAATTATGCCAAGTAGCACTCCGCATCAAAAATTCTGTTTTTATCATTTACCTACTCGAGGACGAGAAGGAATTAAGCTTGGGGATGCATGATACGTCTCCAACGTATCTATAAATTTTGATTGCTCCATGCTATATTATCTACTGTTTTGGACCATATTGGACTTTATTTTCCACTTTTATATTATTTTTGGGACTAACCTATTAACCGGAGGCCCAAATTTAATTGCTGTTTTTTTGCCTATTTCAGTGTTTCGAAGAAACGGAATATCAAACGGAGTCCAAACGGAATGAAACCTTCGGGAACGTGATTTTCTCACCGAATATGACCCGGGAGACTTGGACCCTACGTCAAGAAAGCCACAAGGTAGGCACGAGGTAGGGGGCGCGCCTACCCCCCTAGGGCGCGCCCCCACCCTCGTGGGCCCCACGAAGCTCCACCGACGTACTTCTTCCTCCTATATATACCTACGTACCCCCAAACGATCAGATACGGAGCCAAAAACCTAATTCCACCGCCGCAACCTTCTGTACCCACGAGATCCCATCTTGGGGCCTGTTCCGGAGCTCATGGGAAGGGGAATCCACCACGGAGGGCTTCTACATAATCACCATAGCCCCTCCGATGAAGTGTGAGTAGTTTATCTCAGACCTTCGGTTCCATAGTTAGTAGCTAGATGGCTTCTTCTCTCTTTTTGGATCTCAATACAATGTTCCCCCCCTCTCTCGTGGAGATCTATTTGATGTAATATTCTTTTTGCGGTGTGTTTGTTGAGACCGATGAATTGTGGGTTTATGATCAAGATTATATATGAACAATATTTGAATCTTCTTCAAATTCTTTTATGTATGATTGGTTATCTTTGCAACTCTCTTCGAATTATCAGTTTGATTTGGCCTACTAGATTGGTTTTTCTTGCAATGGGAGAAGTGCTTAGCTTTGGGTTCAATCTTGCGGTGTCCTTTCCCAAAGGATGAGGGGCAGCAAGGCACGTATTGTATTGTTGCCATCGAGGATAACAAGATGGGGTTTTTTATCATATTGCATGAATTTATCCTCTACATCATGTCATCTTGCTTAAGGTGTTACTCTGTTTTCATTAACTTAATACTCCGGATGCATGCCGGATAGCAGCTTGATGAGTGGAGTAATAGTAGTAGATGCAGCAGAGTCGGTCTACTTGTCTCGGACGTGATGCCTATATACATGATCATACCTAGATATTCTCATAACTATGCTCAATTCATCAATTGCTCAACAAGTAATTTGTTCACCCACCGTAGAATACTTATGCTCTTGAGAGAAGCCACTAGTGAAATCTATGGCCCCCGGGTCTATCTCTATCATATTAATCTTCCATTACTTTATTATTGCCTTTGCTTTTTTACTTTGCTTTTTATTTTACTTTGCATCTTTATACCAAAAATACCAAAAATATTATCTATCATCTCTATCAGATCTCACTCTCGTAAGTGACCGTGAAGGGATTGACAACCCCTATTCACGTTGGTTGCAAGGAGTTATTTGCTTTGTGTAGGTACGAGGGACTCGCGCGTAGCCTCCTACTGGATTGATACCTTGGTTCTCAAAAACTGAGGGAAATACTTACGCTACTTTGCTGCATCATCCTTTCCTCTTCAAGGAAATCCAACACAGTGCTCAAGAGGTAGCAGGGGCTTCCCATGTGGCACTATAATGGGGAAGATGACGCCTCACGCTGCGGTCGGAAGGGTCCGGACACCCCCGCCGCTTTGGCCAAAATATTGGCCGAACTATATAAAGGGGAAAGAGGAGTTCACTCGTCTTAAACGTTGAGATGGATTTTCCATGTACAGTCCTCCTAGCTGGGTGAGTTCTAATCCCACCACTTTACTCAATCCTCTCCCCGAGTCACTTTCAATGGACACTAACCCTTCCATTTGTAATAGGAATGGTGGAAGGTTATCGAGGGGATCCATAGCCCCGCCCACAGCCAGAGGATCACAACCGGACCTTGACCCCGGATTCGAAGAGGATCCAGACATATTTGTGGAGCTTGAGGATGGAGTGTTCTACTATCCGAGCTATGACAACATGGAAGTGGCCATCATCGCCGACTATCCCGGCCTTCTCCCTGCCTCGCACGTAAGTGATCAAGAGACACCTTCTTTGAAAGAGCTTCCTCATTACGCGTCACCCACCGCACTATTTTGTGCTCCAAAGGGGAGGCGCCCGACGCCTCAATGTGCGCCAGAGGCATTTCCTAAAAGAGCGGCGCCCGCGCCGAGCAAATCTTTGAAGAGGAAGGCGAACGACAACACGGCAGAGCCTTCATCAAAGAGGTATGCTTTTTTAATCATGCCCCCTGGCAGTCACATCAAACTGTGACATTATCCGTTGTGTCTTATCAGGAAAAGCGTTCACCGGACTATGTCCGAGGATCCTGCCGGTAACGCTCCCAACAGCCAGGTTCCCGACCCTGCCGTAAAGACAAGGGCTGATACGGAAGTGACGCCGGACTATCCTTTAGCAGAGGATTCAGATGACGTATCCGTCACAAACTCGGAAGTGGAGAGCGCCATGAATCATCAGTGCTGGAGGGCTGCTCGCCGCGACCCTGGCTTTACGAAAGAGGCATTCAATGCCTTCAGCTCGGCTGATGCGTACATCCGAGCTTCTCGAGACGGGCTTACCAGAGCCACAAACCAGCATTTGAAAGATATGCGGGTAAGTTCACATTGTACAAATCTGATAATTATGTACCAGTAGCCCCCAAGACTTGAAGCAGTTGATACAACTGATTTAAGGATCGTTGTATAACCAGGTGCTTACGGAGAAGAACAACCTATTGTCTCAAGAACTAGAAAAGTGTCAGACCCAGCTAACTGCTGCAACAGCTGAACTGGAGAAATCCAAGAAGGCATCGCCTGGTAATGTTCCCCTCCATCGAGAAAATATAATCATATACCAGCAATACTAACACTGTTGCACATCCCATAGCAGGATCATCAGATCAACTAAAGGAGGAGCTGAAAGTCGCACAAGCGGGTGAACAAGAAGCGAAAAGACTACTGGCCGCTGGAGGCCGTGTGTTGAAACGGGTCAGGGAGGATAAAAACAAGCTGCAGGATTCCAACACCCTGCTAGGCGAAGAACTGAAAGATGTTCGAGCCCAGCTAGCTGACTCCGTGAAGGAAAATAAGAGGCTACGATGCGGCATATTAAGTATGCTTTTCAAACTTGCCTCCATATAATTCGGCGAGGACAGGGACTGACAGATTTATGTCTGCAGGTATGCTGACTGGCCGTCCCGAAGAGGAAATGTCTGGATCTCAAGGCAACCTGCTACAAGAGCTGTCCCAAATGCACGAGCGAGCTTGGCAAACAATGCGGAGTGTTGCCAAGGTTTTAGGGCCATCCGCCTCCCCTCCAGGAAGTATGGCAGATCTCATGGAGCTATTCAAAGGAGCACGGCAGTGTATTCGATTATGGAAGATATTGATGTCTACTACACAACCTTCTTCTTGTAGACGTTGTTGGGCCTCCAAGTGCAGAGGTTTGTAGGACAGTAGCAAATTTCCCTCAAGTGGATGACCTAAGGTTTATCAATCCGTGGGAGGCGTAGGATAAAGATGGTCTCTCTCAAGCAACCCTACAACCAAATAACAAAGAGTCTCTTGTGTCTCCAACACACCCAATACAATGGTAAATTGTATAGGTGCACTAGTTCGGCGAAGAGATGGTGATACAAGTGCAATATGAATGGTAGATATAGGTTTTTGTAATCTGGAAATATAAAAACAGCAAGGTAACAAGTAATAAAAGTGAGCACAAACGGTATTGCAATGCGTTGAAACAAGGCCTATGGTTCATACTTTCACTAGTGCAAGTTCTCTCAACAATAATAGCATAATTGGATCATACAACTATCCCACAACATGCAACAAGGAGTCACTCCAAAGTCACTAATAGCAGAGAACAAACAAAGAGATTATGGCAGGGTACGAAACCACCTCAAAGTTATCCTTTCTGATCGATCTATTCAAGAGTCTGTAGTAAAATAACACGAAGCTATTCTTTTCGTTCGATCTATCATAGAGTTCGTACTAGAATAACACCTTAAGACACAAATCAAACAAAACCCTAATGTCACCTAGATACTCCAATGTCACCTCGATTATCCGTGGGTATGATTATACGATATGCATCACACAATCTCAGATTCATCTATTCAAACCAACACAAGTACTTCAAAGAGTGCCCCAAAGTTTCTACCGGAGAGGCAAGACGAAAACGTGTGCCAACCCCTATGCATAAGTTCAGAGGTCATGAAACCCGCAAGTTGATCACCAAAACATACATCAAGTAGATCACGTGATATCCCATTGTCACCACAGATAAGCACATGCAAGACATACATCAAGTGTTCTCAAATCCTTAAAGATTCAATCCGATAAGATAACTTCAAAGGGAAAACTCAATCCATCACAAGAGAGTAGAGGGGGAGAAACATCATAAGATCCAACTATAATAGCAAAGCTCATGATACATCAAGATCGTACCACCTCAAGAACACGAGAGAGAGAGAGAGAGAGATCAAACACATAGCTACTGCTACATACCCTCAGCCCCGAGGGTGAACTACTCCTTCCTCGTCATGGAGAGCGCCGGGATGATGAAGATGGCCACCGGTGAGGGATCCCCCCTCCGTAGGTGCTAATAGGGTCCCGATTGGTTTTTGGTGGCTACAGAGGCTTGCGGCGGCGGAACTCCCGATCTATTCGGTTCCCCTAATGTTTTTAGGGTATATGGATATATATAGGTGAAAGAAGTCGGTCAGGGGAGCCACGGGGGGGCCCACGAGGGTGGGGGCGTGCCCAGGGGGTAGGGCGCGCCTCCCTGCTTCGTGGCTTCCTCGTTGCTTCCCTAACGTATACTCCAAGTCTCCTGGATTGCTTCCGTTCAAAAAATAACTCTCTCGAAGGTTCCATTCCGTTTGGACTTCGTTTGATATTCCTTTTCTTCGAAACACTGAAATAGGCAAGAAAACAACAATTTGGGCTGGGCCTTCGGTTAACAGGTTAGTCCCAAAAGTAATATGAAAGTGCATAATAAAGCCCATAAACATCCAAAACAGATAATATAATAGCATGAATACTTCATAAATTATAGATACGTTGGAGACGTATCAGCATCCCCAAGCTTAATTCTTGCTCATCCTCGAGTAGGTAAATGATAAAAGAAATAATTTATGAAGTGTGAATGCTAGCAGGTGCACAAGTTTGATCAATGATAATTTCAATCACCTTTTCTATCATCATTATATATCATAACAGTAGCTCATCTCATAAAGCTTCTCATGATCAAGTAACAAGCTATTCACATGTTAAAGTATAGATCATAAACTTTCTTGAAAACTAACAAACCGTGTTATTAGTCATCAAACAATTACAATTCATCTTATTTTCGTGAAGAGTCCGGGTCGAGCTTTGATTTAGCAACCTCCACCTACTCAACTATCATTTAGTCTTTCACAATTGCTAACACTCACGCCGATATTTATGCGTTCAAAGTTTTAATCGTATTACGAGAAAGATAGGGGCTTATAGATTCGCCTCCCAACCTTTTACCTCAAGGTTAATGTCAACAATAATAGCTCATGATGCCTTACATCCAATTGGATATATATATCAGAATCTTTCCAACACAATGTGCTTGCCAAAGGACAAAATGTAAAAAGGAAAGGTGAAGATCACCATGACTCTTCCATAAGGTAAAAGACAAGATGTAGCGACCGACCTCAAACGGTCAAGTCTCTGTGCTTCAGTATCATCCCTGGATCGGTAATGCTGACACACACAATACTCGAAGGTTTTGTAATAGAGTAGCAATCACACACTTATTACATCGAATGTCTCAAAAGAGAACTTATTACAATAAATATGGCATAAGGCCATCTAACACAATAACAGCGGAAGACTTGGAAGATAAAGTGAGTCCATCAACTCCAACGGCATAGCTGAGCTGCACGGCAACGACCTAACGAACCTTACTCATCGTCTGAAAAGTCTGCAACATAATACGTTGCAGCCCGAAAACGGGTCAGCACATGGAATATGCTGGCAGTATAACACAGTAGAGCAAGAATAGAATAATGCTATCACTACATGCATATTTGGCTGGTGGAAAGCTCTATGGTTATAGTTTTGCGAAAATCCAATTTTTCCGTACAACAAAGGAATAGATTTTATTTAACTATCATGGTAGTTGAAACATCATTGAGAAGGTTCCTCCAACTCAATCCCAATTGAAGTAATTATCAACCCAACATATTAAATTAGAGTGATGAGATACATATGATAATCCAAGTACTAGATACTCAAGATGTCCATAACTGGGGACACGGCTAACCATGATTAGATTGTACACTCTGCAGAGGTATGCGCACTTTTCCCCACAAGACTCGATCTCCTCCGTTGGATTTCTCGCACTACATGGTGTTTGAGAAACGGATGACCGAGACACAGTCTTTTAGAAGCATTAACTCTAACCCCGGGTAAACAGTACCAACCTACATCCCTCTACATCTGCTAGCCTACCACTAGAAGAGGTCATGCAACTTACTCAACTATGCTAGAGCCCATAATAGCTTGTGGCTGCACACGGAAGTTTCTAGCATGAAATATCTCGGTTCCTTTGAGCCTGGGTGGCGGACCTTAGGATTATCACATGGGTACTGTGGATATCCTAGGACAACATCGATTCTCGTGTGCCCGACAAGCAATCCACCCAGATGTCTATTAAAGTTGCCACCTTAAGTTGAACCATTAATTAACAATCTCACATATGTCATGGATTCACTCACCCAAACCACGCTTCACGAGCATAGCATAGCAATATCATCAATACGTAGAAGTAACTCCCAAGGGTTTGATAATAACAGGGCAATAGGTTCTACCTCATCAGCTACTTCCCAATACCCACAAGTTAATCACATCCTAATCATGTAGTGTTTGAGGATTGGAGCTAATGCATAAAAACCGGGTATGAAAAGAGTATGATCAATGTGTTACTTGCCTTGCTGATAATCCGCAAAACCTAGAGACTCGTAGTAGCACGCTCAAGACCGGGAATTCTATCGCAAACAAACAATAGCATACATAAGCAATCAAGTAAAGATGCACAGGTAAATCTCAAATAAGAAGATCTAACCAGAAAGTTCAACTTAAGAACTCTGGTTTGCAAAAATAATCAAATCAAACGGAGCAACGAAACTCAAACTGCGAAAGAAACAAGATTCGTTTGCTAATCTGGACTAAAGTCAAATTTTACAATACAAAAATCTTGTTCAAGTTGGTTAAATAGAAAGAGGGCTTCGAGACGAAGATCTAGGCGCTTGAATCGCCTGATTCCGATAAACGAGCGAAAAGATAAACTAAAACGAAAATCGGATCAGAAATCACGATCGAGAATAATCGCGAAAAACCCGAGAAAAAGGAAAACTGACGAACAGGCTAACGAACGAACGTTCGTTGTCTGTGACTAACAAGCAAAAACCGTTCGTTAAAACGAACGTACGGACGAACATCCGCTAAATACCCTAAACCGAGAAAACCAATGAACCGATCTAAAAAATATAACTAGGGTTTTTTAAAAGAAAACCGACAGTTTCTACCTAAACCAAAAAAAACGAACGGCGAGGTCTGCGAACTCCGGCGCGGCTCCGGAGGCTTTCGGTGAGCGGGCGGCGGCGCGGGCGACAGCGGGGTGCGGCGCGGGGCGGCGGAGGGCGACGAGGTGGTGGCGCAAGACAGGCGGCGCTGGCGGCTCGGCGGCGGCGGTCATGGCTGCCGCCGCCATGCTTGGTGGCGGCGTGGGGCGGCGGTGGCGGTATTTAAGAGGGGAGGCGGGTCAGCTTGGGAGGGCAACCTGAGGCGGCGGCGGTCTCTTGGACTCAAGTGAGTCCAAGTGCACGGGCGCGAGGGGAGGCGGTGGCTGGGTTGGGCCCGGCTGGTCAAGGCGTCGCCCAAGGCCGACTTTTTTAAAGAACATTCCGCCGAAAATAAATCCTATAAAAATAAATAAAAATCCAAAAATGCCAAAACAAATTTTCACCGTCTAAATGAAATACTTAGAACAAGATGAACATTTTCTTGGCCCTAAAATGCAATTTTAAAAACGTGCAATTTTTCTAGTGCAAATAAAATTGCAATAAAATCCAAATAAAACATTTATTTGATTTTAATATTTTTCCTCCAATATTTCATTTATTTTGGAGAAGTCATTTTATCTCCTCTCATATATTTTTATTTTAGAAATATTAGGAAGGAAAAATAATCAAAACCAAATGATCCTCTTTTCAAAATTTGAGAAAACTCAAATATGAAATTAAATAAATCCCCAACTCTCTCCGTGGGTCCTTGAGTTGCGTAGAATTTCTAGGATCAAGCCAAAATGCAATAAAATATGATATGCAATGATGATCTAATGTATAACATCCCAAATTGAAAATTTGGGATGTTACAAACCTACCCGCCCTCGAGATTCGGGTTGGCTAGAAAATAGGTGAGGGTGATCTTCCGTAGGTCTTCCTCTCGCTCCCAGGTGGCTTCATCCTCGGTATGGTGGCTCCACTGAACTTTGCAAAACTTGATAACCTTGCTGCGAGTAACTCGGCTAGCAAACTCTAGAATCTTGACTGCCTTCTCCTCATAAGTCAAATCGCTATCCAACTGAATAGCTTCCAGTGGCACTGTATCTCTCAGAGGTATATTAGCCATCTCCGCGTGGCACTTCTTCACTTGAGAAACGTGGAACACATCGTGAACTCCTGAGAATCCTTCGGGTAACTCCAACTTGTAGATCCGAGATAGACTGAAGGTACCTCAATCCAGGCAGAAGAGTTATGCAGATTCAAAACGCAAGGAAGTAACCTATGAAATTGGAGACAGAGCATATCTGCGAGTGTCACCGCTGCGAGGAGTGAAACATTTTGGAGTTAAGGGAAAGTTAGCCCCGAGATTTGTAGGACCGTACCGAATTTTGGAACGTATGGGAGAGGTTGCCTAGGGAAAATTGTCATCCCAACTAGATCCATAATCTAGTGCACAAGCTCTCAACATATCCTCCAGAATCTGGTTGACTCTCTCGGTCTGTCCATTTGTCTACGGATGGAATGTTGTACTGAAATCTAGCCTTGTACCCAAAGTCTGGTGCAGCTGATGCCAAAACTTTGAGGTAAACTGTGTTCCTCTATCTGATACGATGGTCCTTGGAACTCCATGCAGACATACGATCGTTCTCATGTATATCTTGGCCAACTTCGCACTTGTATAGGTGGTTTTCACTGGGATAAAGTGAGCCACTTTGGTCAAGCGATCAACTACTACCCATATAGAATCATATCCTGATTTGGTCCTGGGCAATCCGGTGATGAAATCCATGCCAAGCTTATCCCACTTCCATTCGGGTATCGACATAGGATTGTTGTTGTTGTTGTTGTTGTTGTTGTTGTTGTTGTTGTTGTTGTTGTTGTCGTTGTTGTTGTTGTTGTTGTTGTTGTTGTTGTTGTTGTTGTTGTTGTTGTTGTTGTTGTTGTTGTTGTTCTGGACTAACAATTGCATCAAGGCATTCTGCTGCTGGATCAACTGAGTGAGCTCAGGTGGGAAGGCAAATCCGGTGTCACGTCTCGGAGGCATCTGATGGGTTTAGAGGGAAGAGATTAGATTAGAAAAGGGGTCCAGTGAGAAAGCACTACCCATATGCACATGAGACAAACACAATATATCACTCAATCAATCAAGCAAGGGCATACAAACGGTCTAGAACTATCGCTAAAAGTGCTCAAAGTACTACTATGTACATGGGGAATACTACTAATCATTTGGTGGTCATCTAGAAATTTTGATCGGTGGACGACTCCGTGATGTCTGCTCCAGCTTCGTCTTCAAAGTCATCCTCACTGGGGTCGGTGTCGGTGTCAAAACCGGCGGATCTCGGGTAGGGGGTCCCGATCGGTGCGTCTAGGCTGATGGTAGCAGGAAGCAAGGGACACAGATGTTTACCCAGGTTCGGGCCCTCTCGATGGAGGTAAAACCCTACTTCATGCTTGATTAATATTGAAGATATAGGTAATACAAGAGTAGATCTACCACAAGATCGAGGAGGCTAAACCCTAGAAGCTAGCTTATGATGGTATGATTGTAATTGTGATCGGCCTTCTAAGGACCAACCTCTCCGGTTTATATAGACACCGGAGAGGACTAGGGTTTACATGGAGTCGGTTACAAGGAAGGAAATATAATATCCGGATCCCCAAGCTTGCCTTCCACGCCAAGGAATGTTCCATCCGGACATGGGGCGAAGTCTTGAGTCTTGTATCTTCACACTTCGATAGTCCGGACGATGTATATAGTCCGGCCGTCCGGATACCCCCTAATCCAGGACTCCCTCAGTAGCCCCTGAACCAGGCTTCAATGACGATGAGTCCGGCGTGCAGTCTTGTCTTCGGCATTGCAGGGCGGGTTCCTCCTCCGAATACTCCAAAGTAGTTATCGAACACTTGAACCATGTCCGGATCCACAAAATAATCTTCACATGCCACCGTAGAGAGAATGGTATTTCACAAATGCAATCTGCTAACAACTTTTTAGACAACACGACATGTCATTACGGTCGGGTCATTATTCGAACCGTTTTCCCACAACCAGCCACAACAAGATATTGCGAGGCGGTTTCTTTGACACGCCTTGTCAAAGCAGAGATCGTGTCCCCTTATCACGGGATTCTCATCAATACGGGTACGGGTAATCCCACCACATCATCAATCGTGGCGCTTGGGAAGCAAGCGATTCTTCAACGGGCAAGTGGGGAGGCGACCGCTGTCGCCTCTATAAAGGGATAAGATTTTCCCATTTTACCCACGCCTTCTTCCTCGCTTGCCCACTCTCGCCCCCTTGAGCTCCAGCGCCCAAGCCCAAGTCTTCTCCGCACCGCTAAACATGTCCGGAGCAGGAGGCAAGTGGGTGGCTTCCACCGTCAAGGAGAAGCATATCGCAAATCTTCGGGCGGCCGAATACTTGGCCGCAGACATAGCTCACCGGCTACCGAACGCTGGGCAGGTCATTCCGACCCCGGGACCCCACGAGAGGGTCGTGTTCGTCGCCCACTTCGTCCGTGGACTGGGGTTTCCACTCCAACCCTTCGTCCGCGGGATCATGTTCTACTATGGGCTAGATTCCCATGATCTAGCCCCAAATTTCATCCTCAACATCTCGGCGTTCATCGTCGTATGCGAGGCTTTCCTCCGCATCCGGCCTCACTTCAGCCTGTGGCTGCAAATCTTCTGCGTGAATCCGAAGATTGTACGCGGCCAGCAAGCGGAGTGCGGAGGGGCCATGGTGGGCAAGATGCCTAACGTCACCTGGCTGGACGGCTCCTTTGCGGAGACCGTAAAAGGGTGGCAATCGGGGTGGTTCTACATCACAGAACCACGCGGCGCCAACTGGGCGGCGGCCCCCGAGTTCCGATCCGGAGCCCCCATGCGGCTCACCTCCTGGGAAAGGAAGGGTCTGACTTGGGGCGAACGCACAGAGCTGACCGGACTCCAAACGTGCATCAAGAGCATGAAGGAGAAGAACATTAAGCTTGTCAACATGATCAAGGTCATGCTCGTTCGCCGGATCTTGCCGTGCCAAAGGCGGGCATTCAATCTGTGGGAGTTTGTCCCGGCCGAACACTAGACGCTTCAGAGGCTCTATGGCATGAATCACAAAGACGCGTGGAAGGAGTTGTTTAAGGCCTCCGAAGTACTTCCTCCCACATCCGAGGACCGCGGACTTCATGCAGCGCGGCCCCCGCATCCAGTGAGTTTTGGGACTACCATCGGGTTCGGTTTTCCCCAATACATTCATGGGGGAGTCTTAAGTATTTGTGTATATTTGATCAGGATTATGTGGAGACAGCGGAGCAAATTGATCGTCTGCTCCGCTGCCAGAAGGCCCAGCTGATGCCCTCCAGACGGAGATGCTAGTCCCGGCGCCCTACAAGGTGCCGGAGAAGAAGGCCGAAAAGAAGGCCCCGGGGACCAGGAAGGGTCTCCGGCGTAAGGTTAGCTGTAAGCCTCGTCCGAAGATGACGAGGCGCACTCCTCCCCTGAAGAGGAGGAGGAAGAAGAAGAAGAAGAAGCCGCCCAATCCGAAAAGGATGAGAGGCCTGAGGGGACGGGCCGTGATGCCGGGAGAGGCCCTCGACGCAAGGTCGTCATACCCATGTCGTCAGATGACGACGAAACAGATTCCTCCCACGGAGGCGGGGGGAAGCAAGAAGAAACTCTACCTCCCCGCACCGGGGAGGAGAAAAAGAGGAAAGCCGCCCCGGAGGGGGAGGCTGGGACGCCCAAGAAGGGAAAGACGTCCCTTCCGGACTACTCCACCACGGCCGCTCATGGCGAGGAAGGGTGGCTGCCCAGGGGGAAGCCCCTGGCGCGATCGTAAGTGTCCGCACTCTACCGTGATTTCACTTCATAGTTGTTTAATAACGCCGAACATATATGCAGTCCGTCCCGGGCTCATCCGGAGGTGTCGTATTCGGATGGGTCTCTGAGTGCTTCAGAGATGAACTCGCTCCCGACGGCCACCACTCCTCAGCCTGCGGATGACACAGAGGTGTTGTCCCGAAGGTTCCCCGAGCAGGGGGAGGTGACCCTGGAGACGCCCCAAGGTGGAATTCCAAATGTCGGACATGCGGGGTTCAAGATCCCCGCGGATCGCGTCGATGAGAGCCGCAACAAGGCGGACTCTCGACCGAACACTGCTCCAGAACCTTCGACGATTCCAGACTTAGGCGGGCAGCCCCTCGTTAGGGAGGGCGAGCCTTCCGTGCCGAGGACTTCCGTCGCGCCAGCGGCGCCGGACAGTCTGGTGGAAGGGCTTCGAGGCGCTTCCATAGATGAAGAGCATCGTACTCTTATGAGTGCGGTGATTCAAATGGCTCTGTCCGCCAAAAGCGGACTAACCGAAGCCGGCACAAGCCTCCTGACGGGTTTCGAGGTAAGTAATAAGAATGTGTGAAATTACAACCCGATAGGTAGTAGCCCCTGATACTCTGGTTGGTGTTCGGAAAGAAAAGCCAAACGGAGGGTCAATTATAATCCGCAGGAGTCTAATAAGTGTGTATGTGACTAAGCAGGCCGTGCTGCTTGCCGCTGCTGCCCGCACAGCCGAGGTTGCCGAACTAAAGCGGGACCTAGAGCAGGCGCAGGGAGAGCTCGACCTCACGAAGAGGCAGCTCTAAGAGAGCAAAGGTGAGTAATTCTCCGCTCTTATGTATGTAAAGATATATAAAAAATTGTTTAGTCTGACGGCAAAGCATCGTGACTGTGTGACAGGGTCCACCACCGAAGTGGCGTCCTTGAAGAAAGCACTATCCGAGGCCGAATACAAGGCGGCCTTGGAATGTAGAGAGCGTGAGAAGCAAAGTGCTAGAGTGGGTGAGGTACAACAAGAGCTCCAGGACCTCGGCAAGAAGTTCGAGTCCGTGGAGCATGATCTGAAGACAAAAGAGGCCGAGCTTGCGAAGGCCCTTGTGAATATGAAGGATGCCAAGGCGGAAGCCGAGAAGGCACATCAGGAGATCCAGGAGGCCAAAAAGATAGCGGCGGGTAAGAAATTCTTTGTGCAAAGCAAACATGTGGAGGAGGCGTTTCTTTTACTTACTCGAATTCGGAGCTCTCCAGGGGCATTCGCAGATCTGCCATGCAGCGTATCAGATGTCGCAGAGTTCTACCGTGCCCAAGAGGGGAGCTCAACAGAGAAGTTGTTCTGGTCCCAGTATACTGGGGCCGAACATCCAACGCCTCTGAGTGATCAACTGAAGCAGCTGGTCAAACTCCACAGGTCGGCCGAAGTGGCTATGAAAGATTTCATAGTCCAGATGTGGCCTGGTGAGCCCCTGCCCACTAGCTACTTTGGCCTGATCAAGCGAGTGGTGAATGCGTGCCCGCGGCTTGAAGTAATCAAGCAATCCGTTTGCATCGAGGGTGCCCGCCGGGCCTTTGCCCGCGCGAAGGTGCATTGGGGAAAGATGGATGCGGAGAAGCTGGTGAAGGATAGTCTGCCCGAGGGCAAGGAGCATCGCTGTCCCGAGAAGTATTATGATGGCATTATGAAAGGCGCTCGTCTTGTGGCCGATGAGTGTTCCAAGGACCAGATCTTTGATTAAAATGTACCTCTGCCGCTGTTGTAATGTAAAGACGAAGTTATTTGTGCTATGTAGCACTATTTGATTTAAAATATTACCTTCTGTGCGGCTGTTTATAGAATCCGGAAGTAGGCTACCGTCGGCTTCCGCCCCCACGCAACTAGTGCCGGGGTGTTCCTGGAAAAACCCGGATACTCTTTATCCAAATGTTTGGTCCCTTAAGGAGGTATCCAGCGCAGCGAACAAGGCAATCGGACTATTCGGCTTTATAACTTTCACTTAGCCATAGAAGTCTACAATTTTAAATTTCGGCGAAGCCCCTAGAATCCGGAAGGCCGAATTGGGGCGCTATATACGCCTAGATCAGATGAAGCCGATTTGTCGCCTAAAGAGGAAAATCTTTCAAGATTTTAAGACCTCTCGAACAGCGACCAGCTCTCGCCACATCATGCCGGTCAGTTTTCGACTTTCTCTACTGAGGTGCTCGTCCGGAAGAACCGGGACACAATCGCAGTAGTTCTCCCTGCGCTACCTTAGCCGATATAACGGAACGTAAGAGTACCAAAACAAGGGAGCCGGGCTAACCCAACTGTAGACCCAAGACATGATTCGGAGCTGATGCATATAGTGCTATAAGTTCGGGGTGCCGCACTATTTAAAGTGTTCGGACTTTAGTTGCCGTAGAACGGGGCACCATAGGAAGCCCCTGGAAACGGACCGTACCAAAGTGTACATATGCAATATCAAAGAAACATTTATAAGAAAAATGTTCAAATAACAATAATGAGCTGATGCTATATATAATCTCCCGTTGATGAAAATACGTTTAAGCGTATGTTTACAATGAATGCATTAAGCGGAGATAAATAGGACTATTTAACATGTCCTATCCGGAGGCAGGCCGCGTATGGATATATAAAACAGGTATAACGATCGTAAATAGATTCCACCTGGGTGTTTCCTTATGTGCGCGAAGCCTGTTGCCTCCTTGGTTTTCTCTCCTATGTAAGTCCGACGATCCGGCTCTTCTGAAGAGGCTTCTCTAAAGCACTGTCCTGAAAAAGAAGAAGGAAAGGTTATGAAGGTATGTGGCGGTTATCCCGCATTGTTGGCTGAGTCGTTGTTGCGCCTCCGCCTATGCCCATGGTATCTTGAGTGCGTAATTGTGTACGCATGGCACAAATGCTGCTTGGATGGGGCTTAAGCGGAGGCCGGACTACTAGTCGCGCTCTTGGCGTGCCTGATGATCCTGTTGCAGGGTGTTCCGAACTCTCTTGGCGGTGCCCGGATTGGTTTGTCGGAGGAGGCCGCATTGTACTTCCACCGCGAGGGCTGCAGTATGTTCTTCTGTTCGGAGAGAGCGGTCCGTATTTCCGTTCACTGTTATGACCCCGCGTGGTCCTGGCATCTTGAGTTTGAGGTATGCGCATCGTGGTATGCGCATTGAATCTAGCGAATGCGGTTCGTCCGGCGGTGCATGGTAACCATCGCTGCGGAAAGGGACGATATCGAAGATTAAATCTTCGCTTCGGAAGTTATCCAGAGATCTGAAGACCACTTCCAATGTTATAGAGCCTGTGCAACGGGCCTCTACTCCAGCAATCACACCTTTAAAGGTGGTTTTGGTGGCCTTGATCCTTGAAGGGTCAATGCCCATTTTGCGCACTGTATCCTGATAAAGCAGGTTCAGGCTGCTGCCACCGTCCATAAGGACGCGCGTAAGGTGGAATCCGTCGATGATTGGGTCTAGGACCAATGCGGCCGAGCCGCCGTGACGGATGCTAGTAGGGTGATCCCTGCGATCAAAGGTGATTGGACAAGCTGACTATGGGTTGAATATAGGGGCGACTGGCTCCATCGCATAGATGTCCCGTAGTGCCTGCTTCCGTTCCCGCTTGGGGATGTGCGTGGCGTAGATCATGTTGACCGTTTTCACCTGGGGGGAAATTTCTTCTGTCCCCCCTTGTTCGAACGTCGGGGCTCCTCGTCATCGTCGCTGTGCAGCCCTTTGTCCTTGTCTTTGGCGTTTATTTTGCCGGCCTGTTTGAATACCCAGCAATCTCTATTGATGTGGTTGGATGGCTTGTCTGGGGTGCCATGAATTTGGCACGAGCGCTCCAGTATGCGGTCCAGACTGGACGGTCCCTGATTATTCCTTTTGAACGGCTTCTTCCGCTGACCGGGCTTTGATCTGCTGAATCTGGCGTTGACTGTCGTGTCTTCAGTGTTATCGCCGTTGTTCTGTCGCTTATGTACATTACGCCGCGGGTTCGCCGTTATTGTCGCCGCCATCCGAAGTGCGAATGTGGCGTAGTGCTGCTGCGAGCCAACCAATCGCCCTCGCCTCGCGCAAAAGCGGGTCATTAGTGTTGTGAGAGCTGCGATGGATTTGGGTTTTTCCTGGCCGAGGTGTCGAGCGAGCCACTCATCACGGATATTATGCTTAAAAGCCGCCAGGGCTTCGGTGTCCGGACAGTCGACTATTTGGTTCTTTTTAGTTAGGAGCCGAGTCCAAAATTTCCTGGCTGACTCTCCGGGCTGTTGAGTAATGTGGCTCAAGTCATCGGCGTCAGGTGGTCGCACATATGTGCCCTGGATGTTGTCGAGGAATGCGCCTTCCAGGTTTTCCCAACTGCCAACGGAATTTGCTGGCAGGCTGTTTAGCCAGTGCCGAGCTGGTCCTTTGAGCTTAAGGGGAAGGTACTTTATGGCGTGTAGATCGTCTCCGCGGGCCATGTGAATGTGGAGAAGGAAATCTTCGATCCATACTGCGGGGTGTGTTGTGCCATCGTATGATTCGATGTTTATGGGTTTGAACCCTTCTGGGAATTCATGATCCATTACTTCATCAATGAAGCAGAGGGGGTGTGCGGCGCCTCTGTGCCCGTCTATGTGGCTACGCAGGTCGAATTGCTCTGGGTGGCTATATTCGGCCCGGCCGGACTTGTTGAAGGTGTATCCGGCGTGACGGTCGTCGTCGCGTGCCGAGGCGCGCCCCCGCGATCCATAGATCGATCTTGGCTGTCCTGTTTTGTTGCCCCGGGCCGTAGTATGTTGGCGTGGGGGTGTCGGCTGGTATGCGGACTGGTATGCCGTTTTATCCCGGCCACGAGGTGGCCGGTCAGCCGTATGGCGCTCGAGTCCGTATTCCTCGGCTGCCAGGACTTCAGTCCATCTATCTGTGAGCAGGTCTTGATCAGCTTGGAGTTCCTGCTGCTTCTTTTTCAGGCTCCTCGCAGTGGCTATAAGCCGACGCTTGAAGCGCTCCTGCTCTACGAGATCCTCACGCACGCCGAACTCGCTGCCGCCGAGGCTAATCTAAATCTTGAGTGGGGCATGTAGCTGTCCTCCTTCGGTGTCGCCCTTCGCCTTTGTTCTTACAGGCTGACTGGTCATCCTCCTGCTCGGCCTACTCAAGGTGGGCTGATCAGGTTGTATTTTCTTCGCACAATTCGGATTGTTTTCGTCTCTGGGCCGGTATTGCTGTGGCGGGCTTGGAGTGGCGCCACGACGCCCATTTTTGCTTTTTTCCCGAGGTTTTATCCTCCGTTGCCTCATCGCCATTTGTTTCCTTGAGTGTCCACCATATATATATATATATATATATATATATATATATATCTGTATGTATGTATATATATATATAAGTATATATATATATGTATATATATAAATATATATATATATATATATATATATCATAAGAAGAGGTGGCTGTCCACCGCCCAGTGAGCGGTGGTTCCTGTTCTTCTCCTGCATCGTCGTCCATACAGTCGATGTCTTCGGAGTCGAAGTCCAGTACCTCGGTTAAATCATCAACCGTGGCAATGAAGTGGGTGGTGGGTAAGCAACGAATTCCTTCATCGCCTACCTCCCACTCGAGTCGGACATAGTTCGGCCCCGAGCCTCCTGACAAAGAGAGAGACTTTAATGAGTCCAACATGTCGCCAAAGGGCGAGTGCTGGAAAATATCCGCAGCGGTGAACTCCATTACCGGAGCCCAACCTGGCTCGGCTGGCTCGGGAGTGCGCAGACTGGAACCCACGTCCGGATACGAATCCAGGGGTCCGGAGTCATAGGTCACCACAGAGGTAAGACCCGTGTTCGGCTCCATCGCCAATCAGTGTGTGACCTGCGGGGCGGGGTCCATCCCTCTATCCTTAGGCAGCACCGCCTGCACCGGATTTAGGTCCAGGGATACTATGGGGGTGATACCCCGAGCTTCGTTCGACGACAGGTCTAAGCCGTGCTCGTCGTGACTGTCCAGTGCTCCTGGCATAGGCCCAAACCCATCGAAGATCAAGTCTCAGCGGATGTCCGCCGTGTAGTTCAGATTTCCGAACCTGATCTGGTGGCCAGGGGCGTAGCTGTCGATCTGCTCCAGATGGCCAAGCGAGTTGGCCCGCAGAGCGAAGCCGCCGAACACGAAGATCTGTCCGGGGAGAAAGGTCTCACCCGGGATCGTGTTGTTGACGATGACTGGAGGAGCCATCGAGCCCTGTAGCGACGACACAGAGGAACTCTCAATGAAAGCACCAATGTCGGTGTCAAAACCGGCGGATCTCGGGTAGGGGGTCCCGATCTGTGCGTCTAGGCTGATGGTAACAGGAAGCAAGGGACACAGATGTTTACCCAGGTTCGGGTCCTCTCGATGGAGGTAAACCCCTACTTCCTGCTTGATTAATATAGATGATATAGGTAATACAAGAGTATATCTACCACGAGATCGAGGAGGCCAAACCCTAGAAGCTAGCCTATGATGGTATGATTGTAATTGTGATCGGCCTTCTAAGCACCAACCTCTCTGGTTTATGTAGACACCGGAGAGGACTAGGGTTTACATGGAGTCGGTTACAAGGAAGGAAATATAATATCCGGATCCCCAAGCTTGCCTTCCACGCCAAAGGAAGTTGCATCCGGACACGGGGCGAAGTCTTGAGTCTTGTATCTTCACGCTTCGATAGTCCGGACGATGTATACAGTCCGGCCGTCTGGATACCCCCTAATCCAGGACTCCCTCAGTCGGAGTCGGTGTCATCGATGATGATGTAGTTATCTGGTCAAGTGGAATCGTCGTCTTCTCCTCCTGGCGCGGGGTCTCCCATGAATACTCCGATCTTTTTTATCAGGTCGTCATTCTTCTCCAATAGTGTTGTAATTTCCTCCTCATATCCATCGTGTGTAGACTGGAGTTCTTCTTCCAGCTCGGTGATCCTTGTCTTTGCCTTCTTCAAATCTATCAAGTCTGCACACATCTGATTCTCATGGCGTCGAATGTGCTGGTTTAACTCCTGGATTAAAGCTACAATGGATCTGTCCTTCTTGGTGCTGATCATCTCCCATTGCTCATCTCGGTGCCCACATATCTGGTAGATAGTGTCCTTGAGATCCTTGCTGTAGACTTCTCCAATACGTCCCATGGCAATGTGGGCCGCCATGCTCCGGTCAAGCAAAGATGCACGGTTAAAAATAAAATAAGAAGATCTAACCAGAAAGTTCAACTTAAGAACTCCGGTTTGCAAAAAGAATCAAATCAAACGGAGCAACGAAACTCAAACTGCGAAAGAAACAAGATTCGTTTACTAATCTGAACTAAAGTCAAATTTTAGAGTACCAAAATCTTGTTCAAGTTGGTTAAACAGAAAGAGGGCTTCGAGACGAAGATCTAGGCGCTTGAATCGCCTAATTCCGATAAACGAGCGAAAAGATAAACTAAAACGAAAATCGGATTGAAAATCGTGATCGAGAATAATCGCGAAAAACCCGAGAAAAAGAAAAACTGACGAACAGGCTAACGAAAGAACGTTCGTTGTCTGTGACTAACGAGCGAAAACTGTCTGTTAAAACGAACGTACGGACGAACGTCTGCTAAATACTCTAAACCGAGAAAACCAACGAACCGATCTGAAAAAACGTAACTAGGGTTTTTTTAAATACCGACGGTTTTTACCTAAACCGGAAAAACGAACGGTGAGGTCTGCGAACTCCGGAGCGGCTCCGGCGAGCGGGCGGCGGCGCGGGCAACGGCAGGGTGCGGTGCGGGCGCGCTGGGTAACGGCGCAGGGCGGCGGCGCAAGATGGGGGCGGCGCGATTGCTCGGCGGTGGCGGCGGCGCCGCGGCTTGGGTGGCGGGGCGGCGGGCGGCGGGTATTTAAGAGGGAGGGGCGGGTCGGCTTGGGGGAGGGGCAACCCGAGGCGGCGGTGATCTCTCGGACTCCGGCGGATTCCGGTGCGGGCACGTGGCGCGGGTTTGCACTGGCCGGCTCGGCTGGGCTTCGGCCCAATCGGGCGCTGACTTTTTTTTAAATAACGTTCCGCCGAAAATAAACCCTAGAAAAATAAATAAAAATCTAAAAATGCCAAAACAAAATTTCACCATCTAAATGAAATATTTAGAACAAGATGAACATTTTCTTGGCCCTAAAATGCAATTTTGAAAACGTGCAATTTTTCTAGTGCAAATAAAATTGCAATAAAATCCAAATAAAACATTTATTTGATTTTAATATTTTTCCTCCAATATTTCATTTATTTTGGAGAAGTCATTTTATCTCCTCTCATAGATTTTTATTTTAGAAATATTAGGAAGGAAAAATAATCGAAACCAAATGATCCTTTTTTCAAAATTTGAGAAAACTCAAATATGAAATTAACGAAATCCCCAACTCTCTCCGTGGGTCCTTGAGTTGCGTAGAATTTCTAGGATCAAGCCAAAATGCAATAAAATATGATATGCAATGATGATCTAATGTATAACATTCCAAATTGAAAATTTGGGATGTTACACAAGAATAAAAGATAGACCCTTCGCAAAGGGAAGCAGAGGTTGCCATGCGCTTTTATAGTTGGATGCACAAAATTTTAGTGCGAGGGAACGTCACTTTATATTGGCACTTGTGATAGGGACCTTTATTATGCAGTCCGTCGCTTTTATTGCTTCCATATCACAAGATCGTATAAAGCTTATTTTCTCCACACTAAAAGATCATACATATTTAGAGAGAAATTTTTATTGCATGCACCGATGATGACTTACTTGAAGGATCTTACTCAATCCATAGGTAGGTATGGTGGACTCTCATGGCAATACTGGTTTAAGGGATGTTTGGAAGCACAAGTAGTATCTCTACTTGGTGCAAAGGATTTGGCTAGCATGAGGGGAAAAGGCAACAACGTGTTGGGCGATCCATGACAATATACTTTATTTCAGATATAAGAAAACATAACCCATTACGTTGTCTTGCTTGTCCAACATCAACCTTTTAGCATGTCATATATTAATGAGTGCTCACAATTACAAAAGATGTCCAAGATAGTATATTTATATGTGAAATCTCTCTTCCTTCAATATTCTTTCATGAATTGTTCAAGTGACCAATACAATGTTTGCTAACCTTCAATAAATTTACCACCTCTACTTCTTAGATGTGAAGTCATTAATCCCCATGGGATAAGCATATGAAACATATACAATTTCAGATTTATGATATTCGCGCATTCAACTATTTACTCATAGGATATAAGTGAAGCACACGAGTAAATGACAAACTACTCCAAAAAGATATAAATGAAGATCAATGAGTAGTTAAATAATTATGTAGCTATGTGAAGACTCTCTCTCATTTAATAATTTCAGATCTTGATACTTTATTCAAACTGCAAGCAAAACAAAATAAAATGACATCTAAGAATAGCAAACATCATGTGAAGAAGCAAAAACTTAGGATCAACCGATACTAACCGATAGTTGTCGAAGAAGAAATGTGGGATGCCAACCGGGGCATCCCCAAGGTTAGAAGCTTGAGACTTATTCAAATATTATCTTGGGATGCCTTGGGCATCCCCAAGCTTGAGCTTTTGTGTCTCCTTAATTCCTCTCATATCACGGTCTCCCTAAATCTCAAAAGCTTCAGCCACACAAAACTCAACGAGGACTCATGAGATACGTTAGTATAAACCAATGCAAAAAACCTTACCATACTCTACTGTAGCAAATCACTAAAATTATTATTCAAAATTGCATACTAAATGCCTTTGCATATTTAATAGTCCTATCCTCAAATAGAATCATTAAAGAAGCAAACATATGCAAACATAACAACAATCTTCCTAAACAGGACAGTCTGTAAAGAATGCAGCAAGATCCATACTTCCCCAGCTCCAAAAATTATGAAAGAAAATTCCCACTGTAGTAAATTTATCACAGCTTATTATGCAGAAGGTTTCAACATTTTATCACATTCTGACATTTCTAGGGAATTTTTTCACCAGCGGTAAACTTTCTGTTTTGAGACAACAACATGTAGACTTGTAAAATAGGCATAGTAAAGGCTATCAATGCCACTCTTATTGAAATATGCAAAACATTGTTCTATATAACAACAAGCAAATACTAACAAAATAAAATGACGCTCCAAGAAAAACACATATCATGTGGTGAATAAAAATATAGCTCCAAGAAAAGTTACCGATGAACAAAGACGAAAGAGGGGATGCCATCTGGGGCATCCCCAAGCTTAGGCTCTTGGTTGTCCTTGAATATTACATTGGGGGTGCCTTGGGCATCCCCAAGCTTAGGCTCTTGCCACTCTTTATTCCATAGTCCATCGAATCTTTACCCAAAACTTGAAAACTTCACAACACAAAACTCAACAGAAAATCTCATGAGCTCCGTTAGCAAAATAAAACAAATCACCACTTAAAGGTACTGTAGTGAACTCATTCTTTATTTATATTGGTGTTAAACCTACTGTATTCCAACTTACCTATGGTTCATACCCTCCGATACTACTCATAGATTCATCAAAATAAGCAAACAACACTTAGAAAACAGAATCTGTCAAAAATAGAACAGTCTGTAGTAATCTGTATCAAATGCAAACTTTCTGTAACTAAAAAATTCAACCAAAATAGGAAGACCTAGATAATTTGTTTATTGATCTACTGCAATTGTAATCAGTATTTTATCACGTTCTGGTGATTTTTAACAATTGTTTTTGTGAGCAGAAATTTTCTGATTTTTTCAGCAAGATCAAATAACTATCTTCCAAGAAGATCCTATAGGTCTTAGTTGGCACAAACACTAATTAAAACATAAAACCACATCTAACCACAGGCTAGATGGATTATTTATTACTAAACAGAACCAAAAAGCAAGAAACTAAAATAAAATTGGGTTGCCTCCCAACAAGCGCTATCATTTAACGCCCCTAGCTAGGCATGATGATTCCAATGATGCTCACCTAAAAGATAAGAATTGAAACATAAAGAGAGCATCATGAAGAATATGACTAGCACATTTAAGTCTAACCCACTTCCTATGCATAGGGATTTTGTGAGCAAACAACTTATGGGAACAATAATCAACTAGCATAGGAAGGCATAACACGCATAACTTCAAAACTTTAAGCACATAGAGAGGAAACTTGATATTATTGCAATTCCTACAAGCATATATTCCTCCCTCATAATAATTTTCAGTAGCATCATGAATGAATTCAACAATATAACCAGAACATAAAGCATTCTTTTCATGATCTACAAGCATAGAAATTTTACTACTTTCCACATAAGCAAATTTCCTCTCATTCGGAATAGTGGGACTATCATAAGAGACTCGAATACTATAAATTGTTTCCACATTAAAATAGTAATGTTCAGCAAAATGGTAATCATAATCATGACAAGCTTTATAAATATAATCATCACTACTTTTTATAGCATAAGTGTCATCACAATAATCATCATAAGTAGCAACTTTGTTCTCATCATAATCAATTGAAACCTCTTCTGAAATAGTGGATTCATCACTAAATAAAGTCATAACCTCTCCAAATCCACTTTCATAAATATTATAAGATTCAACACCCTCCAAAATAGTGGGATCATTACTTCCTAAAGTTGACACTCTTCCAAACCCACTTTCATCAATATAATCATCATAAGTAGGAGGCATGCTATCATCATAATAAATTTGCTCATCAAAACTTGGGAGGCTAAAAATATCATCTTCATTAAACATAGCATCCCCAGGCTTGGGACAAACATTAATTGCAGAAAATATATTCTCAAGCTTGTCATTCTCATCAAACATAGCATCCCCAAGCTTGGGCCTTTTCATATCATAAGCATAATCACTCTCATCATTAATAGTATGGATAGCACCAATAGTATAGCAATTATCATCATCACAATAGGTAATAGTAGCAAAATTATTTGGGAGAAATACCTTTCTACCTTTGCTTCTCCGTATTTTCTTTTTCTTATTCACATCATGTGTGCGTTCAATCCTCTTTTTGGAGCTCCTTATTAACGAGATTGGTTGAATAGAAGGCTCCTCCTCATTACCTGATTCATCATAAGAAATAATAGGATAATATTGGGAAGTCTCTTCCCTTTCGTTAGTATTCTCTTCATCTTCTATTTGTTTTCTTTTCTTTATGTAATTGGCAATATAAAGATTTTCAATGCAATTCATCGCACAATACATATAAATTTCTTTTAGATCAATATCGAGGAATTTCTCAAGGTTATATTCTGGAATATGCTTAGTTGTTCATTTCATTTCTTCATAGCCCAAAAGCAAACTAAGTTCATTATGATGTGCAAGGGAAATCAAATCAACACAAATTTTTGGACACGATACGATCATGAAACAATTTGCATTTGTTATTTAAATGACCATGTTCATTGCAAAGTTCACAAATATGACGAAGAAATTTTAAATTTTCAGCACAAACATCTAGCCTCTCTTGCAACCATTTAGTTTCCAAATACTTAAGCCTCTTGCAAAATATTTTTTCCCTAATTGGTGTGTACTTTCAAGCTCTATGCACTCCACAAAAATTGAAATGCTTATAAGAGACATTTTCATCATGACTAGTGCAATTATCATTAGTACTATGGATATTCAAAGAGTTCATACTAACAACATTGCAATCATGCTCATCATTCAAAGATTTAGTGCCAAACATTTTATAGACTTCTTCTTCTAGCACTTGAGCACAATTTTCCTTTCCATCATTCTCATGAAAGATATTAAAAAGATGAAGCGTATGAGGCAAACTCAATTCCATTTTTTGTAGTTTTCTTCTATAGACTAAACTAGTGATAAAACAAGAAACTAAAAGGTTCGACTGCAAGATCTAAAGATATACCTTCAAGCACTCACCTCCCCAGCAATGGCGCCAGAAAAGAGCTTGATGTCTACTACACAACCTTCTTCTTGTAGACGTTGTTGGGCCTCCAAATCCAGATGTTTGTAGGACAGTAGCAAATTTCCCTCAAGTGGATGACCTAAGGTTTATCAATCCGTGGGAGGCGTAGGATGAAGATGGTATCTCTCAAGCAACCCTACAACCAAATAACAAAGAGTCTCTTGTGTCCCCAACACACCCAATACAATGGTAAATTGTATAGGTGCACTAGTTCGGCGAAGAGATGGTGATACAAGTGCAATATGAATGGTAGATATAGGTTTTTGTAATCTGAAAATATAAAAACATCAAGCTAACAAGTAATAAATGTGAGCACAAACGGTATTGCAATGCGTTGAAACAAGGCCTAGGGTTCATACTTTCACTACTGCAAGTTCTCTCAACAATAATAACATAATTGGATCATATGACTATCCCTCAACATGCAACAAAGAGTCACTCCAAAGTCACTAATAGCGGAGAACAAACGAAGAGATTATGGTAGGGTATGAAACCACCTCAAAGTTATCCTTTCTGATCGATCTATTCAGGGTCTGTAGTAAAATAACACGAAGCTATTCTTTCCATTTGATCTATCATAGAGTTCGTACTAGAATAACACCTTAAGACACAAATCAACCAAAACCCTAATGTCACCTAGATACTCCAATGTCACCTTGAGTATCCGTGGGTATGATTATACGATATGCATCACACAATCTCAGATTCATCTATTCAAACCAACACATAGTACTTCAAAGAGTGCCCCAAAGTTTCTACCAGAGTGTCAAGACGAAAACGTGTGCCAACCCCCATGTATAAATTCATGAGGTCACGGAACCCGCAAGTTGATCACCAAAACATACATCAAGTAGATCACGTGATATCCCATTGTCACCACAGATAAGCACATGCAAGACATACATCAAGTGTTCTCAAATCCTTAAAGACTCAATCTGATAAGATAACTTCAAAGGGAAAACTCAATCCATCACAAGAGAGTAGAGGGGGAGAAACATCATAAGATCCAACTATAATAGCAAATCTCGCGATACATCATGATCGTACCACCTCAAGAACACGAGAGAGAGAGAGAGAGATCAAACACATAGCTACTGCTACATACCCTCAGCCCCAAGGGTGAACTACTCCCTCCTCGTCATGGAGAACGCCGGTATGATGAAGATGGCCACCGGTGAGGGATCCCCCTCCGGCAGTCTTGAACAGGTCCCGATTGGTTTTGGTGGCTCTGAGAGGCTTGCGGCGGCGGAACTCCCGATCTATTCTATTCCCCGATTTTTTTAGGGTATATGGATATATATAGGTGAAAGAAGTCGGTCAGGGGAGCCACGAGGGGCCCATGAGGGTGGGGGCGCGCCCAGGGGGGTAGGGCGCGCCTCCCTGCCTCGTGGCCTCCTTGTTGCTTCCCTGTCGTATACTCCAAGTCTCCTGGATTGCTTCCATTCCAAAAATAACTCTCCCGAAGGTTTCATTCTGTTTGGACTCCGTTTGATATTCGTTTTCTTCAAAACACTGAAATAGGCAAGAAAACAACAATTTAGGCTGGGACTCCAGTTAATAGGTTAGTCCCAAAAATAATATGAAAGTGCATAAAGCCCATAAACATCCAAAACAGATAATATAATAGCATGAATACTTCATAAATTATAGATATGTTGGAGACGTATCAGATATCAGCCTGCCGAGAAGGTGTGCGGGAGGCTGGGCCAAGGTGAAGACATGGTACATCAAGCTTGATCCAAATCATATGGCCCGTGTTGGACCTCTAGGGTCGGAGGGAAAAGAAATTCCCATTAGTTTGGTATATGACCAAGTAAAAGTAGCCGCAAAATATTCCCAACATGATTGTAAGTTAGACAGCCTGTTAGACGACACAGAGGAGGAAATTTTTGAGTCCAAGTGACTATGTACATTCCTTGATATATTTTCCCCTAGCCGGATTGTAAAAGGATTGTCATGGTACACCTTTTCGCTTCGACCTCTGGACCCGAAGGTATGGAGTGTTTCCGAATACCTAAGCGGCAAGATTGCCAGGACCCCGATTCCAAGTCACATCGATCTAGCCGGTAACACCTCATATCACTTTGCAGCCTCACGCACGGTATTCCCACGGGTGTTGCCTTACCATGGCCCGGGACCGTTTGCGCCTTTTGGCTCACGTATATGATAGTGTCGCTAGCATCCATATGACAGAGAACCCGGGCCGACATGACTAGTCGTGAACTCAAAGTGACACTAACTTACGGGGACATGCATACATGAATCAACATCGAGAATGTCAGTCAGCAGCGTACGAATCCGGGCTGTAGCACTGGGCTAAAAGGACTCCAGTGAACCAGGTTGTAGCAGGCTAGGCAGGACTCCGGATGTCACTGTGTGACATTTCCCCGAAGGGACAGACACAGGAACAAAGTGAATCACATGCCGGCCAGTCAAGTGTTCCGGAACAGTAGTGCTGGGCTAGCAGGACTCCAGTGAACCGGGCTGTAGCGGACTACTATGGCTCATCGAAGCACAAGAATAAATTTCCCCATAAGAGAGGCTACCAAGGATAAACAACTAGGCTGACGGATCCCACACATACCAAGCATTTCAATGATACACACAATATGCTCGATATGTGTAAATACAACATGGCATCACAACATAACTCTACGACTCGAGTATTTATTCATTAGGCTCCGAGGAGCCAAGTACTAGAATCATGGTCTCATGACCCAACATACAGAGCATACAAGTATCGAGCGGAAGCATAAACATGTCTGAGTACAGACAACTACAAATGGAAAAGGCTGAGAAGCCTGACTATCTACAAGACCCTCCCAAGGGTACAAGATCGTAGCTGAGGTAACAAGCTAAACGTCGAAGTCCACGCGGAACTACTAGCGAGACTGACGTCTCTCTGCAAAACATAAAATAGGCAAACGTGAGTACAAATGTAACCAGCAAGACTTACATCAGAACTAGCTACATATGCATCAGTATCAACAAAGGGGGTGGTTGAGTTTGACTGCAGCAAGCCAACTTTGACTCAGTGGCTATCCTAAACTATGACGGCAAGTAACTCTTTTGAGGTGGCGCACACGAGTCCACATATTCACCATATCAATACACCACTATGGATCCGCTCCCATCTCCCTACGAGAAGGCCATCCATAGCACTCACGCTTATCTTGCGAGTTTTAGAGTATCCACTTTCACTTGTCTATGAACTATTATAGGCAACCCAGAAGTCCTTTACCGCGGACGCGGCTATTCGAATATATGATGTTAACCCTGCAGGGGTGTACTTCTTCACAAAATCTCTCTCAACTTACCACAATGTACAAGTAGTGTATCTCGGCAACCTTCAAGCGGAAGCCTGGCGAGGGAGTCGGCCACGACCTGACTAACCACACAAGTCTCTAGTCTAGGTTTATCGCCTATTCCGGTTCCATCCGCAAGGAGATCCGGCCGGGGTGTTGCTCACGGCCTCAAACAATGAGAGCAGGGTTCCCGAGGCACCAAACGGGCATCACGGTACACCGTGCCTCGTGTCTCTACCGCAACATAGCCCACCCCTAGGGTCAGTGCTACGCACGGCCCCCAACACATATCCTAAAAACACCAGAAACTAGTTGCAACTCCTGGACAGAGATCTAGGCGATTAATAAGTCGAGAGGGGCACTTAAGCATTCCAATGCATGGTAGTAGCTGTTCATGGTTCACAAACACAGATATCAGTTCCTGAGGACGGCTGCAATGGGACAACCCACCATGTACTCCTACATGGCCTCTCACCGCTACCTTTACCAAATCTTGTTCACACACTTAGCTCTCAACAGTAGGACATGTTCACCACATTCCAATTCATCCCCGATGAATCAGACCTGACTCAACTCTAAGCAGTAGCAGGCATGACAACAAGCATGAATGAGTAGGCACATCAGGGCTTAAACAACTCCTACTCATGCTAGTGGGTTTCATCTATTTACTGTGGCAATGACAGGTCATGCAGAGGAAAAGGGGTTCAACTACTGCAGCATGTAACAGTTGAATCATCGTTGTCCTAATGCAGTAAAAGAGAGCAGGAGCGGGAGAGTGGGATTGTATCGGAATGAACAAGGGGGTTTTGCTTGCCTGGCACTTCTGAAGATAGTATAGTTCTTCATCGGTGTCATCGATCTCATCGTCGGAACCACGTCTACTGAGAGGGGACAAATATCGGCAACCGAGAAGGAACACAATCAATGCAATGCACAAAATGATGCATGATCATGACATGGCAAGATGTAGTGATTTGAGCTAATGCAGCTAGCAACAGAAGGGTTTGAGTTGATTTGAACCAAAGGTTCAAATTCAAATTCAAACTATGAATTTCCAAAGTGCATTTAAATGTTTTGATCTATACAGCAAGGTTAAGTTGCTTTATCATGCATGAAAATGGTAAAGATGGAAAGATTGGATTTTTTGATCATTTTTCTTATATAACACTTTGCATTTGGAGTTACAGATTAATTTCTATGAATTTTTGAAGTTAGCACTAATTTCTGAAATTTCCTGAATAAGAAAAAAATCCAGAAAATGTTTAACTGCATCAGCGTCGTGCAAGCATGACGTCAACGAGTCAACTGCGGCTGACCAGGTCAAACCTGACGGCTGGGACCCACATGTCAAAACAGGGTCAAACCCCGGGTCAACTCACCGGAGTTGGCCCGCGGCTCGTCGACAGCGAGGCCAGGGACGGCAGAGGCGCTCGGGTTTTGCCCACGGTCGACCAAATCAACCGTGGTTTCGTTCTACGCGTAGCTGGGGCTCGTGCTCATCTGGTAGGGCAAGCGGGAGGGACTGGGGTGGTGCGGGCTCGCCGGAGTCGAGCTCGTGGCGGCGGCCGGAGTTCGGGCGGGGTTGGGTTCGGCACTACGGCGTCCAGAAGGATGAGCCGAAGTGACCGAGAGGCTCGACATGTGGTTGCGAAGCGTTTGGATGCACCGGCGCGAGCAAATGGTCGCCGGAGCTATGTCGGCGACGAGCTCCTGCGGCGGAGCGTCTCGGCTCCAAAGGAGAAGGCAGCTAGAGGACAGAACAAGCTCGGGGAGAAGGGGGAAAAGACGGCGGAGCTCACAGCGAGTGCAGCGGTGCCCTCGGCGAGCTCGGGGAGGCAACAGAGCGGGCGCATGGTCGCCGGCGATCTCGGCGGACCGAAGTTGAAGGAGACGGCGATGGCGGTGTTCCAGAGCTTCCGGTGTCGCTTGGCTCGGTGCAGAAGATGGGGACGTAGAGGCGGAGCTCTGGGATGCATCTGGGAGGTGAGGCGGTGGCTGGGGCCGCAGCAGCAACGAGTGGTGGCGTCGGCTGCGCTCGGGAGCGCGCGTGTGAGAGAGAGACAGAGGGGAAGAAGAGAACGACAACGAGAGGGCGAGGGTCGGGGCGGTTTGGGCGTCTCCTTGGCGTGTCTGGAGGGGTCGGGGCTGTGCGGCTGAAGCAGGAGGTGGCAAGGCGTCGTCGGCGCGCTCGCCGTGCACCTGTCTGTCCTCCTCGCAGCAGGAAGAAGACCACTCAGCCCCTGGTGGGCTGGTCCTCTTCTACCAGGTAAGGCCCAGGTGAGGTTTCTGTCTTTTCTTAATTTCTGTTCTGTTTTCTATTTCTGCTATTATGTTTTGATTTAGTTGAAAGACCAAACCACTTTCATAAATCCTGAAAATATTTTTGGGCCTTTATTAGAATTATTTCCAACAGCCCTCATTTAGTTTTTGAATTATTTGAGCATTTAAAATATTTATAGCATTTAAATGCCCAAATTCAAATACTTTATGATTTAATTCAAAAATCCGTAATGGCCTAAAAATATTTGCATCATTTTTGGCAGAGGTTCTCACCATTATCAAAAATCATGAACATTTTCAAAGGGCATTTTGTTTTCATTGAAAATTATTTTAGTTGAACCTATTTGAAATGCACTTGTGCTAGGGTTTATCAATCCCCAATTAAAATTCAAAATAATTTAAACATGATGCATGGATGCAAATGCAACTAATTACAAACAATACTCTAGGGCTGTGACAACTCACCCCCACTAAACGAGAATCTTGTCCCGAGATTCAAGACGTGAGGTAAGAAGACAGAGGGGACGTGGAAATGACATAGTCTTCATGATCCATATGCCCTTCTCGAAGATGTTAATTCATTGCATCATGTTGATCTTGACGTATTTGTCTTTGAGCTCTTTGTCCCACACAATGACATTGGAAGAAACTTTACAGAAGTCTATCTTCTCGAGGGTCGAGCAACTCAAGATCAACTCATGTGGTGGGGCGTAGGGACACCTCTTGAGTTGACACACAAAATGCACAACAGGAACAAGGAAAGGAAGCAGATGACGAAGATCCAATTGGGTAGGCAAAAATTCCACGCTGAAGAAGATGGTGCATGATTTCAAGATAGCAATGAAATAATTGCCATGATTCCATAACGGGGCACCCTAGAAGAGGTGACTCGTAGAAATATTCCCTTGAGTGGCAAAAAGAATTTCTGTTGATATAGAAATCATTGAAACTCTCTAAACCAGCCCAATGAAAATCACAAACGATCGTTTGAAGGAGTTCGGAGAAATGGCATACTCTATTTGGAAAGAAAAACTAGAGTTATAAAACAACTCAGCAAGCAGAGAACACATTCCAGATGACGCCGAGGATATAACCCAGTGACCGAGCGTGCTCTCAAGAACTTGAGCATTTCCATATCCATCAAGGTTTGCCAACATCTATGCCAAGATGTTGGTGACACCTCGTACTGCCATGATGAATATCGGTGGAGGCTGCAGATGCAAAGGAAGATAACACCTTCTCAGATTTCACCTTAGCGAGGCCAAGGAAACAAAATCTGGATGATCGACCGAGAGACATTTTGCACTCCGCTTCTAATGTTCTCCTTGATGCGCTAGTGTAACCCATTTATAGATATGGTTTGGTATCTAGAACATCAAGTAAAATGTCGGACTTCGGGAGCACAAGAATCCATAAGGAACAGCTACTGGGGTAAGTCCTACGAAATCCTTATGGGGAGGTGGCCAGCTTCCTCAATCAAGATACTACAATAATAGGTCTTCCGGCTGGGTGTGTTGGCCACGACATCCACCTTACCAGTTACAGAGAGACCAATATTATAGTTCTTGGAATACGTTCCAACCATCATATCTGCCTGAGATTCAGATCTGGTTGGTGTCAGCATATTCCAGACTCATAAAGTCTAGAAAGAAAAATGAAGGTTTGCAACACAAATCGACAAGATGAGGTTGCGAGATTCTCGGGGAGTGAACCACGATAGCAAGCTCGAAAACATGAGTTGGTTCTGCTACACACATGTGAGCACGCTGTCCTAGACAAGCATGACCACGTAGTAGTATTATAATAAAACACTACCGAGTTCAGGCTGGGAACCATCATCGAGGATAGCAAAGTTCTTACTTAAGTCATGATTATCTCTTAAGTAGGAACTTCTTCTCCTTGAACAAATCAATCAGTGGCTTGAGGTGTTAGGAATTACACATGGAGTGGAGGTAGCAAGCCTATCAAACCATGGAATACTTCGCACATGCATAACTGACTTGGGATGATTCCAGAGGAAGCAAAACTAACTTTCTCGAATTCATGGCGGCAACTTACATCAGATGCACATGAACTAGAGAAAATCACTTCTTACACCAAACATATACTTCATGGGTTAGCACGAAGATAATGCCTATGTAAGCTTCCAACACTAGCCTGATGTTCAACACGAATCATGGAGGAGACAAAATGCTGCTGATGGGCTCAACAACAACTCATCGGAATTTCCATATCATTGGACTCCCACCATTATGTGAACATGGTGATAGCATCTGTCAGATCAAAATATGTAATGGTGTATGCTCGAGGGATCTACCACGAGTAAGACAACATTACGAACATCGTTGGTTCTGATTTGACTTGACGATAGCCCATACTCAAGTCAAAGTTTTGAAAAGACAATAGATCCAACAACTGATCACGAGGACCAATTGGTGAAGATATCATCTTTCTTCAACACACACACAAACACAAAGATATCCCTTCAGAAAGAACCAAATTCGGCAATGCTTTTTATCTTCCAACTCTCCAAGTTGTTGTTTAGCTTAACCAACTAGCTCAGGGGTATCCAACGTAGATTCTTGGAGAATGTGTGGTTTGGAGGAAAACCAACATGATCACGAACTCAACATAGCGGTCAGGTGACAACCTGGTAATACTTCCGAGAAGATATTTAGAACATCACGAACCACCGATATGTTACTAAGCTCGAGAACAATCTTGCTTTTCAGAGCAAGACAATATGATCAAATAAGCAAGGGATTGAATAATCCTAACTCATTGATCGAAGAGTGCACCAGAAATAAGGACTAGGTAGCACAATCTATCTTAGAATGATGACTCAATAACCAACACACTAAGAATGAGAATATTGTCCATTTACTACCAAGCAATTAATTGGTAAGAGTATTGATTTCACACATCATGATTCACTTATCGGCATTCCTGTTATGACAACACGACATCGATGAAATGAATAATGATGGCGAGAAGTATCACTGCATCAAGAATTCATAAGAGAAGGTTCAATTCTCATGACATTCCTGACATAAAGTGGGTAATACTTCAGGTTAGAACAGACCAAAAGCTTGATTGCATTTGATCTGTGGAATACAACTGCTTTGACCCAATCCTAGAAATGGATGAGGTACTAGAGTTTGTTTCTCCTATTCATTCTGAATTAGAACGGCTTGACGGACCACAAGAGTAGTAGACATCGATAAACACGAGTGCACGACTACTCCTGACTATAAATTGATAGACGGGGGTCAGCATACAACTAAAGAGGGACAACTCAAGGAATATATATTTTTCTGAATTATGGATGCATAGATTAGTATGTCGAGCGAAGCTCAACATTTCTTCCGGATAACCCATATGGAAAGGGTGGAACGGGCAGATTCACAATGTAGAATGGAGAACTCCTCAAGAGCACTCTTATTGTGATCTTTTGGTTAAAAAGAACTTCTGCTAAGAATGGTTCATGGTATTTGGAAGAAGGAAATACCACGGACCTCGAGGACTATCGCAAAGGTTACTAATATCGTAAGGGAACTAGCAAATACTAACAACATGAAGTAGGGTGAATCTCGGGTTAAAAAACCCAGGAGTATAATACCTACTACTAAGTAGCATCACGGGATGCTTTCGGGAATGATGGCCAGATTCATCACACTGGGAACACAAAACATGGCTAGATTACTAGGTGACTGCTTAAAACACCTAGGGTCATAATAATAGCTCCAACAGATGTGTCGAGGTAGTGGAGTACCTCAATTCAGCAATTAGTGTGGTTAATCTGGCCCAAAAGAACAACAAAAGCAGAAGGAAAGGATTTTGCAAATGCATCAGATGGTTTAGAAACCTGGGATGACTCGGACAGCATAACGGCTGTAATTACTCAAAGGATTTGAGACATCCTGGAAAAATGGTGGCATAACCACTCAGAAGCAAAATATCAAGGTTCCGAGACCAACTATGAACACATGGAAGTAGTAGAAACTGAACTGGGGCTTAAATCCATAAATCCTATAAGTGTCTATCATAGTAACTCGTCATCCTGATAGATAGATGAGAAGGCCTAGTTCTTAATCCCCGTAGAAAGGAAGAGGATGACTCGGATCAGAAGGGCATAAGTTAAAGGAGTAAAAAGAGCCTTACGTTCCCTTCCACAATCAATTCCCTTATATAACTAAAGCATTTCTAGACTCAACTTCGACCAGTTTGGCTTGGTAATCCTATAGGAAGTCAGGATCTGATACCAAAGCTGTCAGGACCCTGATTCCAAGTCACATCAATCTAGCCGGTAACACCTCATATCACTTTGCGGCCTCACGCACGGTATTAATATTTTCAGGATTTATGAAAATGGTCTGGTCTTTGAACTAAATCAAAACATAATGGCAGAAATAGAAAACATAACAGAAATTAAGAAAAGACAGAAACCTCACATGGGCCTTACCTGGCAGAAGAGGCCCAGCCTACCAGGGGCTGAGTGGTCTTCTTCCTGCTGCCAGGAGGACAGAAAGGTGTGTGGCGAGCGCGCCGACGACGCCTTGTCACCTCCTGTTTCAGCCGCACAGCCCCGACCCCTCCAGATACGCCAAGGAGACGCCCAAACCGCCCCGACCCTCGCCCTCTCGTTGTCGTTCTCTTCTTCCCCTCTGTCGCTCTCTCACGCGCGCGGCCGAGCGCAGCCGACGCCGCCGCTCGTTGCTGCTGCCGCCACAGCCACCGCGTCACCTCCCCGACGGATCCCAGAGCTCCGCCTCTACGTCCCCGTCTTCTGCACCGAGCCAAGCGACGTCGGAAGATCTGGAACGCCGCCATCACCGTCTCCTTCAACCTCGGTCTGCCGAGATCGCCGGCGACCATGCGCCCGCTCTATTGCCTCCGCGAGCTCGCCGAAGCCACCGCTGCACTCGCTGTGAGCTCCGCCGTCTCTTCCCCCTTCTCCCCGAGCTCGTTCTGTCCTCTAGACGCCTTCTCCTTTGGAGCCGAGATGCTCCGCCGTAGTAGCTCGTCGCCGACGTAGCTCTGGCGACCATTTGCTCGCGCCAGTGCGTCCAAACGCTTCGCAGCCACAAGTAGAGCCTCTCGGTCACTTCGGCTCATCCTTCTGCACGCCGTAGCGCCGAACCCAACCCCGCCCGAACTCCGGCCGCCGCCACGAGCTCAACTCCAGCGAGCCCGCGCCACCCCAGTCCCTTCCGCTGGCCCTACCAGATGCGCATGAGCCCCAGCTACGGGTAGAACCAAACCACGGTCGATTTGGTCGACCGTGGGCAAAACCCGAGCGCCTCCGCCGTCCCTGGCCTCGCCATCGACGAGCCATGGGCCAACTCTGGCGGGTTGACCCGGGGTTTGACCTTGTTTTGACCTGGGGTTGACCTCCCCAAGGTCACTGACGTGTGGGCCAGGCTCCTGCTAATTTTGGTTAAGTGCTAATTAAACTTAATTTAGCCCCTGCTAATGCTAACATGTGGGTCCCAGCCTTCAGGACCCACAGTTGACTCGCTGACGTCATGCTTGCACAACGCTTACGCAGTTAAACATTTTCTGGATTTTTTCTTATTCAGGAAATTTCAGAAATTAGTGCTAACTTCAAAAATTCATAGAAATTAATCTGTAACTCCAAATGCAAAGTGTTATATATGAAAAATGATCAAAAAATCCAATCTTTCCATCTGTACAATTTTCATGCATGATAAAGCAACTTAACCTTGCTGTATAGATCAAAAGATGTAAATGCACTTTGGAAATTCATATTTTGAATTTGAATTTGAACCTTTGGTTCAAATCAACTCAAACCCTTCTGTTGCTAGCTGCATTAGCTCAAATCACTACATCTTGCCATTTCATGATCATGCATCATTTTGTGCATTGCATTGATTGTGTTCCTTCTTTGTTGTCGGTATTTGTCCCCTCTCAGTAGACGTGGTTCCGACGATGAGATCGATGACACCGATGAAGAACTATACTATCTTCAGAAGTGCCAGGCAAGCAAAAGCCCTTTGTTCATTCGGATACAATCCCACTCTCTCGCTCCTGCTCTCTTTTACTGCATTAGGCAACAACAATTCAACTGTTACATGGTGCGGTAGTTGAACCCCTTTTCCTCTGCATGACCTATCATTGCCACAGTAGATAGATGAAACCCACTAGCATGAGTAGGAGTTGTTTGAGCCCTGATGTGCCTACTCATTCATGCTTGTTGTCATGCCTGCTACTGCTTAGAGTTGAGTCAGGTCCGATTCATCGGGATGAATTGGAATGTGGTGAACATGTCCTACTGTTGAGAGCTAAGTGTGTGAACACGATTTGGTAAAGGTAGCGGTGAGAGGCCATGTAGGAGTACATGGTGGGTTGTCTCATTGCAGCCGTCCTCAGGAACTGAGATCTGTGTTTGTGATCCATGAACAGCTACTACCATGCATTAGAATGCTTAAGTGCCCCTCTCGACCTATTAATCACCTAGATCTCTGTCCAGGAGTTGCAATTACTTTCTGGTGTTTTTAGGATATATGTTGGGGGTCATGCGTAGCGCTGACCCTAGGGGTGGGCTATGTTGCGGTAGAGACACGAGGCACGGTGTATCGGGACGCCCGTTTGGTGCCTCGGGAACCCTGCTCTCATTGTTTGGGGCCGTGAGCGACACCCCGGCCAGATCTCCTTGCGGATGGAACCCGAATAGGCGATAAACCTGGACTAGAGACTTGTGTAGTTAGTCAGGTCGTGGCCGACTCCCTCGCCAGGCTTCCGCTTGAAGGTTGCCGAGATACATGACGTGTACATGGTGGTAAGTGGCGAGAGCGTCTGTGAAGAAGTACACCCCTGCAGGGTTAACGTCATCTATTCGAATAGCCGCGTCCATGGTAAAGGACTTCTGGGTTGCCTATAATAGTTCATAGACAACTGAAAGTGGATACTCTAAAACTCGCAAGATAAGCATGAGTGCTATGGATGGCCTTCTCGTAGGGAGACGGGAGTGGATCCGTAGTGGTGTATTGATATGGTGAATATGTGGACTCGTGTGCGCCACCTCAAAAGAGTTACTTGTAGTCATAGTTTAGGATAGCCACCGAGTCAAAGCTGGCTTGCTACAGTCAAACTCCACCACCCCCTTTGTTGATACTGATGCATATGAAGCTAGTTACGATGTAAGTCTTCTTTGGGTACATTTGTACTCACGTTTGCCTATTTTATGTTTTGCAGAGAGACGTCAGTCTCGCTAGTAGTACCGCGTGGACTTCGACGTTTAGCTTGTTACCTCAGCTACGATCTTGTACCCTTCACTACAAAAAAATACACTTCTGTGATGATACGTGTTTGTCACAGTAGGTCACCTTTTTTGTCATGCATGTACATCCATGACAAATTTATGACAGAATCAACATAGTCATACCTGTGCTGTCGTAGAAGTGTTCCATGACATTACCAAAATTATCATCACGGAAGTGTCCACTTCCATGACGATAAATCGCGCATCACAGAAGTGCTTTCGTCAAGGGTGACCGACACGTGGCATACACCGTAACGGAAGGCCGTTAAGCTATCGGGTCGGGTTTTGGATCCGATAACCCGTTAACAGCCCCGACCAATGGGGATTTTCCACGTGTAAAATCATCATTGGCTGGAGGAAACACTTGTTGGCTCACCGTTGGGATAGATGTCATCCGTTCATTGGACCGAAGTCGCCTATGATACGGCGAAACGTGGCACAGCCAACAGAGGATCATTCCTGTGAAAAGGCCGGCCCGTTTGAGCCTGTTAACGGCCTTTTCGCATATAGCCCATTTACAGCCCGCTAACCCAGGGCCAGTTACGCCCTATCCAAATTAGGCCTAGTAGCATCATCTGGGCCGTCTGAGGGAGTCCTGGATTAGGGGGTGTCCAGATAGCCGAACTATCACCGTTTGCCGGACTCCTGGACTATGAAGATACAAGATTGAAGACTTCGTCCCGTGTCCGGATGGGACTTTCCTTGGCGTGGAAGGCAAACTTGGTGATACGGATATGTAGATTTCCTACCATTGTAACCAACTCTGTGTAACCCTAACCCTATCCGGTGTCTATATAAACCAGAGGGTTTTAGTCCGTAGGACGAACAACAATCATACCATAGGCTAGCTTCTAGGGTTTAGCCTCTCTGATCTCGTGGTAGCTCTACTCTTGTACTACCCATATCATCAATATTAATCAAGCGGGAGTAGGGTATTACCTCCATCGAGAGGGCCCGAACACAGGTAAAAACATCGTGTCCCTTGTCTCCTGTTACCATCCGCCTAGACGCAGTTCGGGACCCCCTACCCGAGATCCGCCGGTTTTGACACCGACATTGGTGCTTTCATTGAGAGTTCCTCCGTGTCGTCACCTATAGGCCCGATGGCTCCTTCAATCATCAAGAACGACGCAGTCCAGTGGTGAGACTTTTCTCCCGGACAGATCTTCAGATTCGGGCGGCTTTGCTGCTGCGGGCCAATTCGCTAGGCCATCTGGAGCAGATCGAAAGCTACACCCCTGGCCATCAGGTCAGATTTGGAAGCTTGAACTATACGGCCGATGTCCGCGGAGACTTGATCTTCGACGGATTCGAGCCAGAGACGAGCGTGCCGCACTGTCTTGATGGGTACGATCTAGCTCTACCGCCGAACAGTGCCCTGGAGGCCGCACCAGTGCCCGCTCCGACCCTTAATACGGAGCCGGTTTTGCCGATCGAGGACGGTTGGTTGGACACCGCCTCGGGCGCTGAAATCTCTATGGTGATTGAGCCGAACACCATCCCTGTCCTTTGCAAAGCTCGTGACTCTCAGGTGCCGGACTCCTTTCCGGACTCCGAACCTCCCGCGCCCCTGCCAATCGAATCCGATTGGGCGCCGGTCATGGAGTTCACTGCCGCGGACATCTTTCAGCACTCACCCTTTGGCGACATCCTGAATTCACTAAAGTCTCTCTCTTTATCAGGAGAGCCCTGGCCGGACTACGGTCAGGAAGGTTGGGATGCAGACGATGAAGATATTCAACGCCCACCCACCACCCACTTTGTAGCCACTGTCGATGATTTAACCGACATGCTCGACTTCGACTCCGAAGACATCGATGGTATGGACGACGATGCTGGAGACGACCAAGAGCCAGCGCCCACGGGGCAATGGAAGGCCACCTCATCATATGACATATACATGGTGGACATCCCGAAAGATGGGAATGGCGATGGAACAGCGGAGGATGACCCCTCCAAGAAACAACCCAAGCGCCGACGTCAGCGGCGCCGCTCTAAATCCCGCCACAGTAAAAATGGCGATTCCGGCACGGGAGACAATAATACCCCGGACAGTGCCGAAGACGACCCCCTCCAGCAGGACTCAGCGCAGGAGGAGGGAGAAGCAAGTCCGCACGACAGCACGGCAGAAAGAGAGGTAGAGGATAATAATTATGCGCCCCCCTCCGAAGACGAGGCAAGCCTCGACGATGACGAATTCGTCGTGCCAGAGGACCCCGTCGAACAAGAGCGTTTCAAACGCAGGCTTATGGCCACGGCAAGCAGCCTCAAGAAAAAGCAGCAGCAGCTTAGAGCTGACCAAGACTTGCTAGCTGACAGATGGACTGAGGTCCTTGCAGCCGAAGAGTATGAACTCGAACGCCCCTCCAAGAGATACCCCAAACGCACGCTGCTACCCCAATTAGAGGAAGCATCACCCAAACCTACATCACCAGCGCATGATGCGGCCGACCGGCCACCCCGTGGTCGCGACAGAGAGGCCTGTAGACCCTCCATTCAAGCCGTACTCCGGCGTCGCTCGAAAAGTACCAAGGCACGGGGAAACGCGCCAGACCTGCGAGACATATTGGAGGGCAAGGCAAGGCAAAAAAGATCGATCTACGGATCGCGTGGGCGCCCCACGACACGTGACGATAACCGTCACGCCAAATACAGCACAATTACGGCCGGGTCGAATGATGAGACAAAGCTCATTTGAGCTGCGTCGTGATACTGACTCAATCTGAGGCGCTGCACACCCACTATGCTTCATGAGATGAAGTAATGGAACATCAAATCCCCGAGGGTTTCAAACCCGTAAACATCGAATCATACGATGGCACAACAGATCCTGCGGTTTGGATCGAGGACTACCTCCTCCATATCCACATGGCCCGCGTCGATGATCTACACACCATCAAATACCTCCCACTCAAGCTTAAAGGACCAGCTCGGCATTGGCTTAACAGCTTGCCAGCAGAATCAATTGGTTGTTGGGAGGACACGAAGCCGCATTCCTTGATAACTTCCTGTGGCACATACGCTGCGACCACCAGACGCCGATGACCTCAGCCACATAATTCAGCAGCCAGAAGAATCGGCTAGACAATTCTGGATACGGTTCCTAACCAAGAAAAATCAAATCATTGACTGTCCGGATGCAGAGGCGCTAGCAGCCTTCAAACACAACATCCGTGACGAGTGGCTAGCCCGGCACCTAGGACAGGAAAAGCCGAAATCCATGGCAGCCCTAACCACACTCATGACCCGCTTTTGCGCGGGAGAGGACAGCTGGCTATCTCAAAGCAACAACTTGGCCAAACACCCTGGTAGTACGGATACCAAGGACAACAATGGCAGGTCGCGTCGCAACAAGCATAAATGCCGCATTAACGGTGATAATGCTGAAGATACGACAGTAAATGCCCGATTCAGAGGCTCTAAACCCGGTCAGCGGAAGAAGCCATTCAAAAGAAATACCCAGGGCCCGTCCAACTTGGACCGAATACTCGATCGCTTGCGGATACATGGCACCCCCGGAAAACCAGCTAATCACACCAACAGGGACTGTTGGGTGTTCAAGCAAGCAGGCAAGTTAAGCGCCGAAAACAACGACAAGGGGCTGCATAGCGATGACGAGGAAGAGGCCCGGCCGCCGAACAATAGAGGACAGAAGGGTTTTCCCGCACAAGTGCGGACGGTGAACATGATATACGCAACCCACATACCCAAAAGGAAGCGGAAGCGTGCACTAAGGGACGTATATGCGATGGAGCCAGTCGCCCCGAAGTTCAACCCATGGTCCTCCTGCCCGATCACATTTGATCGAAGGGACCACCCCACTAGCATCCGTCACGGCGGATTTGCCGCATTGGTTCTTGATCCAATCATCGACGGATTTCACCTCACTAGAGTCCTGATGGACGGCGGTAGCAGCCTGAACCTGCTCTATCAGGATACAGTGCGGAAAATGGGCATAGACCCCTCAAGGATTAAACCCACAAAGACGACCTTTAAAGGCGTCATACCGGGTGTAGAGGCCAATTGTACAGGCTCAGTTACACTCGAAGTGGTCTTTGGATCCCTGGATAACTTCCGAAGCGAAGAGTTAATCTTCGACATAGTCCCGTTCCGCAGCGGCTATCACGCACTGCTTGGACGAATCGCATTTGCAAAGTTCAATGCGGTGCCGCACTACGCATACCTCAAGCTCAAGATGCCAGGCCCTCGAGGAGTAATCACGGTCAATGGAAACACCGAGCGCTCACTCCGAACGGAGGAGCATACGGCAGCCCTCGCGGCGGAGGTGCAAGGCAGCCTCTCATAGCAATTCTCGAGTCCGGCCACTAAACGTCCGGACACTGTCAAGCGCGCCCGGAGTAACCTACAACAAGACCGCCTGGCACGATCCAAGCACGCGTAGCAATCCGGCCCCAACCCCAGCCCTCGCGAAATTGTGAAGCCAGTACTACGCGTACATAACTACGCTCTGGAGATACCATGGGCATAAGGGGAGGGGCACGACCACGGCACGCCCAGAATGCGGCTCAAGCGCACGGGGCTCCGATTGTGTCATTCTTTTCTTTTCTTCTTTTTCTTACTTTCAGGACTCCGTTTTCCAGAAGTCCTGTCGGCACTAGAATTGCCGAACTCACGATGCAACAGCCAGGAAGCGTAAAGCTACGTCGAGTGTCCAGGTGGTCTCTACTACGATCATTATACCTGTTTTACATACCATCCCGCAGCTTACCCCTGGAGGGGGACATGTTAAATAGTCCCATCCCTTTCTTATCGCACTATTTGTATCGCTCTGCTTCCATTGCAGTACCTTTTTGAATAACCAATATATAGCTCTTGCCTATTATTGCATTCTTACCCATTATATATGTTCATTTATGACATTGCGCAACCATACAATTTGGTACGGCCAATACACCAGGGGCTTAAGTACCCCAAAAGTATGGTGTGATAAGTCCGAACACTTTCACAAGTGCGACACCCCGAACTTATAGCATTATATGCATCGGCTCTAAATCATGTCTTGGGTCAATAGTTGGGTTTGCCCGGCTCCCATGTTTTGGTACCTTACGTTTCGTTATATCGGCTAAGGTAGCGCTGGGAGAACCACTGCGATTGTGCCCCGGTTGAGCTGGGTTGAGCATCTCAGTGGAGAAAGCTAAAACTGACCGTCATGATAAGGCGAGAGCCTGTCGCTGTTCGAGAGGTTTTTTCGGGTCCCTAAAGACTTATGCCGCTTAGAGCGAGGAGTCGGCATTGTCCGGCCAAGGCGTGGATAGCGCCCGAACTCGGTCTTCGAATACTAGGGGCTTCACGAAATTTAAAATTATAGAATTCTATGGCTAAGTGAGAGTGTTCAAGCACTATAAGTCCGGTTGCCTTGTTCGTATGCTTGAGCGCCTCCCTCGACGGACCCAAGAATGGGAACAAGAGCGCTCAAGTTTATCCCGAACACCCCAAAGCACTGCGTGGCATGGGGGTGAAGCCAACGACTTGCCATCTCTCAAATTTGATAAACGGGCGCACAGAAGGTAATATTTTAAAGTAACAAGCGTTGCTTAGCGCATATGGACAAGTTGTCAGCAGACAGGTTAACAAATGCGAGTCTATTCAAAATTACATCTTTGGAGCACTCATCCGCTATACTGGCGGGCACCCTTCATGACGCCCTCATAGTACATTTCGGGCTTGCGATGCTCCTTGCCCTTCGGTGGCCGTCCGTCACAAGCTTCTCAACATCCAGCTTGCCCGGTGCACTTTAGCACGAGCAAGGGCCCGACGGGCACCTTCAATGCAGACGGAGCGCTTGATCACTTCAATCCATGGACAGGTGTCCACCAGCCGCCGCACTAGCCCAAAGTAGCTCCCAGGCATGGCTTCCAATGGCCACAGCCGAACTATGAGGGCCTTCATGGCCTGTTCGGCGACCTTGTGGAGCTCGACCAGCTGCTTCAGCTCGTCGCTCAGGGGCACCGGACGTTCGGCCTCAGCATACTGAGACCAGAACACCTTCTCCGTCGAGCTCCCCTCCTTGGCGCGGTAGAATGCGGCAGCATTAGACACACTACGGGGCAGATCTGCGAATGCTCCTGGAGTGCTCCGAATCCGGGTAAGTAATAGGTAATTCACTTTCACATGCTTGCTTTGCATAAAGAATTCCTTACCCGCCGCTATCTTCTTTAATGATTCAATTTCTTGGAGGGCTTTTTGGGCTTCGGCCTTAGCGGCTTTGGCACTCTCAAGAGGCGAGGCAAGCTCGGACTCTCGAGTCTTCGAGTCACGCTCCAAACTCTCGTGTCTTTCCACGAGAGCCTGGAGCTCTTGCCGCACCTCCGCCACCCGCTCCTCCTGCTTCTCTCGCTCGGTGCGCTCCGCAGCCGCTTTGCTTTCGGCCGCGGACACCGCTTCCTTCAGGGTCGCCACCTCGTTCGTGGCCCCTACAATACCCACGTTATTCCTGTTATTTTTTGCAACCGAATCCTTTCTATAAGGTATTTCATTAATAAGGTATTGATTACTTTCCCTGTCCTCGAGCTGCTTCTTGGCAAGGCCGAGCTCGTTCTCGGACCGCTCGAGGCTCTTCTTCAATGCATTGACCTCCATGATCCCGGTCAAGGCGGCAGAGGTCACAGCGCAGCCTGCATTCGTGATATTGACATACTTATGTTAGACTCCTGCGTATATCTTTTTAGATCCTTAGTCCGCTTTTCTTTCCAAACACCGAACTAAGCATCGTGGGCTACTGTCTATGCGGTAATATTTTTACATATTCTAAACTTACGAAAGCCTGTTAGAAGGCTGATGCAGCTTCACCAGCCCGCTCTTGGCAGACTGAACTTTCTGGATCACCACACTCATAACAGTGTGGTGCTCCTCGTTGATGGAGGCGCCTTTAAGCGCCTCCAGCAAGCTATCCGGTGCCTCCGGATGGACGGAGGTCACCGGCGTCGTAGTCTTACCCTTCTTATGAAGGGGCCGCTTGCCGGACTTCGGAACCACTGAAGGTTCCGGTACGGAGTCCGGCACAGGGCCAGACTTAGAGCCCTCTGGGGTCTCGCCCCCTTCGCGCCCGGAGTCCGGGAGGTCGCCTTGCGGCGCCTCCAGGACCACCTCCTCCTGGCTGGGCCCCTCTTGGGACTCCACCACAGTGTCGTCGGCGACACGAGGAGAGGAGGCGGTCAGAAGTGAAGTACTATTCACATCCGACGAGCCCAGGGAGCCGCTCGACGAAGCGACAAGCTCGTCCTTGGGCGGGCTACATGGTCATATTCGGCGTTAGAAGACACTATGCGACAAATAAAAAGTCATGAACTATTCCGGAGTCAGGACACTTACGATCTCGCCAGGGGCTTGGCCCTTGGTGGCCACTCCTCCTCATCGCTGTTGGCGTTGGTGGAGAAGTCCGGAGGAAGGGTCCTTCCTTTCTTGGACCCTCTGGCCTCCCCTACCGGGCGGCCTTCCTTTTCTTCTCTCCCCCCGCTGGGGGAGAGGCTTCTTTTTCCTCCTCCTCTTCCTCAGAGGAGGATTCTGCCTCAGAGTTGTCGGGCGGTGAGTCCGACAGCACCTGGCGTCGGCAGCTCTTTCGAGTTCCCGTGGCCTTCTTCTCCGGCACCACGTGAGGTGCCGGAGCCAGCAGCCCCGTCAATCGGGCGTCCGCTGGGTCTTCTGGCAAAGGGGCCGGACAGTTAATCTGTCCGGATGTCTTCAGCCAGTCTTGTCATAGGTTAGGGAGTTTTAGATCCCGCATAGAGTCAAACTATGAAAAAAGAGTCCCATAAAGGGTAAAATAACTTACCTCGTTGGCTTGACGCTGCGAGCTGAATCCATGATCTTGATGGCGGATGTGGGAGCCTCGGCGCCCTTGAACAGCACCTTCCAGGCATCTTCGTACGTAGTGTCGAAGAGCCTTTTCATAGTTGGGTGCTGTGCCGGATCGAACTCCCACAATTTGAAGGCCCGTTGTTGGCATGGGAGAATCCGGCGGATGAGCATCACCTGGATTACGTTGACAAGCCTGAGATTCTTGTCCACTAGGTTTCGGATGCAGGTTTGGAGTCCGGACAGCTTGTCCGAATCCCCCCATGTCAGGCCTGTCTCTTTCCATGATGTGAGCCGTGTGGGGAAGCCAGATCAGAATTCGGGGGCCGCCGCCCATTGAGAGTCGCGCGGCTCGGTGATATAGAACCACCCCGATTGCCACCCCTTTATGGTCTCCACAAAGGAGCCCTCGAGCCATAGGACTTTGGCCATCTTGCCCAGCATGGCACCTCCGCACTCTGCTTGGTGGCCGCCCACAACCTTCGGCTTGACATTGAAGGTCTTCAGCCATAAGCCGAAGTGGGGCTGGATGCAGAGGAAGGCCTCGCACACGACGATAAACGCCGAGATGTTGAGGATGAAGTTCGGGGCTAGATCATGGAAATCCAGGCCGTAGTAGAACATGAGCCCCCGGACAAATGGCTGAAGTGGGAAACCTAGTCCCCGGAGGAAGTGGGTGAGGAACACCACCCTCTCATGGGGCCCGGGGGTGGGAATGAGCTGCCCCTCGTCGGGTAGCCGGTGCGCGATGTTGCTGGACAAGTATCTGGCCTTCCGCAGCTTTTTGATGTGCCCCTTCGTGACGGAGTAGGCCATCCACCTGCCTCCCGCTCTGGACATAGTTGGAGAAGGTTGAGGTGGGATGTGCAGACTTGGGCGCTGGAGCTCGAGTGCACGGAAATGGATGAGCAAAGGAGGAAGAAGGCGTAGGTGAAAAGGTGGATCCTTATCCCCTTATATGGACGGACGAAGCTATGCGTCCCCCGCTAGCCTGGTAATACTCGCTTATCTCCCAAGCGCCGTAATCAATGGCGCGGATGGGTTACCCATGTCCGTATTGATGAGAATCCCGGAATAAGGGGCACGATCTCCGCTTTTATAAGATGTGCCAAAGAAACCGCCTCGCTAAATGCGCTAAGGTGGAACAGTAAAAAAACGATTCGTATGAAGGCCTGGCCGTGGTGTGATGTCACGCCGTGGAATACGTCAGGAGATCTGTGCAAATGTTATTCTCTCTACGGTAGTATGTGGAACTTGTTTTGCAGAGCCGGACACTATCCTTGTGTTCAAAATCTTCTATGAAGTATTCGGAAGAGGAACCCGCCTTGCAATGCCGAAGACAATATGCGCGTCGGACTCGTCGTCATTGAAGCCTGGTTCAGGGGCTACTGAGGGAGTCTGGATTAGGGGTGTCCGGATAGCGAACTATCACCGTTGGCGGACTCTGGACTATGAAGATACAAGATTGAAGACTTCGTCCCGTGTCCGGATGGGACTTTCCTTGGCGTGGAAGGCAAGCTTGGCGATACGGATATGTAGATTTCCTACCATTGTAACCGACTCAGGTAACCCTAACCCTATCCGGTGTCTATATAAACCGGAGGGTTTTAGTCCGTGGGGACGAACAACAATCATACCATAGGCTAGCTTCTAGGGTTTAGCCTCTCTGATCTCGTGGTAGATCTACTCTTGTACTACCCATATCATCAATATTAATCAAGCAGGAGTAGGGTATTACCTCCATCGAGAGGGCCTGGACCTGGGTAAAAACATCGTGTACCTTGTCTCCTGTTACCATCCGCCTAGACGCACAGTTCGGGACCCCCTACCCGAGATCCGCCGGTTTTGACACCGACACCGTCCCATATGATTCAGCCCATTTTAACTTCCAGCCCATGTGTGGCCCATGACTTCTTTCGGCCCATATGAGGACCTTTGTAACTCTTGGCCCATTAACGGCCCGTGGTGAAACTGGCCCGTAATGAACAGTGTATCACTTTATACCCATTAACGGCCCGTTATTCCATTGGGCCGTTTCCAGCCCAAGTTATCTTTCGGCCTTCTCAGGGCCCATTGATTCTTGGGCTCATTTGCAGCATTCGATTACATACGGCCCGTTACTGTCATTTTCTGCTTGTGGGCCAAATTCAGCCCGTCGTTACAGTCGGCCCGTTTGCGGACCGTTAGTACGTTGGGCCGTTTTCATGTAAAAAAAACTCGTTGGGCTGTTTTCATAGAGTTATCAAATATGGCCTATTAACGGCCCGTTATGGTCCACGAATAGTACGACCCATGATTGGCAAAATGATGATACGCCCCGTAGAAGGCCCATGGATCCTACGGCCCGTATGAGGCCCATTGATAGTACGGCCCATAGAAGGCCCATGGATCGTACAGCCCGTAGAAGGCCCATGGACCCTAAGGCCCGTATAGAAGGCCGATGGATCCTACGGCCCGTATAGAAGGCCAATGGATCCTACGGCCGGATGAAGGCCCATGGATCATCTGACTGCGGGGAGGCCCATGGTTACAATAGTCCGTGTGTTGCCATGATTATTTTGGCCTAGTTACCAAAATAGGCTATTGTGGCTACTAGAAAAACACAGAAAAAGAACTGCAGTGACTGCAAGCAAACAACTAAACAAGACAATAAGGAAATAAATAAGCAAGCAATTAACGCTAGCCTATTACCTCTATTACACATATTACATCCACTGGGCATCAAAGTTCGCCATCAGTGCAAATATAGGGAACAAAGCAGCATATTACATACACTGGCCATCAAAATTGGCCACCAGTGCAAATAAACGCGGCAGCAAAACAAGAGCATAACTGAAACAACTTCAGAAGAGCTCAAGAAACGTTATCCTGGGTATCCACCATGCTGGCAATAAGCTTAGAAAGCTGATTAGCTTTGTCCTGTTTGGCGCTAAAATCCTCGCAACGCTTCTTTGTTGCCCAGAAAAGTATGCATCTGAATGCTCCAGGACTTCGCAGTCCTTCCGCTTCTTGTCGCACACCGGTGATCGATGTCTTTCACCTTGTAGTTGAGACTCAAGAAACCGAATTGATTCAGACGGTGAGTTTGAATAGCTTGTGCAAGCGATAGTGGCCAAGAACTTTCGAACACTAAACCAAGACAGGACTTTGTGGTTGTCTCATTGTCTTCAAGATAGTCTTCCTTGGCTGTTTTATCAGCTTTGTTGGAGACCAACAAGGATGTGTCACTATCTGAACCTTATACGCATTACTTCCTTTACCACCGCTTAATAAGGCACTCTTCCCAATATTCTGTCAGCATTCTAAAAGAAGAAACAAGCAGACACATAAAAGTTTAGCATGTACTAGTATATGAAACTCATTTCGGTGAACCAGTTCATTAGTAAGGTGGACAGGATTAAACTACCAAGTCTTCTATTGCCAAGTACTAGTACATAATAAAAGCATCAAACAAACATATATCTATGTCCTATGGTCACGTGCATTGTCTTGCCAAATCAAAATTGAGACACGGTTCAAATCATATCAGTTCAAGACAAAGCAACAGTGAAAGAATACAAAGCGTGGGAAACTACACGGCACAACAAGATTTCAGATGGGTACCATGGGTCTACATGTACAACAACACTATTGGCTCTGTTGTGATGCTAGTAATGTGCATGATATGAAAGTCAACTGTATACACAATTGAAATTGAAATCAAAAGAGCTATTGATAAGAGCAAACCTGTTAAAGAAACATGCGTGAACATACCTGCTGTGCCATTGGAGTTTCGATTGGATCCTTCAATTTACAAATAAGTTTGTATCAGTAAATACAGTGATACAAGACAAAGAAATCATAGTTAAAAAAGGCGCGCCTAAGCGAGCGCTTAAGTGCGCCTAGGCTCTAGGCATTGGCAAAACGCATTGCGCATAACTACGCTTTTTAATCATGCATAATCACAAGATAAGCATGCGCTTTGGTCAGTAAAGCGCAAGGCGGTGGCAAAACGCACAATTAACACCTAGCGCTTTTTTGAACTATGATAGCAATGGAATCATAAATTAGAACAGTTGTTCTTCATGTTTAGGCACTTGTTCTACATGAAAAGAGTACAGTAAGACGCAAGAATATAATATTTAAAAATAGAAAATGAGCTCATAGACCTTACCACATTCTTGGTTCGGGACCATGCAAGAACAAAGGCGTATGATCATCATCGTCCAAAGAATGTGTCTCGGGAGAACGTAAAGGGAATTTGATGAGTTTCTTTGCGGTGAAGTACATTTTCTTGAGGTAATTCCGATCGCCACCAAGCATTCTTGAATATAGCAGAGGTATTAGCACAGGTTACCTCATCCCGAAGTTTCCAAATCGGTCCTTCTCTATAGATAAAAAGGGAAAATTTGCTGTATTATAACCATCATGGAGGTAGGATGTATCGGACGAAGCAAAGTAATTGCCATGAATAACATTACTTACACATAACTCTCGGACAAACACACGCGAATCGGCATTTTCCTTCATCTTCAGTATAATATTTCCAAGATGGGAAGATACGCACATACGATTTAACAACATCAAATGCGATAGATGCTAAACTATGACTAGCTGGTTGTGCTTCCTCCACATGAATAGACGTACTAACTGGTGGAGTTGGGGTTCGCCGTGATAGTACTGGCCCTTTGGGCACTGGAGCTGCCTTACTAACTACTCTTGTTTGGGAGCTCTGAGGTGGAGATGGTGCCGTGTCAATAAGAACTGGGTTACTATCGGCTGGGGTTGGGGTTAGATTGGGTGAAGCTGGTTCTGTATCCATCGCAGTAGGGGTACAATCTGCGAGAGTTTGGGTTATGTGTGGTAGGGCTGGTTTTTGTGCATGTACAACCGGGGTGCTATCTCCAGCAAGAGGTAGCACTGTTTTATTTGAAGACCTTGTTTTTAGTCCGCTAGATACTGGCATCACCCGCTCCAATTCAAATGGCTGATAAACAGGAAACATAGTTGAATGTACAGACATTGTATGAGAGACAGATGCAATAGATAATGTGGAGAAAAGAGGGCATGAAATAGTTGACATGTATATTGTTTAACTAAAACGGATAGCATGACATAATTTCACATATATGATGTCTATCTAAACTGGATAGCATAGCATAACATAATTCAAAGATATGATGAATAACTAAACATGATCGCATGACATAATTCACCTACATGTTATCTAAGTAATCAGGATCGCATCATTTAATTCACATATGTGATTTATATGCTAAACAAGAGGGCATTCGATCTGATGTCTGAACTAAGAACATGGTGTTGAATATTGTGTATATGATGTCTAAACTATGCAATGCAAGACACCGTATGCATGATATGAGCAGTATAACCGTGCCAAGTTAGAGCATACAACTCAGTGGGGGAATAGGACTGGTCATATGTCTCTGAATCCATCTCTGAGGAGCTATCGGGACCCAACAAGAGATCTGCTTGACAGTGTAGCACTGTCGCTCAAGGCCTTGTTTTCACTCTAGATTTTTCCATCTCCCACCCAAATGGCTGATTCACGGGAAGAGTAGTTTAATGTACAAACATTGTCAACAAATGGAAATGTAATGAAGAAAAGGATGGGCAAGATATCATTCAAATATATGATGCCTGGTTAAACAGGATGGCATTGCACATTTCACATATATTATGGCTGGCTAAAAGACATGAGACTGCATAATTCCCATATACGATATAGAAACTAAACAGGTGGCATTACAGAACATGTCTAAACTAAGTAGATGACATATATGATGTCAAAATTAGGCACTGCAAGGCAACATATGCATGATATGACTAACATCATCATGCCAAGGTAGAGCAAACACCTTGGGGGGTAAATAGGAGTGGTCAGCGGCGTCTGAATCCGCCTCAGAACAGATATCTTCCTCTGAATTACAATATGGAGAGGGGTGGGGAGGGTTTGCCATTGAACCCACCAAGGAGCGATGTCTGCATGACATTGTATTGCCGCACAAAACTCTTCTCTTTTTCTCTACATGTTCAGCATGACTGTGTACAATATCTGACATGAATACGAAAAAATATGGTGAGATTATGTAAGGAGAGCATGCAGAAATTTAGAGTCATGGTAACAACCAGTGGATGGATCCAAAAATAATGATAGCAGGCTGATGATTGCTTTAAATTAATAAAAAGACAGATGATGATTGCTTTACTATTTGTTTCCCACCCAAGATGAACTACATAGGCATACCCTAGGTGAAACATAATTAAGACATACATACTATTCTTTGCTGCCTCTATATGTGCCCCACAACTAATTTAGAACTCAAGTTTGAACATTAATTTGGACCTGACTTGGGAGTCCAAGAGCTGAACACGACGATAAAGTAGCAGGTAAGTTTAAGCAATGCATAACATAAGCAGAAACAAAAGGGTGCGACCTCTCTTGTGGACCCGTGTACTCCTCATGTTCATCTGCTGAGTCGATGATGGTGATGTCGTTGCGGTGGGTGCCGGCGGCGGGGAAGGAGATCTGAGGCGGCGAAAGGCTGTCAGGAGTCGTGATGTCTGGTTTGGTGGATGCTTCTGTCGATGGAGCAGCTCAGGTGAGGTGGACGACGTCGCGCCAGGAGCAGGACAAACCACACAAAGTTCCCTGCGACACGCACTGTGAATCAAGTAATTCTGTAAGGGCTCATTTGGCTTGCATGATTCTTAAAACGCAGGGATAGGAAAAACACCGGAATAGGATAGGAAAATGCACATGGTAAACAGAGCATTTGTAAACACAGGATTTCTATCAACTTGGGTGTTTGGTTTACAGGAATTGGAAGAGCAGAGGAATGCAAAGAAACATGGCAAAAATAAAGAGAAACCATATGAAAGCGTGTACAGTTAGAATGTTATTCTGGCACTAATGCACTTGGTCTTGTTTTCATGCATAGGATTTTGAAAAGTAGGTCCAGGTGGATGTTTTGCTTCATTCCTTCAACAAAATGCATGAATAATTGAATAGTAGAGTGCCATTGGAAAATTCCCTATTGCTATGTTTTTCCGTTGAACCAAAATAGCCCTAATGGATCGACGTGAAGGTATAGTAATAGGTGATGCAACAAGTGTACAACCTCTTTGCCGTAGCCGTGTCGACCTCAGCATCATTGGGTTGGTCGCTGAAGCAGTTGAGGAAGAGGTGGCTGTCGGAGGTGTGGAGGAAGATCTGAGGAATCTGTAGACGGCGTCCAGGGCACTGCTCTGTTGTGATGGATCGTTCTGTCGTTGGAGCAGCTCCGGTGAGCCATAAGACGTCAAGGCTGAAGCAGCACAAGAAAGACATCATCAATCTCAAGTGGGATTCTAATAGCATCTCCAATAGATGATGTAAAATGGATGTAAAATTAACATCACCAAAAACCACCTGACTACAACAGATGAGGTAAAAACTGTTGACTCTGAACTTAACTGTCGAAACTGAAATTTACTGTGGAATCTGACTGCTGCTGTCGAAACTGAATGCAATGGTAGCAGAGAGGCACTTGACATGTATTTTAGGGAGGGCCTGCAGTTCATCTTCAACCTGCACCCCCTGAGCCGCCAGCCACCACCGGCCGAACCGCCGGCCCCAACACCGCCTTGCCGCCCCGAAACAACTCGCCACCGCCGCCCCGGCCAGCCCTCTAGGCCCCCCGCCCCCACCCTAAACCCTAAGATAGATAGTGGGGTACCTCTCCGGCGAGCCCCCGTCCCTACTGCGGGTGGTTCTTCCTTAACTCCAGCGAGCCCCCCCCCCCAACCCCTAAAAATCGACTGACCCAAAAGTCGATTCAGTCGACTGAAGTGTGGCTTAATCGGAGCAGAGCAGCAACACAAGCGAGGGGGAGAGCAGCAGCAGCAGCTGGGCGAGCAAGCGATTGACCGAGAGCCGGAGCAGCAGCTACAGCGCGAGCGAGCGAGCGAGAGCCGGAGCAGCAACAGCAGATCCGGCTGGTAAGGACGCCGCCGCCGAAGGGGCCTCGCACTGGGGAAGAGCCGCCGTGGAGATGTCGCCCGCGGCGCCGGCTTCAAGGTAGCCGCTCCATGGGGGTGCGGGATGGAGCACCATCGGCGCCGGGAGGTCGAGTTAAGGAGAAGGTGCGATGCGATGAGTGTACAACCTCTTTGGTGGCACCGAGTAGGCCTCGGCTTCTTCCGAGGAGTCGTTGTGGATGATGCGGTTCCGGTGGAGTAGGTTAAGGCGGCACTGTGGGGATGGAGCAGCCGTGATAGACGAGGCGATTGTCGGAGCAGCTCCTTGGAGGTGGAGGATGGAGCGGCTGAACCGGCGGGACGGCGAGATGGACGATGGATCCTCATCCGGGGAGGTGGACGAGGGACGTCGAGCTGTTGCGGTGGACGACGTCGTCGGGGAAGAGGCTCCGGCTAGGCAGCGGTGACGTGGCGGACGGAGGAGGGTGGGGTTTCGCAGCTGGAGCAGAGAGGTTATGGCGGCCTAGGATTTCGAATGGCGAAAAAGGCGATGGGAGGGTGAAGCATGACTTAGGGACGTGCTTGTCCAAAATGTAGGGTGTGTTACAAAAGTACCCCCCACCGATTTGAACTAGCGGCCCTTTTGGCTCAGGGTTAGAAAGGGGATTTCGCGTGTCGGGATTTTGCAGCTGGAGGGAGTTTTCGCGCGTGTTGTAATTTCGGGATAGCAAGGCGCGGGTTGTGAAGGCGCCAGTTTTGGGAGCACGGTATCTGAATTTTCGGATATAACAAGGCGCGGGTTGAATTTTAGGGACAAGCCTAACGTGTAATAATATTGTACTTGTAATGCACCAAATCAATTCGCACTTCCCTCAACCAAAAAGAAAACAAAAAAATAAAACTATTCACACCACACAAAGAGAGAGTCTTGCCCGCTTTTACTATACAAATGCTATTCAAAGCTACTCCTCCTTCCATCTATATAGGGCCTAATGCGTTTTTCGATGCTAACTTTGACCAAATATTAGAGCAATGATATATGACATGCAACTTACACAAAGCACGCCGTTAACTTCGTCTGTGAAAGGTTCTTTCAATGATATAATTTTCACATTGTGCATGTCGTGTACTATTAATCTTGTCAATAGTCAAAGGCGGTCTTAAAAATCTCATTACACCCTATATAGATGGAAGGAAGGAGTATGGATCCATGTTATGTCCGATTAAGTTTTTCGCTTGCTGTATAATGCATGTAACCTACTCATACCAACATTTTAGTGCATTCCAAATGTCTATACTACCACTGCAATTCGAACTAAATTTGAATTCGTTTCTCTATTTCAATAAGAATCTACAATCATGATTGTTGCCAACTTCAACCATCATTCGTGTATTACCTTAATAACACACCACATGATTGCTATAGAGATAGATATGAACTATGTCTACTACATGAACTCGAATTCTATTTTTGAATACACTTGATGTTGATTCCAAATAATAGTACATTTGATGTACTAACTATATATTCATAATCTAAACCATGTTCCATACGTACACCGTGTTTATCACACAAAGTATAGTGCCCCGCCCCCTACATTATGACAAGTATTTAGACCTGAGTTGCAAAAGCCACACATTAGCCCAAATTATAATCAATTTTCTACATTATGATATCTTCTTCAAGTATCCGTATCCACTTTTTTATAATGAATTATGATCTTTGTTCGTCTTTTACACCTTCACGATCCTCTTCTATTTGTATCTAGCTAGCGCTAACTTTCTATCGTGCATGCACACGCCCGCCCTCCTCACACACCCTTAGCGTCCCCTCCATCACACACGTTCATTATTTCTCTTTAGGTCGTCCACCAGCGGTGTGTGTAGGTCCCCGGCTCCTTCTTTCTGGCACACACCGGTCGATATACCTCTCTAGCCAAGTGTGCCTACAACAAACACATATATACTTCCCCTCTTCTATTCTCACCGTCCATGCCCCCATATGTCCAATACGATTCCACGCAGGTGCACACTCCCGCCCCTCTTTTCATTAATCACATGCTCGCACACTCCTCCCCCCTCGACATGGTAGGCCTCTCGCACCACCTCCTAGCCACACCCTCTCCCCATGTCTTCCTCTCCGGACCTTATTTGCTTCTAACACATGCAGGCGTGTATATGAACTGATCTCCCTACATATAGCCAGGTCGACTATAATTCATTTTCACCAAGCACCGATACACTTACCTCGCTAGTTATGTCTCTCCTTTTCTCAGACACACGATGGTTGATCGTCCTATGTAGTTACGCATGCTTACCACAACCATATCTTCTCCCCTCATCATCCTTGAATACCTCCCGACCCGTCTCTCACACGCACGTGCATAGACAGACAGACATCCCCCGCCCTCTCTTATTGATATTGCACTCATACCCTCCGTTTGTCTAGCAGGCCTCTCCCACCATTTGTGAGACGCCACTCCACCACCAACCCTCCGACGCTCTACCTTTGTCTTTTCCCCAACCTTATTCCTCTGCTACACATATCCATGGATATCGATCGATCTCCCTCAATACATAGCTAGGTCTCTCTCCATCCCCACACATATACTCGTCGACCGGTCTCTCCCCCCCCCCCCCCCCCGCACACACACACACACACACACACACACACACCGATAGTCGAACGTTGTAGGTAGGTATCCATGCCACGGAGAAGAACTGCACCTCTGCCCTCTCAAATTCCAGTAGGCCAGCCGCCCTGTATCTTTGACGTGGGCAAACAAAATTTCGATGGCACTCTTTATCGATCGCGCATCCACACACTTCATCCCTGTTTTCAATTCTATCGATATCTCACGTCCATGACTCCGTTTCACACACATTGCATATGTTACGTTTTTCTGATTGACATATCATCAACACATTGCCTCTGTTTCGCACAAACCATCTCTCTCACACCCACCCACGTACGTACCTGCACCTAAAGAAGAAGTGCATGCAGGACGCACATACTCACGTCTCGTTCCCGGCCACACCCGCACGGTACACGGTGGAGTTCGTTTCTGTACGAAAAGGCAGCCCACGTGATAATTTGACGCGTGTAGCGGTTGTTTACTCGACGGAGGGTCAGGTACCACGCCTAGAATATAAAACGATTGCCCTGGGGAAAAAAGGAAAAATGGGGTTGTCTCTCGTCACACCATCTCACACAAGGCCACCGTGGCCTCTCTCTCTCTCTCTCAGCGTTGGTCAGTGATCCGGCCGCATCCCGTCCGCCGGTGAAAAGGGAGGATGTGCATCGTCTCTCCGTTCGACGGCGTTGAGGCAGCTCGTCCCGATTTGCGGTACCCATCGTTATCTCTGACCAAGCTCCGGCGCGGTAGGGCCTTCGCCACTTGCTCGCTGCCGCAGTATGGGCAGATCCCGGCCACCGGCGCCCTCCTAGTAACATCCCGACGACCCTCAGGTACAGCTTCCTCCGGCCGTGCTCCACTGCCCATCTTCCCATGTTGCTGCATGTGGATCTTCTTTAGTTGTTTGCTTAAATCGTATCTCGGCCAGCGTACTTTCCATCTTGCAATCTCGTCCTCAAACCATTTTTGATAAACCACCATGTGCTATCTTTCCCTTTTTACATGGAACATGCTTCTTTTTTGTCGGCGTATGTGTCTTCAACTCGTGTTATTGGGCAGTAATAGTTTCCTTTCGACCTCCTTTTGCAAACAGGGCTATCCATTTTCACCTCGTTGCTATTGCGACCTTTTAGTGAACTGCACAAATCACTTTTCTGAAGAGTGTTTTGTGCAGTTCCGCCAAAATGTCACACGGGCAACGCTTTTTATATTTCTGTGGACTGGGAAAGGGAGATTGGTTTTGCTATCCTCCTCATCCAACTCCGCGCCTAATCTTTCTCCAACAAGAAGTTAGTCCTAAAGAGAGATCATAGAGGTGATCGGCTTCTATTTATGTGTGTTATGTTTCATCATCTAGTTCCACTATTATTGTAATCACACTGACTGAATATCTTTGCACACAGGGATGGTCCGCTCGATTTTAGTGGAGCTGCACAAAATGATCAGATTGTGGTGTCCTTCATACACCTCTTTTTTGGCTACAGAGCTGGGTGAAACTAGCTGCCAAGCAATGAACAGTGTTCCAAGGAAATGGAGCCATGCCTACAAACAGCATCGATCAATTATATATTTTTTCTTTATTTGTACACCTTCTCACAACTTTGTCTTCAGTTGTGATGTGAATATTGGCGCTGATCTGCGAACCATTGAGATGCATTAGCCATGTTAGTTTCATTTGTATTTGATGGAATGTTGTAACGAGATAATCTCAAGGCAAGACACATGAATCCCAAGTTGAAACCTTTTTTTTTCCTACGGGAACCGAAGTTGAAATCTTCATAGCATCACAGTACAATTTCATCAAAATTATGCGTACATATAAACAAATCCTGAAGGATTGATAGCAATGCCAGAAACAATTCAACTTCGTCACGACATGTTGGACATCCTTCATCCGGCTCCACCTGCCATGCAGCAATATTGAGTGCACAACACAACTTCAGGGAAAGATTCACCACGGTCGCTATGCGCAGTAGTAATAACTAGTTAGCAGTCAAATCACAGAGCCCCACCTTCGCCACAGTAAGTTGCTCGGATGAAGCAACCATCATTTCTCTGTTCCTTGAATCCGCTGGTACTCCCATATTCCCACAGTAATAAGTTGCTCAGGCGAATCAACCATCACTATATCCGCTCATGTGTGATGACCACATGAGTTATCCATTCAGATTACATGTTAAAAAAATAAAGGTCGATAACTAATGCGGCAAACTTTCAAAAAAAATGCGGCACCTCGGGCCAACGCGGCCAGATCGCATTCTGCACGAGAAATTACACACCATGTTTCATTGACATGTGGTCCCGTTCCAACATATCAGTGAGACGACGACGAGTAGTAGGAGTATTTCCGAACCGACGTGTAGGCCGGGGCACCCCTTCTTGAACCGTGGCAAACTGGCAACCGTCCACCGACTCTTTGCCTTTACCTCTCGATTTGGAACTGTTGTCGCACGCTCTTCCTCTCCCTCCTCCATAATTGTACGTGCATTGCAACAGGTTATCGGATGAGGCCAATCAACAATAATACTCCCTCCGTTCCTAAATGTAAGTCTTTGCAGAGATTTCACTATGAACCATATACGGATGTATATAGATGCATATTAAGTGTAGATTCATTCATTTTGCTCTGTATGTAGTCCACCTAGTGAAATCTCTACAAAGACTTATATTTAGGAACAGAGGAAGTAGTACACTATTTGTACTAGCTTCACATGCTTCGCGCGTCATGCGGGTGTTTTTACTGTAGCCATATTGTACTATGTAACCAACACATCGAATCCTTGATACTAGTACTATATAGTAAGTAGTAGGAGTAGTAGGGTGGCATGGGACAGAACAAGCATTCACGTCCAGGAGTACGGCACATGCCACCAGCACGACTTCCATCTGAAACCATATTTCTTGGAGTCCGTGCTAGAGCAATCTCTTCAACGTCATCGTTTCTCTAACTCAGCCATCGCGCGGCGGGCGAGGTGGGGGTTTGCCGATAGTCGGTTTCCTCAACTACGGTCCCACTTGTAAGGCCAACTCCAACGCTCTATCAACATATGGATGTGCTCTTCTTCGCAATACAAAAACGTGCATCCATTCTACTCCCTCCGTTGCACAATACATGCCTTCTATTTGTCAAAATATATATGTATCTAGACATGTTTTAGTATATAGGTACATCCATTTTTGGACAAATGGAAGTCAAGTATTTTGGAACGGAGGAATACCTAATAATTTTGAAGTTAGCACAACTAGTCTAATCCGAGAGCACAACCGAAGATTTGGTCAGGTTCTTCCTCCTTTTGCCGACACGTGGGACATCCAGCATCCAGGTCGTGTCATGAAAGAAAATAGAGTGGTAGTTGAAGGCACGAGATGTGCATCTTGGGTTGAACTGTAAATAGAATCTTACCACTCTTGAGTAACTCCAAAAGCGGCCACAAAAGATCTTTATTGGATTTGTTTTTCATCACCAGCATGTCGAGGTGAAAGATGGGCAGGTTCAGTGCGTCCTCTTGCGTTTTCACTGACATGTGGGGCCGCATGTGAGCAAAAAGACGATGGGCTCCGCGCGTCCGCTGGCTGGCTGAGAAGATAGATAGAGGAGGGCTGAGCACGGACTGCAGGAAATTTGTTCTACATAACCAGTACCTTGATATTCGCGTGTGGTTGTTTCTAGAATAAAAAAAAGGAGGTACCCCTACTTATGTTACTCCCACTACGCCTAGCCTAAGGTTAGTAGGTGACCTTGGGCTTGGCTCTTCATCTCTTCCGGCAGTCGATGGTTCTGCAGTAGTGCTTCTGGCAATCTGACACCAAATGAACTGCTGCACGTCCACCGCTTGTAAGCAAAAGTTTCTCCTCGTGCTGCGAGCCACCGCGCACGCGTTGGCGAGGGAGAAGGCATAATCAAGCTTCTCGTCGTTCTGCGAGTTGACGGGACACATCAAAGTTATTTACTAGTAGTACGTACTCTCTCCAAAAAAGGGCCGACCATGTCATTGCTACCATCCCGTGCTCCGTCATTGAGTACGTGCACTATTCACGTGCCATCGAGGAGAAAAAATATTGCGTAGGTGCCATCGAAGTGCATGACTCACTTACGAAAAAGGGTTTCCCCCCGCTCCCCCCCCCCCCGCACGACTCACTTACGCACTGCTTATCTGATTATCTCCATTTTCTTGCATGAGACGTGCACCTTGATGCTAGATATCTCGCTTGTTGGGAAAAGAATGAACAAAGCTCACGTAAAAGAAAATTGTTGAAGAGCATAGATTCCCGACGACCGAGGAGGAGCAAGGAACCTCGCGGTGGAGCGTCTGCAAGGAACCTTGCGCATTTCCCCTGTTTTTTGCCGCCTGCCCACCTATAAACAACTAAAAGAACATGAACTTTTTGCTAACCACTAGAAACGGTACATCAGGATGCTAAGTTGAAGATGTTTTATACTCCCTCCGTTTCCAAATATAAGTCTTTTGAGATATTTAAATAAGGGACTACATACGAAACAAAATGAGTGAATCTACACTCTAAAATATGTCTACATACATCCGTATGTTGTAGTCTATTTGAAATGGCTAGAAAGACTTATATTTAGGAACGGAGGGAGTAGTTTATATTGAATTATTGATAACCACACAACAAGCCACGCATGTACAGGACGCATGCAGCCACGCATGTACACAAGCCAACGCACTAAATCCATCGGATCCAACTCATGCACAAACGCGCATAGCATGGAGCGCACAATGAATGTACACAAGACGTGCATGCACACACGCTCGGCCGCAGAATGCACGTGAATAACACATGCATGCGCACACACTCGGCTGCATGGAGGGGTGCGCCATCCGCGGCAACGTCCGGTTCGTCGTGCTACGATGAAGCTCGCACGCAACGGCGCATACGCATCTCTTGTAGCACCTCTTTGCTGTTGTTGCTCAACTACTAGTCGGAGACGAAGACGACCGCAGCCTCGGCCTTAGAGCTAGCACCGATGGAAAAACACGCACGTTGCACGCACACGAGCACATACGGAGTGTCCACGACGTGGTGGTGGTGCGCCCCCAGTCGCCTCTACTCCTTCTGCGCACGTTGTCTATCAAGGCAGCTGCATGCTAATGATGATGTGGGTGAGATCTTCTAGGACTCAGATGATGACGAGGAAAATTATGAGACACAAGGTGACGTACACCGTCAAGGTCCACGGTTAAGGGGGTGCTAGTAAGTGCTTCGATGTGCTTAGAGCAAGTACAATAGAGCTGAATCGACGGGCTATAAGGGATAAACTATAGTATATTTCTGCTTAGTTGGAGGAAAGAGAAGAGGAGAGAGAAGGTAAGCGGGCTCTTCGTGAAGAGCCAGCTCTAGCACGTGCTCCCAGGCACTTTGTGAGAATGAAAGGTGGGCCATAGAACAAAAAAGTAGTAGTACACTCTTTTGATCTACTATTGTACATGTTGACTATAAGATGGGCTGTAGATGACATGGCAATGGCTTATAGCCAGCAGCTGGCTATACTATTAATGCTCTTTAGATGAGGTGCTAAGTGCATTAAATGGCTTAGTAACTCAAGTCTTCAATGCATAGGTGCTTAGTTTATTGGTGCCACATCATATTTTATGCCTACGTGGCAGGCTTAGCAGCTATACATGGTGGAGCACTGGGAGAGGCCAAGGCTGGTCATAATGGGGAGTAACTTGTACTGTAACATATTACTATGTTACTCTAAACATCTCTATAAACCGGAAAGGAGGGAGTAGTAACATACTCGATTAGTGTCATATGCAGAGTATGGGAGCACATGATATTTCCCCGTCCGTACCGATCCCAAGTTGGCTTCTCATCTTCTTGGCCCAACAAAAACCCCTCCCCCCTCCCGCGCGCGCTTCTCGCCCGGCGCCATCTGAGCACGCCGCTCCACATTGATGGCATGTCAGGGCGCCGCGACCTCTCACTGCTTCCGCCGTTGAAGCGGCGCGCCGACCGAGGGCACCGCCCGCTGCACGCCCGGCATTTCAGACTACATAGTGGATATTAACTTTAGAGCAAGTACTACAATTAGATGACATAAGAAGGCTATAAGGATTTAAATATAGTATTTGTGCTTAGTTGAAGGAGAGAGAAGAGGAGAGAGAAGAGAAGCGGATTGTAAACGTGTAGCCGGTTGTACTCCAACATACTTTGTGAGACAAAAGGTAGGGCCATTATTAATGATATTGTATTTATACTAAAGGGACTAACGGACGCCTTAATTACTCTATTTTTTTAGACAAACCTTGGTGGGGCTATTATTGAATTTTTATGAGCTATTATTGACTTGGACGTGAGGTTTGGGGGCCAAAGCCCTACTATTATACTCGCACGACCGACCTGACATGCTCTACCCTAGCCGCGCTGTATCATATGGTTTCGCACCATTCCAGATCTTAGCGCCGCCACGCAATTCTTCTCCAGCCCTCCTTCCGGCGTGCACCATGAGAAGGGACAGCAGTCCTCCGAACCCCGCCTTTCGAGATCCTGTACGGGAGAGGGGCGATCAGATTTTTGGGGAGCACACTCCTGGATCGCTGCCGATTTACTTCCTCAACGATGCCTTCTTCCACGACCTCGGTAACCTCTTCATCAACGACATGAGTGACAACATAGACCACATCGGTTCTGCTCCCGCTCTGCACAAGATGTGATTCTGTCCTCCTGGTTTAGTCCGCATCATTACTTTGATGTTTGCAATTGTCGTCATGATCTATTTACTGCTGTTTCGGATTAAATCTCATACTAAATTGCTCATATATTCAACAATCCAATCCAAAAACCTGATCACAGGCAATTTACTCTGAGTGGTTTTACTGCGCTTTTGAAGCCGCCTACTTTTAAGGGGGTGCAATATAAAAGGTGGCGTACAAGAGCAGTATAGTCGTTTCAGATCATGTACTGCTATGACGCCACTAAGGGTAAGCCTGAGGGCGATCTTAATCCTACACAGCAGGAAGCTTTTCATAACATGGATACCCTCTTCAAAGCCGCCCTGCTGAGTGTTCTTGACGATTCCATTGTGGAGTCATATATGTCGTTTGACAGCGGCAAAGACATGTGGGCTGCGCTCGAGGCCATGTTTGGGCCCTAAGGCGCTGGCAACGAGTTGTACGTCATGGAGCAATTCTGTGACTACAAGATGACTGATGAGCGCTCTGTTGTTCAATAGACTCATGAGATCCAGTCACTCTCTAAGGAACTTGAGTACTTTAAGTGTGCGTTGCTGGACAAATTTGTTTCTGGGACCATCATTGCCAAGCTTCCACCTTCGTGGAACGATTTTGCTACTTCTCTGAAAAACAAGAGACATGAGTTTTCTGTTTTGGATCTCATTAGCACTCTTGATTTTGAGAAGGCGAGAGCAAAAGACACACATGCTCGGGTCGCTGAGGGAGCTTCTAGTGCCCACATGGTACACGAGAAGAACTTCCAGCCCAACCAGCCCCAAAACAACAAGAACAAATCTCAGGGCAAAGGCAAGTTTGATGCAAAGAACAAGCCGTCACATTGTACCAACTTCAAGAAGAATTCTCATAACGGGAAGGGATACAAATCTCAATTTTGGTGGCACCACACAAAATTTATATGGCTGCATCTACCTGCTGTCAGCTAACCTCATGGTGCTCCAGGTATTCCTACATTCGTAACTAGGTACAATGACCACCGCAAGATGAAATTAGCTTATTCGTACGTTGACTTGCTGAATGCAGTGCGGAACGATCCTGTCATGTGTGGAGGAGCAAACAAGCAGTGCAGCCGAAGGTGGAAATCAACCAAGGACTTATGAAATTATATGTAATCTTCCTCAGGCAGGTCAGTATCCCCTTCGTCCAGATGATCGTGTTTTGTCATGCCGAGCTATTGATATGTGCTACTGTTTTGCAACACCGTTTAAGTATAGCTACTATTTTCCTATCTTTTCAGATTCAGGACAATGAATATGATATCAGGGGAACTGCACAATATGGACCCATGTTGAGTCATCTCTATTGCCTCATGTGTTTGCAGCAAATGTGTCAGCATCAATTGCAAGATGAGGCAGGTAGCTAGTTGTGGAGTTGCCAACATGCTCAAAGTGCTCGCAACATTGAGAAGAAACAAACATGCCCAGGAAATTAATGCGTGCGTAGGGAGGCCCTTTGCTCAGAGAAGCATCGACCGATTTTCCTTATTTCCACACCTTCTCACAACTTTGTATATTGGTTATAGTATGGTGAATCATTGAGATGCATAGACATGCTGAACTTTTGTTCTTCTGAATGTTAGTTTAATGTGAGTGTTCGCATCCAAGATAGCATCCTATAATTTGGTGGATGCACAGAGAAAATAAATCTCCTTAATTTACTCCATAACCACCCTATTAAATAGGCCTAGTAACAAACCAGGCGCATGCAGTGGCCGGCGGGCACATGCATCCTGCATGCATGGCCAGTCAGCCAAGCCCATGCGCCAGCTCCAATGTAGCAACGCAAAAGAAGAGAGCGGTTCTTGGGAAAAAGCGAGTAGTTAGTGCAGCGGGCCTTATAAACACGAACAACTCGCTCTCCCGCTTCCGTCTCCCCACCCAATTCCCCCCGCTCCCCAGTCTTCCTCACTCGTCTAGAAAACCCCGCTCACCTTCTTCCTCACTCATACAAAAAACACCTGCTCCTCTTCTTCCACTCCTACAGAAATCCCCAGCCCTCCTTCTTCCCCACTCGCACTGCCACTAGGCTCGTCTCTGGCTACTCTGCTCAAACCCGTGAGCTCGGCGCACGCCCACAAGGAAAATGGAGTCGGCTGGCCCCAGCTCAAGAAGATGAGGTTTCGCCAAGCGGCGATGCCGGTTGTAGATCCTGACCCGATAAGCGCAGGAGAAGCGGGCGACCCCCGGATCCGAGGAACCGGCAGAATCTCTGGTGGACCGTGATCAGCGATCTCTCAAGGCGTCATCCTTGAGGAGATCATCTCGCTTCTCCCCACCAAGGATTGCTGTCGCACACAAGTCCTCTCAACTCGGTGGCGCCCTCTATGGTGCACCGCGCCCCTCAATCTCGACTGTCGTTAGATATCTGTCCTTCCTGAATTTGATCTCATCAGAGCCATTGTCTCTTCTCACCTGCAGGGCCCCGTTCAATGCCCCTGCATCCCGACAAGCTACCTGCTGTCCATACCCGGCAAGGTAGACGCTTCGCTGACATCCCCTGAATTCGGAGAACTCCAGCAGTTTAAGTTCTACCATTACCACGAAAGTTTCATATCACAAACATACCAAGAATTCGTGCCCACACCACCGTTGTCCATCTCGCGGTTTTCCTCCTCTCTCCACACCGCCACCTTTGCCCTGTGCCATCTACCAGATGATCTGGTACAAATGCTTCGACTCTTTGCTAAAAAAAAATTAAGCTTGTGGTGGTTTATCATCGGAGGCCTCACTGCACAACATCATCCACTCCAATTGCCACCTGCGGAGCGCTTTGATTGTTTTGGGAATAGAAATCGGTATCGTTGTCTCCAAATAAAGTCACCTCACCTTAAAAGCATTGGAATTTGTTTTAAAGGACAGCAGCTCATCATCGAAGATGCCCCTTCACTTGAAAGGTTGCTCCTTCATAGTTGTTATACACCTTCAGAAATAACTGCGTCTCTACGCCCAAACTGGAGACCTTGGGTGTAATTCGTTACCCGTTTAATAATCACAAGGAGTTGGTGTTTGGCTCCTCACTTTTTCAGGTACCGTATATTATCATCTACACATTTGTAATCATATGCTGCATTTTTCATTTGTGTGCATAAGTTTTATATCATATTGGAGTACACTTTGGGTACTAATATTATGTTATTGCTCAATGAAGAGTTCGTCCATTGATAGCCTATCAATGCTGCTGGATTCTGTCAAGATCATATATATCAGAATGCATAGTTTTGATCTGGACATAATTATTGGCTTGTTGCGATGCTTTTGATCTCTGGAGAATTATACATAGAGGTGATGATTTCATGCACATTGAAAGCCCGTATATATTGTACTAGAATTAACTGTTCAGCTGTCGTTCTTTCGACATACTCTTTTTTCAGACCTTAATTGTTTTCAATCTTCATGTCTACTTAGGGAGAACCACATGGAGAAAAACATATAACCAATTGTTGGCGTAATAAGCACAAGGACTTTCTCAGTTCTCATGAAATTCATTTGAGGATGATAACGATGGGACGATATGCATCCAACCAGGCAAACAGAAGCTTTGTCACATTCTTCCTGTTGAACGCGAGGTTACTATTGTCCATGAGGCTTAATTTTTACAGCAAGAGATTTCTCACGGACGAACATGTTGAACAGCAAAAAAAAAGAAGTTTCAGGTGGACAAATGGGCTTCTAAACGTGCTCGGCTTATATTTACAATAAGTTGTAGACATCCTGAAATAATTTTTTTTGCACAGGATGTTGATTTTATGGATCAGACCGATCCATTTGTTTGTGACTGCAAAAAGAGTGGTTGGTTTAGATCTTACTGTCATGCTCAATCTGGGTTTTGTCTAAAAATTTGATGAACAATTAATCCTTGGGCTTTTTGTACCATTTGTATGCTTTACTTGCATGTTGTTGCCCTCGTACTCCCCTCCACCTGCCACTACACTGCCGCATCTTCCATGTCTGCTGTTCGTTCCCGTCCGAGGCCTTGCCGTCGTTCTCCATTTGGTTCGCTCATTGTGCCCGCCGCCGTCTGACGTTGTCAACATGGTCAACAACCAAGAGGAATCAGGAGATGACTGTACGTGGAGGAGGCTGACAGTAGGGATCCACCAGGGTCATTGCATTTCGCAAGCAGGTGCCTCGTTATTACAAGCCAAAAAAAACTTCCTCCTAATTGTTTGACAACTAGGTTCCACGCCATTGTCAATGTAGTCAATAAACGAGAAAATTACACAACGAGAGGGTAACACCACGGACCCAAAGAACTCGCCCGATTGTTTTTCGGTTTAGACAGAGCTCAATCAAGGCTTGTAAGGGGGTCAGGGTCTGTCTAGCCCACGCTTACGCTTTTATTAAGCACATGACGAGCCCAGTTGATATATTTTTTCTTTCCGAAATTGGCTAGCCCTGTTCTTTTTTTTGGAGAATACCAAAACCGAGGCCTACTTGCTTTTCTCAGCCCTGCTGAGCTGCAAATCTTTCAAGACGAGGAGGGATGTAAGTAGTAAGAAATGGGCTTTCGCAGAAAACGGGCTATAAGTTGTAAGAAATGGGCTGTAAATTTTTAAACCAAAGCCAACCGGCAATTGCATTAAAATATCATTTTTCAGGATTTCTCTACTCTCTACTCTTATAAAAACCAAAGCCAACTGGCAATTACATTAAAATATCATCTTTTCTCCTACAAGATAAACTACTCATACAAATGCATCTTCATGTTCCGTGCAACGAACGGGCATCTTGCTAGTTAAGATTCTAAATTTCATTCTTTTTTTGCGGAGAATTGTTTTTTGAATTTTATTTTGATATAATTTTTTGAAAATTATTTTTAACGTGACTCGAAATTTCATGATTAATAGAGTTCGGACCCCACCGAAATATGCAAAATTTCGATGAATTTTTTAGCAGTGCCCAGAATATATGGTCTGTAAAGCTAACAAAAAGAATATGGGTTTCAAATATCCTTAAGAATTAGCAAATGGGCTGTAAATTATTGAAAATAGTGGCTAATGGGCTGTATGTTGTTTCCACAGATTTGGAGTCTGACTTCTGGGCCTACTAGGTTGATGATGACGCTGTCCTAATTTTTTTTGACGCGTACGCAAGGCTTTGTCAACTTAGTCAACACACAGCAGTGACTGTTGGATGTCCATCCAACGGCCGTCGTGCTTCTTCAATCTCTGATCTTTCTGCTCCGGCCGCCCAAACCAGCGCTGGCGGGACTGCCTGCTCCCTCCTCCCGTGGCTGTCTTTGCCGCCTTGAATCATCCCTCTAACCACCCACACATCCTGTTATTTTCCGGCGACGTCAGCCTCACCCCGCAGCCGACCAATCAGCGCTCGTTCTCCCCTCAGCGTGGGCATCCGCTGCGGTGGCTTCGCCGGCTCCGGGTGGTTCTCTTCCTGGGCCTCGCCCTCGTCCACCGCGTTTGTGCTCTCGGCGCGGCGAGGTCAACATGGTCAACAAACAACAGCCATCGGAAGAGGCTGACAGTAGGAGCTCACACAGGAAAATGCCTCCTTATTACGCGCAAAATAATGATTCCTCCACCTGATAGCTGGGACCCACCGGAAGGGTCTCTGTATTTTGTGAAAAAAACGTTCCCCCTGCTGTCAGCTCGGACCCACCGAAAATGCATCCTTATTACGCACAAAAAAATGAATACTCCCCCTGCTAGCTGGGACTCACCTTGGTGGGAGGCTGACTTGTGGGCCTACTAAGTTTACGGGGACGGATGGTTTTGTCAACTTAGTCAATATGAACAATTCTAGCTCCATTGATCGTACGATGTCGATCGAACGCCGTAGTTCTTCTTCAACCTCTGGTCTTCGTGCTCCAGCCGACCAAAGCAGCACCGGTCGTGCCGCATGCTCCTGCCTCCCATGGCCGGCTGTGATGCCGCGGAGGCCTCACCGCCCCTACTACTCCCACCGCTGGTCAGGCCATCCCTCTACTCACCCACACCCCCTGTTATTCTGCGGCAACGACATCCTCACCCTCGTACTCCTCTTCGCGTGGGCACCACTGTTGCGTCTTCCCCGGCTCCGCGTCGTCCCCTTCCTAGGCATCGCCGTCGTCCACCACTGTGGTGCTCTCGGCGCGGCGTGGTCAATGTGGTCAAAGACCGACTTCCATCGGAAGAGTATCTTGCGTGCGGAGAGGCTGACAGCTGGGTCCACGGCGGCCGCAAGGAAGTGCCTCCTTATTACGCGCAAAATAATTATTCCTCCACCTGACAGCAGGGACCCACCAGACGGGCCACCGTATTTCACGAAAAAACGTTTCCCCCTGACTGCTGGGACCCACCAGCTACATCTTCGCACGCAAGGAAGTGCATCCGGCCAAAAAAACAAACGATTCACCCCCCCTGACTGCGGGGACCCACCAGCTACATCTTCGCAGGCAAGGAAGTGCTCGATACCGGGACCCACCTGGTGAAGCATTACGTGAAGCGTTGTCATTACGGTCGCGAATGTATGCGTACATATATCTTGGTCGATGTAGAGGCGTGCACGTGTCGTAGTAGAGGCGCCGACGTAGCATGTACACGCACGATATAGCGGCGGGGTGCAAGAAAGAAAATCTGCCAGGTATGTGTACATACGGGCGGGGTCTCGAATGCCTACTCGCGCGCTCACATTACGCATGGCTGGGTCGGAACGGAGAAACAGCATCGCTGCGTGTTCATGGGGAGCCAACCGGCTGGGTCGGAACGGAATGCGTGGTCGTGTTCATCGGGAGGGCTTGGGCGGAACAGGCGATGGAAACGAGGCCTGGCGTATCGCACAACGGAGGAAACATACCTCCTACATTCGGAACGGGGTCCTGTTGATCGGGAGGGGTGCGGCGTACCACAAAACGGAGGAAACGGACCTCCTACGGTCGAAACGGGAGTCCTGTTGATCGGGAGGGGTGTGGCGTGCATAAAACGGATTTAAACGGACCTCCTACGGTCGAAACGGGGGTCCTGTTCATCGGGAGGGGTGTGGCGTACCGCAAAACGGGATTCCACGGGATACTGTTCATCTCCACTGTTGACCTACTCCAGCCTCCACGGGCTACCGTCGACCTCCTCCAGCCTCCACGGGCTCCTTTTCATCCAGCCTCCACCGCGCGCTACTCCACCGGCTACTGTTCAACCACCCCTCCACCGTATACTATTCATCCAGCCCTCCACACCAAGGGGTCTTGTTCAACCACCCCTCCACGGGCACCCCTCCACCGTCTACTGTTCATCCAGACCTCCACCACACCATGGGGTCCTGTTCGTCCAGAGGCAACGCCACCGCTCACTGTTTATCCAAACCGCCCCCGCAACACTCACTGTTCATCCAATCGATCGGCTTCAGTTAGCAGCGATGGCGAAGAATCGCCGATCGGGTTCGATTAACAGCCATCGATCGATTGCTCGAGGTTCGAAGAACGTGTAGCCTGCGGTGCAATCGCTTCGAGTTCGATTAGAGCCCAACGCCTCGCTCGGGTTCAGTTAGAGCCAACACCTCGCACACACGCACGTACATGTGCGAGAGAAACGCGCATCGCTCGGCCCCCGACCTCCCACCGTAACTGGGAACTCCCCAAAATTTTCCTACCCCCTCGCTTCTACCATGGTTTTTTCCGTCGTGGACGGCCCAAAGAATGTCATGCAGCTGCGTCTCCGGCCCGCCCAGGACGAAAAGCCCATTTTCTGTCGTGATTTTTTTTCATAGAATTAGGAGCCCACCACATCTATGATGATACCGGGTTTTGTCACAATTATCGTCATAGAAGTGTCATATGTATGACAGAAAAAAATTCGTTCGGCCCAAAATGTCACGGATGTGTCTTTCTTTTTGTAGTGCTTGGGAGGGTCTTGTAGATAGTCAGGCTTCTCAGCCTTTTCCATTTGTAGTTGTCTGTACTCAGACATGTTTATGCTTCCACTCGATGCTTGTATGCTCCGTATGTTGGGTCATGAGACCATGATTGTAGTACTTGGCTCCTCGGAGCCTAATGAATAAATACTCGAGTCGTAGAGTTATGTTGTAATTCCATGTTGTATTTACACAAATCGAGCATATTGTGTGTATGATTGAAATGCTTGGTATGTGTGGGATCTCACAACCTAGTTGTTTATTCTTGGTAGCCTCTCTTATGGGGAAATGTAGTCTTGTGCTTCCATGAGCCATAGTAGTCCTTCTGACCAGTTCACGGAGTCCTCATAGCCCAAAGGTTACAGCCCGGATTCAAGACGCTTGACCGACATGCTCGATGTTGATTCATGTATGCCTTTCCCCGTAAGTTAGTGCCACTTTGGGTTCACGATTAGTCATGTCGGCCCGGGTTCTACATCATATGGATGCTAGCGACACTATCATATACGTGAGCCAAAAGGCGCAAACGGTCCCGGGCCATGGTAAGGCGACACCCGTGGGAATACCGGGCGTGAGGCCGCAAAGTGATATGAGGTGTTACCGGCTAGATCGATGTGACTTGGAATCGGGGTCCTAACAAAGATAGATTGGGGTATGCGTGGAAACCAAGCGTAGGGGTCATAGTTGCTTTAACAGACAAGTTGTATCCGGCTAGCTATGTTATATTACATTGTAATTGTAACAAACATCTTCCAGAGAGAATAGTTCCGTTAAGGGTTCCTTTCCCTGGGTGAACATGCATTAATGTGCATGCCCGAACTATGATTGAGAAATCGCAGTATACGTAACATCTGGGGGTTCATAGTGTAATGAGTGTGAAAACATCTTTAGTCCACCGACCGAATATTCCCTTAAGAACGCTAGCTTTCGGCTTCACCCAGTGTGAGGTACACATCCGGATGACCTGGCAGTAACAATCGCAGAGGTGCTCCCTTTATGCCCTAGCCGAACAAACGGGAACGTAGGGCATAAGCACAGGAGCCAGGCAACCCAGCTTGGCCAAAACTTAAGTCATAATGATGCATATAATGGCAAAGAAAAGGTACAGATGAGGAAAAGACACATATGTGGTGAGCTTGACGCCCGGAAAATAATAATAAGCTTCTGTACAAGAAGCCCCCAGGTATTATGGGCGTACATATTTAAGGATGTGTATGTCATAGGTGCGCGGTTTAGCCACACGAGAGCTTAAAGCTAAAAAACAAAAGAGTAATGGAAACAAAAGGGGGAAGAAGACGAACAAAGAGTTTGGCTCTAGGCGTAGAATCTTTGGAGTCTGGCAGCGTTCCATGGGTTCGGCTCTAAGCGATTATCTAAAGCATCACGCAGGCGGTACACTCCTCCGGTGAGAACTTCGTCAATGATGAAGGGACCCTCCCACTTGGGTTTGAATTTGTCCTTTTTCTTCTCTGGCAAGCATAGAACGAGTTCGCCAACATTAAGTCTTGGCCCGCACTTCTCTTCTTTGATATCTGCACGCTCCTCCAGGGCATCTAAACTATCCTGCCAATCAAGCTCGGCCTCTCTCTCTCTCTTCATACATGCGCACTCGAGGTGAGTCATGAATAATGTCGCAGGGCAACACAGCCTCTGCGCCGTACACCATGAAGAAGGGTGTATATACGGTAGTGCGATTGGGCGTGTGTCGGATTTCGGGTTCCGGCAGACCCTTGAGGTTCGAACTCTGGGGTGCGCACGGAGATCTTTCCCCTACCAGCTCACGAATCGAAGTCTCGCAAAGGATCTAGGCTAGAAAGAAGAACACATAGGGGACACGAGATTTATATTGGTTCAGGCCACCATTGTGGTGTAATACCCTACTCCAGTGTGTGGTGTGGTGGATTGCCTCAGGGGCTGATGATGAATAGTACAAAGGGAGAATAGCCTTGCGAGGGCTGTTCTTGAGCTGGTGCGGTGAACTGCTTGGGTGAGTTCAGTCGCCTCTCTCTCTCTATGTGTGATCTGGATCCTCCTCCGTCTACTGTGGTGGCTAGTCCTATTTATAGAGGGAGGCCCTAGCCTCTTCCCAAATAATGAGCGGGAACGGCACCAACAATTGGCCTTTTTGAAGGGGAACATCTAGTACACTTATCCTGACTAAAGTTGGTCTTCGGCTGCCAAAGGCTCTGGCGGTGACGCCGTCCTGGGCTCCACGATGACCTCCATCCTGCCGTTCTGCTGGTCTTGGTCTTGTTGCACCGAAGCAGTAACCTTTGCCTGATGCCTTGGCCTGTGCTTGCCCCCTTTGCACCGAAGGGGAAACAAGGACACTGCGCCCGCCTGGTGCCCGCATGGTCTCTATCGTCATGGCTTGCGTCACGGGCTCCTCGCGAGGTGCCCTGCCTTGATCTCTCCGCCTCCTCGCGAGCCTGCCTGATGAGTCTGCTCCTGAGGAAGCTTCCTGTCATCCGCCCCACGTGGCTTGGCCCCTCATGAGGTCTTGAGCTTGGTGATGAAGCTGGGCTGCACTGGCCCCTACTTGAGCCATGCCACGGGGCGCAGCGGCAGCAAGTCTGGGGACCCCCGTTCCCAGAACACCGACAGTAGCCCCCGGGCCCAAGGCACGCCCGGACTTGGCTTAGCAGAGAAGCGAAGGGGCAAGTGGGAAGCACCGCGGGCCCCAATAGCCTACGGCCTTGGGCGCCGCGTGGCGGCTGATTGGACATGGGCGCCTCCGCTTCCCCACGACGCCTCGGCAACCGTCCATCTGACAAAAAGAGGTGCCCGGGCCAGACTTACTTGCTTTGTTTCTGCCGCCAAGGCTTGACATCTGCGTTCCCTTGGCTAGGCCGGCACCTGCAGCAAAAAGGTTGAGAGGGACTTCTGCGGCCCCGCTCGAGGCGAGCTCGTCTTCCAGGGCAGCGCCTTCATCTGTGGGGAAAGGAGGCAGCGAGGCTCGTGCCTCCCCTGCCCGGTCGTCCTCGCGAGCCCAGCAGGGACACTCTGGCGAGGAGTCAGCCCCCGTGGCCCCCCTGACTCTCGAGGTGTCTGCGCTTGATGTTGCCGCTGAGGTGTCTAAGGCCCAGGTGGCTCCTTCCTCCCAAGCCGTGATCACGTTGCCGTCCTCTCCGCCTGCTCCACCGGCTCCCGTCTCTTCTGATCCCTCTGCCGTCCTGGACCAGGCTGCCAACAAACTGAGCCGGCTGCAGGAGGATCTTTGGAGCGCGGACCCTCGCCTGGTGGTCGGGCGACTGGAGCTAGCTTCTGGCTGGGCCCGTTCTGCCGCCTCCGACCGAGCGGCGCTGAGCCAGGCCGTGTCGGCCTCCGATGAAGAGAAGCAAGCCGCCCGCCAGGCCAAGGCCGCTCGCGATGCTGCCTAGGGCGATGCTGCGGATTGTGACACCCCAAAAATTTTAACCTTGTTTTATTAATTAAATTTTTTCCAGGAAACTCAAACTTTGGTTTTCTGGATTTTCTTATGATTTCAGAACCTTTCTTCCCTTTATTTTTTATGGAGTTTTTTTACCCCAAGTAAAAACTTTTCAACCATTATTGGAATTATTTACCCTCTCAAATAAAACAATTATTTTATCAGTGGGATTATTTCCCCTGAGCTTTATTTCTCTAATTTGGTTTTTCATAAGTTTAGGGTCCCATTTGCACTGCAACCCTTTTATAAATTCATTTAAAAATCCCACCAAAATTTGGAAATGTCATGTGATGTTTCTAAACCACTTTTATGCAAAAATATATTTCATTCATTGAATATTTTGAGTTCTACACCTAATTTTCAAATCTGGTCCGATTGGGCAGTTTTACACTACAACCTATTTAAATATTTCTTTAAAACTTCTACCAAAATTTTGGGATGTCAGTAGGAGCATATTATTCCATTTTATGCAAAAATCCAGGGGTGTTCTTTGAAAGATTTGAGTGAACCATCCTCATCTGCATTCTGGTGCAACTTGGTGATTTGTACTGCAACCATCTTCTAACTTGCTCCTCTACCCATGAGCTTTCTCCTACTTGTAGTACACTTTACCAAACCCTTAAGCCCAGGAGATTGGACCCATTGGAAGATTTTTGGTCCATGCATTGATGCCATTTACCTTCTGTCCAGAACTGAAGATTTGCAAAACTTGCACTAGCAAGTTTCTTCTTTTCTTAAATGACCTTACCACTCTCTTTTGCAATTAAAGAGACACTATCTGGAGAATTTGGCCACTCCAAGAAAGGCCTAGGTGCCTGACATTATGACAAACACCTTATGGGCATGATCAATTTTGACATGATCTTTGTTTTGCACTGAGACCTTGCACCTCTGGGAAAACTAACTTGTCCACTAAGCCTCTAGATGACTTTAGCCTAGGTCTGTTAAACCCCAACCTCACTCGAGACCACTAGCTTGCCCTGGCATTTTGTCGAGCACGTCCCGTGCATGCTCTGAAGCGCGCCCAGGCAGCGTTTTGCGTCGCAGCGACCGAGCCGCCGCGTCTCGCCCCGCACCCGTTCTGGCCCTTGGCCAACCGCAGCCAGCACGCCATGTCTCCTTCTGCACCCCACGAGCACCACAGCCCCTCGCCACGTCTCCGGCAAGCCAGCAGCTAGCCACCACTGCCGCCCGACATCCCCTGCACTGGTCGGCGCCGCCCGAGCCACTCCCGCTCGCCAGCTTGCCCTTGGAGCAGTGCCCACTCGTCCGCTAGCTCCTGCCGCCATCCCCAGCCCCGCCACGATGCCCTGCAAGCTACAGAACGGCGGTCACCGACGAACCTATCCACGTCCGCCACAAACCGACCTCGTTGCACTATAAGAGGAGGCCCCCGAACTCATCCGAGCACGCAGGTGACCTCAGGCCACCCCCATGGCACCCCCACAGCCCTCAATCGTCGGGGGGAAGCCGTCTTCCCCAACTCCGGCCAGTTCGCCCGCCGCCTCATCCCAGCTCCGTTCACCGCAACCAGAACCCCTCCCGTCCGTCCAACGCCACCACCAGGCTCCACACGATCTTCCGGAGCCGCCCAGACCTTCAGCCTCGACGGAGAGCCACCGTAGCGCGGATCCCCAATCATGCCCGAAACCACCTCCGCCGCGAAGCTCGTCGCCAGCGACTCCGTCCACGTCGGCAACCATGACGGGTACCCACGAGTTCGTCTCGACCTCCTGAGCACACCCATGTGCTCAGATCACCAAGGGACGCCTCCGTTCACCGGCAATCCTCGCCGGAGCTCCGCCTCTGTTCGGTCGGAGGAGGCGACGCGCGTGTGGACTGGTCAAACCTGACCAGTGGGCCAGGCGGGTCCACTGTCAGTGACCCAGTGCCGGTCCACGCAGGCATAAGTGGAAACGTAATTCCAAAGTACGTGTTCGACGTGTACATTTCGAAACGTTTTCTTTTTCTGTTTTATTTTAAAAACAGATTTTGACCACAACTTTGACTGCCTATAACTTTTTAATTATGACTCCAAATGAATTGATTCTTTTTCACACCTCTCTCAAATATTGTCTAGTTTATTTTAAGATTTATTTCAAAAAAAAAATCAGACAACTATTTGGTACTGTTTTTGAAACTATATATTGATTCAAAATATTTTTAAATAGGATTTTTGGAGAGAGGAGAAAGCTTTCAAAAGTTTTGGAGTGCACCCTGCCTTTCCACACCTTGAAGGCAAGCATTCTGAACCCTGGCATTATATTTTGCATGCATTGTTTGACATGATTATGACACCACCTCAATACAAAGAACTCGTTATTTTATGTGGTGATGTGATCATTTGCATGAATGCTTATTGGAAATTTCCTTGTTGTTGGAAATGGACATGCTTGTGATAATGATCATCCTTGTATGCCTTTCGTGCCTACCGGAAGGAAAACGGGAAAGTCTCTGTCTTGGGTAGACCCAAGCTTGTCCCTAGTTCCTCGTCGAGACGAGTGTGTCCGGCATGGCGTGAGGGGTATGATGAGTGGTGATTACATGCATTGGATGAAATATATTCGTTATGCTAATCATGCAGGGAATACTTAAACCTCCTGAGTCGACCATAGATGGAGTCTTGTTCCAGTAACCCCCGTACTTGTTTTGTACTACCACTTGTCTCTACAACAAGTAGTGTACGGTTCAGTAAGTCATCAAACCCTTTCTGGCACACACCGTACAAAGAGGCCATGGTGGAAGATACCGGTTGTAGCTGGTAGGCAGGCCACCTGGTCCGGGGGCATGGGTGTTTCCGGTTGAGACCGAGAGGGGAGGCCACCCCTTAGAGCGCGCGATATAAATTTGATCCCATGCTACGCGAGGTTGTAGCCTCCCCACTTAGAGTTTTGCTCGACAAGCGTCGTGGGTGATTCCAGACACCGGTAAGTTAAGCTGGTGTGTGCAAGTTAGGTGTGTTTTCAACTAAAATACCGTAGACGGAATTAGTCCCGATGGACTAAAGGAATCCGTTACTCGTGGGCAAAGAGTACACCCTCTGCAGAGTTTAAACCTATTCGAATAGCCGTGTCCATGGTTAAGGATTACGATGCAGGATGGGTCAAGTGTCGGTCTTAGTGTCGGTCTTCGGAGGAGAAACTGTTAAACCAGAACTGGGATCATGACTTGTGACTTGTGATGATCATGATTATTATTTGTTGTGGGCTAACCCGTTATATTATTTGAATTATTGAGTATCCCTGGGATGGTTCTATCTCCTGGGTATTCACTGTGATTATTTATAAGCCCTTTATGTGGTGTTCTTTGAGGCCTTGATCGTGGCATGCTTGTTATTTAGTTACTTTATAAGCCCTTTATGTGGTGTCATTTGAGGCCTTGCGTAACATGCTTGTTATTCATTTACTTTATAAGCCCTTTATGTGGTGTCGCTGAGACGCCCGACTGTGGCATGCTTGTTATTTATTTTACTTTATAAGCCCTTTATGTGGTGTCGCTCAGACGCCCGACTGAGGCATGCTTGTTATTTACCATCAATTCGAGACGTCGCTTCAGACATCCGAATGGTGCATTTTATTTCCTACTCTGTCATTATATATTCATTGTTACATATTAATAACCTGCTTGCATGCATCAAGGATTTTATTTTTATGACTGACGTTGTGATCATAGAATATTTTCAGAGCATGATTATCGGTTGTTATGTTATACCTGTGTTCGTAATGTTTGAGAGTACATTCAAAGTACTCACTGGCTTGTCCCTGGCTATTGTCTTGGCCAGATTTCTTGCGTGGAGAGGAGCGTTGCGATGACAGCCCCGGAACCTACGCAATGGTGATAGCAGCCTCGCGAAGATAGGAGTTAACCTGGTCAGCTGTTCCTGTGGGAAATGGAGTCCCATAAACGCTGATGATCCACAAACCGCTTCCGCCATCAACCACTAGAAACCATTTGTTGTACTCACAGACTAGAATGGTCTTGTACTACATATTTTGTGTTTTGCTTGGAATTTTCTGTATCAAGTTGGTGCCTCATCAGCTAACAGAAATCCTGGGGCTGGTGAGCACAACGGCCATTTTCTGGAATATAATACCTGAAAAACCGGTCGTGACACGGATGCCCAGGGCCGCTGCAAGGCGCTGGAGGTCGAGCTGCAAGGCCTGCGTGACGAGCTCGCCAAGGAGGTCAGCGGCCGCCAGGAGAAGGAGAAGGAGATGGAGGCTTGGGAGGCTTCCATCAGGGACCGGAACGCCGAGCTTGATGACCACCGTGGCCGGTTGGAGACGCTAGAGCAGTCGCTGAAGGCGGAGAGGACCGAGCTAGACGGCAAGGCGAAGGTCCTAGCCGAGGATCGAGTGGCCTTCGCAAAGCTGGAGCAGAAAGCTCGCGCCGCGCTGAAGACGCTCTATGAGGGCGGCTTGGAGAAGCCGTTGGCTGGTGCAGAGGACGGTCCTGCCGAGCTGCTTCCCTTCCTAGTCCGTGCACTTGAAGATGTCGCGGACGGCCTTGCTCCTACGGCCGAGGTCGACGCGCATGCCCTGTCTTCTGCAGCGCTGACGCGTGTCCTCAGCCACGTCTACCTTCGCGACCCCAGCGTCGACCTTGACAGCCTGCTGGAACCCGTGAGCGGCGACCTCGCCGCTGCTGCTGCAAAGGCCGTGAAAGGCCAAGCCAAGGCTTTGTTGGGGAGGTTCCGTGCCTTCAGCACCTTTCCTGGGCGCGGTGCTGCCAGCTCCGCGGCCTTAGGAAGCGGAGCCGCCCAGCGCGACTCCACCACAAGCGGCGGCGCCACTGGGGAGTGATCGCAGCTTAACACATCTGTTTTAATTCCTGCAACATGCATCGTGCCTCGTGGAGGCGTTTAAACTTGTGTTTGGTGTTGTGAAACAATCCATGGCTTGTAATATTTGCTTTTGAATTCCCTGGAATTTGCATTTTTTTCCTCCTATTTGCTTGTGTTCTACGTCGGCAGGGCCCGACCACGCGCATACCTCAACCTCCGTTAGCCCCGACCGGAAACCAGGACGGGACTAAGGAGTGAGGGGCTACGTGGCAAATTAGGCTACGTGGCAAGTTAGGCTCATGCAGTGGCCACCAGAGCTCTCTGCTGATGTGGGCTTGCTCCTGGGGATTCCCGCGTGCCGCTACCTGGAGCAACGCGGGGTCTTGACATGGTGGTGCAGGGATGCGGTCATGGCGCACCGGTGCTGGGAGCACGCAGGTACCTTCATGGGGACGGGGGATTTCTTGGCAACTCCTTTCTTGTCGCGCAGGCGTCGGACGCGGAGGGTCTCGTCCTGGGGCCGCGTGCCTTGGAGCCAGGGCGCCTTCTTGGGGAGGAGGTGGCGGAGGCACCTCCTGATCCTCGCCTCCTGCGCCGGATGGAGGGCAAGGTAGCGAGAGAGATGACATAGGAGAGCCCCCTGCGGCGATGACGAGCTCGGTGATGCAGGCGAGCCAGTCCTCGTAGAGGTCGTCGATGGGATGGTACTGCAGGAGCTCACGCACTAGGAGCAGTGCAGTGTGCGCGTCCGTGGGGGCGCGACGGGCGTGGGACGACGGACCAGCTGGAGTCAGCGACGGGGTGGTGGTACAGCCTTCCCGCCGCACCGAAGGATGCATGGACGAGGCATGCTGCTCGTTCCCCACCGGGCCGGTGGCGGCGTTGGCGGCGGCGGCGAAGAGCAACGAAGCGACCGCCAGCGAAGCGCCCGTCGAAGCGGCAGCTGGTGGCGAGAGCAGCCCGGCCTTCAGCGCAGCTGGCTCGGCGTCAGCCATGGACACGACGGAAGATCACACGCGACTAGCGGAAGGAAGATTCCGGTGCACCCCTACCTGGCGCGCCAAATGTCGGATTTCGGGTTCCGGCAGACCCTTGAGGTTCAAACTCTGGGGTGCGCATGGAGATCTTTCCCCTACCAGCTCACGTATCGAAGTCTCGCAAAGGATCTAGGCTAGAAAGAAGAACACACAGGGGACACGAGATTTATACTGGTTCAGGCCACCATTGTGGTGTAATACCCTACTCCAGTGTGTGGTGTGGTGGATTGCCTCAGGGGCTGATGATGAATAGTACAAAGGGAGAACAACCTCGGGAGGGTTGTTCTTGAGCTGGTGCGATGAACTGCTTGGGTGAGTTCAGTCGCCTCTCTTTCTCTACGCGTGATTTGGATCCTCCTCCTTCTACTGTGGTGGATAGTCCTATTTATAGAGGGAGGCCCTAGGCCTCTTCCCAAATAATGAGCGGGAAGGGCACCAACAATTGGCCATTTTGAAGGGGAACATCTAGTACACTTATCTTGACTAAAGTTGGTCTTCGGCTGCCAAAGGCTCTGACGATGACGCCGCCCTGGGCTCCACGATGACCTCCATCCTGCCGTTCTGCTGGTCTTGGTCTTGTTGCACCGAAACGGTAACCTTTGCCTGATGCCTTGGCCTGTGCTTGCCCCCTTTGCACCGAAGGGGAAACAAGGACACTGCGCAGGCTGGCGCCCGCCTGGTCTCGATCATCATGGCTTGCGTCACGGGCTCCTCGTGAGGTGCCCTGCCTTGATCTCTCCACCTCCTCACGAGCCTGCATGATGAGGCTGCTCCTGAGGAAGCTTCTTGTCGTCCGCCCCGCGAGGCTTGGCCCCTCGCGAGGGTCTTGAGCTTGAGCTGATGAAGCTGGGTTGCACTGGGCCCCTACTTGAGCCATGCCGCAGGCCGCAGGCAGGCTGGCAAGTCTCAGGACCCCCGTTCCCAGAACACCGATAGCATGGTCCGCAGCCCCCAGAGTACGGAGTCGAGCTCCTCATCCCAGTGCTCGTCTGATTCTTTCAAAGACCGCACTAGTCTAGGTTTAATGCCGCTCATAATTAGACCATTAGCTCGTTCGACTTGACCGTTTGTTTGTGGATGATAGACGGAGGCGTAATCAAGCTTAATGCCCAGGTTAGCACACCAGGCCTTCACCTCATCGGCTGTGAAATTGGAGCCGTTATCGTTGATGATGCTGTGTGGGACGCCATAACAGTGCACAACACCGGATATGAAGTCTATCACTGGTCCAGCTTCGGCCATTTTAACTGGTTTGGCCTCTATCCATTTGGTGAATTTATCTACCATGACCAGCAGATATTTTTTCTTATGGCTTCCCCTTTAAGGGGTCCGACCATATCAAGCCCCTAGACCACAAAAGGCCAAGTAATGGGGATTGTTTGTTGAGCGGTGGGTGGCATATGGCTTTGGTTGGCAAAAAGCTGGCATCCGACACAACGTTGGACAAGGTCCTGTACGTGCATCTGCTCGGGCCGTCGGCCAATGGAAACATGTACGGAAGGCCTTACTTACAAGAGCCCGAGCCGCAGCGTGTGACCACCGAGACCGGCATGAATTTCGGCCAAGAGCTGCCGCCCCTCTTCTTCGGAGATACATCTTTGAAGTACTCCGATAGCGCTTTTCTTGTAGAGCTCTCCGTCATGGACCTTGTAGGCTTTCAAACGCCGGACAATGCAACGAGCCTCATTCTGATCCTCAAGGAGCTCTCGCCTATTAAGGTAGGCCAAGAAGGGTTCGGTCCATGGGGCAATTACTGCCATGATAAGATGGGCCGATGGTGTTATTTCGGTGGTTGAGCCCCCGATGATATCGATATTGTGTTCAGAGTCTGGGGGTATAATCGGGTCTGGACTGGTGTTGCCGCTCTCCCCTTGCCACACCATGGATGGCTTGAAGAGCCTTTCCAGGAATATGTTAGGCGGGACGGGGTCGCGCTTGGCGCCAATGCGAGCAAGGACATCCGCCGCTTGATTACTTTCTCGAGCCACATGATGAAACTCGAGCCCCTCGAACCGAGCCGACATGTTGAGAATGACGTTACGATAAGCCGCCATCTTTGGATCTTTGGCATCAAAATCTCCATTTATTTGGGATATTGCGAGGTTTGAATCCCCGGTATGCCCATGGAGACAGCCATCCGAAGACCATGCAATAAGGCCTCGTATTCGGCTGCATTGTTGGAGTCCATGTATAATATTTGGAGTACGTACTGAATTTATCTCCAGTGGGGGACGTTAAGACAATGCCCACTCCTAAGCCCGCCAGCATTTTGGAGCCGTCAAAGTGCATGACCCAATTGGAATATGTGCCGTACTCTTTAGGGAGTTCGGCCTCTGTCCATTCGGCGATGAAGTCAACCAGTACTTGGGATTTAATGGCTTGGCGCGGTTTGTATGTTATGTCGAATGGAAGGAGCTCAATGGCCCACTTGGCGATCCGGCCCGTGGCATCGTGATTGTTTATTATGTCATTCAGTGGCACTTCGGAAGCCACCGTGATCGGGCACTCTTGAAAGTAGTGTCGTAGCTTCCGGGATGCCATGAAGACCGCATATGCTATCTTTTGGTAATGAGGGTACCGGGATTTGCATGGTGTGAGGACAGTGGATACGTAGTATACCAGTTTCTCAAGTGGGAATTTGTATCCATCCTCCTCTCGCTCGACGACGAGCACCGCGCTCACCACCTGGTGTGTTGCCGAGATGTATAATAACATCGGTTCGCCGACGTTCGGAGCGGCCAAGATTGGGTTGCTAGTGTAGCCAATTGTGACAAAGCTCGGATTTTGGCTAGATTTGCCTCGATTCCTCTATTGGATACGATGAAGCCCAGCAGTTTTCTGGCGGGAACACCAAAAACACACTTTTCTGGATTGAGCTTGATGTCATATGTACGGAGGTTATCGAATGTGAGACGCAGATCATCTATAAATGACTCGACGTGCCTAGTTTTGATGACGATGTCATCCACATATGCTTCAACTGTCTTGCATAGGTGGCGCCGGCGTTGGTAGGTGGCGCCGGCGATTTTAAGTCCGAAGGGCATAGTGTTGAAGCAGAACGGTCCATATGGGGTAATGAATGCCGTTCCGGCTTGGTCGGACTCCTTCATTTTGATTTGATGGTATCCGGAGTATGAGTCGAGGAAACACAGTGAGTCGTGTCCTGCAGTAGCATCAATAATCTGGTCGATGCGAGGGAGGGGGAAGGGATCCGTAGGGCAGGCCTTGTTGAGGTCTTTGAAATTAACGCATAGGTGCCAGGATTTATCCTTCTTTGGCAACATCACCAGGTTTGCTAGCGAGTCTGGGTGTTTTATTTCTCTGATGAATCCGACCTCGATTAACTTGGCTAGCTCTTCCCCCATAGCTTGTCGTTTGGGTTTGGAAAAGCGCCGCAGTGTTTGCTTGACCGGTTTATATCCCTTCAATATGTTGAGGTTGTGTTCGGCCAACCTGCGTGGGATTCCTGGCATATCAGAAGGGTGCAAGGCGAATATGTACCAGTTAAATGTAGGGAACTCTCGTGGCCTTGGCGTCAACCGTTGGGTCTAGTTGTGCCCCGATGGATGCTGTCTTCTTGGGGTCTGTCGGGTGGACTTGAAATTTGACTGTTTCATCTGCTAGTTTAAAGGAGGTGGACTTGGGTCGCTTTTCCTAGATTACGTCGTCCCTATCCACCATGGAGCGCAGCGCAGTTAACTCTTCGGTCGCGAGGGCTTCAGATAGTTCCTTGAGGGCCAGGGATGCGGTTTTGTTTTCAGCACGGAGTGCTATGTCCGGATCACTGGCAAGAGTGAAAATACCATTGTGCCCGGGCATCTTGAGCTTCATGTACCCGTAATGAGGTATAGCTTGGAAGCGTGTAAATGCATCTCGCCCCAATAGGGCGTGTTATCCACTGTTGAAAGGGCCACTTGGAAGGTTATCTCCTCGGACCGATAATTCTCCGGTGTGCCGAATACCACGTCGAGCGTGATTTTTCCTGCGCATCGCGCCTCCCGACTGGGAACGATTCCTCGGAAGGTCGTGCTACTTTGCTCGATGCGGCTCCTGTCTATTTCCATTTTGTTGAGTGTATCCTCGTAGATGAGGTTTAGTCCGCTGCCGCCGTCCATGAGCATTTTGGTGAGCCGACAGCCATCCACAATTGGATTGAGGACCAAGGCGGCTGCTGCCCGGACTGTCCGGAATTTTGGTTCGTCACTGGCATTGAAAGATATGGCCGTCTCGTTCCAGGGGTTTGTTGCTGCGACTTGGCAGACTTCGGCGAGGTCGCGGAGGGCCCTTTTGTGCTGATTATTTGAAGCGAAGGTCTCAAAGACCGTCAACATGCTGAGATCGTCGTCTTCCGGGGGGTGTTGCTATGATGTATTTTTGGTGAGGATATCCTCGCCGCTCTTGGCCACCTGCCAGAGTACCCAACATGCTCTAAGGCTGTCATTTGGTATGGTATCCGATGTTGCGTGTGTTTTGCATGACCTATCGAGCCATCGCTCCAGAACGGTTCCGCGCCCCATAATGGGTTCAGATTTCTTTACTATTGGGTCGGGCGCGCCGCGAGGGTGCATACTTTTTGCCCGGACGAGGGGTTGAGTGGAAACCGGTGGTTCCTAGCGAGCTGCCAGAGTTTTCCAGGCGCTTTCCATTGCGCAGTACTTCTGTACTATGGCCACCAAGTTAGCGAAGTGTAATACGCGACGGTGGTTGATGGCGTTGAGGATTCCTTCGTCCGTGCAATTATTGCAGAATACTGATATCGCATCTTCATCGCGACAATCTTTAATCTTGTCTTTGACAAGGAGGAATCTGGCCCAAAAGTGAAGGACTGTTTCCTGAGACTGCTGTCGTATGTGCACGAGATCGCGTATATCTGGGTGGGTGGGTGGGTGGCTTTAAATCTGAACCCTAACCCATCTTGGGATCCAGAGTTTGAGAAACTTTCGATCTTAATAGTTCGGGCTCCGGGATATCAACTGATTTTTTAGGTCCAACATCCGATTCTAGGTTCAGAGGACAGGGCACGGTGTTCCGCTAACAGGTATCCGGCTCTTCGAGCTCGGAAATCCGAACATAGTTCGTCCTCAATATAGAGGAAGAGTTGTTGTTTTGCTCCTCTACTACCGCTATCTGAAGGGTGATCAACGGAGATTTGATTTCTCTTTGATTGGGTTTAAGCCCAATCCGATCGTAGTCTGTAGCAACCCCCAAGGCGGCTATGCAACCCAGGAGTTCGTTTAAAGACAACAACTCCGCCGGATCCATCCGTTTGGAGTATTCAGAGTCAACGCGGAGGCGATATTTGATGACCCAATAAGTCATCGTTGGCTTAACTCCCGGACGAGCGGTCATGGTAAAGCCGCCCAGCCGGAGGGTTTGGCCTAAGGCCAGGGCTCCTCCGGAGGTGATACCATCCTTGATAACAAGGCGATCCATCAATCCTGTCTTCGACGTCACAGCGGAACTCTCAATGAAAGCACCAATGTCGGTGTCAAAACCGGCGGATCTCGGGTAGGTAGTCCCGAACTATGCGTCTAAGGTCGATGATAACAAGAGACAGGGGACACGATGTTTATCCAGGTTCGGGCCCTCTCTATGGAGGTAATACCCTACTTCCTGCTTGATTGATCTTGATGAATATGAGTATTACAAGAGTTGATCTACCACGAGATCATAATGGCTAAAACCCTTGAAGTCTAGCCTGTATGATTATGATTGCCTCTACGGACTAAACCCTCCGGTTTATATAGACACCGGAGGGGACTAGGGTTGTACAAAGTCGGTTAGAGAGAAAGGAATCTTCATATCTAAACCCTAGGCTTGCCCTCCACGCCAAGGAGAGTCCCATCCGGACATGGGTGAGAGTCTTCGGTCTTGTATCTTCATAGTCCATCAGTCCGGCCCATGTCACATGGGCCGGACGCCCGAGGACCCCCTTATCCAGGACTCCCTCAATTATCACTATAGATGGAGACTACAAGAAGTCGGCCGACTGTGCTGCTGCCAGTAGCCGGTTGACCGAGTCCCTGGTAATCGCTGCTGAAAAGAAGCTCCTGGACTGGGTGGTGGCCATGGCCAGCAAGCAGCCAGACCTGTCACCAGAACCCAAAGAGTCAGAGACCCGGGGCTCCTTCCAGCTGACCAAAGAAACAACGAAGATTCCCTTGGACCCTGAGCACCCGGAGAGGCACGCTGTCATAGGTGCTAACCTTGATAGCAAATAGGAAAGTGAGCTCGTCGATTTCCTCCGTGAGAATCGGGATATCTTTGCATGGTCTCCCAAAGACATGCCGGGTGTTCTGATGGATTTCGCCGAGCACAAGCTACACGTCAGAGCAGATGCCAAACCAGTCAGACAACCCCTCCGTCGACTGTCAGAGGAGAAGAGAAGAATCGTCGGAGAAGAGATCGCCCACCTGTTGGCAGCCGGCTTTATCATGGAAGTTTTCTTCCCAGAATGGCTTGCCAATCCAGTCATTGTGCTGAAGAAGAATAACAAGTGGTGCATGTGCATTGATTACACCAGTCTCAACAAATCTTGCCCCAAGGATCCGTTCGCGTTACCCCGAATTGACCAAGTGATAGACTCCACAGCCGGATGCGAGTTGTTGAGTTTCTTGGATGCCTACTCAGGCTACCATCAGATCAAGTTGAACCCGACAGACCGACTGAATACCGCCTTCATCACACCATTCAGAGCCTTCTGCTACCTGACCATGACATTTAGCTTGAGAAACGCCGGTGCCACGTTTCAGCGTTGCATGCAGAAGTGCCTCCTCAAGCAACTCGGCAGAAATGCCCACGTCTATGTAGACGATATTGTGGTGAAGACGGCGAAGCGCGACACGCTCTTGGAAGATCTCAAGGAAACTTTTGACAATCTGTGCCACTTTCAAATCAAGCTCAACCCAGAGAAGTGCATCTTTGGAGTACTAGCCGGCCAGCTCCTTGGCTTCCTGGTCTCAGAACGCGGCATTGAGTGCAACCCTGTGAAGATCAAAGCCATTGAGAGAATGGAGAGACCCACCCGACTGCGAGACGTCCAGAAGTTTACCAGCTGTTTGGCATCCATCAGCCGCTTCATCAGTTAGGTGGGCGAGAAGGCTCTTCCCCTAGACCAGCTCATGAAGAAAACCACTCACTTCGAGTGGAACGACAAGGCGGACGAGGCTTTCCTCCATCCGAAGAAGATGTTGACCACACCGCCTATCCTGGCGGCTCCGACTTCTAAAGAACACATGCTCCTTTACATTGCCGCAACCAACCGGGTGGTCAGCACAGTCATTGTGGTACAACACCCAGAAGACAGCAAGGCACAACTGGTCCAGAGGCCTATGTACTATTTGAGCGAGGTGCTGTCAGCCTCAAAGCAGAACTACCCCCACTACCAGAAGATGTGCTACGGCGTGCACTTTGCCGCCAAGAAGCTGAAGCCATACTTTCAAGAGCACGCAATCACGGTTGTCTGCACTACTCCGCTTGCTGAGATCATCGGAAGCCGAGATGCATCTGGACGAGTGGCCAAGTGGGCCATCGAGTTGGCCCCCTACACCATCTTCTACCATCCACGCACCGCCAGCAAGTCCCAAGCACTGGCCGACTTCCTCGTTGATTGGGACGAGACCCAGTACCTGCCGCCAACTCCGGACTCTACTCATTGGCGGATGCATTTCGATGGCTCGAAGATGCGCACTAGTTTGGGAGCCGGCATCGTCCTTACCTCTCCCAAAGGCGACAAGCTCAGATACACATTGCAAATCCACTTTGCCGCCTCCAACAACGTGGCCGAGTATGAGGCGCTCGTACATGGGCTCCGGCTAGCCAAAGAACTCGGCATCCACCGGATCCTGTGCTACGGCGACTCAGACTTGGTGGTCCAACAGTCGTCAGGCGACTGGGATGCCGAGGATGCAAACATGGCGAGGTACCGCTTCCTCGTCTAGCAGCTCAGCGGATACTTTGAAGGGTGTGAGTTCCTTCACGTACCACAAAAACACAACGAGCAAGCCGATGCCCTGGCACGGATCGGCTCCACCCGCCAAGCAATACCAGCCGGCGTCTCCGTTCAGTGCCTCCGCAAGCCGTCAATCAAGCCCTCCTGAGAATTTGAGTCCATATTTGTGTCGGCTCCTCCCGAAGCAGTCAGATCCGACTCGTGGGCTGCAGCAGCCGGCCCGGGGACTTCGGCAGGCGGCACGGGGACTGCAGCAGTCGTACCCGGCCCGAGGACTTCACAACCCGGCCCGCGGGCTACAATAGTCGGCCCGGGGACTTCACAACCCGGCCCGAGGGCTGCAGCAGTCGGCCCGGAGACTTCAACGATGCAGCAAGTGGCAACCAACTCCGACCCGCCGCCTCCCTACCCAACCACCCTGGTACAAGTGGCCATAGTGGCATTAGAAGAAATTCAAGCACCATCATGGGCGCAACCTATCCTCAAGTTTCTGGTGAACAGAGAGCTACCGGCTGATGAGATCTCGGCTCAGCAAGTACAGCGCCGAGCAGGAGCCTACACGATCATCAACAGAGAGCTTGTCAGGCGCAGCGTCACTGGCGTGTTCCAGCGTTGCGTAGAGCAAGAGAAGGGCCAAGCGATCCTCAAAGATATCCACCAAGGTGAGTGCGGCCACCACGCGGCCTCCAGATGCCTTGTTGCCAAAGCTTTCCGCCATCGTTTCTTCTGGCCGACTGCTCTAGAAGACGCCAAAGATCTGGTTAAGCATTGCAAGGGATGTCAGAAATTCAGCTCCAAGCACCACCTGCCGGCTTTAGCGCTCAAAACCATCCCCCTCACTTGGCCCTTTGCCGTGTGGGTGCTGGACATGGTGGGACCATTCAAGACAGAACACGACAGCATGACCCATCTGCTTGTCGCCGTGGACAAATTCACCAAATGGAATCTAGCAAAGCCAATCAAGAAACTGAATGGTCTGACTGCTGTGACCTTCATTGCAGATATCACCGTCCGATACGGCGTGCCACACAGCATCATCACCGACAATGGCACAAACTTTGCCAAAGGCGCCTTGGCCCGTTTTTGCGCGACACATGGCATCCGACTGGATTTAGCGTCTGTTTCTCATCCGCAGTCAAACAACCTCATTTTGTCGGGCATCAAGCCCCGACTGGTCGAGCCACTGGAGCGCTCGGCTGGCTGCTGGATCGACGAGCTGTCGGCCGTCCTCTGGAGCCTCCGCACCACTCCGAACAAGTCAACCGGCTTCACTCCTTCTTTATTTTATATGGTGCCGAGGTCGTCATCCCAACTGACATTGAGTTTGACTCGCCTCGCGTCACCATGTACACGGAGGCGGAGGCGAAGGAAGCACGAGAAGACGGCGTCGATCTGCTGGAAGAAGGTTGTCGGCGTTCTGGGAACGGGGGTACCCAGACTTGCCTACCTGCGGCATGCGGCGTGGCTCAAGGGGTGGCCCAGTACGGCCCATCTTCATCAGCACAAGCTCCAGACCCTCACAAGGGGCCAAGCCTCGCGGGGTGGACGACATGAAGCTTCCTCAGGCACGGCCTCGTCAGGCTGGCTCGCGAGGAGGCAGAGAGATCAAGGCGGGGTACCTCACGAGCTGCCCATGACGCAAGCCATGACGACCGAGGGCGCTAGGCGGGCGCCAGCCCGCGCAGTGTCCTCATTTCCCCTTTGGTGCAAAGGGGGCAAGCGCAGTCAAGAGCCTCAAGCAAAGGGAACCATTTCGGTGCAACAAGACCAAGCCCAGCAGAACGGCAGGAAGAAGGTCACCGTGGAGCCCAAGCCGGCGTCACCGTCGGAGTCTTTGGCAGGCGAGGACCGACTTTAGTCAGGATAAGTGTACTAGATGTTCCCCTTCAAAATGGCCAATTGTTGGCACCGTTCCCGCTCAATATTTGGGAAGAGGCCCAGGGCCTCCCACTATAAATAGAACTAGCAACCCACAGGGTAGGACATCTGGGATCGAGACCTGATCGACCGGAAAATAGGCAAGAGAGAGAGAAATAAAGGCGAATGAACTCCCCCTAGCAGTTCATCGCACCGGCCAAGAACAGACCCTCGCGAGGCTGTTCTTCCTTGTACTGTTCATCATCAGCCCCCGAGGCAATCCACCACACCACACACTTTGGAGTAGGGTGTTACACCACAATGGTGGCACGAACCAAAGATAAACCTCTTGTCCCTTGTGTTGTTCTTTGTGTAGTTTAGATCCTTGCGAGGTGACGAGGCGTAGGTAGGTTGGAGGTGTGATCTCCGCGTGCACCCCAGAGTTCAAACCTAGAGGGTCTGCTGGAAACCGAAACCCGACATTTGGCGCACCAGGTAGGGGTGCGCCGGAATCCGCCTTCCGCCGCCCTGCTCTTCGCCGCCCCTCGCATCCATGTCAGACACTCGTCGAGCCCGCGCCGAGCGCTGGGCCGCTCTCGCTACTCGCGTCGCCCAGACGGGCCCCGTCGGCGGCCACCCCCGCCGTTCCCCATCGCCTGCCGTCAACGCTGCCACCGGCCCGGCGGGGAACGAGCAGCAGCGTCATCCCATCATCCATCCGTGAGGCGAGACGGCCGCACCGCTACTCCTTCGCTCGCCCCAGCTGGTTCTTCGTCCCACGCGCTCCGCGTGCCCATGGAGGCACGAGCCGCGCTCATCGCGGCGAACGAGCTCCTGCGCTACCGCCCCGTCGACGACGTCTACGAGGAGTGGCTCGATTGCGTCGCCGAGCTCGTCCGTGCCACAGGGGGCACCCCCGCGCCGTCCTTCTCGCTGCACCGCGCCCCGCCTTGCGCGGGCGATGAAGCTCCGGGGACGCCTCAGCCGCATCCCCCACAAGAAGGCGCCTTGTTCCCAAGGCGCGTGGCCCCTAGGCGGACCCCACTCCGTCTGGAACCAGCGCAGCAAGAGCAGAGCTGCCAAGAGGTCCCTCGCCCCCAAGAAGCTGCCCGAGTGCTCCCTGCACCTGCCCGTCACGACCGCGCTCCTGCTCTAGCACGCCAAGACCCCGGGCTGCTCCCAGCGGCAGTGCGTGGGGACCCGCAAGATCAAGCCCTCCGTCACCAAAGGCCTCCCATGGCCACTACAGGCTGCCGCGCCTTCACCACCAAGCTACGCAGCATCGCATGGCCCAGCAAGTTCAAGCCAGACCTGCCTCCACGCTACGATGGCACGACCGATTCTGCAGAGTTCCTTCAGCTCTACGAGCTGGGCATCAAAGCCGCCAACGGGGACGAGAAGGTCATGGCGAACTGGTTTCCCATGGCGCTCAAGGACGGCGCCCGCACGTGGCTCCTGAACCTGGCTCCTGGCACGATCTCCTCCCCGACGAGATGCGCACCCGCTTCATCGCCAACTTCCAAGGCACTCGCGACCGCCTCTGCCGTGAGCGACATGCGCCCATCAAGCAGCAGCCGTGAGAGACCCTGCAGAAGTACATCCAGCGCTTCAACAACGCACGCCTCAAGATTCCCAAGGTGACTTAGGAGGCCATCATCTCAGCCTTCTCCGACGGTGTGCGTGACGTCAAGATGAAGGAGGAGCTGGCGATGCATGCAGACCTGTGCAGATCCCTGGAGCTGTTCAACTTGGTGACCAAGTGCGCCAGGGCTAAGGAAGGACGCCTTTCCCTCCTCGAGCTGCCGGCTGCTGACCCAGAAGAGAAGAAGCCCAAGGTCAAGGATGTGAAGCGCAAGGGGGCTGCCGTGCTTGCAGCAGAGCCGGACACCAAGCGAGGAAGGGATCAGCCTGAGTCATCCAAGGGCAGTCGGTACTGCGTGTACCACAACCTCCACACCCACAACACCAACGAATGCCAAGAGCTCAGGGCCGTGCGAGAAGGGCGAATTGGTTGACGCCCCGACCGAAGTGATCGAGGCTACGGCCGAGGAGGAGGAAGAAGCACAGGACGCTGGGAAGACCGTGGCCCTCGCCAAGGGTGGCGTGACCGACCTCGCGAGGACCGCTGGCAGGATCAGCCTCGCGAGGGAGGTTGGAGGGACCCGCCTCACGAGGGAGGCTGGAGGGATCAGCCTCGCGAGGATCGCCCGCAAGGCAATGCAGGCCTCCCTCCTCTGCCACCGCAGCCAAGGAGAAATGAAGACCATCATCAGGACGAGGGGGCTGGGGGCTTCCGGCGCGCGATCGCCTGCATCCTGGGCGGAGCTCACGCCCCAGCGTCTCAACGCATCTTCAAGCAGTTCGCCCGTGAAGTGAATGCAGTCCTCCCCAAGCTCGAAGCCACGCGCCCTCTCAGGTGGTCAGCGTGCACCATCACGTTCAGCTCAGCGGATCAGCTCAAGTGCGCAGCCACAACCGGAGTCCTCCCGATGCTTTGTTCCCCAATCATCAGCAACGTGCAAGTCACCAGGACCCTCATCGATGGCGGAGTAGGGCTCAATGTCCTGTCCGTCGAGACATTCAACAATCTCCAAGTGCCATACAATCAGCTTCAGCCAACCAAGCCTTTCTCCGGAGTCACTGATGGTTCCACAGTTCCGATTGGGCAGGTCCGCCTACATGTCACCTTCGGGACGCACAACAACTACCGCACCGAGCTCATTGACTTCGACGTCGCTCACATTCGCTTGTCGTACAATGCCGTCCTTGGGTACCCAGCCCTGGCCAAGTTCATGGCCGTGACTCAATATGACTACAATGTCCTCAAGATGCCAGGAAGCGGTGGAGTCATCACGGTGCCTTGTGAAGAAAGGGACGCAGTGTGTTCCCTGGAGCGTGCTTTTCAAGCCGCGTCAATTGAAGACCCAGATCACAGGAGCGGGAGGCCTCCCGAGGCTGCTCCTAAGAAGAAGAAGACATCGCCTGGCCCGACCCCTCGGAAGGCAGGCCCCTCAGGGTCCGCGCCTGTTCAGGGGGCACCTCCTTCTGTCGCATAGGAAGGCATGCCCTTCGCCCTCCTCGAGCAAGGCTTGGGGGCTCTCTCCTGGAGGGCCACCAACTTTGCTAAGATCACGAGGGAGGCGCTCGGGCACCACTTGGAGGCGTGTTTCAAAGCACGTTTCCCTCAGGAAGGAGCAAGGCAAGGAGGGCCAAACCCTCGGGAGTTAAATCGGCCAAGATCATTCAGAGCTGTAGGAGTCAAGAGTCATGAGTGGCAGCCTGCCACTCCGCCGTAGCTCCCCATCCAGCGAGGATGGTGGGCTGCTGTCTGCATCAACATACCAGGCTCAACCGAGCCGCCTCTCGAGGCGCCTCGGCCCTCACGCGTGGGCGCCATGAAGGTCCACCCCACAGCTATGTTCGCATGCCTTCACGGCTTGTCAACGCAGCTGCCACGCACCGGCGCCTCATGAGGAGCATCCTGGAGGCTCAAGTGGCCAGGCGTTCCGCAGTCCTGGCGGAGATGGAGACGGTCCGCGAGGAGCCACCAGCACCTCCGGAGCCTCCCGAGGCTCCTGGGCCTGGGGGCTCGTGAAGATCGGCTTCCGCAGCGCATGCCATCCGCTACTTCAGCGTCCCTTCATCTTCAACGTTATCAGGTGAAATCCTTCGAGTTCCATTTTCAGCTAGGAGCCCCCCCCCAGGGCTGCATCATTCCCAGGCCGCGTGGGTCCGTCCCTGCGGCATGTATCCCTTTTGATTCATGATTCTAGTTTACTTTATTGGGGTCGCCCCTCGGGCTGCATCATCCCCAAGCCACCCGGGCCAGACCCAGTGGCATGTATACCTCTTGCGTTTATTCGGGTCGTGCGTTTGACCCATCATGATCATTATTTGATGCATGTCCACGGCACCCCTCTTCCGTCATGTCGACTGCTTGCACATTAAAGGAGGGGGGTACCTGAGCATCGCGACTCATGGGCTCCTACTGGCTCTCCAGCCCTCTCCCTCTGGCATTGTCCACGTCATCGCGACCTGGCATACCAGTGACGGCTGAGCCCGCTCGAGGGCCGGGACCCGAGGACGTAGAGCGACGACATCTAACCAAATTTGCAGGAACACATTACAAGAAAACGGCCCAGAGCCAGGCGCAACCCGCCTTGAAGTAGGGCCCCATGAGTCCCGCGCAGGCTCACAGGTGCCCAGATACACCTCGCCAGGCCCTACCGTGCCAGCCACGTGTCGTATGGGCTGTACACGCCTGGGCTCCTCCCGGAGGCGAGCCCTCCCACGCACTGGTCGAAGCACCATACTCCTTGTTGGCTGGCAATCTGCCGATGAGCGGCTATGCCCAGACACATACGGAAGCGCTATGCTCGGCTGGTGATAAACAAGCGAGGTGCCCGGCCGCATCAACCTCGGGGAGCCCAGAGCTCAATGTCCGGCCTCATCATAACGCCTCCCCTCGGGAATCCCAGCGAGGCTGGCCTGAGGCTATGCCCAGGTCACGCCCAGACGCACGCCACCCAGCCAGGCCCCTCGGGCCTGGTTCGTCGCACGTCTCTCCCCGAGTGGAGCCAAGGTACGAAGGCCGTTTGAACGTCAAGGGGGACTCCTGAGCATCGCGACTCAGGAGCCTAACTGGTCATGTAGCCCCTCACCCCTTAGTTCCGAATGGCTAACGGTGGTTGAGGTATGCGCGGGGCCAGGCTCTGCCGACGTAGAACGGTAAATTCACCCATACATCTCACCTCCCTACTTGATGTTCGTGCGTCAAGGGGAACTCCTGAGCATCGCGACTCAGGAGCCTAACTTTTCACGTAGCCCCTCACTCCTTGGTCCCGTCCTGGTTTTCGGTCGGGGCTAACGGCGGCCGAGGTATGCGCGGGGTCGGGCTCTGCCGACGTAGAACATAAGCAAGTAGGAAGGAAAGGCACAAATCTCATGGAATTCAAAAGCAAATATTACAGTCCATAACTGTTTTCACAATGCCAAACGCGAGTTTAAACGCCTCCACGAGGCATGATGCATGTTGCAGGAGCTGAAAGCAGGACAGGAGCCACGAAGGGGACACTTTTTGGCAGCACCGTCGCTGGCGGTGGAGCTGCGCTGGGCGGGTTCGCCTCGTGGAGCCCCAGGATCGGCAGCGCCTCGCTTTGGCTTGGTGCTGAAGGCCCGGAAAATCGCCAGCAGAGCCTCCGCTCGACCCTTCACGGCCTCAGCAACGGCAGTGGCAAGCTCGCCGCTCACAGGCTCCAGCAGGCTGTCAAGGTCAACGTTGGGGTCGCGAAGGTAGACGTGGGATCGAGACCTGATCGACCGGAAAATAGGCAAGAGAGAGAGAAAGAAAGGCGACTGAACTCCCCCTAGCAGTTCATCGCACCGGCCAAGAACAGACCCTCGCGAGGCTGTTCTTCCTTGTACTATTCATCATCAGCCCCTGAGGCAATCCACCACACCACACACTGGAGTAGGGTGTTACACCACAATGGTGGCCCGAACCAGTATAAACCTCTTGTCCCTTGTGTTGTTCTTTGTGTAGTTTAGATCCTTGCGAGGCTACGAGGCGTACGTAGGTTGGAGGTGTGATCTCCGCGTGCACCCCAGAGTTTGAACCTAGAGGGTCTGCTGGAACTCGAAACCCGACAAAGGTCGTCTATTGGTGCTCAACCGGTCTGCCATCTACCAGCAGAGCCTGCGCCGATACCACAACCGGAAGGTCAAGACTAGATCCTTCCAAGAGGGAGACCTTGTGCTTTGGCTGATCCAGTGAACAGCCGGCCAACACAAGCTCTCAGACCCTTGAGAAGGCCCCTTCATCATCAGCAAAGCTTTGGGCAACGACTCCTACTACCTCATCGACGCGCAGAAGCCCAGAGCACGCAAGAGAGAGGACCCCGGCAAGGATTCGGAGCGCCCATGGAATGCAAATCTCCTTCGAAGATTTTACAGTTGATGCAGTATGTGCCATGCTACCTTTTATATGAAGTACTAAGACATCAGGGTCCCTCCAGGAGCACTCGGGGACTACCCTTTTTATCTATATGATAAGTGTTATGCCTATGAATGTGTTATTTCATTCTTCTACCTGGCACCGGGTTCGACCAGTCGGCTCGGGGGCTTGCCGCCTTGTACTATGTCGGTGCTACCTGCAGTCGGACAAGTAGTGTGTCGACATATAAGCCCTCTCTTGCCACAAGCCGTAGCTCGCAGAGCGACTATCTGGCTGGCAAGAGTCAAAGGCAGGAAATGGTGCCCACATGAAAATGGCTAAGGATCAAAGTACTCACATAGGCCAAGCCGGCTCCTTGCCTCACCAACCGGCTGCTGAGCAGCCGGCCGGCCGGCTTCTTACTTAACTTGCTACGTTCTAAAAATGGCTAAAGTACTTGTCTCCCCAAAGCGGCCAAGCACTTGACCCAGCCACGGACCACAGAGCGGCCGTCTGGCTGGCAAGGCGACAACTGAGGGAAGGCGACAAAGGAAAAAGCCAAAGAGCAGAAAGCAAGAAAAGTAGAATCTGGCAAAACACAACTGGTGCGAGATAATATTTACATACCAAAAAACCCTTGGACAACATTCAACAAAGTTTGAATACACCCCCAGTGGGTGGAATTGCGCGAATTAACAAGTCTTCAAAGAAACTACAAAACAGGAAAGATAAAACTGGTTGCCTAGGCCAGAGGAGCAGCAGGCGGGTCCAACAGGCTGGTTGAGTCGGTGACGCTGGCTGGTGGAGTGGTCGGCTGGCGAATCTTGGCTTGGTCGTCTCCGGCAGCAACCGACGCACCCGCACGCGGCTCGCTGCTTGAGGCACGATTGAGACGGGTTTGGCAGTCTGCTCCGTCTTCCGGCGCGTCGCCTTTGCCATCCTTGCTCTCCTCGCCTTTGCCTTCGTTGCTGGAGGTGATCTCCTCCATCGAGTCTTCACCATCAGCCGAATTCAGCCCGAACCAGCTGGGCGGCAGCTCGGAACCCTCCTCGTCCAGCTCAGGGACGAAGTCGTTGGTGTTGGTGTACACAGCGATCGCTGCTGCACGCTGAGTAAGCTTGGCCGCTACCGCTGCCAACTCCTCGGTGGCCTCCTGCCGAAAGGTGGCCAACTGATCAAGGTCCAGCCCGGGATACCAGGCCTTGACAAATTCCAAGGCCCTTCGTGCACCCGCCCGGGCCGAGGAGCTCTTCCACGCCTCAAGGCGACCAATCGCCACCTCCAGCCAGTCGGCAGTCTGTCTGGGGGTGCGCGGAATGTTGGCTTCTGGCCAGAGGGCAAACAGTATTGGGGCTCCGACGCACTGCAGATGGCGCAACATCCGATGAGCCGACTGAAGGCGTGATTGGATGGCGAGAAGCTGCTTGTTGAAGGTCAGGGGCGCGTTGGGCGCGATTTCCGTGCCTTTGCCCCGTCCCTCGTCGTGGCGCACCTCGATGGCCCGGCCGGCGGTGAGGGAGTAGCCAGGGAAGAACTCTGCACAAGATGAAGATATTAGGAGCTTAAGCCGACTTCATCAACAGTCGGCGACCATGCAAAGGAAGAAGCAACTCACCATCGATCATGTCGTTGATTTCGCTATAGTCGTCGGTCAGAGCCTTCTTCTCCTCGCCCCAGTTCGAACGCTCAGTCTCGAACTCGGCTAGGAGGCCGGTCTCGTTGTCCTTCACCTTTTGAAGGGCCACCTTGTGGCGATCCGCCTGGTCAGCTAACTCCTTGGCCAGGCGGTCACGCTCCTCCGCCTCCTTGGCACGCAACGCGGTTTGGGCTTCGCCCAGTTCCTGCCGCAAGGCGGCGTTGGTTTCTGCAAAGACAATAAAGAAAAGACGGTCGACAATCAACGAAAAGGCAAGAAAACACCGGGAAGATCAGGCCCGACTGCTCAGCAGTCGATCCGAATGTCGGGGACTACATCCAGCGGGTCCGCTTACGCACCGCCGCAAGAGAAAGAAGATGGAGTGCTTACTCCAGCTCTCAACCAAGTCAGTGTTCTGCTTGGCCAACTCCTGGATAGGGGAGTTGAAGGCGGCCGCACGGATGTTGTGGTAGTCCTGCAAGGAAGACGACAAGAAGAGAAAGCAAGTCAGCACTCGAACCTACCTGAATGTTCCAGGCCGCCTGCTCAGCAACCGGCCCGGAACTCGGGGACTACACCCAGTGGGTGCGCTGACGCGCCCCCACGGAAGATTACAAAGACAAGTATGAAAGACAAAAGGCATACCCAGACGGCGGTTCGCGTCGCTAGGAACGCCTTCGTGTACTCATGAAGGGCCGCGCCCTGGGCTTGGAGCAGGCCCAGGACGTCTCACGCGGCTATGTTCAAGACGGCCGTGCCGCCCCCAGGCGTCCATTCTGGCGGGGCGCGGCTGGTGGCCTCTGCGTCAGGGGCTGACGAGCTCGCAGCCCTGACCTCCTACGGCCGTGGTGCTGAAGCCACGTTCTCTGCACGGCGGCGCTCGCCCCTACCACCAGCTCGCCACCAATTGGCGGCGCTTGCGGCACCTCAGGCTGTCTTACCTGAGCGTTGACGGTCGGCATGGGCGGGGTCGCTTCCGCCTCCATGACGACAGGCTTGCTCCCTCCCCTCTCCATGACCGGCTGGTCGTCGCCTGCTCTTCCAGTCGGTGCATGGGTCTCTGGCACCGGTGGCGCGCAGCGCAGGGAGATGATGAGTCATGGAGGCCGCCTCCTCTTCTTGCGCCTTGGCGGCCGCATCCGCATGGGCCTTAGCCGAGGCGTCGGCCTGGGCCTTGGCCGCTGTGTTGGCCTCCTCTTGCGCCGCATTGGCCGCGTCCGTCTTCTCCTTCTCCGCCACTTCGCGCTCCTCTGTAAGTGCATCTAGTGCCCCTTAGTGATTTTGGTGTATTGAAGACTTATAGGTTAAGGAACTAATGCGTTTGTGAGTGTACACAGGTCTATAAGTCTATGAGGAGTTTTAATATTTACAGAGAAAGTCGACCCCTAAAAATGAAGTTCTTCGACTGAAGACTTTGATATTCTGAAGACTTTCTGAAGACTTTGAAAGTGAAGAAATTGGTGTGACCTTGAAGACTTGGTATTCATTTGAGGAACATGAAGTGTGAAGACTTTCGTTTTCGTTGTTTCATTTTCTCTTTCTTGAGTCATAGGAGTACTGTTAAAGGGGGTCGAGGAAATACTAAGGAAAAATTTCCATGTGATGCTCAACTCAAAATCCTACACCTACCAATCCCTTCGAGTGAAGCCTTTGGAAATCTCATACGCTTCAGCCAATTTCTTGATGTGAGACGAAGTTCTTCCGGTCGTTGAGTAATTTGTTCTGACCGAGGAGTCAGGAATTTGCCGGCGGATTGCCTACACAAAGGAGGAACATGATAGCCCCGAGGAATTTGAGATTCAAATTTCCGACCGCTGTCTTTGTCAGGCGCCAGCTGTCCCAAAATATCTTATCCACCTAACGGTCATATCATTGAAGGGCATTTATGTCTTATCATGTCGGGCTGCTCCCTAGGCTATAAATAGCTGCCCCCTACAACCACTAGCTGGTTGGCTGCTCCGAGAGAAACTTGACACTTGTCATTTGAGAGCAACCCATCCTCCGAGGACTTTGAGCGAAAATCATCAAGTGAGGAAAACCCAAAAACCAAACCCCTACAAACCCAAAGTGATTGAGCATCACTGAAGAGATAGATCCTGCGTGGATCCGACGCTTGTTACCTTTGAAGACTGTGCTTCTTCCAGACGGTTAGGCATCATGGTCTGGAGCATCCAAGAGGAATTGTGGATCGCCGAGTGACCAAGTATGTGAAAGTTTGGAAGTCGCCTGGAGACTTACCACGAGTGATTGGACGAGGTCTGTGTGACCTTAGTTCAAGGAGAATCTGATGAGGACTTGGTGTCTGAGCTGCGTGCTCAGCCGACCGGGTGTCCGGGACTATGTGTCCTCGAGTTTAAATACTCACCGCTCCAACCAGACGCATAACCGAGACAACAGTTGGAACTGGTCTACCAAATCATTGTCTTCACCAACCTAATCGGTTCTATTTCCTCAACCCTTTCATTTCCTCATTCTTGTGTTGAGTGTTCGTTCATATCTGTGTTTGAAGACTTTGATCAAGACTTTCTCAATTTCCTCAGTTCAATTTCTTCAGTCTGTTTGTCTTCATCTTGTGCTATCCTGTGTTTACGCTTTCTGTACTCTTGATTGTCTTCATTTCATCATGATGACCATGCCCGCATTCTCTTATGCTTACTTCTGAGTACTTATTCCGCTGCAAGTAGTTCTTCGCTAAGGAATTTCCTCACCGGCAAATTCCGGTGAAGAATTCATAAAAATCGCCTATTCACCCCCCTCTAGTCGATATAACGCACTTTCAATTGGTATCGAGCAAGGTACTCCCTTGTTACGTGTGATTTTGGTTTAACCACCGGAGTTTTAGTTATGTCGACCGCAGTATGATCAAGGTCTCAGCAGGTGTCCTACCTTTGATGGGACGGACTACCCTTATCGGAAGAACAAGATGCGAATGCATCTTGAAGCAATTGACAACGATCTACGGTATGTTGTGGAAAATGGTGTTCCTCAGGTCACACCTTCTTTGAATGTCACCGACGTGAAGAGATTGCATAACTCGATTCTCAAGCGAAGAATATCATATGTGGCCATCTGAGCAAAGGTCAATATGGAAGAGTGAGTGCTTTGGAAACTGCCAAGCTCATCTGGGGCAGGCTGTCCAAAGTAAATGAAGGAGTCTCAACTCAGCGTGACTCCTGAGTTGATGTTCTTCGAAATCTCTTCAACCGCTTCAAAAGACTCGACAACGAAAATGTTCAACAAACCTTCGATCGCCTCACTCATATCTCAAATGAGCTTCAAGCACTTGGCGCCACTGACATCACCGACCATGAGGTGGTGAAGAAATTGTTAAGATCGCTTTATTCCTCATTTGATACTCTGGCACTGATGATACAAGAGCGTGCTGACTACAAGTCACTTGATCCAGCTGATATCCTCGAGAGGCTAAATACTCATGAGTTTTAGCTTGCTGAAAAGAGAGATCTCTATGGTTCTAGCTACGGAAAAACACGTGCCCTGAAGGCCAAGGCTGTATACGAATCTGAGTGTGAAGACTCTGGTAGTAGCCTTGGAGATCCTCAAGAATTAGGCCAGGAGCTAGCACCGCTTTCGTGAAGAAATTCCAAGTTCTCAAGACGTGGTCGCTTTGGAAAATCCTCAAGAAGCAGTGATTCCTCATCCAGTGACTATAAGAGAAGACTTTGTCACAAATGTAAGAAACTTGGTCACTACATCCAAGATTGTCCTCAGTGGGAAAAGGAATTAAAGAAGAAGAAGAAATCAACGAAATCTTCATCATCAAAATCCTCAAAGCCTTCTTCTCACAAGAAGATCAGCTCCAAAAAGGCTCGGGCATTCATTGGCAAGGAAATGGACTCTGAAGCTGAATCTGAGGAACATGAGGAAGAGGAGGCATCAGAAGAATCTGTTTCTGGTGTGGCGAGTCTAGCTCTCGCCATCGCTTTCACAAGCAAGTCCATCTTCAACTCAAGAAAATGACCTCACCAACAAAGTCGATGAAGATAGTGATGACTACGCCCCACCTATTGCTTCATGGCAAAGGGTGCCAAGGTACTCAAATATACCTCCTCTGAATCTAGTGAAAATGAATCTGATGAAGATCTAAAGCCCAGTTACTCAAAACTTGCTAAGATTGTTGTAAAACAACAAAGGGTTTTAGAAAAGGTTCAAAACATGCTAGATAAGAGTGATGATATGTTGGGTGAAGAAATGGATCGCACTAAAGCCCTGACTGAAAATCTTCAGAGACTTCAGTCTAGGTTTGACAGCCTTCAAGGTCATCATAACACTCTCTTATCTGATCATGAGAAACTTTCTTATGAATTTCTTCAAAGAAAGCAAGATCTTGAGAAGCTAAGAGTGAATTATGAAGATCTTCCAAGGAGCGCGATTCATTACTTGCTCAACAAATCAGCGCTTCTCGGGAAGAATTTGTTCCTCCATGCTTAAAGTGCATTGAACGTGAATCGCTAATTCTTCACACGAATGTTCAAATGCTTCAACGGTTACAAATTCTTCACCTGCCTCTGCTATCACTAATTCCTCATCTGAGGACATTGCTAGTATCACTGACAATGCAGGGCTGAAGGAATTGTATATGACATGCATGTACAAAAGCCTCAAAGGGCATCAGACTCTTTGTGATGTGCTTAAAAAGCAGATCCTCAACAGGAACCCTAGGAAAGAGGGTATTGCCTTTGAGAGGAAACTCAATGCTGATGGAACATATTGGAAGCCTGAGCAGTATTCCAAAACCTCATGGGTTGCTGCAAAGGGACCTCCAGTTGATCCATCTAACTTATCTGGCTTTACATGCGAATCTCCTCATTCTTCTGATGAGTCATTTGACTCCAACTATAAACTGTTCAAAAATCAGAATGATGAAGTATTTGCTAGATATGTTGGCACTAAGCTGCGAGAACGGTTCCCCTATGAAGAAAATCTGGGTTCCCAAGAAGTGCCTTGAAAGTCTTCAGTTAAATGTCCTCATGACACCACCTGTGTAGATTTTGAACCCCAGATCATATTCTTCATTTGTACCAAATTCTTCTTATGGATCCAAGTCCTTACTCTGCACCAAATTCCTCACGTGGATCAAATTCCTCAAAAGGATCAAAGTCCTCATATGATTATCATCGTGCTAACAACTCTGTTTCGCAGGTAGAGCTAAGGGCTATGAATATGTGCATTATTCTTCAAACCAATATGTTCATAAGTCCTCGAAGAATTTCTCTGCTTATTCATATGCTTACCCTAACCCCACTTATGTGAAACGAAATGTATTGGCCTCTATGCCACCATTCTCATATGGTGCTCGCAGAGTGATGAACTCTTTGCCACCTCTTCAGATGTGGGTGGTGAAGAAAAAGGACTAACCTCTTCTGCAGGGTCAGGTCTCCAGACGTGCTTTAAACGTCTGAAGAATTTGCTGGGGGCCTGACAAAATGCCTGAAAGGACGCAGGCTAATCATGATGAAATGAACTTTCATTTCACACGTCCTCATACTGCTTATCTATTAATACTGACTGATGAAATTCATCTGATGAACTTGATATCATATTCTTCACTGATGAAGTATATGAGATCGTAAGTTGTACTAATTCATCTGCAGGATGATCAACCCAAAGCCACTGGGTGGGTTCTCGATAGTGGATGTACAAATCACATGACTGGTGACAAGAATCTATTGATGGATGCTCCCTTATCACCGTCACATCTGAAGCATATCATCTTTTCTGACAAAGGCAAAAATCAGTATTGGGTCTTGGTAAGGTTGCGATCTCTAAGGACATACACATGGACAAAGTCATGCTTGTTGAGTCCTTAGGATACAACCTCATGTCAGTCTCAATGCTTTTTGATCTTGATATGGTTGTTATCTTTGGCAAGTATCGTTGTGTTGTGATTATGGAAGCTGGCAATTCCAAAGTCTTCGAAGGCTTTAGGAGAGGAGACTTGTATATTGTTGATTTCTCTACAGGACCACAATCAGCCATGTGTCTACTTGCAAAAGCTTCAGAAGGCTGGCTATGGCATCGGCGACTTGGTCACACAGGCATGAGGAATTTGCACACGCTTTCAAAGAAGAAGCATGTCATTGGCATTGAAAATGTCAAATTCCTCAAGGATCACTTGTGCGGAGCCTGTGAAGCTAGAAAAATGACCAAGGCCAAGCATCCAACGAAGACTATCATGACCACTACTCGTCCCTTCGAATTGCTTCAAATGGACCTCTTTGGTCCCAATCATTACTCAAATTGTCGTTAATGATGCATCTCTATATGGCTTTGTTATTGTTGATGATTACTCTCGTTACACATGGGTACACATTGTTACTTACAAAAATCAAGTGCAGGAAGTCTTCAAACGATTTTCCTCGAGGGCTTCAACTAACTTTGGTGTGAAGATCAAACACATCAGGAGTGACAATGGAACTCAGTTCAAGAATTCCGGTCTTGATGCCTATCTTGATGAACTTGGTATTACTCATGAGTTATCTGCTCCCTATACTCCTCAGCAGAATGGCGTCGTTGAGCGCAAGAACAGAACTCTTGTTGAGATGGCTTGCACTATGCTTGATGAATACAAAACGCCTAATCGTTTTTGGATTGATGCAATTGGTACTGCGTGCCACATCATCAACAGAGTATATCTTCACAAATTCTTCAAGAAGACTGCCTATGAACTCCTCAACGACAAGAAACCCAATGTAAGTTATTTCAAAGTCTTGATTGCTAAATGCTGGATTAGAGATCCTCATCACAATTCTAAATTTGCACCGAAAGCACATGAAGGTTTTATGCTTGGTTACGGAAAGGACTACGCACACCTCTGAGTCTTCAACATCGCTCTTCACAAGATTGTTGACCTTTGTAGATGTGCGGTTCGATGAAACTAATGGCTCGCAAAGAGAGCACCTACCTTACGTGTTAGATGAACCAGCACCGAGGAATCTATCAAGTTCAAGGCAATCGAGGATGTCATTCCCTCTTGAAGAATCTCTTTGAAGAATTCATTCCTGTCTGTGAAGAACGTCGAGCTGATGCACTGAAGATAATGTCAAGACAATGGTGCTGAGGAAAATGATCAAATTCCTCGACGACAACCAGCTCATCCTCGTGTTGCAAAAGAAGTGCAAGTTGACAAGATCATCGATGACATTGAAGCGCCAGGTCCTCTCACATGCTCAAAAGCTTCACATTTATCTAACTTTTGTGGGCACTATGCTTTTGTCTCTATCACAGAGCCCACTAAGGTAGATGAAGCATTTCTGGAGCCTGAGTGGATTCAGGCCATGCAAGAAGAATTACATCGATTCGAGCTCAACAATGTCCTGGGAACCGGGTCAAACGCCCAGATCCTCGCAAGCATAATATCATTGGCACAAAGTGGATCTACCGCAACAAGCAAGATGAAAATGGCCTTGTGGTGAGGAATAAGGCACGACTAGTAGCTCAAGGCTACACCCAGGTTGAAGGAATTGATTTCGACGAAACTTTTCTACCTGTCGCTAGACTTGAGTCTATTCGCATATTACTCGCCTATGCTAACCATCACAATATCACTTTATATCAAATGGATGTGAAAAGTGCATTCCTCAATGGTAAGCTTGAGGAAGAAGTATATGTTGCTCAACCCCCAGGTTTTGAAGATCCAAAGAATCCCGACAAAGTCTTCAGACTCAACAAGGCCCTCTATGGTCTCAAACAAGCCCCACGGGCGTGGTATGATACATTGAAGCAATTCTTCGTGAAGAATGGCTTCACACCAGTTCACTCGACCCTACTCTCTTTACTAAATCATATGATGGTGAACTGTTTGTGTGCCAAATATATGTTGATGATATTATCTTTGGCTGTCTTGACCAACGTTATAGTGATGAATTTGCCTATATGATGAGTGAAGAATATCAAATGTCTATGATGGGAGAGTTGAAATTCTTCTTAGGTCTTCAAATTCGTCAACAACACAATGGCATATTCATATCTCAGGAGAAATACCTCAAAGATGTCTTGAAGAAATTCGGCATGCAAGATTGTAAAGGTGTCAAAATTCCTATGCCCACAAATGGCCATCTATGCAATCGATGAAAATGGTATTGACTTCGATCACAAGGTATACCGCTCCATGATTGGTTCTGTATGGTACTTATGTGCATCTAGGCGCGATCTAATGCGTAGTGTTTGCATGTGTGCCCGAGTTCAAGCAACACCGTAGGAATCACACCATAAGGCTGTGAAGCATATTCTTCGATATCTAGCTCACACACCAACACTAGGGTTATGGTACCCCAAGGGCTCTACTTTTGATCTGGTGACCGTGTGGACCGCAAGTCAACATCTGGTACTTGTCATTTCCTCGGACGATCTTTGGTCTGTTGGTCCTCGAAGAAACAGAACTGTGTATCACTGTCTACTGCGGAAGTTGAATACATTGCTGTTGGCTCGTGTTGTGCTCAATTGCTGTGGATGAAGCAAACTCTCAAGGACTACGGCATCAACGTGAAGAATGTGCCTCTCTACTGTGACAATGAGAGTGCCATCAAGATTGCTCACAACCACATTCAACACTCGAAGACAAAGCACATTCAAATCCGTCATCATTTTCTTCGTGATCATGTGTTGAAGGCGACATCTCCATCGAAAGCATGTAAAGACTGAAGAACAGCTAGCCGATATCTTCACTAAGCCCTTGGATGAGAAGAGATTTAGCAAGTTGCGGTGTGAGCTAAATATCTTAGAATCTTTGAATGTTCTTTGAAAAGGACACACATCGTGACGCTTATGCAAAATTGATGACTTAGATGTGCAACACATGAAGAAACTTTTTTCTTCAATCAATGAAGAATAACATTCTAAGTGTGAAGAAATTAATGAAGAATTTGATAATCAGAACCCTACAACAATTGTACGCGGTGTCTGAAATCATCATTCTTATACGGTGGGACACGCCACCACCAAAGTTGAAAATCTTCAATTTGAGTTTTTCCTCAGTTTTGAAATTCTTCAGTTTTTCAAATTCTTCAACTTTGCAAAATCTTCACTGTTTCCGTTGTTTTTCTTCATTGGCTATACATATGTATGGGTTTACATCCTCTACATCATTCACTTATGGCTATTTCTTCAAGTTGCTTTTTCTGCTAAGTGAATGTTATCGGACCCTTCCCCCTCTATGCTATACTCAACCTAATCTATTCACAAATTCTTCATGTGCGTTCTATTTGAAACTCGTTCAAAATCTTCACTGTGTCCTTGTCAGCTGAGGAAATTGCGAACGGAACTTAAAAAAAACTGATCTTATCCAAACTTTCGGTTTTGCCGCTCAAACCGTTCCGCATCCCACGATGCATTATTTTACTCACCCACGATCGTACACGATCTCCACTACACAGTACGTGGGTGACACATGTCGTGAGAAGGAGAATGGTCGAGGCACGCTCGTCCTAAATCTTGAGCGAACAGTTTTTCACCGCCTCTATAAATACCCTCTCTCCATCCTCACTTCTTTTACTCCGCCGACCTCTCTCTAGCGCTCGAGCTCCTCAAACCCTAGCGCCGCCGCTACTCCATCGTCACGGTGAGGAAGAGCTTCGCTGCCTCGACCTCTTCGCCGACGATTTCATGCCGATCAAGGAAATCCTCACTCCGCCGCCGTAGCTGTCTTCCTCCGCCAAGTTAGGGCGTGGAAGATCTGAACAGACGAGCTTCACATCTACAACACCCAGTTCGTCATGTTCTTCATTTAGGGTAAATAAAAGTTACTTTTACTACCCTCGTTGATCCAAATTTTAAACTACAAAATCTTCAAAGGTGTTTTATTCTTCAAATCCTCACACACAAACACCTCACTAGTTATATGCTCTTGATTCGTTTCTCTAAGCAATCATTTTCTTCAAGATTCCTCAATTGTGTGGATCCTCGATCTGTACAACTCTGGAACCTAAGACAAAGAACGCTTAGTGAAATTCTTCAAGGCTCATCTGGTCAAAATCCTCAAAACTTGTTCTTTTGAAAAACCTTATGAGAACGCATATGACCTCTCCAAATTCCTCGCAACTATACTCTGTTCACAGGTACTCATGTCAGCTGCTGAATCACTAGGTTCTCATCAACTTAACTCATTTGCAGCGTTCCTCGAAGAAAAGTTGCATACTTCTTCAGAGAATTCGTTTGTTCAAATTCCTCAGCTGAAGAATATGGCAGAAGGAAAGAAGCCACAGAAAGGAGGAAAGAGGCCTGAGGTCATGACCGCGTTTGAAATCCCTGAGGAAATTTATGCTGATTATTGCACACCTGATGAAGCCGAGTTCGGCAAAGAGAACAAAAATCAGCGCAAGGTGCGAATCCAAAGGATTGAACGGAGATGGGCACGGGAATGGAGGGAGTACAGATGTGTAACTCCAAAGTACATGAAGAAATTCGCACTCAATCCTCCATGCCCAAGAGCTCCATTGGCACCTGGCCAAGAAGCTGACCCCACCAAAGATCAAGCGTGGTGAGGACTTTCTGAAGAATGGGACAAGCACCAAGCCAAGTTGGCAAGACAAGCCAATGAGGCAAAGGAGGAAATTCAATGAGGACTCACTCACTGCTGCTGCCCCTGAGGTCTTTGTCAAGCCAAGAAAATCTATGGCAAATAAGCCCGCTCACAAGCCAAGTGCTTCACCAACAGTGCCCTCACGGCCAAGTTCCTCAGCAGTGCCCTCACGGCAAATTCCTCATGCTGCCCCTGCTCCTCCAAAATCCTCAGCTCCATCAAAGTCCTCGGCAGCTCCTCCCAAGTCCTCGGCAGTTCGACAAAGTCCTCAAAGACGTGTGCATCGGCCATGTGCCAAAGGATCATTGGTTCTCCATTGCCTCTGGTGTCTCACCAAGTTCCTCACCTGCACCAAAGTCTTCATCTGGCCCGACTCTGCTGAAGACTAAGGCCACAGCAGACGAGGTCCTCGGCCAAGTCCCAAGAAGAAACAGGTCGCCTTCCAAGAGCCACCTGAAGATGATGAGGCTGATGATGATGAACTTGCGGAAATCATCAGAGATCGCCAAGAAAGGGCCGCTAGAGCCAAAGGCACATCTGTGCCACTGCTGTTGGATCTGAGGAAAATCCTCGATTATATTGATCTCTGGCACAAGGATCCAAATACCCCTATGCCTGATTGTCATCTGACCCCTGGACAAAGTCATATGATGACCCATTTCATCACGGAAGAGAAATGGAAGTTTGAAAAGGCAAGAGAGATCAAGAAGGCTCAATACAGAAAGGAGAAGTTCCTGAAGAAAAACGTTGTCAAAATGACACCTGAGGAACTTCTCAAGGTCCAGACTGAAATTCAAGACCTCAACAAACACTTCGATGCTTATTATGCTGATTGGCAAGGGGCCAAGGTCAGATTCGTCAACCTGATGAAGAAGTTCACAAATGTTGCTGCCCCAACGCAACATGCAATTCCTCAGGCTGGAGCCTCAGCTCAGCCAACTGAAGAACATGCCAGCACCGCTGATGAAGTTCAGGTTGCTGAAGAAAATGCGATTCAGGCTGATGATCCCATTCCACCCGAAGAAATTGCCAGGGCATCCACTAGTGGTGCGCTGAAGAAATCGAACAAGACAGGCAATCGCATCGATTGCGCCTGAGGAAAATCATCCAGATTCCTCAGCTCCTCCTGCGCCAACACCAACTCCAATTCTTCCATCTGCCTCTGATGTGAAGAAGACCAAGGCTGCAGAACGAGCTGCTGTGAAGAAACGGAAAGCATCTGCTGCGTCAAATTCTTCGGCTGCGAAGAAAATGAAGCCAATGACGAGCTCCTTTGAAAATCCAATTGATGTTGTTCCAATTTCCTCAATTCCATCAAAGGACCTTGTTCCTTTTGATGAAGATTATGTGATCCCAAGCGGATCTGATGAAGAAAATCATTCTGCTGCTTCGTCAGAGCAGATTGATGAAGAAATTGAAGTGGAAGCAATCCCTTCAACCCCAACCATTTCCTCGCCTATGCCTCAGTTCATAGCTGAAGAGGCCGGTGTTGAGGAACTTGAAGAAGATGTGGATATTGGAAGCACAACGCCAGTAATGAATGATGACTTTTGGGAAAGTTAGCATCCAAATTCTCCACTCTTCACCCCAATCCAACAGATACCTCAGTCCCCTGCTCCTACTGTTCAAATGGGCTCTGAAGAAACTCATCCCACTTCATCTGTCCCTGAAGAAATTCCAGCCACTAGCGCTGATGAACCTGCTGCTGCTGATCCTCAGACTGCACCTATTGAGGAACAAGAAATTCCTCAGCCTGAAGAACCTGAGATTGCGATTCCTGAGATATCTGTTGATGCCAAAGCCAAAGGATCCCTTCTCAACAAAGCAAATTTTCAAGGCTGAAGACTTCTTCAGTGAGCATGTATTCCTCACTGATTACAATCCATATGATTCTGCTCGCATAAGGAAGAGGCGTTTCTGGACTGCCAGCCAAGCCAATTTCTATTCCTCAGTTCTTTTCAATAAAGACAAAGTCTTCGATCATGCTCATATTCCTCATGTGGACATGGAGTCTCGCTGAGCTTTGAGCCAGTCCTCGGTGTTCTTCACGATGCAGGACTTCTGAATTTCTGCACCGATATCTCAGGATCGGAATGAAGAACTCATTCTTCAATTATATGCAACGCTGCACATCACCGGAGACGCCAAGACGTGAACTCATGGGTGCTAGATCGGATGTCCGAAAACACTCACTACAAGGCACCAAAGAATCTGAATTGCTTCGCGTGCTCTACCACTCAGTCCTCCACTTGACGGTGCTCGTTGTATCTACAACGAACCAGAACTTTCAAATCACTATATGCAAGTGCTGATGAAGCCTTTGAAGCCAAGGCAGGCCCCAAGAACAAAATTCCTCGTCAAGGAATTGTATGTGCCTCGGACTGTCTATCGGATTCTGACGAAGACAATGAGTCCTATCAAAGGCCACGACTCGAATGATGAAGAAGTTGTTGGCATCATGAAGAATATGCTTTTCAACATCATCCATGGCGTTCCCGTCAACTTCCATGATTTCTTCATGAGGACTCGCAAACATTGCTATGTCACCATTTGAGCTGAAGCCTTATGCGCCTTGGATAATGAGATTCATCAGGTCAAGGTCTTCACTCAATTACAAGGCTGATACTCTGAACCACTGCAGTTACTTGCCCCCGATTGAAGTACTCAAACGGACATATACCTCAGCTGATGACAAGGGCAAGGCCACTGCTGTGATCGATGAAGGCATTCGTCCATTGGATGGACAGTTTCGCAAAGTTGCATCCTACTCCACCAATGATGACTCTGCCACACATGACTCGCCGCAAATACCTCGGTCAAGCAAAGTCCTCAAGCCATCGCACCTGTGGTGATGATCGATCGTGAGTTACTCCTCGGTCTTCATCGGAAGGTTGATCGCAATCATAAATGGGTCAAGCGTCGGTTTGGTTCAATTCTTCACAACATGACCTCAACACACAATGCAGTGAAGAAAACCACTACTACCTCCATGAAACCTTCAAACGCACTGGGCTGTTCTTTCACATGTCTACAAAGGCGGAAGAACTAACGACAATGGGACTCAAGGAAGAATTTGACCGGTCCGCACCTCCTCCTCAAGAAATACAAAAGGTCAAAGTTCCTTCCTTGGTGGCCAGCTCCTATTCTTCATCGCGCGACACTGATGAAAACGAAGACTTGGACGACACCGCAGCAGGCCCTACGACAACAACCGACCCCAACAATGCTGGCGCTCCTTCTTCAACTTGAAATTCTTCAGGGGCGTTAGTCCTCAGTTCGATCCTTTTGGTCATTCGATGACAAAGGGGGAGAAATTTGAGTTAGTCTTCAAGCGGGTCTATTATATGGGCAATTTTTTTTTGTTAAGTTACAACTCTCGCTCTTGAAACTTTTATTGGATCGAGTTGCAATCTTAAACCCGATGGTGCTTTTATACTTTTGAGGCACTATGCTCTGATTCTCTTGAGCTTCTTGAGCTCAGATACTCTTGATGCGTTATTTTGCATGCTTGTTCCTCATTAATGTTATCGCACGCATGCTGAATTACGTCAAGCACCATATCTCATCATGCATTTCAAATTCTTCATGTTATATGTCAAATGCGTGTATGAATTACAAGATATAGGGGGAGATCTCCATGATTCAACTCTTCAAATGTGCATTGCCTCAAAAGCAAATTCCTCACTATGCACATCTTCGGGGGGTTCTTCTATATCTTGCAATCAAATTCCTCATTATCAGTATTTACACTTCGTATGTTTATCCCTCGTTGAAAACTTAACCTATATTGTCATCAATCACCAAAAGGGGAGATTGTAAGTGCATCTAGTGCCCTTAGTGATTTTGGTGTATTGAAGACTTATAGGTTAAGGAACTAATGCGTTGTGAGTGTACACAGGTCTATAACTCTATGAGGAGTTTTGATATTTACAGAGAAAGTCGACCCTAAAAATGAAGTTCTTCGACTGAAGACTTTGATATTCTGAAGACTTTCTGAAGACTTTGAAAGTGAAGAAATTGGTGTGACCTTGAAGACTTGGTATTCATTTGAGGAACATGAAGTGTGAAGACTTTCGTTTTCGTTGTTTCATTTTCTCTTTCCTGAGTCATAGGAAACACCGTACTGTTAAAGGGGGTCGAGGAAATACTAAGGAAAAATTTCCATGTGATGCTCAACTCAAAATCCTACACCTACCAAGACCTGCGAGTGACGCCGGTGGAACTCTCATACAGTTCTGCCAATTTCTTCAAAGGATGAGACTAAGTTCTTCCGGTCATGAGGAATTTGTTGGACCGAGGAGTCGAGAATTCGCCAAAGGCGGATTGCCTACACAAATGAGGAACATGATAGCCCCGAGGAATTTGAGATTCAAATTTCCGATCGTTGTCGTATACGCACCACCTGTCCCAAAATATCTTATCCACCTAACGGTCATATCATTGAAGGGCATTTATGTCTTATCATGTCGGGCTGCTCCCTAGGCTATAAATAGCCGCCCCTACAACCACTAGCTGGTTGGCTGCTCCAAGAGAAACTTGACACTTGTCATTTGAGAGCAACCCATCCTCCGAGGACTTTGAGCGAAAATCATCGAAAGTGAGGAAAAACCCAAAAACCAAACCCCTACAAACCCAAAGTGATTGAGCATCATCAAGAGATTGATCCTGCGTGGATCCGGCGCTTGTTACCTTTGAAGACTGTGCTTCTTCCAGACGGTTAGGCGTCATGGTCTAGAGCATCCAAGAGGAATTGTGGATCGCCGAGTGACCAAGTCTGTGAAGGTTTGGAAGTCGCTCAAGACTTACCACGAGTGATTGGACGAGGTCATGTGACCTTAGTTCAAGGAGAATACGGTGATGACTTGGTGTCCCGAGCTGCGTGCTCGGATCGGGTGTCCGGGAGTGTGTGTCCTCGAGTTTAAATACTCGGCCCGCTCCAACCAGACGCATAACCGAGACAACAGTTGGGCTGGTCTACCAAATCATTGTCTTCACCAACCTAATCGGTTCTATTTCCTCAACCCTTTCATTTCCTCATTCTGTGTTGAGTGTTCGTTCATATCTGTGTTTGAAGACTTTGATGAAGACTTTCTCAATTTCCTCAGTTCAATTTCTTCAGTCTGTTTGTCTTCATCTTGTGCTATCCTGTGTTTACGCTTTCTGTACTCTTGATTGTCTTCATTTCATCATGATGACCATGCCGGCATTCTCTTATGATTACTTCTGAGTACTTATTCCGCTGCAAGTAGTTCTTCGCTAAGGAATTTCCTCACCGGCAAATTCCTCAGTGAAGAATTCATAAAAATCGCCTATTCACCCCCCCTCTAGTCGATATAACGCACTTTCATCCTCGCGCGCCTCCCGCGCATTCCGCTCCGTCGCCGCCTGGAGCTCGGCGCGTGGGTCCACACGGTGGGTGTTGGTGGAGCCCTCTGCCGTCCCGATCACACACGCGGAGTCAGACCGCTCAAGAGAGAGTGGGGCCTTGTTCAAGGCAAGATGAGAAGAAACTCGGAGGGATTTAGCAAGAAAGAGAAAAGAAAGCACAAAGGATAGCAAACACTTACGTGGACACCGTCTGGGGCTGCCTCACGGTCCTCTTGAACTGGGCCGCCTTCGCAGCAGTCTCCTACCGCTTGGTCGCTGCAGTCAGGTTCTTGGGCTTCTTCGGCCGGCTGCCGAACAACAGCGAGCTGGCCCAGTGCTTTGGCGTGCAGCCTGGTGCGGTCGGTACGGTTGAAGAGCTCGTACCCACCTTGTCGGCGCCGTGCGGGCGGCGCGGCTCGGCCTCCTCCTCATCATCGTCTGGCCAGTCTTCGATGTCGCTTCCCCCAGAGCCGCCTGCACCGCCACCGCCACCCGTGGAGTCATCCTCCTCCATGGCGGACGCCCCCAGGTCGGGGTCATCCACGTCGCTTCCTGCCCGGTCGGGCATGAACACAGTAATTCACCAGCCGGACTACCTCCACGTCCAGCAGCTCCCGCATGCACATCGGCACGGATCTCGGTGCCCGCTCATGCTACTGATGATGTGCGGTCGGGCCTGAAGGGGAAGCACTCAGCGTGCCATGTAAGAGGCCAGCAAGTCCGAGCCCGTGAGGCCCTCCGACTCCTTCATCACCTGAAGCCGGGCGAGGGCGGCGTTGGAGGTGACCGACAGAGTGGCCGGCTTGTACCGCCAGTTGGCGCGCGGCTCAACAGGCGGGCCGGCCACATAGGCCGGCAGGTTGATATAGTCCATCGTCGGATGGATGTTCTTGATTTAGAAGTAAGACTTCTACCACAATTTGGCTGACTGCAGCAGAGTGATGGATGGGAATCGGTTCTTAGCATCCAGACGCCACACCGCTACACAGGCCCCACACTGAGCTGGCGTGCCCTTGGCGGCGGTGCCGAGCTTGACGTAGAAGCACTCGGCCCAGAGCTCGAGGGTGGGGAGAGTGCCTAGATAACCTTCGCACATAGTGACGAAGGCAGCCAGCGGCACCACCGTGTTGGGCGTGAGGTGGTGCGGCTAGACTTCGTACAAGTTGAGGAAGGAGAGCATGAAGCCGCTCTCCGGAAGTCCAAAGCCGCGGAGGAAATGCGAGCGGAAGACGACACGCTCGTCCTCTTCCGGCGCCGGCGAGATTTCAGCCGCGGGAGGAACGCGTACCTTCACGTTCGCTTCGCGGGGCAGGCGCCGTGTCTGGTGGAGGAAGGAAAGATGGTCCTCATGGACATTCGAGTCGTCCCAGTCGCCGGACTGCAGACGTGCCATGGAAAAAACCATGGCGGAGCAAGAAGGCCGCGGCGAGAGGAAGCCCGGAGACCGGAAGCTGCGGCATCGCTTGGCGAGGGGAAGAGGCGATGCGCCGGCGGTGAGAAGAAGAGGAAAATGGCGAAGGGAAAGGAGAGCGTGCGTGCGCCTGCCGCCCCCCTCCTCCCCCTACTTATAGCCCCTAGCGGCGGAGCCGAGGGGGCGGGGCGTGGGTTCGTGGGATTTACTGTGCCCACGACCCCACGACCCCGCGTTTACCGCACAGTAACTGCGTGCGTTTTGTAACATCCCAAAACTCTAAATTTTAGAATGTTATATTAAATAGATAGTTTTGATTGTTTGCTTGACTGATTGACTGAAAGTGAGTGAAATTTGAACTTTTTGAAAGTTAAATGAGAGGGAATAGAATGACTTTCCCAAACTTTCACCTTGCATTTATGATCTCCGTGACTTCAAATTCTTTTCAAATACAAAACCCTAGAGAGAAGACGACACAACTTCTTCCATTTAAATAAATGAATAGGGTTTTTGAAAATATTTGAATTTCATTTGGAAACATTTCAAATTCAGAAACTTTAAGCAACTCAATGATTTTCATGAGAGAAGATAAAATGACTTCTTCAAATCTTATGAAATATGAGTTGGAAGTTTTAAAAGAATTAAATTCAAAGTCCCTTTGAAATTATTTTCAATTTGGAGTTATTTGGTTTTTATTCAAATTATTTTTCTCCAAAAATAGAATATATGGAAATTAGGGTAAAATGATTCCCTACAATAGAAAATTGGAGAGAAATAAATTTGAAATTATTTTGGTATTTTTAAAAAGATTTTATTGGATTTTATTAGAGCAGTAGCACTCTTTGCTTTATTTTAATTTTTGTGGATTTTAATTGATGCTAGAAAAATGTTCAAGTCGTAGAAAATCATTTTCTGAAAATTTTGACATATTATATGCCTATATAATATTTTTGTTTCTTTTGTTTTGATTATTTTTTATTGCATGTGTTTTACTAAAACAAAATTGACATGAATTAACTAGGGCTCAGCTTGAGGCCTATCTCGAGCTCCAAGCGGGACTCCGCCCGCCGTACGCCGCCGCACCGCCATGAGAGTCGTCCTAGATCCGGATTTCTGCCGCCGCTCGCCTTGTTTGCCCCTCCCCCAAGCTCGCGTTTCCCCACCCGCGCCGATCTCGCCGCCGCGCCGCACTTCGCCGCGATCCACCGCCGTCACGGCTAACTCGCCTCCGCATGCGCTGCCGCCGACTCCGCTGTTGCCGCGCCCGCCTAGACCACCCAACCACCGACGCCCCGCTCACCGGAGAAACGCCGCTGCCACCGGGTTTTCTTTCCCCGAAACGGTAATAACCAATCCCGGTTCGCCGGTTTTATTTAGGTTTTTTTGGTTTTCTTTAAAACCCTATTTTTTATTTAGTCTAGCTATATAGTGGACGTTCACCAGTTTAGGTTCCGTAGTGAACGGTCTTCGTCTTATAAGCTTCTGCAGCGAACGTTCGTCAGTTAGATTTTTCTTTTTCTGTTTTATTTCCGGCCAGGGACCTATCCGTGAATAAGTTTTCTTACAGTATAGTCCTTGATATTCAAACTCTCATTACTTTTTGCTCGCTTATCCAAATCCAATGAAACCAACGCCCACTTCTTCGTTACGATCTCCTCTATCGAGTAATCCAACTAAAACCTGTTTTTGAAATTTTCAAATTTGAATTAGATCATATTTGAATTTGAACTTTGTTTGATCATAACTTGAGTTTTATAACTCCGTTTGAGTTGATTCTTTTTGCAAATTGAACCTCTTGACCTAAACTTTCCGATAAGGACAAATTCACATAATTTTGGTACTGTTAGAAATTGTTTTATGTTGCAAGAGTTATTTGCTGGGTTTTGATGTTTTCCGAATTGTCTTCTTCGTTCTTTCCGATCTTTTGAGTGATTGCTTATGTGTGGTTACTATTGCTGTCTTACGCTAGATTGACCGGAGTGAGACGGGTAGGACTATCAGGAGTTATGAGTGTGAATCATCTTCATCAACAGTACAAGGCAAGTTCACACTTTGATCATATCTCTTTCATACCAAATTTTTATGCATTAGTTTTAACCCTCGAACACTGCATGGTTAGGACTTGATAACATGTGGGTATTGGTAAGTAGTTGATGAGGTAGGAACCTATTGTCTTGCATTCAACCCCTGGGTACTATTACGTTATGCTTACTGCTATGCTATGCTCGTAGACGTGGATTGGTTTTGAGATAATTCATGAAAGATGTGAGAGTTATTGTTAACTAAGGTTTAACTTAAGGTGGCTACTTTAATACACATCTGGGTGGAATGGTAGGGGCACCCTGGAGCACCCAGTGGTCTACCCGGGAACTGGAGAACCCAGTGCTTGCCCAAGGGGATCCCGGAGGACCCATGTGATCACCGTATGGAATGCCACCCAGGCTCAAAGGGATCATAAGATTATTCATGCTAGAAACTTCCGTGTGCAGCCACAAGCCATTATGGGCTCTGGCATAGTTGAGTATGTTGCATGACCTCTTTCAGTGGTAGGCTAGCAGATGTAGTGGAAAGTAGGTGTAACTGTCTACCCAGAGTAAAGAGTTAATGTTTCTGAAAGACTGTGTCTCGGTCATCCGTTTCTCAAACACCATGTAGTGCAAGAAATCCAACGGAGGAGATTGAGTCTTGTGGGGAAAAGTGCGCAAACCTCTGCAGAGTGTACAAACTAATCATGGTTAGCCGTGTCCCCGGTATGGACATCTTGAGTCTCTGGTTCTTGAATTATCATGTTGATCTCATCACTTTACTTAAATAATTTGTTGGGATGACTACTTTAATTGGGATTGAGTTGGAGGAACCTTCTCAATGATGTTTCAACCACCATGATAGTTAAAATAAAATATATTCCTTTGATGTAGGGAAAAATTGGCTTTTCGCAAAAACATGATAACCATAGAGCCTCCACCAGCCTTATATGCATGTAGTGATAGTTATTATTCATCATTATCCTATGGTGTAGATTTGCCAGTACCTTCAATGTACTGACCTATATGGCTGCAACGTCTCATGTTGCAGGATTCTTACGACGAGTAAGTGATACGTTAGGGTTATGATTTCTACACTCAACTTTGCCGTTGGTGTCGATGGGAATCCACAACCTTGTTGTTACTTCCGCTATATGGATTGAGGTAATAGTATTTATGTTACTTTATACATGTAATTTACCTCTGTTATAAATCCTCGAGTACTGTGTGTGTCAGCATACCGATCCAGGGATGACACTTAAGCACAGAGACTTGACCGTTTGAGGTCAGGTCGCTACACGTTTACTGCGCCCCAGAATCCTAACCGTCCACATCAGCCACATCGGATCCGCGCGTGTGCCGAGGCCCGGTAGTGGTGGGCCCAGGCCTGCGGTGATGTCCCGTCACGCATGTGGGGTGGCAGGCAGACCAGGCTAGCTGGTGCCGCATGGCGCGCGAACGGCGGGTGGTGAGCCCACCGCCCGGCTGGCAGGCCACCGGGCTCCCGCCCCTACAGTTTGAAATCACCAAGCATCCTGTCCGGTCCCGGCCGACTCCTAGCTGTCGGCGCCTCAGAAGACGGATGAAGCACGATCACCAACCACTTGGAGTAGGAAGCTGCTGGGGCTTCTCGCCCTTTCAGCCACGGCACCCCATCAGCTTCGGGGACTACTGTCGGAGTAAATGACCAAGGGTAGCCTCATCAGCCCCCATGGTATTTCAAGACATCGGGGCCGGCTTCTCCCCTCAAGCATCAAAGAAAAAGTGCCGCCTCCTTGGGGCCAGCTGGTCCAAGCGGCCGGCTGCCGAAGGCTGGCGGACTCCAGGAGGCAGCCTCGAAGCAGGCCGACTCCTAGCAGGTGGCCTCCAAAGAGGTCGACTCTTAGCAGGCGGCCCCACATACCCTCAAAGTTTGCACCCACATAATCACGACGAGATGGGGCTGTGGCTACAACGCAACCTGCCACCACCGAATCCAGGGTGGGCGTGGCCATAGTGCGGCGTACTGGACGGACATCCCTCGCCCGGCGCAGCACTGTTGCCATGCTGTCTCTGACATCACCCATGGCAGAGAAGGCCATGCTCCCATGACGGGCTGTCGGTTCGACCCACGGACGACAGGCCCCACCTGTCCATGAAAGGCCAGCGGGCGGTGAGCCCCGACCAGTCGGCTCAGGGGGAGGCCGACTCCTAGCCAGGCGGCCCTCCCCCTCCCTTGAAGTTTGTGCGCCATTAATCAGAAGAGACGGGGAATGGCTACAGTGAACGCCCGCCAGGCGGCAGGAGTGTGGCCACGCCCTCCCTGACAAAGCAAGCACCATCAGCAGCCCCGCTACAGTACTAAGGAGCCGGCAAGACCCGCAAGCGGCGGGCGCGGCCTGTCGGCCAAGTATGAGACAGCCGGCGAGACACACCAGGCGGCGGACCCCAGTTGCTGGCGGAGAAGTCGGCGACCATAGACACTGACAACCGGGTCCTACACCTGGCCAGATTACCTTTGTACCCCTGGGGGGTAGGGCTATATAAACCCCCCAGGGCACCCATGCAAAGGGGTTCAGCCCCTGAGATATCATACACACCATGTAGAGAGAGGAGTAGAGCTAGCCTCGCCCTTCTTCCTCCTCTAGCAAATAGCTCAAGGAGCACTTGTAGCTACTTGTTGATTAGTGATCATGCGGAGACCCCGCAGAGCAGGACTCGGGGTGTTATCTCCTAGGAGAGCCCCGAACCTGGGTAAAGTGCGCCGGCATTCGTGTCTACGCCTCATCCCGTTTCCAGGCATCGGCGATGTCTTACTAGCTCCCACCATGATAAGCCATCCTTTGGCATATGTCGCACCAAAACCCCGGCACATTGTTCCGAGGCCATATATGCATATGCTAGGCTCGCCAAGTTTAACCCGAGTATTCTGCGTGTGCAAAACTGGCTTGCGCCCGTTGTATGTGAACGTAGAGCTTATCATGCCCGATCATCACGTGGTGTCTCGGCACGAAGAACTGTCGCAACGGTGCATACTCAGGGAGAACACTTATACCTTGAAATTTTAGTAAGGTTTCATCTCATAATGCTACCATCGTACTAAGCAAAATAAGATGCATAAAAGATAAACATCACATGCAATCAAAATATGTGACATGATATGGCCATCATCATCTTGTGCCTTTGATCTCCATCTCCAAAGTACCGTCATGATCTCCATCGTCACCGGCATGACACCATGATCTCCATCATCTTGATCTTTATCAATGTGTCGTCACATGGTCGTCTCGCCAACTATTGCTTTTGCAACTATTGCTATCGCATAGCGATAAAGTAAAGCAATTATATGGCGCTTACATCTTATGCAATAAAGAGACAACCATAAGGCTCCTGCCAGTTGCCGATAACTTTAACAAAACATGATCATCTCATACAACAATTTATATCTCATCACGTCTTGACCATATCACATCATAATATGCCCTGCAAAAACAAGTTAGACGTCCTCTACTTTGTTGTTGCAAGTTTTACGTGGCTGCTACGGGCTTCTAGCAAGAACCGTTCTTACCTACGCATCAAAACCACAACGATTTTTCGTCAAGTGTGCTGTTTTAACCTTCAACAAGGACCGGGCGTAGTCAAACTCGATTCAACTAAAGTTGGAGAAACGGACACCCGCCAGCCACCTGTGTGCAATGCACGTTGGTAGAACCAGTCTCATGAACGTGGTCATATAATGTCGGTCTGGGCCGCTTCATCCAACAATACCGCTGAATCAAAGTAAGACGTTGCTGGTAAGCAGTATGCCTATTATCGCCCACAACTCATTGTGTTCTACTCGTGCATATAACATCTACGCATAGACCTGGCTCGGATGCCACTGTTGGGGAACGTAGTATTTCAAAAAAATTACCTACGATCACGCAAGATCTATCTAGAAGAAGAATAGAAATGAGCGGGGAGAGTGTGTCCACGTACCCGCGTAGACCAAAAGCGGAAGCGTTTAGTAACATGGTTGATGTAGTCGAACGTCTTTGCGATCCAAATGATCCAAGTACCGAATGAATGACACCTCCGCAATCAGCACACGTTCTCGGTGACGTCCCTCGAACTCTTGATCCAGTTGAGGCCGAGGGAGAGTTCCGTCAGCACGACGGCGTGGTGACGGTAATGATGAAGTTACGTGCGTACGCCTAAGCACTACAACGATATGACAGAGGTGTGTAACAGTGGAGGGGGCACACCACATGGCTAAAATATCAACTTGTGTGTTCTAGGGTGTCCCTCTCCCCACGTATATAAAGGAGGGAGGGGGAGGCCGGCAGGCCCTAGGGGGCGCACCCAAGGAGGGGGAGTCCTACTAGGACTACTAGTCCTAGTAGGATTCCTCCACAAGGAAGAGAGGGGGAAGGAAGGAGAGGGAGAGGGAGTAGGAAAGGGGGGCGCCGCTCCCCTTCCCTTGTCCAATTCGGACTACAAGGCGGGGGGGGGGGGGGCCGGCCCTGGCTGCCCTCCTCTCTCTCCAATAAGGACCATGGTGGCCCATTAGTTCCCCTGGGGGGTTCCGGTAACCCTTCCGGCACTCCGTTTTTACCCGAAACCATCCGGAATACTTCCGGTGTCCGAGTAAATTGGTCCAATATATCAATCTTTATGTCTCGATCATTTCGAGACTCCTCTTCGTGTATGTGATCTCATCCGGGACTCCGAACAACCTTCGATCATCAAATCACATAAGTTCATAATACAAATCGTCATCGAGCGTTAAGCGTGCGGACCCTACGTGTTCGAGAACTATGTAGACATGACCGAGACACCTCTCCGGTCAATAACCAATAGCGGAACCTGGATGCTCATATTGGCTCCTACATATTCTACGAAGATCTTTATCGGTCAAACCGCATAACAACATACGTTGTTCCCTTTGTCATCGGTATGTTACTTGCCTGAGATTCGATCGTCGATATCCTCATACCTAGTTCAATCTCGTTACCGGCAAATCTCTTTACTCGTTCCGTAATGCATCATCCCGCGACTAACTCATTAGTAACATTGCTTGCAAGGTTTATAGTGATGAACATTACCGAGAGGGCCCAGAGATACCTCTCCGATACACGGAGTGACAAATCCTAATCTCGATCTATGCCAACTCAACAAACACCACCGGAGACACCTGTAGAGCATCTTTATAATCACCCAGTTACGTTGTGACATTTGATAGCACACTAAGTGTTCCTTCGGTATTCGGGAGTTGCATAATCTCATAGTCATAGGAACATGTATAAGTCATGAAGAAAGCAGTAGCAATAGAACTGAACGATCAACATGCTAAGCTAACGGATGGGACTTGTCCATCACATCATTCTCTAATGATGTGATCCCGTTCATCAAATGACAACACATGTCTATGGTTAGGAAACTTAACCATCTTTGATTAACGACCTAGTTAAGTACAGGCATACAAGGGACACTCTGTTTGTCTATGTATTCACACATGTACTAAGTTTCCGGTTAATACAATTCTAGCATGAATAATAAACATTTATCATGATATAAGGAAATATAAATAACATTTTTATTATTGCCTCTAGGGCATATTTCCTTCAGATAATAGTCATACTGCCTACCACCAACGTCTTATTTGATTCAGCGGTATTGTTGGATGAAGCGACCCGGACCAACCTTACATGGCCACGTTCATGAGACCAGTTCCACCGACAGACATGCAACTTGTTTTGCATAAAGGTGGCTAGCGGGTGTCTGTTTCTCCAACTTTAGTTGAATCGAATTTGACTATGGTCGATCCTTGTTGAAGGTTAAAACAACACACTTGACGAAAAATCGTTGTGGTTTTGATGTGTAGGTAAGAACGGTTCTTGCTAGAAGCCCGTATCAGCCACGTAAAACTTGCAACAACAAAGGAGAGGACGTCTAACTTGTTTTTGCAGGGCATGTTGTGATATCATATGGTCAAGGCATGACGTGATATACGTTATTGTATGAGATGATCATGTTTTGTAAAAGTTGTCGGCAACTGGCATGAGCCTTATGGTTGTCGCTTTATTGTATGAAATGCAATCGCCATGTAATTCCTTTACTTTATCACTATGCGGTAGCGATAGTTGCAGAAGCAATAGTTGGCGAGACGACAACGACGCTGCGATGGAGATCAAGGTGTCAAGCCGGTGACGATGGTGATCATGACGGTGCTTTGGAGATGGAGATCAAAGGTAGAAGGTGATGTTGGCCATATCATGTCACATATTTCGATTGCATGTGATGTTTGTCTTTTTATGCATCTTATTTTGCTTAGTACGGTGGTAGCATTATAAGATGATCCCTCACTAAATTTCAAGGTATAAGTGTTCTCCCTAGGTATGCACCGTTGCTACAGTTCATCGTGCCGAGACACCACATGATGATCGGGTGTGATAAGCTCTGCGTTCACATACAACGGGTGCAAGACAGTTTTGCACATGCAGAATACTCGGGTTAAACTTGACGAGCCTAGGATATGCAGATACGGTCTCAGAACACTGAGACCGAAAGGTCAAACGTGAATCATATAGTAGATATGATCAACATAGAGGTGTTCACCATTGAAAACTACTCCTTCTCACGTGATGATCGGACATGGTTTAGTTGATATGGATCACGTGATCATTTAGATGACTAGAGGATGTCTATCTAAGTGGGAGTTCTTAGGTAATATGATTAATTGAACTTTAATTTATCATGAACTTAGTCCTGATAGTTTTTGCATATCTATGTTGTCGAGGACCAATGGTGCGTGCTACCGTTCCCTTGAATTTTGATGCATTCCTAGTGAAAGCTAAGTTGAAAGATGATGGTAGCAACTACACGGACTGGGTCCATAACTTGAGGATTATCCTCATTGCTGCACAGAAGAATTACGTCCTTCAAGCACCATGTTTGGGTACTGCCCTTCCTTGGACAAGCATCCCACTTATGATTAACCCCCCTCGCAAGCATCCGCAACTACGAAAGAAGAATTAAGGTAAACCTAACCATAGCATGAAACATATGGATCCAAATCAGCCCCTTACGAAGCAACGCATAAACTAGGGTTCAAGCTCCTGTCACTCTTGCAACCCATCATCTACTTATTACTTCCCAATGCCTTCCCCTAGGCCCAAGCAATGGTGAAGTGTCATGTAGTCGACATTCACATAACACCACTAGTGGAAAGAAAACATACATCTCATCAAAATATCGAACGAATACCAAATTCACATGACTACTTACAACAAGACTTCTCCCATGTCCTCAGGAACAAATGTAGCTACTCACAAATCATATTCATGTTCATAATCAGAGGGGTATTAATATGCATAAAGGATCTGAACATATGATATTCCACCGAATAAACCAACTAGCATCAACTACAAGGAGTAATCAACACTACTAGCAACCCACAGGTACCAATCTGAGGTTTTGAGACAAAGATCGGATACAAGAGATGAACTAGGGTTTGAGAGGAGATGGTGCTGGTGAAGATGTTGATGGAGATTGACCCCCTCCCGATGAAAGGATCAACGGTGATGACGATGGTGACAATTTCCCCCTCCCGGAGGGATGTTTCCTCGGCAGAACAGCTCCACTAGAGCCCTAGATTGGTTCCGCCAAGGTTCCGCCTCAAGATGGTGGCGCTTCGTCCCAAAAGCTTCCTTCTTAATTTTTTCAGGGAAAAAGACATCTTATATCAGAAGATGGACATCGGTGGGCTGCTAGGTGGCCCACGAGGCAGGGGGCGCGCCCAGGGGGTAGGGCGCGCCCTCCACCCTCGTGGACAGTGGGTGGCCCCCCTATGGTGCTTTCTTCGCCAAATATTTTTAATATATTCCAAAACTGAATTTCGTGGAGTTTCAGGACTTTGGAATTGTGCAGAATAGGTCTCTAATATTTGCTCCTTTTCCAGCCCAGAATTCCAGCTGCCGGCATTCTTCCTCTTCATGAAAACCTTGTAAAATAAGAGAGAAAAGGCATAAGTATTGTGACATAATGTGTAATAACAACACATAATGCAATAAATGTCGATATAAAAGCATGATGCAAAATGGACGTATCAACTCCCCCAAGCTTAGACCTCGCTTGTCCTCAAGCGGAAGCCGATGTCGAAAAATATGTACACATGTTTAGAAATAGAGGTGTCGATAAAATAAAATACGGACATGAGGGCATCATGATCATTCTTAGAATAGCAACATATATGTTGTCATATGATTCCTTATGCTAAAGTAACAATCTATTCACAATGTAAAGTATGAATTAGAAACTTCATTGAAAACTAACAAACTATAATCTCAGTCATTGAAGCAATTGCAATTTATCATAACATCGGAAAGAATCAATATAAGAGCTTTTCAGCAAGTCCACATACTCAACTATCATTTAGTCTTTCACAATTGTTAACACTCATGCAATACTTATGGGTATGAAGTTTTAATCGGACACAGAGAGAGATAGGGGCTTATAGTTTTGCCTCCCAACCTTTTACCTCGAGGGTAACATCAACAATAATGCTTTATGAAAACCCACATCCAATTGGATATATATATCAGGATCTTTCCAACACATATTGCTTTCCAAAGGATAAAGTGTAAAATGCAAAGGTGAAGATCACCATGACTCTTGTATAAGGTATAAGACAAAAATAAAAGATAGGCCCTTCGCAGAGGGAAGCAGAGGTTGTCATGTGCTTTTATGGTTGAATGCACAAAATCTTAATGCAAAAGAACGTCACTTTATATTGCCACTTGTGATAGGGACCTTTATTATGCAGTCTGTCGCTTTTATTTCTTCCATATCACAAGCTTGTATAAAGCTTATTTTCTCCACACTAATAGATCATACATATTCAGAGAGCAATTTGTATTCCTTGCAGCAATGACAACTTACTTGAAGGATCTTACTCAATCCATAGGTAGATATGGTGGACTCTCATGGAAAAACTGGGTTTAAGGATATTTGGAAGCACAAGTAGTATCTCTACTTGGTGCAAAGAATTTGGCTAGGATGAGGGGGAAAGACAAGCTCAACATGTTGGATGATCCATGACAATATAATTTATTTCGGATATAAGAAAACATAACCCATTATGTTGTCTTCCTTGTCCAACATCAACTTTTTTAGCATGTCATATTTTAATGAGTGCTCCCAATCATAAAAGATGTCCAAGATATTATATTTATATGTGAAAACCTCACTTTCTTTATTACTTCCTATTAATTGCAACGATGACCAAAACTATGTTTGTCAACTCTCAACAACTTTTATTCATCATACTCTTTATATGTGAAGTCATTACTCTCCATAAGATCAATATGATCTCTTTATTTCTTTTTGTTCTCTCTTTTCTTTTATTCCCTCAAGATCATAGCAAGATAACCAAGCCCTCGACTCAAGACTAACCTTTATTATATATAGCTTACGGACTCGATTACATAGATAAGGATCAACACAAAAACTGAAAGCTAGATCCTACTAAACTTCATTCTACTAGATCAAGATATAACCAAAAGGATCGAACTAAGAAAAACAGTAAAGATAGAAGTGTTATGGTGATATGATACCGGGACACCTCCCCCAAGCTTGGCAGTTTCCAAGGGGAGTGCCCATACCCATGTATTTATGTCTCTTTCTTCGGAGGTGGTGATGATGGAGTTGTTCATGATTCATGCTTTTCATCCAACATCGAGCGTAGGAGATCCTATAATTTGCGAATAATGCCCTTGAGTGTGGTGATGTATTCTTGCAACAAATTTTTTTCACGAGTGAGATACTTGTTTTGCACCCGAACTATTTCAATCATCTTGAAAGCTTCTATTTCAGTAGGAGTAAGATGGTTATAGTAAGGTAGAAGGATGTCTTCTTATTCTGCTGTCGGAGATTGATCCTCCATGGCCTTCTTGATCCTATCACCCTTGTTTATCTTCCCAACTTCTTATCTCTTCATCTCTATCTTCATTAGCCAAGCATCATCGCCCGCGGTGTTGGAGGAGGGGGACGACATGATGTTTGGCCTTGAAAACTCTGGCAGAAAATAGCTCGGAACAAAAGCAGGAGATATTTGCGTGGTACGGTGGTCAAAACCTTCGGGAATTATATAGTGAATTTCTACCGACCAAAAGAAGTATCGTGCAAGAAAACAGAGTCCGGAGGGCACACGAGGTGCCCACAGGCAGGGGGCGCGCCCAGGGGGTAGGGTGCGCCCTCCACCCTCGTGGATGCCTTGTGTCCCTTTTGAACTACTTCTTATTTTCCTATTTTCTTAAATATTCCAAAACGGAGAAAAATTGCTATTAGAACTGTTTTGGAGTCGGTTTACTTACCGTACCACATACCTCTTCTTTTCAGAGTCTAAAACGTTCTGGAAGGTGTCCCTTATCTACTCCTTCGGGGTTACGGTAACATTGGTTTCAACATTTATGGGATTACCTGAGATATAATGTTTGATTCTTTGACTGTTCACCACCTTTGGATTTGTGCCTTCGAAGTTGTTGATTTTTATGGCACCGGAATGATAGACCTCCTCGATAACGTCAGGGCCTTCCCATTTAGAGAGGAGTTTTCCTGCAAAAAATCTTAAAAGAGAGTTGTATAACGAAACATAATCACCTACATTAAACTCGCACTTTTGTATCCTTTTGTCTTGCCATCTTTTAACCTTTTCTTTGAACAGTTTGGCATTCTCATAGGCCTGGGTTCTCCAATCATCAAGTGAGCTCATGTCAAATAGTCTCTTCTCGCCGGCAAGTTTGAAATCATAATTGAGCTCTTTAATGGACCAATATGCCTTATGTTATAGTTCGAGAGGTAAGTGACATGCTTTTCCATAATCCATTTTATACGGAGACATACCCATAGGATTTTTATATGCAGTTCTATAGGCCCATAATGCATCATCAAGTTTCTTGGACCAATTCTTTCTAGATCTATCAACAGTCTTTTGCAAAATCAATTTAATCTCTTTATTACTTAGTTCTACTTGACCACTAGACTGTGGGTGGTAGGGAGATGCAATTCTATGATTAATATCATACTTAGCAAGAATTTTACGAAAAGCACCATGAATAAAATGTGAACCACCATCAGTCATTAAGTATCTAGGGACTCCAAACCTTGGAAAATAACTTCTTTAAGCATCTTAATAGAGGTGTTATGATCAGCTCTACTAGTTGGAATAGCTTCTACCCACTTAGTAACGTAATCAACAACAACTAAAATATGCGTATACCCATTAGAGGAAGGAAACGGTCCCATATAATCAAAGCCCCAAACATCAAATGGTTCAATAACAAGTGAGTAGTTCATAGGCATTTCTTAACGTCTACTAATATTACCAATTCTTTGACATTCATCACAAGACAAGACAAACTTACGGGCATCTTTAAAAAGAGTAGGCCAATAAAAACCGGATTGCAATACCTTATGTGCAGTTTTATCTCCAGCGTGGTGTCCTCCATAAGCCCCGAAGTGACACTTGCGTAGGATCTGTTCCTGTTCATGCTCATGTACACAACGTCTAATAACACCATCTACTCCTTTATAAAGGTGTGGATCATCCCATAAGTAATGTCTTAAATCATAGAATTTTTTTTCTTTTGTTGGTATGTGAAACTAGGTGGTATGAATTTAGCAACAATGTAATTAGTATAATCAACATACCATGGAGCAGTGCGAGAAGCATTTATGACAACTAATTGTTCTTCAAGAAAGCTATCATCAATAGGTAGTGGGTCATCATGAACATTCTCTAACCTAGATAAGTTGTCTGCAACAGGGTTCTCAGCTCCCTTTCTATCATAATATGCAAATCAAATTCTTGTAGCAAGAGAACCCATCAAATAAGTCTAGGTTTAGCATCTTTCTTTTCCATAAGATATTTAATAGCAGCATGATCAGTGTGAACAGATACTTTAGTATCAACAATATAAGGTCTGAACTTATCACAAGCAAATACAACTACTAAAAATTCTTTTTCAGTAGTAGCATAAATTCTCTGGGCACTGTCTAAAGTTTTACTAGCATATTGGATAACATTTAATTTCTTATCAACTCTTTGTCCTAGAACAACACCTACAACATAATCACTAGCATCACACATAATTTCAAAGGGTAAAATCCAATCAGGTGGCTAAACAATAGGTGCAGAAATCAAGGCTTTCTTAAGTATTTCAAATGCTTCTACACAATCATCATCAAAGACAAAAGGAACATCTTTTTGTAAGAGATTAGTCAGAGGCCTAGAAATTTTTGAGAAGTCTTTAATGAACCTTCTATAAAAAGCGGCATGACCAAGGAAACTTCTTATACCTTTAATGTCCTTAGGACACGACATATTTTCAATAGCATCAACTTTAGCTTTATCAACTTCAATACCTCTTTCCAAAATTTTATGCCCCAAGACAATACATTCATTAACCATAAAGTGGCACTTCTCCCAATTCAAGAAAAGATTAGTTTCTTCACATCTCTGCAAAACTCGATCAATTTTGCTTAAGCAATCATCAAAAGAAGTTCCATACATGGAGAAATCATCCATGAAAACCTCAACAATCTTTTCACAAAAGTCAGAGAATATAGCAGTCATATATCTTTGAAAGGTAGCAGGTGCATCATATAAACCAAAAGGCATACATCTATAAGAAAAGGTACCCAAAGGGCAAGTAAAAGTGGTCTTTTCCTGATCCTCTTTTGACACAGGTATTTGTCGGCCTTCTGGGAACGGGGGTCCCCAGACTTGCCTGCCTACAGCCTGCGGCGTGGCTCAAGTGGGGGCCCAGCGTGGCCCAGCTTCATCAGCTCAAGCTGAAGACCCTCGCGAGGGGCCTAGCCTCGCGGGGCGGATGACATGAACCTTCCTCCGGATCAGCCTCGTCAGGCAGGTTCACGAGGAGGCGGAGAGATCAAGGCAGGGTACCTCACGAGGGTGCCCCGTGACGCAAGTCGTGTGATCGAGACCAGGCGAGGCGCCCGGCCTCACGATGTCCTCATTTCCCCTTTGGTGCAAAGGAGGCAAGCATGAGCCAAGGCATCAGGCAAAGGTTGCCGATTCGGTTCAACAAGACCAAGACCAGCAGAGCGACAGGAAGGAGGTCATCGTGGAGCCAGGACGGCGTCACCGTCAGAGCCTTTGGAAGCCGAAGACCAACTTTAGTTAGGATAAGTGTACTAGATGTTCCCCTTCAAAATGGCCAATTGTTGGCGCCCTTCCCGCTCATTATTTTGGAAGAGGCCCAGGGCCTCCCTCTATAAATAGGACTAGCCACCACGGCGAGACAACGGGTTGAACCTACCAGAGAGAGAGAAGCGACTAGACTCACCCAAGCAGTCCATCACACCAGCTCAAGAACAGCCCCTCGCGAGGCTGTTCTTCCTTTGTACTGTTCGTCATCAGCCCCAGAGGCAATCCACCACACCACACACTGGAGTAGGGTATTACACCACATCGGTGGCCCGAACCAGTATAAACCTTGTGTCCCTCGTGTTGTTCTTCCTCCTAGTTTAGATCCCTCGCTAACCATTCATGCATGAGCTGGTAGGGGAAAGATCTCCGCGCGCACCCCGGTGTTCGAACCTCAAGGGTCTGCCGGAACCCGAAATCCGACATTTGGCGCCTCAAGTAGGGGTGCGCTGGAATCTTTCTTCCGCCGGTCGCGTGTGATCTTCTGTCGCGTTCACGGTGGCCTTCGCTGAGCTTCGCGCATGGCCGGGCTGCTCAGCGCCGCTCGAGTCGCCAGACAGCTCCGTCGGTGGACACCCCGTCGTTCCTCGCTGCCGCCACCGGCCGGGAACGAGCAGCGAGCCTTGTCCTGCATCCATCGGTGAGGCGAGAAGGCCGCACCGCTACTCCTTCGCTCGCCCCTGCTAGTTCTTTGTCCCGCGCGCACCGCGCTCCCATGGAGGCCCGAGCCACGCTCATCGCGGCAAACGAGCTCCTGTGCTACCGCCCTGTCGAGGACGTCTATGAGGAGTGGCTCGACCGCGTCGCCGAGCTTGTCCGCGCCCGCGAAGGCTCCAGCGTCGTCCCTCTCGCTGCCTCGCCCCGCACCCCACGCGGGAGGCGGGGAGCCGGAGGTGCCCCCGCCACCTCCTCCCCAGGAAGGCGCCATGACTCCAAGGCGCGTGGCCTCGGGCCGAGACCCTCTGTGTCCGGCGCCCGCGCAACAAGAAAGGAGCTACCAGGAGATCCCCCGTCCCCAAGAAGGTGCTCGTGTGCTCCCAGCACCGGAGCGCCGCGACCACACTCCAGCGCCACCACGTCAAGACCCCGCGCTGCTCCAGGCAGCGGCGCGCGGGAATCCAATAGAGCAAGCTCCGCATCAGCAGAGAGCCCCGGTGGCCACTGTAGGCTGCGGCGCCTTCACCGCCGAGCTACGCAGCATCACGTGGCCCGGCAAGTTCAAGCCAGACCTGCCTCCTCGCTACGACGGCACCGCTGACCCCGCGGAGTTCCTTCAGCTCTACGAGCTGGGCATCGAAGCTACCAATGGGGATGAAAAGGTCATGGCGAATTGGTTCCCCATGGCGCTGAAGGACGGAGCCCGAACCTGGCTCCCGGCACGATCTCCTCCTGGGACGAGATGCGCACCCGCTTCATCGCCAACTTCAAGGCACTCGCGACCGGCCTTCGGCCGTGAGCGACATGCGCCGCATCAAGCAGCAGCCAGGAGAGACCCTGCAGAAGTACATCCAGCGCTTGAACAATGCACGCCTCAAAATCCCCAAGGTGACTGAGGAAGCCATCATCTCAGCCTTCTACGATGGCGTGCGTGACGTCAAGATGAAGGAGGAGCTAGCAATGCATGAAGACCTATGCACAACCCTGGAGCTGTTCAACTTGGCAACCAAGTGCGCCAGGGCTGGGGAAGGGCGCCTCTCCCTCCTCGAGCTTCCGGCTGCCGATCCGGAAGAGAAGAAGCCCAAGGCCAAGGACGTGAAGCGCAAGGGGGCTGCTGTGCTCGCGGCAGAACTAGACACCAAGCGAAGCAGGGATCAGCCCGAGTCATCCGAGGGCAGCCGGTACTGCGTGTACCACGACTTCCACACCCACAACACCAACGAATGCCAGGAGCTCAGGGCCATGCGAGAAGGGTGTATCGGCCGACGCCCCGAGCACAATGATCGGGGCTACGGCCGAGGAGGAGGAAGAGGCGCAGGACGCTGGGAAGACCGTGGCCCTCGCCAAGGATGGCATGACAGACCTCGCGAGGACCGCTGGCAGGATCAGCCTCGCGAGGGAGGTTGGAGGGACCAACCTCGTGAGGATTGCCCTCAAGGCAACGCAGGGCTCCCACCTCTGCCGCAGCCGCCAAGGAGGTACGAAGACAATCATCAAGACGAGGGGGCTGGGGGCTTCCAGGAGCCGCGCGCGATCGCTTGCATCCTGGGTGGCGCTCAGGCCCCAGCCTCTCAGCGCATCTTCAAGAAGTTTGCTCGCGAGGTGAATGCAGTCCTCCCCAAGCCTGAGGCCACACGCCCTCTTAGGTGGTCTTCCTGCGCTATCACGTTCAGCTCAGCTGATCAGCTCAAGTGCGCGGCAACGGCAGGAGTCCTCCCCATGCTTTGCTCACTAGTCATTTGCAACGTGCAAGTCACCAGGACCCTCATCGACGGCGGAGCAGGACTCAACGTCCTATCTGTCGAGACATTTAACGACCTCCAAGTGCCATACGATCAGCTTCAGCCGACCAAGCCTTTCTCAGGAGTCACCGACGGCTCCACTGTCCCGATAGGGCAAGTTCGCCTTCCCGTCACCTTCAGACAGCGCAACAACTACCGCACCGAGCTCATAGACTTTGACGTCTCCCACATTCGCCTGCCATACAATGCCATCCTCGGGTACCTAGCTTTGGCCAATTTCATGGCAGTAACCCACCATGGCTACAATGTCCTCAAGATGCCAGGAAGCGGAGGAGTCATCACAGTGCCTTGTGAGGAAAGGGATGCAGTGTGCTCTCTTGAGCGTGCCTTCCAAGCCGCAGCAATCGAAGACCCAGATCACAGGAGCAGGAGACTTCCCGAGGCGATCCCTAAGAAGAAGAAGGCTTCGCCAGGTCCAAGCCCTCATGGGGTAGGCACCTCCGGAGGCGTGGCAACAGGACCCGCGCCCGTTCAAGGGGCGCCACCCTCTGTCGCATAGGGAGGCGCGCCCGGCGCCCTCCTCAGGTAGGGCTCGGGGGCTCTTTCATGGCGAGCCACCGACCTAGCCGGGGTCACTAGGGAGGCGCTCGGGCACCGCTTGGAGGCGTGCTTCAAGGTACGTTTCCCTCAGGAAGGTATGAGGCAAGGAGGGCCAAACCCTCAGGAGTTCATCACGAGGAGCACCCAGGAGCTACAAGAGTCAAGAGTCATGCGCGGCTGTCGCCGCTTGCCCGCCGTGGCCCCGCATCCAGGCGAGGATGCTGGGCTGCGAATCTGCATCGACATACCAGGGCTCAACCGGGCCGCGTCTCAGGAGCGCCTCTGGCCCTCACGCGTGGGGCGTTGCGAGGGTCCGCCTCACAGCTACGTTCGCATGCCATTCGGCCTGCCGAACGCTGTCGTCGCCCATCAGCGCCTGCTGAGGTGCGCTCTGGAGGCTCAGGAGGTCAAGCAACGCGCGGTCCTGGTAGAGATGGAGATGGCTCTCGAGGAACCCCCCGTGCCCCCGGAGCCTCCCGAGGCTCCAGGTCCGGAGGGCTCGTGAGGGCCAGCTTCCTCATCACGCGTCATCCGCTACCTCAACATCCCGCCATCTCCGACCATATCAGGTGACACCTTTCCAAGTTCCACTTTCAGCTGGGAGCGCCCCTCGGGCTGCATCATTCCCGGGCCGCATGGGTCCGTCCCAGTGGCATGTATCCGTTTTGCTTATGTTCTTTACTTATCTTGTTGGCGGCGCCCCTCGGGCTGCATTATCCCCAAGCTGCTTGGTCCAGACCCAGTGGCGTATGCTTTCTCCGCACCTATCTAGATGGATTTGATTATTCATACAAAACATGCTTGACCTAATTGCCTGCTCGATTGACACCTACCTTTGGAGCCGCTCGCTCAGGCACGACACTTGCGCACGGGTCCGTCCCTGCAATGCCGATAAATATGAGTGGCTGAGCTCTGGCCGCGGCAGCCCCGCAAGGCGCCACCTCACCAAGCCCTCAGTGCCCCCGATCATTCCCTCAGAGCGACCAATGGTTGGCCGGCAACCGTAACAACGAACCTTATTTCCCCCTCGTAATTGGTACACAGGGCCTGCTCCAGGATCAACGCGGGCGGCATCACGAGCCTTCTCTCCTCCTCTTCGGCGTGATCTGCTTGCACGTTAAAAGGGGGGTACCTGAGCATCGCGACTCATGGGCTCTTACTGGCTCTCCAGCCCTCACCCCCTGGCCTTGACCCATGGCATCGCGACCTGTCATACCAGCGGCGGCTGAGCTCGCTCGAGGGCCAGGATCTGAGGATGTAGAGCATTAAGGAAAGCGCGGGGAGAGGGAAGAAGCTCGCGAGGGCCCAACCCAGCAACGCCTCAGTTGCCGTCGCGCAGACACGGCACCTCATCAAGCGCCGCTCCAAACCCGCAAGATAAGTCACGCAAAAACTGATCCGACTCAGCCCTAAACCCTCGCCTACTGCTGCTCTATCACGGCAAAGCCGCCTACCTTTTTTGCCCAGCGGAGGCTGCTTGAGCGCTAAAGGGGACTTCCTGAGCATCGCGACTCAGGGGCTCTTACTAGACCTCGGGCCGCTCACCTCCTAGACTTTACCCACGGCATCGCGACCTGTCATACCAGCGACGGTTGAAGCCTACCTGCGGACCGGGACCTATCAGTGCAGAGCACCAAGCCCTCGTGAGGAAAGAAAGGGGGAGCTGAGCTGGTTCAGAACAAGCATCTCGCACTGATTCATCATAAAGACATAATATTCACAAAAACATGGCCAGCGCCTTACATACCCCCGCGGGGTGCTACTTCGATTCTTTGCAGGAAATAAAAGGTGCTAATCCTAAGGAACGCCGACTACGCGTGCCTCCACAGGAGACGCCATCATCGACAGTGGACCGCCAGGCGCCGGCGCCAACTCCATCCAGATCACCGGCGCCGGTAGCCTGAAGCGCCCGCCCGGCTCCGAGCGCGGCGCGAGCTCGGGGGCTCGTAGCTGTCGTCGCTCATCTCCATAGTCGCCAGAAGGTCGGCGAAGGCACTGGATCCTCCAGCCACTTCACTGCTGCCCGAGGAGCTGCCAAGGGGGCGATCAGCGGTCCTAGTCCTCCCCGGAACGACGCCCCGACCGCCCTTCTCGGGGCAGCATTCCAACCGGCGTCCTTCCGCCTCGAAGACCTTGAAGAACATCAAGGAGGCGCCATCATATTCCAGGTGGATCACGAGGGCGCCCCTCGTCCGGCAGACCCGGGCGATCTCGCCCCAGCCTCGGGTCATGTAGACCTTGCCCGGAGCGACAACCGCAACTTCCGCTCCGGTCGCAGGGGTGCTGCAGCCAGCATGCTGCAACCAGAGCTCCAGAGAGCCCCTCTGCGGGATCTCGAAGGCGAAGGAAGGTGGAAGGCGAATCCAAGATTGAGGAGGCATGGCGGCGTGGAGCACAAGCTCTCGGGAGGAGCCCTCGGCATGGGCTCTAGGAGGAATGACCCGCACCGCCGTGACCCGCCGGCGCAGACGGCGGCGTCGTCCGTGGCGCTCGGCGTCTACTCCTCCAGGGCCCTCAATGCGGGCGTACAAGGGCAGCGGGAACCCTGGCGGTGGCCGCTCGTACCACGGCCTCGACACCTCCTGTCGGGCGCCCTCATCTCGGTGGCAGAGGACTAGCCGTTTCTTCGGCGGAAGTGGGTCGGGACCCTCTCGTGGGGGCTTTCCCTTCTCTTATGCAGAAAACCGGCGGATCGGAGCCATTGTCGCAATGTGGAGCAAGGGCAAGGATGGAGAGGAAGGAGCAGCAATAAGAGATGGACTGGAAGGGCTCACACTGTTCCGTACTTATAGCCGGAGGAGGCCAACCGTTGGCCTCCACGATCACAGGTAATCATGACCCATTTCTACATGCAGGGACTTGTCAAGTCATGCGGTTGCCGAGGCGTCGTGGGAAGCGGAGACGCCCACGACCAATCAATCGCCATGGGGCGCCCAAGGCCATAGGCTGTTGGGGCCCGCAGCGCTTCACACTTGCCCCTTCGCTTCTCTGCTAAGCCAAGTCCGGGCGCGCCTTGGGCCCGGGGGCTACTGTCGGCGTTCTGGGAACGGGGGTCCCAGACTTGCCTGCCTGCGGCGTGGCTCAAGTGGGGGCCCAGCGTGGCCCAGCTTCATCAGCTCAAGCTCAAGACCCTCGCAAGGGGCCAAGCCTCGCGGGGCGGATGACAGGAACCTTCCTCAGGAGCAGCCTCGTCAGGCAGGCTCACGAGGAGGCGGAGAGATCAAGGTAGGGTACCTCACGAGGGTGCCCCGTGACGCAAGCTGTGAGGATCAGGACCAGGCGGGCTCCGGCCTGCACAGTGTCCTCATTTCCCCTTTGGTGCAAAGGAGGCAAGCACAGGCCAAGGCATCAGGGAAAGGTTGCCGCTTCGATGCAACAAGACTAAGACCAGCAGAGTGGCAGGAAGGAGATCATCATGGAGCCCAGGATGGCGTCATCGTCAGAGCCTTTGGCAGCCGAAGACCAACTTTAGTCAGGATAAGTGTAGTAGATGTTCCCCTTCAAAATGGCCAATTGTTGGCACCCTTCCCGCTCATTATTTGGGAAGAGGCCCAGGGCCTCCCTCTATAAATAGGACTAGCCACCACGGCGAGACAACGGGTTGAACCTACCAGAGAGAGAGAAGTGACTGGACTCACCCAAGCAATCCATCGCACCAGCTCAAGATCAGCCCCAGAGGCAATCCACCACACCACACACTGGAGTAGGGTATTACACCACATCGGTGCCCGAACCAGTATAAACCTTGTGTCCCTTGTGTTGTTCTTCCTCCTAGTTTAGATCCCTCGCTAACCATTTACGCATGAGCTGGTAGGGGAAAGATCTCCGCGTGCACCCCAGTGTTCGAACCTCAAGGGTCTGCCGGAACCCGAAATCCGACAGTATTTGTGAGAAACCAGAATAACCGTCTAGAAAGCAAAAATGTGTATGTTTGGAAAATCTTTGTAGCATTTGATCAATAAAAGGTAAAGGGTAATGATCCTTTCTAGTAGATTTATTTAATTTGCGGAAATCAATTACCATTCTATAACATGTAACAACTCTTTCTGGGATCAATTCATCTTTATCATTAGGAACAACAATAATACCTCCCTTCTTAGGGACACAATCGACAAGACTTACCCACTGACTATCAGCAATAGAATAAATTATACCTGCCTCCAGGAGCTTTAGTATTTCATTTCTTACCACTTCTTTCATCTTAGGATTTAACCGTCGTTAGTGATCAACAACCAGTTTAGTGTCTTTCTCCAAATTTATTTTGAGCTGGCATAGAGTGGGACTAATTCCCTTAAGATCATCAAGAGTATATCCAATAGCAGCACGGTGCTTCTTCAGAGTTTTCAATAATTTCTCTTCTTCCTGATCTGAAAGGTTATCACTAATCATAACATGATATATCTTCTTTTCATCAAGATAAGCATATTTAAGAGTATCAGGTAATGGTTTAAGCTCAAACACGGGATCACCCTTGGGTGGTGGAGGATCCCCTAGAATTTCAACAGGCAAGTTGTGTTTCAAAATAGGTCCCTGTTTAAAGAATACTCCATCTATTTCCCTTCTTTCATTCATAAACATATCATTTTCATGGTCTAGCAAATATTGTTCTAAAGGATCATTAGGAGGCATGGCAATAGAAGCAAGACCAATAATTTCATCTTCACTATGCAATTCTTTATCATGGCGTTGTCTATGAAATTTGGCAAAATTAAAATCATGAGACATATCCCCTAAACCAATAGTAACAATATCATTTTCGCAGTCTATCTTAGCATTAACAATATTCAAGAAGGGTCTACCAAATATAATGGGACAAAAGTCATCTTGTGGGGAACCAAGAACAAGAAAATCAGTAGGATATTTAGTTTTCCCACACAAGACTTCAACATCTCTAACAATCCCAACTCATGAAATAGTATCTCTAAGCTTAATTGTAACATCAATATCTTCTATCTGAGCAGGTGCAATATCATGCATAATTTCTTTATATAAGGAATGGGGTATTGCACTCGCACTAGCACCCACATCACATAAACCATGATAGCAATGATCTCCTATTTTAACAGAAACAACAAGCATGCCTACAACAGGTGTATGTTTATTTTTAGTATCGGGTCTAGCGATTCTAGCAGCTTCATTACAAAAGTAAATAACATGCCCATCAATATTATCGACCAAGAGATCCTTAACCATAGCAATACTAGGTTCAACTTTAATTTGCTCAGGGAGTGTAGGTGTTCTAGCATTACTCTTACGAACCACAGTTGAAGCTTTAGCATGATCCTTTATTCTAACAGGGAAAGGTGGTTTTTCAATATAGGCAGTAGGAACAATAGGATCAACATTATAAGTGATAGTCTTTTCTTCAACTTTAATAGGTTCAACTAATTTTACTTCAATGGGAGGATGGTATTTAAACCACTTCTCCTTAGGGAGATCAACATGAGTATCAAATGATTAACAGAAAGAAGCTACTATCTCAGAGTCAAGTCCATATTCAGTGCTAAATTCACGAAAAGCATCGGTATCCATAAAAGATTTAACACAATCAAACTCAGGTGTTATACCTGACTCCTTACCTTCGTCGAGTTCCCAATCTTCAGAGTTGCGATTAATTCTTTCCAATAAATCCCATTTGACTTCAAATAGTCTTCATCGTAAAAGTATCAGTACAAGAAGTATTGAGCATGGAGTGACTGTTGAGAGAAGGCCGAGCATAAAAATTTTGAATAATAATTTCCCTTGAGAGTTCATGATTGGGGCATGAATATAACATTGACTTAAGCCTCCCCCAAGCTTGAGCGATACTTTCTCCTTCACGAGGCCAAAAATTATATATATAATTACGATCACGATGAACCATATGCATAGGGTAAAACTTCTGATGAAATTCCAATCTCAATCGGTTGTAGTTCCATGATCCAATATCATCACATAGCCTAAACCATGTCAATGGCTTTCCCTTCAAAGATAAAGGGAAGACCTTCTTCTTGATAACATCCTCGGGCATACCTATAAACTTAAATAATCCATAAACTTTATACACATAGATTAGGTGCATATCGGGATGTAATGTTCCATCTCCTGTAAAAGGATTAGCTAGCAGTTTCTCTATCATACCCGAAGGAATCAAAGTAAACATTTTCAGTAGGTTCCGTAGGTTGAGGAGCAACTCTTTGGTCTACTGGTCGGGGTGAAGATACCCCGAACAAGCCCCTTAAAGGATTATTTTCCATAGTAACAAGTGGCAGTAAATTTCAGCACACTATATAAATGTTTCCTTCCCAAATTCCACCTACCAAAGGCGCTTCACTCCCCGGCAACGACGCCAGAAAAGTGTCTTGATGACCCACAAGTATAGGAGATCTATCGTAGTTCTTTCGATAAGTAAGATTGTCGAACCCAACGGGGAGTAGAAGGAAATGACAAGTGGTTTTCAATAAGGTATTCTCTGCAAGCACTGAAATTATCGGTAACAGATAGTTTTATGATAAGGTTATTCATAACGGGTAATAAGTAACAAAAGTAAACAAGGTGCAGCAAAGGTGTCCCAATCCTTTTTGTAGCAAAGGACAAGCCTGGACAAACTCTTATATAAAGGAAAGCGCTCCCGAGGACACATGGGAATTATCGTCAAGCTAGTTTTCATCATGCTCATATGATTCACGTTCGTTACTTTGATAATTTGATATGTGGGTGGACGGTGCTTGGGTACTTCCTTCCTTGGACAAGCATCCCACTTATGATTAACCCCTCTCGCAAGCATCCGCAACTTCTGAAAGAAGAATTAAGGTAAACCTAACCATAGCATGAAACATATGGATCCAAATCATCCCTTACGAAGCAACACATAAACTAGGGTTTAAGCTTACATCACTATAGCAACCCATCATCTACTTATTACTTCCCAGTGCCTTCCCCTAGGCCCAAATAATGGTGAAGTGTCATGTAGTCGATGTTCACATAACACCACTAGAGGAAAGACAACATACATCTCATCAAAATATCGAATGAATATTAAATTCACATGACTACTTATAACAAGACTTCTCCCATGTCCTCAGGAACAAACGTAAATACTCACAAATCATATTCATGTTCATAATCAGAGGGGTATTAATATGCATAAAGGATCTGAACATATGATATTCCACCGAATAAACCAACTAGCATCAACTACAAGGAGTAATCAACACTACTAGCAACCCACATGTACCAATCTGAGGTTTTGAGACAAAGATCGGATACAAGAGATGAACTAGGGTATGAGAGGAGATGGTGTTGGTGAAGATGTTGATGAAGATTGACCGTCATGGAGCATATGAGATGTTCCAGGAGTTGAAGTTAATATTTCAAGCAAATGCCCGAGTTGAGTGATATGAAGTCTCCAAAAAGTTCTATAGCTGCAAGATGTAGGAGAATAGTTCTGTCAGTGAACACATACTCAAAATGTCTGGGTACCATAACCACTTGACTCAGCTGGGAGTTAATCTTCCGGATGATAGTGTTATTGACAGAATTCTTCAATCACTGCCACCAAGCTATAAAGGCTTCGTGATGAACTATAATATGCAAGGGATGGAAAGGACAATTCCCGAGCTATTTGCAATGCTTAAGGCTGCGGAGGTGGAAATCAAGAAGGAGCATCAAGTGTTGATGGTTAACAAGACCACTAGTTTCAAGGAAAAGGGCAAAGGGAAGAAGGGGAACTTCAAGAAGAATAGCAAGCAAGGTGCTACTCCCGGGAAGAAGCCCAAGTCTGACCTAAGCCTGGAACTGAGTGCTTCTACTGCAAAGGGACTGGTCACTGGAAGCAAAACTGCCCCAAGTATTTGGCGGATAAGAAGGATGGCAATGTGAAAGTTATATTTGATATACATATTATTGATGTGTACCTTACTAATGCTCGTAGTAGCACCTGGATATTTGATAGTGGTTTTGTTGCTCATATTTGCAACTCGAAACAGGGGCTACAGATTAAACGAAGATTGGCTAAGGACAAGGTGACGATGCGCGTCGGAAATGGTTCCAAGGTTGATGTGATTGTCGTCGGCATGCTACCTCTACATCTACCTTCGGGATTAGTTTTAAACCTGAATAATTGTTATTTGGTGCCAGCGTTGAGCATGAACATTATATCTGGATCTTGTTTGATGCGAGACAGCTATTCATTTAAATCAGAAGATAATGGTTGTTCTATTTATATGAGTAATATCTTTTATGGTCATGCACCCTTGATGAGTGGTCTATTTTTGTTGAATCACGATCGTAGTAATACACATATTCATTAAAGCCAAAAGATGCAAAGTTAATAATGATAGTGCAACTTATTTGTGGCACTACCGTTTAGGTCATATTTGTGTAAAGCGCATGAAGAAACTCCATGCTGACGGGCTTTTGGAATCACTTGATTATGAATCACTTGATGGTCGCGAACCATGCCTCATGGGCAAGATGACTAAGACTCCGTTCTCCGGAACAATGGAGCAAGCTACTGACTTATTGGAAATAATACATACTGATGTATGCGGACCGATGAGTGTTGAGGCTCACGGCGGGTATCGTTATTTTCTGACCTTCACATATGATTTGAGAAGATATGGGTATATCTACTTAATGAAACATAATTCTGAAACATTTGAAAAGTTCAAAGAATTTCATAGTGAAGTGGAAAATCATCGTAACAAAAAAATAAAGTTTCTACGATCTGATCGCGGAGGTGAATATTTGAGTTATGAGTTTGGTCTTCATTTGAAACAATGTGGAATCGTTTCGCAACTCACGCCACCTGGAACACCACAGAGTAATGGTGTGTCCGAACGTCGTAACTGTACTTTATTAGATATGGTGCGATCTATTATGTCTCTTACCGATTTACCACTATCATTTTGGGGTTATGCTTTAGAGAAGGCTGCATTCACGTTAAATAGGGCACCATCTAAATCTGTTGAGACGACACCATATGAACTGTGGTTTGGCAAGAAACCTAAGCTGTCGTTTCTTAAAGTTTGGGGTAGCGATGCTTATGTGAAAAAGCTTCAACCTGATAAGCTGGAACCCAAATCGGATAAATGCGCCTTCTATCACAGATCCAAAGGCAAGATATTCATTGCTAAGAATGGATCCTTTCTAGAGAACAAGTTTCTCTCGAAAGAAGTGAGTGAGAGGAAAGTAGAACTTGATGAGGTAGTTGTACCTTCTCTCGAATTGGAAAATAGTTCATCACAGAAATCAGTTCTAGTGATGCCTACACCAACTAATGAGGAAGTTAATGATGATGATCATGAACCTTCAGATCAAGTTACTATCAAACCTCATAGGTCAACCAGAGTACGTTCAGCACCAGAGTGGTACCGTAATCCTACTCTGGAAGTCATGTTACTAGACCATGACGAACCTATGAACTATGAGGAAGCAATGCTGACCCCAGATTCCTCGAAATGGCTTGAGGCCATGAAATCTGAGATGGGATCCATGTATAAGAGCAAAGTATGGACTTTGGTTGACTTGCCCGATGATCGGCAAGCCATAGAAAATAAATAGATCTTCAAGTAGAAGACTGACGCTGACGGTAATGTTACTGTCTACAAAGCTCGACTTGTTGCGGAAGGTTTTCAACAAGTTCAAGGAGTTGACTACGACAAGACCTAATCACCCGTAGCGATGCTTAAGTCTATCTGAATCATGTTAGCAATTGCTGCATTTTATGATTATGAAATTTGGCAAATGGATGTCAAACTATATTCCTTAATGGATTTCTTAAATAAGAATTGTATATGATGCAACCAGAAGGTTTTGTCGATCCTAAAGGTGCTAACAAAGTGTGCAAGCTCCAGCGATCCATTTATGGACTGGTGCAAGCCTCTCGGAGTTGGAATATACGCTTTGATAGTGTGATCAAAGCATATGGTTTTATCAGAATTTTGGAGAAGCCTGTATTTACTAGAAAGTGAGTGGGAGCTCTGTAGCATTTCTAATATTATATGTGGATGACATATTATTGATTGGAAATGATATAGAATTTTTGGATAGCATAAAAGGATACTTGAATAAGAATTTTTCAATAAAAGACCTCGGTGAAGCTGCATATATATTGGGCATCAAGATCTATAGGGATAGATCAAGACGCTTAATTGGACTTTCACAAAGCACATACCTTGATAAAGTTTTGAAGAAGTTCAAAATGGATCAGTCAAAGAAAGGGTTCTTGCCTGTGTTACAAGGTGTGAAGTTGAGTCAGACTCAATGCCCGACCACTTCAAAAGATAGAGAGAAGATGAAAGTCATTCCCTATGCCTCAGCCATAGGTTCTATCATGTACGCAATGATGTGTACCATACCTGATGTCTGCCTTGCTATAAGTTTAGCAGGGAGGTACCAAAGTAATCCAGGAGTGGATCACTGGACAATGGTCAAGAACATCCTGAAATACCTGAAATGGTTACGTCAATGCTAGCTTTGACACTGATCCGGATGACTCTAAGTCGCAAACCGGATACGTATTTATATTGAATGGTGGAGCTGTCAGTTGGTGCAGTACCAAGCAGAGTGTCGTGGCGGGATCTACGTGTGAAGCGGAGTACATAGCTGCTTTGGAAGCAGCAAATGAAGGAGTCTGGATGAAGGATTTCATATCCGATCTAGGTGTAATACCTAGTGCATCGGGTCTAATGAAAATCTTTTGTGACAATACTAGAGCAATTGCATTAGCGAAGGAATCCAGATTTCACAAGAGAACCAAACACATCAGGAGACGCTTCAACTCCATCCATGATAAAGTCAAGGAGGGAGGCATAGAGATTTGCAAAATACATATGGATCTGAATGTTGCAGACCCATTGACTAAGCCTCTTCCACGAGCAAAACATGATCAACACCAAGACTCCATGGGTGTTAGAGTCATTACAATGTAATCTAGATTATTGACTCTAGTGCAAGTGGGAGACTAAAGGAAATATGCCCTAGAGGCAATAATAAAGTTGTTATTTATATTTCCTTATATCATGATAAATGTTTATTATTCATGCTAGAATTGTATTAACCGGAAACTTGATACATGTGTGAATACATAGACAAAACAGTGTCCCTAGTATGCCTCTACTAGACTAGCTCGTTAATCAAAGATGGTTAAGTTTCCTGACTATAGACATGTGTTGTCATTTGATGAATGGGATCACATCATTAGGAGACTGATGTGATGGACAATACCCTTCTGTTAGCTTAGCATAATGATCATTAAGTTTTATTGCTATTGATTTCTTCATGACTTATACATATTCCTCTGACTATGAGATTATGCAACTCCTGAATACCGGAGGAACACCTTATGTGCTATCAAATGTCACAACATAACTGGGTGATCATAAAGATGCTCTACAGGTGTCTCGAAGGTGTTTGTTGGGTTGGCATAGATCGAGATTAGGATTTGTTACTCCGAGTATCGGAGAGGTATCTCTGGGCCCTCTCGGTAATGCACATCACTATAAGACTTGCAAGCAATGTTACTAATGAGTTAGTTATGGGATGATGCATTACGGAACAAGTAAAGAGACTTGCCGGTAACGAGATTGAACTAGGTATGAGGATACCGACGATTGAATCTCGGGCAAGTAACATACCGATGACAAAGGGAATGACGCATGTTGTCATTGCGGTTTGACCGATAAAGATCTTCATAGAATATGTAGGAACTAATATGAGCATCCAGGTTCTGTTGTTGGTTATTAACCGGAGATGTGTCTGTCATGTCTACATATATAGTTCTCGAACCCGTAGGGTTCGCACGCTTAACGTTCGATGACGATTTGTATTATGAGTTATGTGTTTTGGTGACCGAAGATTGTTCGGAGTCCCAGATGAGATCACGGACATGACGAGGAGTCTCGAAATGGTCGAGAGGTAAATATTGATATATTGGACGAAGGTATTCGGACACCGGAATGGTTTCAGGATGTTTCGGATATTTATTAGAGAACGAGGGGTTACCGGAACTCCCCGGGGAAGTAATGGGCCTTCATGGGCCACAGGGGAGAGGGGAGGTAGCCCACACGGGGTGGCCGCGCCCCCTCCCATAGGGAGTCCGAATTGGACTAGGGGAGGGGGTGCGTGTCGGTGTCAAAACCGGCGGATCTCGGGTAGGGGGTCCCGAACTGTGCGTCTAAGGTCGATGGTAACAGGGGACAAGGGACACGATGTTTACCCAGGTTCGGTCCGTCTCTATAGAGGTAATACCCTACTTCTTGTTTGATTGATCTTGCTGAATATGAGTATTACAAGAGTTGATCTACCACGAGATCGTAATGGCTAAAACCCTAGAAGTCTAGCCTGTATGATTATGATTGCCTCTACGGACTAAACCCTCCGGTTTATATAGACACCGGAGGGGACTAGGGTTGTACAAAGTCGGTTACACAGAAAGGAATCTTCATATCTGAATGCCAAGCTTGCCATCCACGCCAAGGAGAGTCCCATCCAGACACGGGTGAGAGTCATCGGTCTTGTATCTTCATAGCCCATCAGTCCGGCCCACGTCATCTGGGGCGGACGCCCGAGGACCCCCTAATCCAGGACTAACTCTATAGCCCCCAAAACAGGCTTTCAATGACGATATGTCTGGCGCACAGATTGTCTTCGGCATTCCAAGGCGGGTTCCTCCTCCGATGACTTCAAAGCACCTGATTTCAAAGAGCTTTATTCGGTCTTCCATTTAATGTCGTACCCATCTGCTTCTGTGCATCCATGGCTTCATCTTCCACGTGTCGAGCGAATACGAGAGGTCAGGGTATTTTTTACACATAACACCTCGGCCATGTAAGAAAGGTGTCTATTTAAAGAGACGGGATCTCAGATCCATTCCACACCAAGCGGAAAAATCCTCAGAGCTTGCTAGGAGAAACCACTCCAACATGGTAGTGCTCCCAGTTCTTCATCCCGCCCCCACGGCCCCGAAAAAGGCGATTGGGAACAATGTTCCGTATCCCACGATCAGCTGGTGAAGCTACAAACACAGGGATTTCTTCATCCCGCGGATCTAGTCCCTTTTCGACCAGGATTGACCTCCTTCAACGGCAGGGCTCAGGCGGAGAATTTCCCCAATCCATCCAGGGGGAATGAGTGTGCTCTTCCTGACCTAGTCCGAATGGGTCTGCCCAAATTTTCAAGCGCTCCGTTGAAGAAACGCCACAGCTGGCGCCCTCGGAGCCTCGAGGAGGAAGATAGCGCGGAAGTCCGTCAATTGATGGGCAAGATAAGGACACTTGCCCAGTCCGGATTATCAATAATCGAGGTAATGGCGACTTCCATAGCCTTGAGGTCCAGCCACTCCAATACAGAGGGCTTCCCATGTGGCACTATAATGGGGAAGATGATACCTCACGCTGCGGTCGGAAGGGTCTGGACACCCCCGCCGCTTTGGCCAAAATATTGGCCGAACTGTACAAGTGGGAGAAAGAGGAGTTCACTCGTCTTAAACGTCGAGATGGATTTTCCATGTACAATCCTCCTAGCTCGGTGAGTTCTAATCCCACCACTTTACTCAATCCTCTCCCTAAGTCACTTTCAATGGACTTTAACCCATCAATTTGCAACAGGAATGGCGGAAGGTTACCGAGGGGATTCATAGCCCGCCCACAGCCAGAGGATCACAAACGGGACCTTGACCCTGGATTCGAAGAGGATCTGGACATATTTGTGGAGCTTGAGGATGGAGTGTTCTACCACACGAGCTATGATGGCACGGTGGCCATCATCGCCGACTATCCCGGCCTCCTCCCTACCTCGCATGTAAGTGATCAAGAGACACCTTCTTCTAAAGAGCTTCCTCATTACGCCTCACCCACCGCACTATTTCGTGCTCCAAAGGGGAGGCGCCCGACGCCTCAACGTGCGCCAGAGGCACCTCCTAAGAGAACGGTGCCCGTGCCGAGCAAATCTTCAAAGAGGAAGGTGAACGACAACACAACAGAGCCTTCATCAAAGAGGTAAGGTTTTTTAATCATGCCCCCTGGTAGTCACATCAAACTGTGACATTATCCGCTGTGCCATATCAGGAAAAGCGTTCACCGGACTATGTCCGGGGATCCTGCCGGTAATGCTCCCAATAGTCAGGTTCCCGACCTGCTTTGTAAAGACAAGGGCTATCTGAGTAAGTGACGCGGACTGTCCTTTGGTAGAGGATTCGGATGATGTATCCGTCACAAACTTCGGAAGTGGAGGCGCCATGAATCATAAATGGCGGAGGAGCGCTCTTATGACCTGGCTTTATGAAAGAGGCATTCAATGCCTTCAGCTCAACTGATGCGTACATCCGAGCTGCTCGACACAGGCTTACCGGAGCCATAAACCAGCATTTGAAAGATATGCGGGTAAGTGCACATTGTATAAATCGGATAATTATGTAATAAGTAGCCCCCGAGACTTGAAGCAATTGATACAACTGATTTAAGGATCATTGTATAACTAGGTGCTTACGGAGAAGAACAACCTATTGTCTCAAGAACTACAAAAGTGTCGGACCCAGCTAACTGCTGCAACCGCCGAACTGGAGAAATCCGAGAAGGCATCGCCTGGTAATGTTCCCCTCCATCGAGAAAATTTAACCATATACCAGCAATACTACCCTGTTGCACATCTCATAGCAGGATCATTAGATCAACTGATGGAAGAGCTGAAAGTCGCGCAAGAGGGTGAACAAGAAGCCAAAAGACTACTGGTCGCGGGCGAACGTGTGCTAAAAGGGTCAGGAGGACAAAAACAAGCTGCAGGATTCCAACATCCTGCTAGGCGAAGAACTGAAAGATGTTCGAGCCCAGCTAGCTGACTCCACGAAGGAAAATAAGTGGCTACGAGGCGACATATTCAGTATGCTTTCGAACTTACCTCTGTGTAATTTGGCGAGGAAAGGAACTGATAGCTTTATGTCTGTAGGTATCTTGTTGGCGCTCGAAGAGGAAATGCCGGATCTTGAGCGATCTGCTACAAGAGCTGTCGCAAATGCACGAGCGAGCTCGGCAGGCAATGCAGAGTGTTGCCAAGGCCTTTTGCCCTCCGTATCTTCTCCAGGAAGTATGGAGGAGCTTGTGCAGCTATTCAAAGGAGCGTGATGGCGTTTCCGATTTTGGAAGATATCTGCCTGCCGAGAAGGTGCGCGAGAGGCCTGGGCCATGGTAAAAACACGGTATACCAAGCTTATCCGAATCATATGGCCCGGTTGGACCTCTAGGGCCAGATGGAAAAGAAATTCCCATTAGTTTGGTATATGACCAAGTAAAATTATCCGCAAGATATTCCCAACAGGATTGTAAGTTAGACAGCCTGTTAGATGGCATAGAGGAGGAAATTTTTGAGTCCCAGTGACTATGTACATTCCTTGACATATTTGTCCCTAGCCGGATTGTAAAACAATTGTCATGGCAGGCCTTTTAACCGACCTCTGGACCCGAGTGCGGAGTGTTTAAAAACACGAGCAGCAAAAGCAGACCGGGGTATGCGTGGAAACCAGGCGTAGGGTCATAGTTGCTTAAGCAGACAAGTTGTATCCAGCTAGCTATGCTATATTACATTGTAATTGTAAGAAACATCTTCGGAGAGAATAGTTCCGTTAAGGGTTCCTTTCCACAGGTGAACATGCATTAATGTGCATGCCCGGCTGTGATTGAAAAATCGCAGTATACGTGACATCTGGGGGTTCATAGTGTAATGAGTGTGAAAACATCTTTAGTCCGCCAACCGAATATTCCCTTAAGAACGCTAGCTTTTGGCTTCACCCAGTCTGAGGTACACATCCGGATGACCCGGCAGTAACAATCGCAGAGGTGCTCCCTTTATGCCCTAGCCGAACAAGAGGGAACGTAGGGCATAGCACAGGAGCCAGGCAAACGAGCTTGGCCAAAACTTAAGTCATAACGATGCATATAATGGCGAAGAAAAGGTACATATGAGGAAAAGACACATATGTGGTGAGCTTGACGCCCGAAAAATAATAATAAGCTTCTATACAAGAAGCCCCCAGGTATTATGGGCGTACATATTTAAGGATGTGTACGTCATAGGTGCGCAGTGTAGCCGCTCGAGAGCTTAAAGCTAAAAAACAAAAGGGAGGAAAAAGTAATGGAAACAAAAGGGAGAAGAAGACGAACAAAGAGTTCGGCTCTAGGCGTAGAATCTTCGGAGTCTGGCAGCGTTCCATGGGTTCGGCTCTAAGCGATTATCTGATACATCCCGCAGGCGGTACGCTCCTCGAGTGAGGACTTCGTCAATGATGAAGGGACCCTCCCACTTGGGCTTGAGTTTGTCCTTTTTATTCTTTGGCAAGCGTAGAACAAGTTCGCCAAAATTATACGTCTTAGCCCGCACTTCTCTGCTTTGATATCTGCGAGCCTGTTGTTGATACAGTACGGAACGGGCTTTTGCAACGTCGTGCTCCTCCTCCAGGATATCCAAACTATCCTGCCGATCAAGCTCAGCCTCTCTCTCTTCATACATGCGCGCTCGAGGTGAGTCATGAATAATGTAGCAGGCCAACACGGCCTCTGCACCGTACACCATGAAGAATGGTGTGTGTCACAGTAATCTGATTGGGCGTGGTCCGCAGCCCCAGTCTGGTCGAGCTCCTCAACCCAGTGCTTACCTGATTCTTTCAAAGACCGCACTAGTCTAGGCTTAATGCCGCTCATTATAAGACCATTAGCTCGTTCGACTTGACCGTTTGTTTGCGGGTGATAGATGGAGGCGTAATCAAGCTTAATGCCCAGATTAGCACACCAGGTTTTCACCTCATCGGCTGTAAAATTGGAGCCATTATCGGTGATGATATTGTGTGGAACGCCATAACGGTGCACGACACCGGATATGAAGTCCATCGCTGGTACGACTTCGGATGTTTTAACTGGTTTGGCCTCTATCCACTTAGTGAATTTATCTACCATGACCAGCAGATATTTTTTCTTATGGCTCCCCCCTTTAAGAGGTCCGGCCATATCAAGCCCCCAGACCGCAAAAGGCCAAGTAATGGGGAATGTTTGTAGGGCGATGGGTGGCATATGGCTTTGGTTGGCGAAAAGCTGGCATCCGACACAATGTTGGACAAGGTCCTGTGCATCAGCTCGGACCGTCGGCCAATAGAAACCTGTACGGAAGGCCTTACTTACAAGGGCCCGAGCCGCCGCGTGGTGACCACTGAGACCGGCATGAATTTTGGCCAAGAGTTGTCGTCCCTCTTCTTCGGAGATACATCTTTGAAGTACTCCGGTAGCGCTTTTCTTGTAGAGCTCTCTGTCGGTGTCAAAACCGGTGGATGTCGGGTAGGGGGTCCCGAACTGTGCGTCTAAGGATGATGGTAACAGGAGACGTGGGACACAATATTTACCCAGGTTCGGGCCCTCTCTATGGAGGTAATACCCTACTTCCTGCTTGATTGATCTTGATGAATATGAGTATTACAAGAGTTGATCTACCACGAGATCGTAATGGCTAAACCCTAAAAGTCTAGCATGTATGACTATGGTAATGAGTCTCTCTCCTCCGGACTAAGTCCTCCGATTTATATAGACACCGAGAGGATCTAGGGTTACACAAGGTCGGTTTACAGAGAAAGGAATCTACATATTTGATCACCAAGCTTGCCTTCCATGCCAAAGGAGAGTCACATCCGGACACGGGTGCAGTCTTCAGTCTTCGTATCTTCGCAGCCCATCAATCCGGCCCATGGCTAACAGGCCGAACGCCCGAGGACCCCTTAGTCCAGGACTCCCTCAGTAGCCCCTAAACCTGGCTTCAATGACAAGGTATCCGGTGCATAGATCTGTCTCGGCATTGCAAGGCGGGTTCCTCCTTCCGAACTCCAAGATAGTCTTCGGACATAATGATCATGTCCGGACCTGTAACACACACACCACACACAACCCTAGAGAATATAATTGTCGGCGTTCTGAGAACGGGGGTTCCCCAGACTTGCCTGCCTGCGGCCTGCGGCGTGGCTCGAGTGGGGGCCCAGCGCGGCCCAGCTTCATCAGCTCAAGCTCAAGACCCTCGCGAGGGGCCAAGCCTCATGAGGCGGGGCAGGGGAACCTTCCTCGGGAGCAGCCTCGTCGAGGCAGGCTCACGAGGAGCCGGAGAGATCAAGGCAGGGTACCTCACGAGGGTGCCCCGTGGCCTTGAGCCATGACGATCGAGATCGGTGAGGCGCCCGACTCACGCGTGATGTCCTCGTTTCCCCTTTGGTGCAAAGGAGGCAAGCACAGGCCAAGGCATCAGGCAAAGGTTACCGCTTCGGTGCGACAAGACCAAGACCAACAGAGCGGCGGGACGGAGGTCATCGTGGAGCCCAAGACAGCGTCACCGTCAGAGCCTTTGCCAACCGAAGACCAACTTTAGTCAGGATAAGTGTTCTAGATGTTCCCCTTCAAAATGGCCAATTGTTGGCGCCCTCCCCGCTCATTTTTTGGGAAGAGGCCCAGGGCCTCCCTCTATAAATAGGACTAGCCACCACAGAGAGAGGGGGAGGAGATATTCACCAGAGAGAGAGAGGCGATCGAACTCACCCAAGCAGTTCATCGCACCAGCTCAAGAACAGCCTCTCGTGAGGCTGTGCTTCCTTTGTATTGTTCATCATCAGCCCCTGAGGCAATCCACCACACCACACACTAGAGTAAGGTATTACACCACAACGGTGGCCCTAACCAGTATAAACCCTGTGTCTCCTGGGTTGTTCATCATTTCTAGTTTAGATCCCTCATTAACCATTCACGCGTGAGCTGGTAGGGGAAAGATCTTCGTGCGCACCCCAGTGTTCGAACCTCAAGGGTCTGCCGGAACCAGAAATCCGACATTTGGCGTGCCAGGTAGGGGTGTGCCGGAATCTTTCTTCTGCTGGTTGCGTGTGATCTTCCGTCGTGTCCTTGGCTGACGCTGGCCGAGCCCGTACCGAGCGTCGGGCTGCTCGCGCCGCTCGAGTCGCCCGAACGGCTCCCGTCGGCGGACGCCACCATCGTTCCCCGTCGCCTGCCGCCAACGCCGCCACCGGCCCGGCGCGGAACGAGCAGCAGGCCTGTTGGGGGGAGCTGCGCGACCTCAACCTCGCCATCGCGCGGGCAGCGCCCGATCGTGCAGCTCTCTGGCGGCTCACTGGCGCCACCTTCGAGCCGCCACGTCAAGCCGTTCACCCGCCAGATCGCCACCGCCTCCAAGCGACAGGGAGCCCCGCCGGGCTGGGTAGCGCCCGAGGCCGACCTGCTCTTCAACTCGGACGATCACCCCTCCAACCCCGCCAGTTCGGGTGCGCTTCCGATGTTGTGCACCCCCACCATCTGCGAAGTGGCTGTCACCAGTACTGTCGTGGAATTGTCACGGCAGATGTCCTCATGAAAGGACTTAGTCGTAGGGCCATCGTACGGGTTAACCTAGAGGGGTTAAAGCGGACACAAGACACGGGAATTATCTTTGGTTCGGCCCCTTCGATGAAGGTAAAAGCCTACGTCCGGTTGTGATGTGATTGATATGATTTCGGCGACTAGGGAGCAATAGCTTTGCCATAGCCTCAATTCTCTGTCCCCAACTTCGCTGCCGGTCGTCCCCTTATATACAGGTTGGCCTTGGCCGGTCTCTGAGAATCCCGATCCGGCTAATACAAGCGTCCGGCTCGGTCTCTTCTTTCTTAACTTACAACACAAGTTACAATACTAAGGCGGTTTACATAAATGGACCTTAATTCGCCTCACGGGCTCCGGGCCTCCTCCGTGGGCCTGAATCATGGGCGAGGTAAACCGGCCCCTCGGGCGGTTCACGCTCGATAGTTGTATCCCCAACATTAGGCCCCAGATTGACTTGAACCGGTTCATGTTAATCTTCAACACCTTGGAAACTCTTGATCTCTTTTCACATTTTGTAAACCGCCAGCTACTTGAACTGCCGTGATGTCATCTTCCGATCCGGCGTGTCGAGGCGTCTTGGCGTCATTTTAATAAAGAAATCCAAACAATAAGATTCCTGCATTTAATGCCATCCCGGAAATCGAGGCGGCCGCTGCACCGTCCGCCGCTTTTGACTCCTCGAATCTCGCGCCCGTTGATTGCTCCGGTTCCTTATAAATAGACCGGCCGCCTCCTGTCTCTTCTTCTTCTCCTTCCTCGCGACGCTCCAGTCTTGAAGCTCCGCCGTCGCCTCCGACCTTCGAGCGACGCGTCAACGCCGGACGCCCGCATCGACCTGACTGTATCAGAGTCTTCCGGCGCTCCTCCTCGGCTTCGCTCATCAGGTAAGGTCCTTTTTCAACCCCTAGATCGCATCTGTAGACCCTGGTCATCCCGCGGTTCATCTCGGTTTCTTCACACCTGCTCCGCCATGGCCATGCGATCGATCGCATCGTATATCTTGTGCGAGGACTGCCCGCCGTCCATCTAACCCTTCACGCATCGGCTTTTTTCCGTAGATCCTCGAGTTTAGAATACCCGAACCCTCCTGTTCTTTACGAGGTTTGCATAGGTCGTGAAGGTTTTTCTTCTTGGAACTTCGGTAGATCTTGACTACTTCCCTTCGCATGTGAAAACTGTTTACATCCATACTTAGCAGATTTTTCAATTCTGCCTTATTCGGCGGTTTAACTTTTGATAGCCAATCCGTCACTCCATTAGCCCTCAGTTAAACGGAATGGGAGGCGGCCGCTGAATCGCCCGGTTTAACAATGCATAATATGCCTGAACCGTTTAACGGTGAACCGTTTCTCCTTTATTCCACAGCTTAGTCTTCCGGAATGGCTCCTCAATTCTCAGCTTGCAATTGGGTCCGGTCAAAAATCAACTGAAACGCAACTCAACGGCTATGTCACCTTTGGCGGTTTGGCTCCAAAAATGCCCTCCTTTGGCGTGTTCGGATGGCGAGTTTCCTCGAGCCACAAGAGGGAGAAGTAATTGTGTTTATGCAGCATTTAGACCGGGGTTCTGCCGCCCGGTTCAAAATTTTTCGGGGCGTCCTTGCAAGCTTGCAACTCCATCCGCAGGATATCGGCCCGAACTCTGTGTCAAACATATGCAACTTTCAAGTCTTCTGTGAAGTCTATCTTCAGGAAGAGCCCTCTGTGGAGCTATTATGGGATTTCTTTCACTTGAACCGCCGTACGGAGTTTTCTGATGGTCCCAACACAGAACTAGGCGGCGTTTCAATCCAGAAAAGGAAGGAAGCGGACTTTCCTCACGCCAAACACCACAGCCATCCAAAGGATTGGAACCAAACCTGGTTCTATTGCGGAACACCGCTCACCTTAGCGAGAATCCCTTGCCGGGTTACCGTCCTCAGCAGCTCGGCAACAACCATCCGCTGCCTTTACGCTTAACCGGCGTGAGCGGAAGAACTTTGCACCTCGGATCATAAAACTCCGGGCTCTAATGGCCAATGGACTAAGCGGTGTGGACCTTGTGTGATCTTTGGGTTTCTTGGGGCATCTTTCCTTAAGCCGCCCGGCCGGATTGATGCTGCAGTATCTTTGGCAGCCTCAAAGACCCTCAAAGGCGTCACGAATTACCAATAGCTGAATTTGAGGTTCTGAGGCTGTAAAAAGATGCTTGATGAACCAATCTCCGTCTGCAGCCCTAACCGGGTTGGCTCCGTTACGTGTTGCCAACCCGCCACCTGCGGTAAGACTTTGCTCACCGCTTTTCGGGCTTTTAACATTTTGTTGATATTCATTAATCCTTGCTACCTCGCGGTGACAGCTCATACGGAGACGGACCAAACCGGCCCGAGCTCCGGGTATAAAGTCCAAGGCTACCAAAAAGGCTGGCAAGAAAACCGCCGGGTCTTCTGATCCGCCGGAAGATGAAGAATCTGAAGCTGAGGTAAAACTTGATATCCTTACGAGGGAGCCGCCGTAAACCGGCTCTCCTCCTTGTGTTTCTTATGATTTATCCCTCTATTCTTCCCTGTACTGATAAATGTAACTCCCAGGATGATGCTGAAGCCAGCCATGCCGACCATGTTGAGGTAATCCTTTTTTCTTCCGACTCCGACCTCGTGCCGGTTAAAAGAATTCGCCCGCGCCGTTCGGAAAGTGAAAAATCTCATTCCTCTACTTATTTGAAGACACAGCAGGCGAAGCGCCCGTACAACCCGGCCTGATGGTCAGCAGATTCTATCCTCCGGTTTACGAGATACACACCAAACCGGAAGCGTCGCCCAGAGGTGACTTGTTCTCCTGAAAAATGTTATCCCTTAAAGGGTTTCTTCCGATGTCCTCTTAATTCGTCTGACCCGAATTATCAGGCCTCTACCAACTCTTCTGGCGGTTCATCAACCACACAACTGCCTCCGGCGAAAGTTCTTTGCAGGGTATGTAACTGCTGTCCATCGATTCGATTTACAACTGCCTTGGTTGATTTGCCTTAATCAATTACGAACATTGCAGCACCAAGGCTCGCTTGAGTAAGAAAGCGAAAACCCTTGACCCTACTACGGATGTTGATCCAGAAAAGACCCCGGAACAAACCCACGAAAATCCTGAAGTCGCCAAAGATAGCTCTGGCGAGTTGTACAAAGACGATCTGGCTGATCCGCGGAAGCTGAACGGAGGTCCAGATGGAAACTTCACAGCCTGCTCCACCAAACCCGCCGATAGAGCGAGTCGTAAATGTGATTGAACCGCCGAGCGAGTAAGCAAACATCAAGCCCAAAGAAGACCGCGAAAATAGCGATGTTATTGTAGCGAGCCTTTGGCTACGCTGCTCCTAGCCAACGGTCGCTTTAACAAAACATAGTGCCAAGGCGAGTCGGCCGCCGTGAGTAAAGATAAAGGAAAAACAGACACATCGACTTACGACAACTTCTCTGCCCAAGAACTGCACTCCGGGTTTACGAACCGGCTCTATACCAGCCGTGACTTTGAAGCTGGTGCAGTAAACCGGATGAAGGACCGCTATGAGGTAATGAATTATGTCTTTCACGTACTTTAGCTGTATAGTAGCCCCCAAGGGTCGGTTCAACTTAGCATAGCTAAACCGGGACTTAATTTACGTACCCAAATGGCAAACTGAGATCAATTAGCCATTAGCCCCAAGTGCCAAGGTGAATATGTATATTGAGCTTGGGACTTGATAATGAGACACCTAACATGCTTCCTTTGTTACGAGAATGAAATAGAGCGACAAAGCGTGCAACTCAAAGACCTGCGAGCCAATGCGGAGACTAAATAGCGAAAACCACTAAGGCCAAGGACGAATTGAGAACGACCTTGGCCACTATGGAACTGTTGAAGGAGTGGTATAAATCCGAGCAGGCCAAGCTGGGACACCGAGAAGGCCGGTTTGAAAAAAGCAGGCGGAAGAAGCGAAGCAGCCCTTAAACCGGTGGTGAAGAGCTTACGGACTCAAGCGCCAAGTGCATGCCATGACCTCTGCCGTCTTTGGTAAGAAACTATGCACTGACTATCTTAATTTTGTGATTTCCGCCGGTTTATCCTGAGTTGTCTTAACCGGTGCAGGCAAGCGTATTGCACATATGGGCTCGATGTGCGGAAGAAGCTCAAGGCCGCTTATACGCTGATTGAGCAGCTGTATACGGCGCCAATGAGTCATATGTGCTACATCATACGACAACACAAGCGCCGTCCCTGATCGGAGAAACCACGGACGGTTGTCCATGGTTAGGGGCAACGAAGAGTTGAAGCGATCCGCGGCTCGGGCTGGCACCTTCTTGGCTCGGCAGCGCCAAAGGCGTGGATAGCGATCTTGATCCGGCTGACATAGCCAAAGGTTTCCCGGTGCTCAAGAGAACGGTGAAGCCTTTGATAACGGCATACTGAAAGCGGATCACAAAGGAAATCGTTCATTGGCGAGTCAAGCTGGCGAGAAAGCCAACTGACGGTTCATCGCTCCTTTTATAGCGCCAACAACAAGCGGGTGGAGTTTGTCATCCACGAAGTGCGAGCCTTGTTCCCCAATCCGTAAGCACACTTATGCCCTCAGCGTTGATCCGGCTGGGCTGATAAGTGAAGAAGCATCTTCGGGCCTTAACCCGGATTGACTGGTCTACCAATGACTTCCGGGCTTTGGGTGAGGAAGAAGAAGAAGTTGAACCGGCGTCAGCGCCCCTCTACCTCACGTCAACCCGGTGAAGCGGCGTAATTAAATCAAGCCGGGTGGCGCCTCCAAGCTTCAAGGCATAACCCCACATGAAACGCCGGGCCTCAAAAGGCTTTGTAATAGGATAGTCGATGCTTTGTTTTGAACAATGCCGTTACAACCTCGGTCTGTAAACTTTTGCATGGCGGTCTTTGGATACTTTGGTTTTGAAGTAGTGAATCCTTCAACATATTTTGCCTGCAATCACAAATTCTTAAACCGCCATGGCGGCTTGCGCCTCTAGCGGATTGTGATGCCAATATATTTATATAAGAAAATATCGAGGTATACTGATCAAAATTTTGTGATACAAACATATACGCGATTAATCGGGCACGGTTGGCTTTAGCCAATCACGAAGTGGAGGCTTTATAAACCATCACCGTCAAAGGAGAACAATCCTGTGTGTATAATACCGATTTACCGTGTAAATCATGTAAGGCATGATAAGCCCCTGTTACTCCATAATGGGATGTTAACAGCAAAATCAAGCGGAACAATCAATCGCGGATTTAAAAATGGACCAAATTCTGAAAACTTGAATCCGGTTGAAAGAAGGTTTGTCGGTTTAAGAAAACAAACAAAAGCCAAATTATACGTATAAAAAACACATGGAAGCAAAAACAATGACAAAGACTGTTTGCAAGAAGAGGCTTTATTGAGTACGATCGGATGGGCGTTACCATGGTCGGACGGGACCAAGCTCCCTATAAGGTGTAGCGATGGTTCAAGTCAGCCAGTCCCCAAGCGACATCGTGGCATTACGCCCGATCAAGTGGCATTGCATTGGTTCGGGTTTGACCAAGCCCCCAAGTGATTCTATGGCCTTAGGCCGACCAAGAGGCGTGTTGGTTCGAGGCGTGACCATGTCCCCAAGTGATCTGGTGGCTTTCGCTTTGTCAAGAGGTGTTGCTTTGGTTCGTAGCCGACCAAGCCCCAACATGATATTGTGGCTTTCGCCTGCCAAGTGGTGTTGCATTGGTTCGGACACGACAAAGCACCCAAGTGACAAAAATTTCACAAAAGCAAGGCCAAGGGTTAAGCAGGAGGCCGCTTCACGACAGCATCTCCATGTACCCAAACCGGACTTTTATCTGAGCAGATACCCGCTTTGGCGAGGATCCGGTTTATTGCCTTTATTTATAATATATACATTGTCTTAATATGTACATAAGTGGAGCCAATGGCTCCAGGTATAATAAGGCCGAAGATGAGCTATGTTCCACGGCTGTTGGTCTCCTCCTCGGCGTGCGTGAGTCCTTTCGCTCTCGAACATCAATCGGATAGTAGGACCCGTTGTATAGATTGTTGCTGACCACAAAAGGCCCCTCCCAAGGTGGGGAGAGCTTGTGCATATCTTTACGGTCTTGAATGAGCCGCGGCACTAAGTCTCCTTCACGAAAGGTTCTGGTTTTAACCAGCCCGGCTGTGATACAAGCGAAGATCCTGCTTGGTAAACCGCCGAACGAGCAGCTGCCATATCGCGCTCTTCATCGGTCGATCCAAATCGTCTTGCCGTGCTGCCTCGCTATCTGCCTCAACATAAGCTGCCACTCGAGGCGAGTCGTGGCGGATATCGCTGGGAAGGACCGCCTCCGCTCCATAGACCATAAAGAGCGGCGTGTATCCGATTGGATCGGTTGGGGGTAGTATTTATACTCCATATCACCGATGGTAGCTCTTCCACCCAACAACCCGGCGTCCTCTCTAAAGGGACCATAAGTCGGGGTTTGATACCTTTCAAGATCTCTGATTAGCTCGTTCCGCTTGACCATTGGATTGCGGGTGGGCTACGGAAGAAACATCAAGCGGATGTGCTCTCGTTCACAAAATTCCTTCATAGCTCCTTTGGACAAATTGGTGCCATTGTCCGTGATGATCTTGTGTGGAAACCCAAACCGGAAAATCACCTTTTTGATGAACTGAACCGTCGTGGTCGCATCACACTTGCTAACAGGCTCTGCCTCAACCCACTTGGTAAATTTATCAACCGCCACCAACAGGTGGGTCTTTTTGTCCTTGGACCTTTTGAAAGGTCCAACCATATCCAACCCCCAAGTCGCATAAGCGGCCAAGTAATTGGAATCATCCTCAATTCTTGGGCTGGCACATGAAACACGCTTTGGAGAATTTTTGGCAACCATCACATCGTCGACGGACCCTCCGCATCGGCATGGGCAGTCAACCAATAGAAACCATGGCGAACGCTTTGGCCACCAAGGACTTTGAACCGGCGTGGTGACCACAATCCCTTCATGGATCTCTCGCAATATCTCACAGCCCTCTTGAGGGGACACACAGCTGAAACGCATACGACACCTTTGCAATGGTGCAACTTCGCCATTAACAATGGTCATAGATTTGAACCGCCGAACTATCTACAAGACCCAGCGTCTCATCTTACGGTAACTCGCCCGGTTCATGTATGCCAAATAAGGGGCGTCCAATCCGGAATGACATGCAGGGCCGCCACCAATTGAGCCTCCGGATCAGGGATAGCCAAATCAATTTCATCGGGAAGCTTAAGCGGCGGATTGTGCGATACATCAAGGAATACGTTAGGCGGGACGGTTTACGTTGAGAGCCCAGCCGGCTTAAAGCATCAGCCGCTTCATTCTTCCGACGATCCACATGGTCCACCTGATATCCTTTAAAATGTCCTGCAACAACATCCACCTCCCGACGATATGCAGCCATGAGTGGATCTTTGGAATCCCAAGTACCTGATACTTGCTAGGCCACCAAGTCCGAGTCACCAAAGCATTTAACCCGGCTGAGATTCATTTCCTTAGCCATCCGGAGACCATGGAGCAAAGCTTCATACTCAGCTGCATTGTTAGTACAAAGGGAACATTAGGCGGAGAAGCGTGAGAACTTGTCACCTCGCGGGGAAGTTAATACGACTCCAGCCCCGAGCCCTCCAATTGCTGGACCCATCAAAGTGGATGGTCCAATAGGTATGATCCGGCTTCACTTGAGCGCTTGCAACTCCGTCCAATCATTAATGAAATCCACAAGTGCACGAGATTTTACGGCCGTCGAGGCACATACCTTAAACCGTGCGGCCCAAGTTCTATAGCCCACTTAGCAATCCGGCGATCGCTTCCGGTTACGTATGATATCGCCCAAAGGGCAGGCGACCCTTTGTGATGGGGTGCCCTTGGAAATATTGCCTTAGCTTCCGACTTGCCATAAAACCCGTATACCAGCTTACGCCAATGCGGATATCTGCTTAGACTCAATGAGGACCTCGCTGATGTAATAAACCGGCCGTTGGACGGATACTCCTTCTGCCTCCTTCCGCTCCACCACGATAGCCACGCTAACTGCCACAGCATTAGCGACAACATATAACAGCAGCGGCTCTTTGTCAATAGAGGCGGCTAGAACGGCGGGTTGGCCAACCGCCGCTTCAAATCCTCAATGCTTCATCAGCCGCTGAACTCGAGACAAAGCTGATCCGTTTTCTTCAACATACGGTACAAAGGAATGGCCTTCTCGCCTGAGCGGCTGATAAACCGGCTTAAGCGCAGCAATCCGGCCTGCCAAGCGCTGGGCGTCATTGATGCGCTTCGGTTTAGCCAAGGAGGTGATAGCCGTAATTTTTTCTGGATTAACCGATCCCCTGTTGGACACGAGAAAACCCAATAACTTGCTCGCGGAACACCAAAACGCACTTGGCGGGTTGAGCATCATCTTGTACACCCGCAAGTTGTCAAAGGTTTCCTTTAGATCCTCAATCAAGGTTTCCTTCCTCCTTGACTTAACCACGATATCATCCACATAAACATACGCGTTACGGCCGATCTGTTCGTGCAAGCAACTCTGAGCATAGCGGCGATAAGTCGGCAGGCGCTCTTGAGTCCAAAAGGCATAGATACATAGCGAAGGCTCCAAAGGGGTGATAGCGCCGTCTTCTCCTGGTCCTTAACTGCCATCTTAATCTGATGATAACCGGAGTACGCATCCAAAAAGCTCAAGCGCTCACAACCCGCCGTCGCATCAATAATCTGGTCAATGCGGGGAGGCGAAGGATCTCTTTGGGACGGGCCTTGTTGAGATCTGTGTAATCCACACACATGCGCCAAGTGCCATTCTTCTTAAGAACCAACACGGATTGGCAAGCCACTCTGGATGAAAGACTTCGACGATAAACCCTGCTGCCAAGAGCCTAGCAACTTCTTCTCCGATGGCCTTGCGCCTTTCCTCGTTAAACCGGCGAAGAAACTGCTTTACCGGTTTGTATTTTGGGTCAACATTAAGAGTGTGCTCAGCGAGTTCCCTCGGTACACCTGGCATGTCAGAAGGCTTCCATGCAAAATGTCCCGATTCTCACGGATGAACTTCGATGGTAGCGCTTTCCTATTTAGGATCCAAGTTGGCAGCGATGGTGAACTGCTTGGACGAATCGCCGGGCACAAAATCAACAAGCTTCGCAGCCGCCGATTTGAACTTCAAGTCCGGATCATGCTCCGTAGTTGGCTTCTTCAAAGGGGTCATATCCATGGGATCAACATTGTCTTTATAATATTTTAGCTCTTGATGGCACAAACCGACTCTGCGTAAGCCGCATCACCTTCCTCGCACTCCAAAGCGATCCGGCTCCCATGAACCGTTATCGTTCCTTTGTGACCCGAATTTTCAGCTGTCGATAAACATAACGAGGTGGTGCCATAAACTTAGCATAAGCGGCCGCCCAAAGAGGGCGTGGTAAGGGCTTTGAATTTTCACCTCCTCAAATGTCAATGTTTACGATCCGAGTCATGTTCGTCCCCAAAGGTCACCTCCCGAGCTATCTTACCGACCGGGTACGCCGACTTGCCAGGCACCACTCCGTGAAACACTGTGCTGGATGGCCTAAGATGCCTATCCGTCAACCCCATACGTCGAAAGGTCTCATAGTACAGGATGTTGATGCTGCTTCCTCCATCCATAAGAACCTTGGTAAACTTGTACCCTCCTACCTGGGGTGCCACCACCAGGGCTAACTGACCTGGATTGTAAACCCGGGGAGGATGGTCCTCTCTGCTCCATACGATCGGTTGCTCGGACCAGCGTAGGTAATGTCTTGGCGCAGCAGTTCAACAACACCGACCGCCCGCTTACGAAGTTTTCGGTCTCGTCTGTCCAAGCTGGTGGTAAAGGCGTGGTAATCCACCGTTCAAGCTGCTTTGGGTTACTTTGATAACCCGACTACTGCTATTGTTGATTGTAGCCCCTTGGTTACGATTGTTACGACTGTTACGATTACTTTGATTATTACGATTGCCTTGCCGCCGGATTACCACGAATCACGGGCGGAATTTCCTCCACCGTAACCGGGCGGACCACGAACCGCCGCCGGGCCCTTGATCATAACGGAAAGAGTTGGAGTTTTGAACTCCTGCATAATGTAACAATCCTTCCAAAGGTGGTTACGCGGTGCCTCCTTCGTCCCATGCTTCGGACAAGGCTGATTCAATATGAAATTCAAACGATCCGGATTGTGACCGCCCCGGTTTGATTGCCTACCCCTGCGCCGCTGACCCTTGTCCTGCGCGTTGGTGTTGGCCACAAAGCCCATGTTGTCGTTCGCTTTACGCTTGTTCCCTCCATTGCATGCCGGATGATGCTGCTGGCCCCTGGAGTTGCCGTTCTGTTTTCCCTTCCCCACTTCATCATTCTCAGATTCGGGATCCTTGGTACTATCGGAATCAGCGTACTTTACGAAAACGCCCATTAGAGTGCCCATGTCATGGCAAAAACGCTTCATGCGGCCCAGCTTCAATTTCAATGGCTCGAACCGCAATTGGCTTCCAAGGTCAAGATCGCGGAATCAGGGTTGATCCGATGCGAAGAATGTAAAACTTCCGAAGCGGCGCACCCAACGGGTTGTGGATTCTCCCTCCGCTGGACACAAGCTGCTAAATCCACCACGGACATGGGCTGCTTACAGGTGTCTTTGAAATTTTGAATGAATCGGGTTATGGCGGGTCCACGAACTGATAGAGTTGGGCGGCAAATTTTTCAACCAAGTCCGGGCCGTTCCTTCCAACATCATTGTGAAGTACTTCGCACATGCGGCTTCATCCACATCTAGCATCTCCATGGCCATCTCATAGCTTTCTATCCATGCTTCTGGAGCCAAATCGGCAGTATAATTGGGCACCTTCGCGGCCCCTTGAAGTCCTTGGGCAAGCGCCGCGTTGCGTAAAGCGAGGGCGAGGCAAGGCACCCCAAAGAGCGAGACGTGACCTGGTTCGAAGATGGTCAGACGAACGGCGCGGCGGATGATCCTCTGCTTGCGCTGCTAACTCGGCCTCCCCTCGTGCCTGGCGCGGTCCACTACCACTTGAGCATCCTCAAAGCCGCCCGCGGATTGTTGCCTTGGCCGGACCACGCTGCGCATTGCTTGACACGGCGGTTAAATCGGACGCGTCGGCTATAGCTCCGGCTTGGGCGGGGGGTGGAGTGGATCCGATCCCGACTGTATGAATACGCTTCTTGCTGAGCCAGGGCCGTCCTAAGGAGCTCCTTAACCCGGCGTGTCTCTACCGCCTGTGGTGAATCGCCTTCAATTGGAATCACCTCCAACCGTGCCGCAGCCGCCACGAGGTTATCCATCGGGTTGGAGTAGTGACCTGGAGGTGTCTGCACGATGCAGGCGCACCGGTATGATGGCGAGGTAGATCTATCACACGGGCTGAACCGGTGCGGCCATCCCAGTGCTTCGGCGGTTTACCAACAGCGGCGGATTCTGGTCCGTGCCCACAGGGTATTGAAAAGCTCCCTTCCTCAAAAACTGAAGGTAAGCGGGACCTATACTTCCTTTTCATGACTTCTCGTGGCGGCGCTCTGGTCGGCTGAGCCTATAAGCCTGCGCATCCAGCGGCCCGTTCGCCGCCATCCTTTCGCGGCTGCCAGGTCCGCTTTAGCATTAGTGATCTGTTCCCTCACCTTTGCAATCTCTGCGTTGTGCAGGTCACGATCCGGCGGATTAGCTTCCGCCATGAGCACAGCCAATGCGTCAGCTCGACAAAACTTGAGCTGGCGGGCGCCTGAGGCCTCCTTCGGCTGCCATCACATTTGTTGAACCGGCGACCAGGGCGCCATGATCGAAGAGTGAAGCGCCGCTGCGTACCGACCATGAAGATCCCAACCCGGTTGGGTAGATCGAAGGGTCGGAATACTCTCACCGTCGGAACAGCCCTCGATCTGGCCATCTTGCAACTGGTATAGAGACTCGGTTTCTCCGGCCGGCGATTAAATCGCCAGAGTAGACAACAGTTTCGTCACGGATGCCGATCCGTCCTCGTAGCCTCCGTGGATGACCCCATGAAAACATGCACGACCGCGGTTTAGCGGGCAGGACTCTTCTTCGCCAGCTGAGCCGTCTCGGCGAGGTCGGTCAGACGTCGGCCAGGCCACGGCTCGCCGATCTTGCCGATGAACACGTGTATGCCGCCAAAGGGGACCCGGTACCCGTACTCAACCGAGCCGGCCTCGGGGCCCGATCCGCATCGTCGATGTAGAGCTTGCCGCCGCGACTCTTAGTCATCCGGCCTTTGCATAGCCTTGAGTCGCCGAACTTGCCCTCTAAGATCATCAAACCATCATGCGATAGCCCCACGGTGGGCGCCAAGCGTCGTGGAATTGTCACGGCAGATGTCCTCATGAAAGGACTTAGTCGTAGGGCCATCGTACGGGTTAACCTAGAGGGGTTAAAGCGGACACAAGACACGGGAATTATACTGGTTCGGCCCCTTCGATGAAGGTAAAAGCCTACGTCCAGTTGTGATGTGATTGATATGATTTCGGCGACTAGGGAGCAATAGCTTTGCCTTAGCCTCGAATTCTCTGTCCCCAACTCGCCGCCGGGTCGTCCCCTTATATACACGGGTTGACGCCCGACCGGTCTACAGAATCCCGATCCGGCTCATACAAGCGTCCGACTCGGTCTCTTCTTTCTTAACTTACAACACAAGTTACAATACTAAGGCGGTTTACATAAATGGACCTTAATTCGCCTCTGGGCTCCAGGCCTCCTCCGTGGGCCTGAATCATGGACGAGGGTAAACCGGCCCCTCCGGGGCGGTTCACGCTCAGTAGTTGTATCCCCAACAAGTACCCTCATCGATGGCGGAGCCGGCCTCAACGTGCTCTCTGTGGAGGCCTTCAGCCTCCTCCATGTGCCCCCAGAGCGGCTCCAGCCCAGCAAGCCTTTTTCGGGAGTCGGAGCCGGTTCCACCGCCTCGCTGGAACAAATTCGCCTCCCGGTGACCTGAGGCACCCGCGACAACTTCCGCATAGAGCTGATCGACTTCGACATCGCCCCCATCGGCCTTCCCTACAATGCCATCCTTGACTACCCGGCCTTGGCCCGGTTCATGGCAGCAACTCACCCGGCGTACAACCTCATGAAGATGCCCGGGAGCAGCGGCGTCCTTACCGTGTCAGAAACAGGAGATGCCGCTGCAGGCGCTCAAGCTTGTTTTCAAGGTGGCTCTGGCACGGCCCGCCAAAGACCGACGCCCGAGCCCAAGGGGGCTGCGCCGTCAATAAGAAGCAGCTATTCACTCAAAACAAAGGCGGAAACCAAGCAGGTACCCGGTCGGCGAGGGCGGGTCCAGACGCCACCTTCACCATAGGTGCAAACCTCGAACCCAAGCGGAGGAGGCCTTGGTGAAGTTCCTCTGGCATAAACAAGAAGGTGTTCGCATGGGGACCTGATCAGTTGGCGGGGGTCCCGAGGGGCGTGATTGAGCATCACCTCAACGTGTGCCCCAAAGTGCGCCCCGTGAAGGAGAAGGCGAGGCGACTGTCCACAGAGAAACAAGCTTTTATCGTCCAAGAGACCCGCAAGCTAGAGGCAGCAGGGGTTGTTCGCGAGGTCCGCTACCCGGATTGGCTGGCCAACCCAGTTGTCGTGCCAAAAAAGGGTGGAAAGGAACGTTTGTGTGATGACTTCACCAACCTCAACAAGGCTTGCCCACAAGATCCATTTCCGCTTCCTCGCATTGACCAGATCGTCGACTCCACCACTGAGTGTGACCTGTTGTGCTTCCTGGATGCCTTCTCAGGCTATCACCATATCAAGATGGCGGTAGAAGACGTGGAAAAAACGGCTTTCCTGACCCCGTGCGGAGTGTACTGCTGTACCTGCATGCCGTTTGGGTTGCGCAACGCAGGCGCGACCTTTCAGCGGCTGATGCACATCGCCCTGGGCCAACAGCTCGGGAGGAATGTTGAGGCGTACGTCGATGACAATGTAGTGAAGTCTCGGGAGACGAAAACCCTGATACAGGACTTGGAAGAAACCTTCACGAGCCTCGATAAAGTGGACCTGCGGCTCAACCCGGAGAAGTGCGTATTTGGAGACCCCTCGGGCAAGCTCCTGGGTTTCCTCGTGTCTCATAGGGGCATCGAGGCCAACCCTGAAAAGGTCAAAGCAGTTGAAGACATGAGCCCGCCAAAGACCCTCAGAGAAATGCAGAAACTCACCGGGTGCGTGTTGCGCTAGGGCGTTCATCTCCAAGCTGGGAGCTAGCCTTGCCCTTCTTCAAGCCAAGAAGAAGAAGGGCCCTTTGAATGGTGAAGAGGCCGACAAGGCATTCCAAGAACTCAAGAGGTACCTTACCAGCCCTCCGGTGATGGTAGCTCCGCATCCTCGGGAGCCTCTCGTGCTCTACCTCGCGGCCACCCCCTACTCCGCCAGCGCAGCCCTGGTAGCGGTTAGGGAGGAGCCTCAAGCCAAGGCCGCAACTGCTCTCCGGGCAGGAGCGAAGCAAAGCCAGGAGAGCCTCGCAAAGACCGCGGCCACGGCCAAACGGGATCAGCCGCAGCAGGAAAGCACGCTCGGAGCAGAAGAGGCCCCACCAACTGACAAGGCGTTGCAGGCTCCGCCGTCTCAGGAGGCACCCCAACCTGCGGAGGACGCGAACAGCACCAGCACTCACAGCCTCATCGAGCACCCCGTGTACTTCGTCAGCACGATGCTACGGGACGCGAGGGCGCGGTACCCCATGCCACAAAAACTCCTCCTCGCGCTATTGGTAGCCTCACGCAAGCTGCGGCACTACTTCCAAGGTCATCCCATCAAGGTCGTCTCAGCATACCCTCTGGAGAGGGTGCTCATGAGCCCCAACTCAGCTGGAAGAGTCGCTAAGTGGAACATCGAACTGCAAGCGTTTCACCTAGAATTCAGCACAACCAGAGTCATCAAGGGGGCCGCATTGGCAAATTTCGTGGCAGAATGGATGGAGGCACCCGACCTCGAAGCAGGCGAAGACCGATCGCTTTCTCCGGGGAGCGAGGCACCGGACGGCTGGGTCATGTACTTCGACGGGGCATTCTCCCGACATGGCGCTGGGGCGTGCTGATGCTCGTATCCCCTACTCGGGACAAGCTCTATTACGCCATGCAGCTCTGTTTCCAAAGACGGGAAAAGGTCTCCAACAACACGGCCAGAATATGAAGGCACGATAGCCGGCACGAGAGCCTTGATCGCTTTGGGGGTAAAGCGCCTCATCATCAAGGGCGATTCACAACTCCTCGACAACTTCTCCAACAAGATATACGAGCCGAAGGACGAGCACATGGAAACCTACATCGCGGAGGTTCCCAGAATGGAGAAACGGTTCTGGGGGCTGGAGCTGCAGCATGTGCCTCGCGGCACCAATCAAGAGGCGGATGACATCGCCAAGAGGGCGTCCAGGCGGCTGCCTCAGGAGCCTGGCGTCTTTGAAGAGCGACTCTTCAGGCCCTCGGCGGCACCACCACTATCAAGCGCGGCGCAACCTCGGGAGGAGCATCCCCAGCCGCCTGCCTCGGGAGCCCCGGTCTGCGGCCCGGCATCAGGGGCACGCCTGCTCCTGGTGTTGGAGCCTCAGGAAGGGTGCTGGATCATGGAGCTCAAGAGCTACTTGACGCGGGGACCCTGCCGGAGAAGGAGGAGGAGGCGGAGCGTGTGGCGTGGCAAGCCACGGCCTACTTTATCAGGGATGGAGAGCTTTACTGGAGGCGACCGAATGACGTGTCCCTATGCTGCATTTCCAGAGAGCAAGGGAAGGAATTGCTGGAAGACATACACGGCGGAGACTGTGGGCATCACTCATCGTCACGGAACCTTGTTGGCAAGGCGTTCATGATGGGTTCTCTTGGCCCACGGCACTCAAATGACTTCTTGTTGAGCTGGTAAAGGCTTGCGAGGCATGCCAATTTCACGCCAAGCAGATCCATCAGCCGGCGGGAGGTCTACAAACTTTACCCCTCTCATGGCCATTCGCAGTTTGGGGGCTGGACATTCTAGGCCCGTTCCCTCGGGCGCCAGGGGGCTATCGCTACCTCTACGTCGCCGTGGACAAGTTCACCAAGTGGGCTGAGGTGGAAGCTGTCCGCACCATCCCAGCGGGCTCTGCGGTCAAGTTCATCAGGGGCCTCGTGAGCCGGTTTGGGGTGCCTAACCGCATCATCACCGACAACGGTTCGCAGTTCACCAGCAATCTCTTCAAAACGTATTGTGCTAACCTTGGAACACAGATATGCTACGCTTCGGTGGTGCACCCCCGGAGTAACGGCCAGGCCCAGCGAGCCAACGTGGAGGTACTGAAGGGCCTCAAAACCAGGACCTTCAAGAAGAAGCTGGAGGCCTGCGGCAGGGGCTGGCACGACGAGCTCCAGTCCGGCACTGTGGTCCATCCGCACGACCGCGGCCAAGCCGACTGGCGACACCCCGTTCTTCCTCGTCTACGGAGCAGAAGCCGTCCTCCCTCACGAGGTCAGGCGTCGCTCCGCACGGGTCCTGGCGTTCAATGAGGCGCAGCAGGACGCCATGCAAGGGATGGATCTCGTGCTGGGGGAGGAACATCGTCGAGAGCCCGCGGTGCGAGCGCAAGGTATCAACAGGCGCTACGACGATACCACTGCCGCAACATCCGCTCCAGGACTCTTGAGGTAGGGGACCTCGTGCTCAGACGGGTCCTCTCCAGGGAAGGGTTGCACAAGCTCTCTCCCATGTGAGAGGGCCCGTTCAAGGTTTTTCATGTTTCCAGGCCCGGCCAGACGCTTGGAGACTCCGGAGGGGGTGCCCATCCCGAACGCGTGGAACATCCAGCATCTCCGGAAGTTCTACCCTTGAAGAAAGGCCTGGAGCCTGTGAAGAAGGAAAACGCCTGTGAAGCTCATTTTCCCGAGAAAGGCCCAGAGCCTGTGAAGAAGGCAAACGCCTGTGAAGCTCATTTTCTCGAGAAAGGCCCGGAGCCTGTGAAGAAGGCAAACGCCTGTGAAGCTCATTTTTCCGAGAAAGGCCCGGAGCCTGTGAAGAAGGCAAACACCTCTGAAGCTCATTTTTCTGAGACAGGCATGGAGCCTGTGAAGAAGGCAAACACGTGTGAAGCTCATTTCCCCGAGAAAGGCCCGAAGCCTGTGAAGAAGGCCCAGTGCCTGTGAAGCTCGCTGCCCCGTGACACTCTCACGTAATAATGAGTGGGGCTGTACATTCCGCGGAGTCTCCGGAGAGCCGCCCTCGGGCCTCGAGGGCTCCCTCCCACGCAAAGTGGCAGCACTTAGCTCCGCGATGGTGAGAAGATGTCGAAGACTAGATTAGGTGCCGGACGTGGCTTTTTCATTTGCTTTCTGCAGTTGTCTTGTTCGTTCCTATTTGAAGTTTTATTGAAGTTGTTGCCGTCCTTGGTTTGTGACTCTTCGTCTTTTTCGCTCACTTGCCTCTTTTTCTCTCACGCAAGTCTCGCGAGGGAGCAGCGCGGGCACCCTCGCGAGTGTTTTCTGCCTTTGTCATTTGAAGCTCTCCTATCCGGGTCCACTACGGGAGCACCCCTCCCAGTCCGTGCCCCACGGGCATCGCGATGCAAACACAGGACCTGGGTCGGTCGCCTCCACAACCGAGGCCAGAAGCTACCCCCCTGACTAATCCTTGCAGGACATGAAGCGTTCGACGAGGCCCCGGCCTCGGGAAGCGAAGACCGCGACAGGTCCCCCCGAGCTAAGTAATTCCTGCACGCGGGCATGCGGCACAAAAGCACAGGACAGAAATAGCGGAAACAACATGGTAATTAACAGCAACAGTTCAGCACGCCCCCACGGGGCCCTACACTACTTTCTCTTTGCGCAGGAAAGGGAGAAAAACAAAATAAGCACGGCTTGCTCGGCACCAACTCGCGGCGAAGGCTCATACCGCCTCCGGAGCTCAGTTGGACTCCTCCTCGCGCTTCACGGAGGGGCGACGGCGGGCTGACCCGCTACCTCCCTCCAGGCGGGCGCGACGGCACGGGGGCTGGTCGCGGCCACCGCTGGAGGAGCTGATGTCCGAAGGAGAACCACCGAAGCTCGACGAGCCCCGAGCACCGCCGACCACGCGCCTGCTGTCATCTTCATCCCGATCATCATCGGGGCTGGGTACACGGCCGCGGTCATCGTCTTCGGGGCAGCACCCGGCACGGGACCGTCATCTCCAAACACCCTCACATAGAGGGTGGTGTCGCCGTCGAACTTGAAGTGCAGGGTGCACCGCCCGGCTCGAACGCAGCGGGCAAATGTTTGCCACCGCGGTCGTGCCCACATTCAAAGATGTGAGACCTCCAGCGAAGCCCAGGAGGCCCTGCTGCAACAACCGTCCGCCTGAAGCCAGAGGCCGCCTGGAGCGCCGACCGTAAGTTCACCCAGAAAGAAGCGGGGAAGCTAGAGCCAGGTGCTGGTCGGCTCCACCGACCACACGACGAACTCCGGCAGCACCTCCGCCGAGTGGAAGCGCGGCCTAGGGGGTCGCGCAGTCACGGCACGCCCCCCATCGACAACCTGGCGCCCATCGCCGCGCAGGGGATCGCATCCACGACCACGGGAAGCCGCTACGGGAGCCACAGGATGCTTGCGAGGACGACCTCGACCGCGCTTGGCCGGGGGAGAGCCAAGCCCAACCTGGCGGGCCTTCCCCTTCTCCGCGGCCAAGAACCTCTTCGACGGAGCCATGGAGAGAAAGGAGTAGCAAGAGGGGATGGACTGGAAGGGCTTGCGCCGTTCGTGCCTTATAGCCGGAGGAGGCCAACCATCGGCCTCCACGATCACAGGTAATCATGACCCATTTCTGCGTGCAGGGACTTGTCAAGTCATGCAGTCGCCGAGGGATCGTGGGGAAGCGGAGACGCCCACGACCAATCAATCGCCATGCGGCACCCAAGGCCGCAGGCTATTAGGGCCTGCGGCGCTTCGCACTTGCCCCTTCGCTTCTCGTCTAAGCCAAGTCCGGGCGCGCCTTGGGCCCGGGGGCTACTGTCGGCATTCTGGAAACGGGGGTCCCCAGACTTGCCTGCCTGCGGCCTGTGGCGTGGCTCGAGTGGGGGCCCAGCGCGGCCCAGCTTCATCAGCTCAAGCTCAAGACCCTCGCGAGGGGCCAAGCCTCGCGGGGCGGACGACAGGAACCTTCCTCAGGAGCAGCCTCGTCAGGAAGGCTCACGAGGAGGCGGAGAGATCAAGGCAGGGTACCTCATGAGGGTGCCCCGTGACGCAGGCCATGACGATCGAGATCGGTGAGGCGCCAGCGGGCGCCGACTGCGTGATGTCCTTGTTTCCCCTTTGGTGCAAAGGAGGCAAGCACGAGCCAAGGCATCGAGCAAAGGTTACCGCTTGGTGCAACAAGACCAAGACCAACAGAGCGGTAGGGGCCGGAGGTCATTGTGGAGCCAGTGACAGCGTCACCTTGAGCCTTTGGCAGAAGACCAACTTTAGTCAGGATAAGTGTACTAGATGTTCCCCTTCAAAATGGCCAATTGTTGGCGCCCTCCCCGCTCATTTTTTGGGAAGAGGCCCAGGGCCTCCCTCTATAAATAGGACTAGCCACCACAGAGAGAGGGGGAGGAGATATTCACCAGAGAGAGAGGCGATTGAACTCACCCAAGCAGTTCATCGCACCAGCTCAAGAACAGCCCCTTGCGAGGTTGTGCTTCCTTTGTACTGTTCATCATCAGCCCCTGAGGCAATCTACCACACCACACACTGGAGTAGGGCATTACACCACAACGGTGGCCCGAACCAGTATAAACCCTGTGTCTCTTGTGTTGTTCATCGTTTCTAGTTTAGATCCCTCGCGAACCATTCACGCGTGAGCTGGTAGGAGAAAGATCTCCGTGCACACCCCAATGTTCGAACCTCAAGGGTCTGCCGGAACCCGAAATCCGACAATAATATTCCACGAGTCTAGTTCGCCGACAACTTTTTGCAACATGACATCACGACCACCCGGTCATAATTTTGAACTGTTTTTCGTCTGCCGCTCCATGTTTCGAGACGCGGTTGCCATTGGCACGTCTTGTCGAAGCAGAGATCGTGTCCCCTAATTGTGGGATTCTCATCAATACGGGCGTGGGTAACACAACCGTGCCGTTTACACAACCCTTGGGAATAGGCGAGTTTTAAGGCGAGTGGGGAGGCATTCGATATTTACCGCCTTTACAAGGAGATAAAGATTCCCTTTGTTCACCCGCGCCCTCTCTTCCTCTCTGTCCTTCCATTCTCAAGATCCAGCGCCCAAGTTCCCATCTTCTTTTCCATTCCGAGCAAACACCCAACCATGTCTGGATCCAGAGGTCAGGGCAAGTGGATGGCCTCCTTCATCAAGGAGAAGGACATCACCGAGCTTCGGGAGGCCGGGTATCTTGCGAAAGAGATCACCCACCGGCTCCCGGCCAAGGGACAAGTCGTCCCCACTCCAAAACCCAACGAGAGGGTGGTGTTCCTCCCTCATTTCGTCCACGGGCTAGGTTTCCACTCCACCCTTTTGTCCGCGGGCTGATGTTCTATTACGGGCTAGATTTCCATGATCTAGCCCCGAACTCCTTCCTCAACATCTCGGCTTTCATTGTCGTGTGTGAGGCCTTTCTCCGCATCCAGCCCCACTTCGGATTATGGCTCAAAATCTTCAACGTGAAGCTGAAGGTGGTGGATGGCCAACACGGGGAGTGCGGGGGAGCCATGGTGAGCAAGATGCCCAAAGTCACATGGCCCCAAGGCACGTTCGTGGAGACTGTCAAGGAGTGGCAGAAGCTGTGGTTTTATATCACAGAGCCATGCAGTGCCACTTGGGCCGCCGCTCCTGAATTTAAGTCCGGGGCTCCAATGCGGCTGACCTCCTGGATGGAGAAAGGCCCAAATTGGTCTTCGTCGGATGAGATGCTGGCGTTGCAGACGCGCGTTCAAAGCATGGTGACCAAGAACATCAAGCTCGTCGATGTGATCCAGGTTATGCTAGTTCGCCAGATCCTCCCTTTCCAACGCCGAACTTCCCCTTTATGGGAATTCGATCCGGAGAAGCACCAGACCTTGGTGAGGCTCTTCGGCACCAGTCACGAAGACGCCTGGAAGCTTTTCTTCAAAGGCGATGAGAAGCTGCCTGCCATTGAGTTGGATAGTGGGCACGATCTTGCCCACCCCGCCAGCGCAGTAAGTCCTCCACATCTTACACTACAAAAAAAATACACTTCCGTGATGATACGTGTTTGTCACAGTAGGTCACGTTTTCTGTCATGCATGTACATCCATGACAAATTTATGACAGAATCAAGATAGTCATACATGTCTTTGTCGTAGAAGTGTTCCATGACATTACCAAAATTATCATCACGGAAGTGTCCACTTCCATGACGATAAATCGCGCGTCACAGAAGTGCTTTCATCAACGTGACCGACACGTGGCATCCACTGTAATGGAACGCCGTTAAGCTATCGGGTTTGGTTTTGGATCAGCCCCGACCAATGGGGATTTTCCACGTGTAAAATCATCATTGGCTAGAGGAAACACATGTCGGCTCACCGTTCGGACAGATGTCATCCACTCATTGGACATGAGGTGCCTACGATAGGTCGACACGTGGCACGGTCCAACAGTGGCCCATTCCGGTGAAAAGGCCGGCCCGTTTGACTTGGTCAAAAGGTGGCGGGCCAGCCCACGGCAAGCCTGTTAACGGCATGTTCGCATATAGCCCATTTACAGCCCGCTAACCCAGGGCCCGTTTACGGCCTATCCAAATTAGGCCCAGTAGCGTCATCTGGGCCGTCCAATATAATTCCAGCCCGTTAAAATTTCCGACCCATGTATGACCTATGACGTCTTTTGCCCATATGAGGCCCTTAGTAAACCTCGGCCCATTAACGGACCGTGATAAAACTGGCCCGTAATGAACAGTGTATCACTTTATACCCATTAATGGCCCATTATTCTGTTGGGCCGTTTCCAGCCCATGTTATCTTTCGGCCTTCTCAGGGCCCATTTATTCTTGGGCTCATTTCCAGCATTCGATTACTTTTGGCCCGTTACTGTCATTTTCTGCTTGTGGGCCAAATACAACCCGTGGTTACAATTGGCCCGTTTGTGGCCCGTTAATACGTTGGGCCTTTTTCATAGCATCATCAAATACGGCCTATTAACCGGCCCGTTATGGTCGGCCCATGAACGGACGATTTCAACTCTAGCCCATTTACGGCCATAATGTGGTCTGTTATTGGCCCATGTTTGGCCAACCGATCATATGGCCCGTAGAAGGCCCATTGTGTCTATGCCCCGTAGAAGGCCCATTGTTTCTATGGCCCTTAGAAGGCCCATTGTTTCTACGGCCCTTAGAAGGCCCATTGTTTCTATGGCCCGAAGGAGGCCCATGTTAACTACAGTAAATATGTTTGTGATTTATGACCTCACCTAGTCTTTTACACCCACACATTGGTCTTCTCTTTATAAGTGTACCACTAACTTTCTCTCGTGCATGCATGCACACACACTACCAGTCGGCATTATCCATCGCACACATGCAATCTTTTTCTTCAAATCAGTCTCCCATGAAGGCACACACACACATCCCCCTCTCCATCATATCGGGCATTCTTTATCTCTCACGTGCATGCGCAACGATCGATGTTCTATGTGTATGTGTGTGTGTATAGCTAGGTCTTTCATAGTTTTCCACATAAACCGATCAATCTATATCCAGTGAGGTCTCACCCTCTTTCCCACGTCCACATCGATCAATCTATACCTCTCTATATAGGATTACATATATAGCTAATACACCCACATTAATTATATATCCAATGCCCCCCTCTCATCATCTATGCCTTCCGCTTCATCTCTCAGACACGCGCACAATGGCGAAGATAGGGGGCAGCAACGGCCCTGCCCCCTAACATCACTATATATCGAGGCTAATATGAATGTGATCATTAGACAATTGCTCGTAAAATGGTTTAAGTTGATGAATTTGCCCTCCTCGTAAAGGATTAGCAACGCTTGGCCCCTAGCTCATGGGGCATTTTTCATGGCTCCGCCACTGCGCGCAACAGTGCATGTTCTCGCCCCCTCTCTCTAAATGTCGATCTCGCAGTTGTGCACTCCTTCATAGTCTCCCTCGACTCGGCCCCTTGCACCATCTTCTAGCCCCCACCAGATTTTGCCACATGTACAATCTAGTAGACTACATGGTTGAACTTAAGCATAATGCACAAATCTCAAAACAACAGTGGTTCTCCTTTGTTCTACAATCTTCCGTATCATAACTGCCCAAACTTTTTTCTAGTTGAATTGCCATTATTTGTTTTTACTTTATGCTTTACAACGCACAATTCCATGAATCATAAAATAGATTAAGGGCTTCTTTGATTCAAAGGATTCTCGAAGGAATTTTGGAGGATTCTGATCCTTAGGAATTTTTCCTATCTTGGTTGTTTGATTCGTAGGATTGTAAACCGTAGGAATTTTTCTATATGATTCATTTGCACTAGATTTCATAGGAAACATCTCATCCACTCAAACCTCTTTGAAATAATTCTGCGTTTTTTCTATGCACAATCAAACACTCGTACCATCCTGTAGGATTCAAGACGACATTCCACTCTAATCCCATGTTCTTCCTATTCCCGCATTTTGGAAATCCTAAGAATCAAAGAGGCCCTAGGTTTTTTATTAAAACTAATTGATTTTGAATAGATGAACTATAAGAATTAAACGAAGGTCTACATCAGGCATATATGACTCAGAGCTTACATGCTACAGTGTGGTATTTATTCATAATTTGGTTGCAAAATCTGATGCGTGCAATGCATGTGTACCTTACTAGTACTTCGAGTATGTGCAAAACACAATGCAAGCTACACAGTGTCTCTCTTACAGTTCATGAAGCCACATGGCACATGTGGAGGCGTTGTCGCGACATCCTTGTGTGGATTGATCACGGTGACGTGCTTCTTTGGTTCCGGAAAGAATGTACTCGTCCTCCCCGAGCAAGACCGGCAAGACATGCACGAAGCGAAGATGTGCACGCACGCCACGCACGCACTCATTCCCTCGCACACACACGCGGGTACACGGACAGGCGCAATTCTATACCAAGATCCACCCCATGTGATAATTTGACGCGTGTAAAGTCCTTCACTTCATTGATGGTCAATTAATACAGCGCATGCAAATTCAGTGGACGTGAGGGCGGAAGAAAGACATTACTACTCCATCATGCGCATGTAGTAGTTAAATCATGGGTTGCTAGTAGTACTTCCATTGGTCTCCTTCGTATTTTGTGCCAATTTTGATAGTAACATAATATTTACGCATCCGAGCAAAGTGTAGTCTACTTGAAATTTATGTTCCACTAAACTCATCGGGGGCCGTTTCGGGCCTCGAAACCAAAAACCATCAATTAATCTTTACCTTGTTCCCATCACATTCAAAAGTACTAGTGCTACAATTAAGTGCAAGCATGCTCACACCTACCAGTACATACCAAACCTGAACGTGTTCCCACTATGCAGGTTTTAGTACTAGTGCTAGTACCTAGGTTATAAAAGGGGAACTACCTAACCGAAAATTACTCTACCTTCCTCCTATAAGTCCTCCTTCGTTCGTCCTTGCCATGGCCGGTGTGCAGAGCTCTAGGTCGAGAACTACTCGTAACAAGGGAGGGGCAACCAAGGCTACGGAAAAAAAAGAGGGCTCGCCGCCACGCAGATACCTCGAAAGATCTCTCACGGGCAGGCGATGGCTCCCAGGAGCGCCCTAGACGCGGAGGCAAACATGCCGAGCTGGCAGCGCTGAAGTCATTATCCTTCGACGGCATGCCCGATCAGCTCAATAAGCACCTCAATAAGCAGAAGGAGTTCATCCACGGCTTGGTGGAGTGGCTGAAGGAGAGCCTCGACGACATGCCCGCTGAGCTCAATGAGCAGGGGGAGTTGACCGCCAGCTTGGTGATTCTCCTGAAGAAGAGCATTGCCTCAGAGAAGAAGGTGACCGGCGAAATCCTATAACTTCAGGAGGACAAGGCGAAGCTCTGCCACGAGCTCGACCTGCTGAAGGAGGAGAACGCCGGCTGGAAGAAGCTGCAAGATGTTGCAGGCCCTCGTCATGGAACAGAAGGAGGAGTTGGCAAAGCTCCACATCGAGCACCCGACTACTGTGAAGGTACGTAGTGCGGCTGTGCAACAGATGATGAAGGCTCGCGTCAAGAAATCCCGCGTCATGGACACAATGATGAAGATGGCGGAGGAGACGCGCAAGGAGATGGAGGTCGTGGAGGCGATGAAGAAGCAGTTATGACTCCGCGGCCAGCAACCCTTCATGTAGTGAGAGCAGCGGCCCAGACTTGTGTGTGTCTTCCTTCTTGTTTTGGGGGTGATAATCCTCCTTCTTCTTTTGCTCATGTGTTTCTTATTTTGCTTCGAGTGTTTCGCCGCACGTGTCACCTTCTCTGCGAGGCATGAAAAGAACAATGCTAAAAATGAGATGACTAGAAAATTAGACCATTCTTTATCGCCAATAGAACAATGCCTCTTTCTAGTAATATATAATAACAGTAGAGAGTAGAGGATATGGCACTGGGGTGCCGTGTTTCATGCTCCTCCGTCGTACTCCAATGGAAAACTTGAGTATACCGCACGGTTCTTTGCTCCTCCTCAGGTCGTCGGCACATTTATACGAGTAGTCAAATCACAAGGCCCCGCCTTCCAGCAGTAATGAGCCGTCAAATCACAAAGGCCCTGGACTCTCGTAAAAAGGACCAAGCTAGACTGCCCCGCCTTCTAGCCTTTAAAAAATTGTATACATTTGTACAGTAGTAGTATCGATGGATTGCTCCATGGAGCAAAACTAACAAGATGTAATTAAAGAAAAAAGGTGGTACATATAGAGAGCGCTCGTCGCCAAATTATGCATATACTATATGACACTACCCACTATGAAGGTACTAGTAACATAGACTAGTAACTAGTCTATGCTACTCTCCACTATGACCAGCCAAAGTCGAGGCGCGGATACCAACGAGGGCCTGGTTGTGTCTATACTTGGACAACTCACATGACTGCATGTGCACCAGGCAGACGAAGCTTGTGTCGTGTTGGTGTCGTGTGCAGCCCGCACATTAACCAAAACCTCGTGCCTCCATCTTAGCCTCTGCGTTTTAAACTTCTCAATCTCAAGGCCAAGGAGCAACGTGAAACCTATAATAGAGCCAATCGGATGGTCGAGAATACTACAATTCGTAGCTATAGATGCGTGTGTGAGAGAGGACGAGTGCGTGCGTGCACCTCTTCTCAGAGTACAAGTGTATGTGGGTGGCATCGACCTAGGGAGCAGTGATGGTGCGTGCGAGAAGTCCCGAGAGATAGGTGTAATGCGTCTGGAAAAAAGACTAGTCTAGAGCTCGCCACGAGGCTATTCCTGTCGAACGCCAAGCGTAAGATATGTATCCGACGGTACCAGTTTTTGCACGTACACAGCAATAGAAAAAGAACTAGTACCATGGCATATGCTATACCACGGCCGAGAAAACATGCCGACGTTACGCTATCCGGGAATAGTGTCACACTTCGAAACTAGAACCGTCAATAAATTTTGAGCATGTCTCGTCACATTTCAAATTACTACTACTACCACGCTATATTTAATTGCAAACCGGTTCACACTGATCACAACCTAAACGGTTTCCCACTTAGGAGATTACTAGTAGTACTCGGTTATAAATAGTACTATGCTAAGATGACTGCACATTCCTCCTCAACTCCTCATCCACAAAAATCAATCAAGTCAATCAAGCCATGGCCAGCGTGAGTTCTGGGTCGAGAGATTTCCACCAGGGAGAGGTGAGCATGGAAGAGGAAGCACGAGAGATGTCCCACCTCACTGCGAAAGTAGCCGACATGTCCAGCCACGCAGCAGTAGCAGCATAGAGGTCCCGCCGCGCCGCTGAAGCAGCATAGAGGTCCCGCCGCGCCGTTGATGTAGCAGACTGGTCCGGCCACGCCGCGGAAGCAGCAGAGATGTCCCGCCACGCCGCCGAAGCAGCACGGAGGTCCCTCCGCGCCAAGGGCCTGGGAAAATTTCTCGCGGGCAGGCGAGGACTCTTACAGGCGCATGCGTGCGATGGTCCATAGCCAGATGGATCAGATCTCCGGCTGGGCGAGGTTGCAGGACGAGGCTATCAGCGTCATCCAGCAACTAGGGGAGGGCAATGCGAAGCTCCGGGGCGAGCACGGCCTGCTGAGGGTGAAGATCGCCGGAAGGGCGAAGCAGGCGGAGGAGACCGCTGCCTTGTTGCAGAGGACGAACGTCATCATCAAGAAACTTATGGACGAGAATGCCATGCTCCGCATCGAGCGCAACAGGCTGGTCGAGGAATCCGTGGATGTTGCCAAGCAGCATATTAAGGACATGAAACTGGTGAAAGAGATCATCGCCCGCCGCGAGAACTAGTCTCCGCTACCTGCAGCGGATAAAGAAAGTAGAGATCAGCGAGCCAGATTGTTGAATGCGTCTTCCTTCTTCTTTTGCCCTTGTGTATTTTGGGCGTAGCCACATGTGGCTTTTTAATTATCTTCCTAATTATGTAAGACAATTATTATCCACTCTCGTCATCCTTATATATATTCATCAGTCTTTCTATAAGTCGCAGTAGATGCTATATAGGTCCGTCGGATCTTACATCAAGATCTATGCAAAATTTTCTTTTCAGATTTTGTTTTTTCTCTCTTAAATCTCAGTCGAGTGAGACATTTCCACGCCATTAAACAGAGGCTCGGGCGCCATTAATGGAGACCTTGGGAGAGAGGTGGACGGCAGATGGAGGTCAAAGGGCTCTCATCCCAATAAGCACGCGCAGGGGTCTGATCGCACGCCTCCCGTACTCAAATAGCTGCCCTGCATGGCGCCTCCTAGCTAATAAAAAAGGGGACGCATGGCGGCATGTAAATGGTAAATAGAACTCGCATGGTTTCAATAATACTTGTGTTTCCGATTGCAACGTGACATCACTTGTTCCAAAATGACTTTGTTGATTGTTAATGTGTGCACCTTCGCAAATCAGACAGCAAAATTACCACAACATGTTGGTGCCATGTCATGACACCAAGCCAAGTTTCATGATTTTCATTTCGGATTTACAGGAATTAAAAAACCAAGTTCCAGCCGAGCCATGATGCCCAAATGTTTGAATTTCATTCCCATTTCTGGCATGGGACCTAGAAATTTACCCGAGGACACACATGTGATTTTTCAACCAGCTTTGGTGCACTGGAGCATGTGCTTGTATTTAAAATTTGAATTATGCACACAAAGGTGACACGTTCCCTCTCAGAACCACGAGCGTTCTTGAGAGAAGCTCCGGTTTGCAAAAAGCATATACCAAAACTTGTTCCTATTCTGCAATTTTTTTACCACGGCATGGTAGTACCATGACATGACACCATGCCAAGTTTCATGATTTTCAGGCGTGTTTTGGATTTACAAGAATTTTAAAACCAAGCTTCTCAATGTTCTCGGCTGAACCACGATGCCCAGATGTTTGAATTTCATTCCCATTACTTGCATGGGACCTAGAAATTAACCCGAGGACACACATGTGATTTTTCAATCAACTTTCGTGCACGGGAGCATGTGCTTGTAGTTGAAATTTGAATTATGCACACTAAATGACCAGAAACTCAATTAATGTATAAAAAAGGCCAAACGAAGCCGGAATAATTCCAAAATTTAACAGGGCACTCATATAGTTCCATGTTGCCTCTTTAAAGAAAATCTGGGGGGCGGCAGCATATATTGTTTCGCACACAAAGGTATAAAGAAATAAAGAAATAAAGAAATTAGCATATCTATTTAATTCTTGGGTTCTTATTATTTATGCCACTAGTTGTGTATCACTACTCAGTTTTGCCATTCGAAGTTACAACTACTCAAAAAATGCCATCGATCCATGAGATGCCTGCTCAAAAATGCAATTAGATATCTAAAAATGCCATCGTTAAGTTAGATGTTTGCTCAGAAATGCCATTAGACATTGTTATTTTCACGTCAAACCCGTTGACCATTGTTACATGACAAAAATAAGCTGATTCTCACAATGATAAGTTAATGGTGTCCAGCACAACACACCCCTCAAATAAAACTAAGAACCCTGGAATTCTTTGACAAAACTAAGCACCCTGAGATTCTTTGACAACTAAACTGCTGGCTATATGATGTTGGCCATATATATTGTACATATATAATGTCAAGAAATGATTGGTAGTACTATACCAACTAAAAGATGAAATGTACAAAATATAACGAGAAGAAACATAACATAGTTCTGCTGGGGGCTCAGCACAACACACCTCTCAAATAAAACTAAGCACACCAGAAATTAAACAAGCAACTAATCTGGTAGACACTGCATTAGAACCACCATGAACAACGACACTGCCACCTTACTCGGAGTCCTCGTCCACGTCCTCGACTTCGTCCTTGTCCCTCTTCCTCTTGGGAGATACTTCTTTGCTTGAACAACACACTTGGCTCTTGTGCTTCATCCAACCCTTGTAGATATGGAAACAAAGGTAGCCATCCATTGTAGCGTAGTGGATGTGGTCTATATCTAGTACATTCCACTGCCATGCATGACGATGAAACATGTATGGAGGTTTCTCTAGTTTACAGTACGAAGGATGAACCATGGCTTCTGCCAGGGTCAACATTGAAGGCTGAGAGGAGGACACCAGGCTTGCCTTCTGGAGATCGAAGGGCTGGCCTACAATGAGGCATGTCCGACCCAGGATTTCCTTGTCGTTCCTAATGTCTACAATAACGAATTTGACTCGTCCGCCCTTGAGGAACTTCTTAAATTCCTCGCACTCAACGTCGGCATGGCATATGTGGTAGACCAAGCATAAGTCATGCACGCAAACCTGGATCACAGTGGGCTTCTTCTTCTCTGCCTCCTTTAGTTTCTTCTCGCTTCCCAGGACTATGGTGTACTCAACATCTAGCCTAGCGACCCACTCATCATTTGAGTTTTCGAACATGCGTTTGAAGCGAGCAAGGCATTCTTTCAACGTTGCGGAAGAACGGGTGTAGATGACGTCGAACTCATCACTGGTGATGGTTCTAACCTTGTACTCACCTCCAATCATGGAGATTTGGGACGCCATGGATTTGGGAGGAGGGTTAGGATTAGTGGAACTGCCATAATGTGAAAGGACGGGACGACTAGGAGCGGTTTATCGATTGTAAAAATGTTGAGTGGGGGGCGCGTGCGAATGGCAGGGTAGTGGCTTGCCTGGTGGATAAATGGATTCATGCACAGTACTATGGGGGCCCAATTAGATGTCATGTCTACTCGACACCCAATTAAATGGCTTTTGATGTCATGTCAAGCGTGGGGAAAATTACAGGTGGTACAAAGCTTTCCATTCTCCCATGATATGGGCTTCCGAGAGCCCTTGGATCTGAGATCGAACGGTTGCATGGCATGATTCTAGACCTATGGGTGAATATCCTATCCTGGAGGGTTATTCTGCAAATATTCAGCAACTTAGCATGCGACAGATTCGATCTCAGATCCAAGGGCTGCCAAGAGTATCATGAATCACGCCTACCACGACCGTCGCCTCGCTCGTGCGGTCGCGTCGTTGGAGATTTAACACGGTGCATTAGGCTATTTGATGTTGGCATGTCATACATAGTCATCACTTAGTCACTCATACAACAAGGTTAGCTATAAGGTTGGCTATCAGAGTATTTTTTGTTTACTTCTCTCTATCTCTTTCTTCATAGTATTTATTGTATTTGCCAAGGAGTGACCTCTTCCAATGAAATGGTGCTTAGATGAGGTGCTATGGGCATTAAATGGTTAGCAACTCAAGTCCCCAATGCATAGGTGCTTAGTTTTTTGTTGCTAAGTTTGCTTCATCTAGGTACACGCGCTTATCACCGTTTCTTCTTGGGGTCACCAAACTAGTCTCTCTCTTCTTAATTAACTTGCCACATCAGACTTTATGCCTATGTGGTAGGCTTAGCACCTGTAGGATCAAGTACAATAGTGGGCTATAAGCCTGCTTTACATGGCATTTTTGCATATGTGGGGGGAAGAGGCAAGGAAAAAGTGGAGGAGTGGGCTCTCAAGCAAGAACCAGGCTCTACATGGTGGAGCATCGGGAGAGGCACATGTATGGAGGTCGTCAGGAATCGGGAGACTCACGCCGGTCGTAGCGCCGTAGTAAAAATGATACCGGCAAGTCAAATCACCGGGCCCCACCTATCGAGAAGTAACTCGCTGTCAAATCACACAGCCCTACGCTTGCAGCAGCCTACTCCCTCATCTTCTCGCGTCTCTGTCGAACCGACTAGGCGGAACTGCCCCGCCTACCGCGCGGGAAAAGCCCTGCCCTCGATTTTTAAATAGTACAATATACTAATTTTGTATCCCTGGATTGCGCCATGGAGAAAAGCCTCAAGAAAACGGCGGTACACATGTACGGAGTATACAGCACACCCGTCGCGTTCGCGTCGCACCCCAGACGGTCGGTCGGTCTGGCACGTCGCTCTCCGAAAGGAACGCGCGTCATATTGCTTTTGCACACACATGTGGGACCGCAATTGAGAACCGACCATAGGCACACTTCCCGGCCCCGCGTGTTGGGTGAGTTAATAGAAGAGAGAGACGAGCGATAGTACTACTAGAGAAGTGTTGTAGGAGTACATACGTTGGTACCTGGACGATCCCTGCAAGACACGGAAGATCAGTTCGTCCATGAATGTGACCAGACTCCAGCAGACACGCCTGGATTGGCTATCGTCTACATATCGTGCAGGCTGTGTTGTACAAGGCTGTAGTTCTAGTGAGAAATCTAAAAAAAGGTTTCTTGTCATCTCGTAAAATTAGGTGTCATGTTCTTCGGATCACTGCGAGGGTTAAATAGTGACAACTGAGTTGGGCTAGTCAATGGGGGCACATGCACGAAGACTACTCGGCTGCCATCTAGGTCAAGCCGGCTATGTTAATTAGGACATCTATCGGCGGACCCCTTTTCTACGAGTTTATCTTTAATTTGAGCTTTGATCCTCGTCTAGTTTGTCCGTCGGGATTCATCTTGTCTCCTTTGGGCAGTGAGGTTATGATTTCTTGTCATGTGACATTTTTCGTGTTATATGTTACAATCCAGTGCTTCAGATCAAAATGACGACAACTGCGCCTCCGGGGCACGTGCATGAAGACTTCTCAACAGTCATTGCCGAGGTCAAGTCGGCTCCGGCCGGTAGACAAAGAAAACTAGTACTCCACTAAATCGGCAGGAGCCTCCACGCTTGCTTGCTAGTGTTGCTCTCTTCACACTGTCTCGTCCTCTCCAGGTCTAAACACGACAGCGGTGGCCACACACACTCTCTCTCTCTCTCTCTACTCACCGCTGGTCACAGATCCAGCCGGATCCTCTCCGCCGGGGAAGGTGAGAAGGTGCAACGTTCACGCGTCGTCCTCAGCGACGGCTCTTACCCACTACCGGCGCGTCCCGATCAGCGTGCCTTGCCGTTCTCTCCCAAGCATCGCTGGCGAGGGAGGGCCTCCCACCCCTTCTTCCTTGCTGCCATAGTGTGGGCAGATCCGGCCTCCCGCCGCCCACCTAGCGACATCCCGGCGACCCTCAGGTATAACTTCCTTTGAAACCGGCCTTGCTCTACTTCCCGAGCTCCTGACGTCGCTGCATTTGTATCTTTTACTATTTCTCAGGCCCCCTCGTGTAGATAGGATCGATCGGCTGTTCGAAAACCACATAATTTTTAACTGTTAAGAGGTAAAACTAGTTCATCACTCGAATCTAGTAGTACTTGGTTCAGACAAGGAAGAAAGGGGTTGGGGGTGGGGGAAGATTTGTTACCTGAATCTAGGACTTGGTCGAAAGAGGAAATAATGGGGGCGAAAAGTAGCAGAGACTGGCTATCCAACTGGTCTCTAGGTCTAATAGGGAAATAAAGGGAACGCAGTACAAACTCAATATAAACCCGATCTATTGGTTGAAAAAGGAAAGAAAGTGGGGACAGGGGGACAAGTCAATAGAGTAAGTCTAGCACTAGATTTGCTAGCCTCGCATAGTATAAGGTGGTTATATACCGAATAAAAATGGGACCAACCCAGATATCCTCTTCTGATGTTTGTTGCCCCGAGCCGCTCTTATGTAATGCCACTTTGGTAAAATGTAGTAGTCGCCTTTGTTAAAAGTAAGGACACGTTAAACCAATGTTGTTTTCAATGTAATGCCTCCAGTAATATGAATCAATGGCACTTTTTTTCATGTCCTGCTAAATTTCCCATTAGGATAAGTTGCTTCTTTTCCTTAGAGATGCAACTGTCTTGGTCCGCCTACTCTCCAGGAGCTTCACGACCAACCTTGATGTTGCTCAATTTTATTGCTACTAATGAACAAGAAGCTCTGCGGGTTTCGTTTTCTGATGGAAATGGAACCGGGGTTGGAGCCCTTTTCTTAAAAAAGAAAAAGAAGAAGCTGCTAGCTCATGGGACATTGCTTCATTTTAGGTGAACTGCACCAAAAGGTCCCATGAATTGAATCATCCATGTTGGTGACTGGTGTCATCCCTTCTACGATGGCGTTGACTGCAGATATGGTTCCCATCACGAGGTATGTTCCTTTTTGGTGCGACCGTTTGCCAAAGATCATGCATGTTGATCCCGCTCTTGTGCTCTTGTTTGGCAATCGCCATGATAAAGCAGTAATGTTATTATTTTGCACCTTAATCTAGTGGCACTATTAATTTGAGGCAATGTTTTGGCACCGCTAGTGCCACTATTTTTTATATATCGAAAGAGGGGTTCCCTCCGATTTCATTAAAGAAACCCAACCATAGAGAACCATTATCCGACAACATCTCAGTGTAAACTGGCAGTTATGCAACAACTACTAGAACAGACTGAGTACTAGAAGGAGACAAGTTCGCCACATAAGCTAGGCATGTAGGGGGATGCAGCACTAGCTCGACGAAGTTTGGATTACAACCCAAATGCTACCACAGAAACATCAGGGGGAAGATAGGGAATTTGAAAGAGCCACTTGACATCGATCTAAGCACCCCCGGCCTTCATCCTTGCGACACACGGTACACCTCGTTTGCCACCTACTCGACCCTAGTGTCACAGATAATATGAAGTAATAATACAGTTAAAATAGAGCGAGTGTCCTCTCTACCATTTCATTTCCAATGTAGATAAAGAAAGTGCTTGTCTTTGTTAATGTATGTTTCATCAACTAGTCCCATTGTTAATGTTTAAGCGTTTCTGCAAACTGGGGTGCTTAGTTTTAGTTGATCTGCACAAAAATAGAGATTTGAATGTCTCAAGGCCCCTCCTTGTACTACCGCTGTACACTGATGTTCATCACTTGCAGAAGGTGTATCGGGGAGACTTGGGTCGATTTCCAGTATGATGTAATATTTTCTTCTGTTTATTAGTGTATGTTTCATCAACTAGTGCCACTATAATGTAATCACACCTTTTCATTATGTATGCAAACAGGGTTATTCAGCTGCATTTTGGTGGAACTGCACAAATGTACGGATGGAATCGGCATATATGCAGAGTGCGAGGTGCCAAGTAAAAATTACCGACACCAACCCTGCTCCATCTAAGCATTGGCATCCACCACCATCAGTGGGATGTGTGGCGCTCACTGTGGACGGATCTTTCTCGGCAGCAAATCCTCTAACCAAATACTAGTAGCTTAGACTTAAAGAAATACTAGTAGCTTATATTGGCAGTTTTCTAGGGGTGTACTCTTTTCTGAAAGAAGCACCAATCTATTTTTGTTTATTTGTACACAGTGTCACAACTTTGACCCAGAGGTCCAGAGCTATTTTAGGGTGATTGGCGTAGTACTTGGAGACTGATTGTAAGCATGATTTTTATTAGTTGTCACACTGATTGTAAGCATGAGCAGATGGAAGATTAGGTTAGTGCGAAGCTTACCTTAAACCCTACCGACGGCGTTGAAACAAGGCGAGCGTCGAGGGAACCGTGGAGAACGGCAGGGAAGCGACGTCCCGCCATCCGGCCTCCTCTTGCGGTGGGAGAACGAATACTCCTGTGGCTCCGGCTGGCTCTGCACCCTCAGGAACGGCACACCGTACTCGATCGATTCGTTATCCTCTGGGTGCTTGACCTTCGACCTGTACGCCCACCACCTCCGCCTGACTTTCGCCTCAGGCGAATCTGTCTGCTCCATCGTCCAGAGGAGATACTCGATGAACTCGAAGGACTGCGGCGTGACTGCCGCTGAGTACATCGCCCCCCTCATCGCCGTCGTCTCACTCTTTCGCATACATTGCCACATGGCCCTCACCGTCCTCGAAATCTCCCACTCATTGTCAAACCAAGTAAGGATCTCCTTCAACCTAGCTAACTTTGCACAGTGGCCGCCGGGCGATCCGCCTGATTCGCTACTGCATCCCCTCCATAGATGTCCTTCTGAGTGGTCCGGTGCTAGCTTTGGAAGATGGGAGGAGATTCGGTGGTCTTGCAATAGAGAAGAGGGAGAGGCGAGGCAGTGGTTTTGGAATGGAGATGATGGAGAGGAGAGGGGGTGGTTTTGAAATGGAGAAGAGGGAGAGGCGAGACGGTGGTTTTGGAATGGAGATGATGGAGGAGAGGTTCCCTGCTTTCGGTCATCGATGTGGGCCCCACGCTTGGTGGGACCCATGTGTCAGTGTCTCAATGGCAGGATGGGCTACGTCAGGGGATCCTTGTCCGAGGAGAGAGGAGGTGGTTTTGCAATGGAGAAGAGGGAGAGGCGAGACGGTGGTTTTGGAATGGAGATGATGGAGAAGAGAGGAGGTGGTTTTGCAATGGAGGAGAGGGAGAGGAGGTATGCGGCGATTTAGGATTGGACGAGAGGGTCAAGGCCACAGGATCGGATCAAAATCAAAATCAATTTACCCTTCAATTAAGAAAGCGACCCCACATTAACTAGTCTCCCTTTTATTTGGGGTCATAATTGACCTTGATTTTCACAAATAAAATATATGTTATACGTTGCAAAAATAATATAGTTTGAAAGTACATTCACATACGAACCAAACGATACAATTTTTGGTGACATGCATTCACATTTTGCTTGTCAAATACAGTACGTGGTCAAACTTTGACCCAAAATACGCAAAACAAAAAAATACTTCCAAGACCATCACCGCACTTCAGCTCTTCTCCTCTTAAACCACTGCTGCTCCTCTCCTGTTCCAATCTAAATCCAACGCCGCTCCTCTCCTCTTCCATTTCAAAACCACCGCCCCTCCTCTCCTGTTCCAATCCAAAACCAGCGTCGCTCCTCTCCTGTTCTAAACCAAAACCAGTGCTGCTCCTCTCCTCTTCCATTAAAAATCCACCGCCTGCGAGTGAAGGTGCTGTGGAGAAGTAGATCGATGGAGGAGTACAACCGATACGTGAGGATCGCAGACGGCGACGCTGTGAAGCTAGTGTTAACATCATGCTTGAAGTTTTATTCATGGTCGAAACTAGAACTACCAGCCAGTTAACATCATGCTGATCAACATTCATGCATAGCACATCTTTATATGATGCACAGTCAAAAAGATATGCTATTTTCAAGATGCCCACACAATGTCGAGTGTGCAAAAAACAGAGAAAACGAGGGACGCCGCTGTCTGCCGTTGTGAACATGCTGAACAAACGAGAGGAATCTGGAGAGGACTGTACGTGGAGAGGCGAACGGTCAGGACCCGCCAGGTCTATTGGCTGTACGCAAGCAAGTGCCTCATCGAAAAAATACTTCCTCCTAATGCTATACTGACGTTGCGGGCCACGGGTTTGGCAACATAGTTACATTTTTTAGGTGCTTCAACGTAGTTACTATAGGAGATAAATTCACAACGAAGTCGGGGAGCTGGCAGGTATCATTTATTATCACTGGGGCAGCAAGTATCAACTAGGTTTTGGGCTGCCGCGTCTAGGCTTTCTTTTTTAACATGCGCAGCCCACGACCTCGGATGGGAGGTCCATAGGCCTGTTTGTATTTTCTTGAGGGCCATCATGTATCGACCGGCCTATGGACCTCCGATTCGAGATTTTATTTTTCCTAGAACATCGACAGCCCAATTTATGTTTTTTTAAAGAAAACACAGAGGTCTGTTCTATTTTTCTATATAAGAATAGGAACGCCTGGTCCAACTTATGTTTCCCTTCTAACTATAGTATATATATTTAAATTATTTTATATGTTATTATATATTATTGTTATTTTCATCATATATTTAACAGATACTTACATATGTAAGAAAAACAATATCCCACACCTTATTAACTTATAAAAATAATTTCTTAACAATAAAATCCTGGATTTTTTTTGCAACGAAATTCCTGGTGATTGTGTACAAAAGCTTGGTAAGATTAAAGGACCAATGTAATAATAAATCACTTATTATTTAAATAAATATATGTAACAAAATGCTCTGCCCCTGTTTATTTTTTGATAACATTCTTGCGCCCACCCCAACATTATAATTAGAATAAGCCCAGCAAAATCGTGTATTTCGAGAAAGTGCAAATAGCCTGTAATTTTTTAGGAAAAACATAAATGGGCTGCATGGATGCTACATTATTTGTTCACCCAGCCAAGCTAATGGACTATAGTTCAAAAAAAAGAGATCAAATGGACTGTAAATTCTACCCCGCAAAAAAAAAGACTGTAAATTATGAAAAAAATGGGTTGAATTCGTGCCAAATTTTTGGAGGCTAAAATGTGGGCCAATAGGTCAAAGCCAATGCAAGTCATTGTCAACTTAGTCAACAAATGATTCTGACATCGTTAGCCGTTGGATTTACATCCAACGACCGGCATCCATCTTCAATCTCGCGTCTTCTTCCTCCAGCGCCGCCGAGACCACCTGCTCCCGCCTCCTGCTGCTAGCAGCTCTGCTTAGCACGCTTTGCTATGAAGCGCTACTCCACCGTTGGCCAGGCCATCCCTCCACCCCTCCACACCTCCTGTTCTTCTCCACCGACTGCCGAACCACACCGCACCAGAACCAGTTAACCCTCGTACACCTCTCCGTCTGTGACTCTACTCCCGCGTCTTCCCATCTCCGACCCGTTGCTGTCCGGGGCCTCGCCATCGTCCACCGCCTTGGATGCGCTCGGCGCGGAGTGGTCAACATGGTCAACGAATGACACCATCAGAAGTAGACTGTGCGTGGAGAGGCTGAGATCTGGGTCCACGGCCGCACGCAAGGAAATGCCTCCTTATTACCCGCAAAATAATGATTCCTCCACCTGACAGTTGGGACCCATCGGAAGTGCCTCTGTATTTCGCGCAAAATGTTCCCACCGCTGACAGGTCGGACCCACCAGCTATATCTTCGCATGCAAGGAAGTTCCTCCTTATTACGCACAAAAAAATGAATACCCCCTTGCTAGCTTTGACCCACAATAGTGGGAGGCTGACTTGTGGGCCAACTAAGTTGACGGGGACGGAGGGCTTTGTTAACTTAGTCAATATGAACGATTCTAGCTCCAGTGACTGTACGATGTCCATCCAACGGCGGTAGTGCTTCTTCAACCTCTGGTCTTCTTGCTCCAGCCGCCCAAAGCAGCGCCGGTCGTGCCTCGTGCACCTGCCTCCCGTGGCCGGCTGCGATGTGGCGGAGGCCTCACCGCCTCCTACTACTCCCACCGCTGGCCAGGCCATCCCTCTACTCACCAACACCCCTTGTTATTCTGCAGCGACGGCAGCCTCACACCGCAGCGAACCAGTGAACCCTCGTACTCCTCTACGCGTGGGCATCCACTGCCGCGTCTTCCCCGGCTCCACGTCGTCCCCTTCCTAGGCCTCGCCATCGACCACCGCCCTGGTGCTCTCGGCGCGGCGTGCTCAACGTGATCAAGGAACGGCTTCCATCGGACGTGGACTATACGTGGAGAGGCTGATAGATGGGTCCACGGCCGCAGCAAAGGAGTTCCTCCTTATTACGCGCAAAATAGTTATTCCTCCACCTGACAGCGGGGACCCACCTGATGGGCCACCGTATTTCGCGAAAAAAACGTTTCCCCCTGACTGCTGGGACCTACCAGCTACATCTTCGCATGCAAGGAAGTGCGTCCGGGCAAAAACAGAAAAAACAATTCACCCCCCGACTGCTAGGACCCACCAGCTACATCTTCGCACGCAAGGAAGTGCGTGACAGTCGGGACCCACCTGATCGAAGCGTACGTAGCGTTGTCATTCTGGTCGCGAACATGTACGTACATACTGGTCGATGTAGAGGCGTGCAAGTGTCGTAGTAGAGGTGCGCACGTAGCATGTACATGTACGTACATCGGCCAGGGTGCAAGAAAGTAAATACGGCCACGTACGTACATACGGGTGGGGTCTCGAACGCCTACTCGCGTGTACGTATGGCCAGGGCTCGTGTACATGGCTGGGTCGGAACGGAGAAACAGCATCATCGTCGTGTTCATGGGGAGGCAACGGAATGCGCCGTGTTCATCGGGAGGCAACGGAATGCGCCGTGTTCATCGGGAGGCAACGGAACGCGTGGGAGCCAACCGGCTTGGACGGAACAGCCGATGGAAACGAGGCCTGGCGTACCGCAGTATGGAGGGAACAGCCTTGTGTTTGACCGGCCACTTTCGAAACGGGATCCTGTTCTTCAGGAGGGGTCCGGCGTACCGCAAAACGGAGGAAACGGACCTCCTACGGTCGAAACGGGGGTCCTGTTGATTGGGAGGGGTGTGGCGTACCGCAAAACGGAGGAAACGGACTTGTGTTGGAGCGCTATGGTCGAAACGGGGGTCCTGTTCATCGGGAGGGGTGTGGCGTATCGCAAAACGGGACTCTCCTTTGCGTGGAAGGCAAGCTTGGCAGTTCGGATATGTAGATCTCCTCCCTTGTAACCGACTCTGTGTAACCCTAGCCCCCTCCGGTGTCTATATAAACCGGAGGGTTTAGTCCGTAGGACAACAACAATCATAATCATAGGCTAGCTTTTAGGGTTTAGCCTCTACGATCTCGTGGTAGATCAAATCTTGTAATACTCATATCATCAAGATCAATCAAGCAGGAAGTAGGCTATTACCTCCATCGAGAGGGCCCGAACCTGGGTAAACATTGTGTCCCCCGCCTCCAGTTACCATCCGCCTTAGACGCACAGTTCGGGACCCCGTACCCGAGATCCACCGGTTTTGACACCGACATTGGTGCTTTCATTGAGAGTTCCTTTGTCACCACCATAAGGCTTGATGGCTCCTTCGATCATCGGCAACGATGCGATCCAGTGGGTTCCCCGGACAGATCTTCAGATTCGGCGAAGACCGCTGGGCCAACTCGCCAGCCATCTGGGGCAGATCGAGGGCTACGCCCCTGGCCGTCAGGTCAGGTTTGGAAACTTAAACTATACTGCCGACATCCGCGGAGACTTGATCTTCAATGGATTCAAGCCCGTGTCAGGTGCGCCGCACAGTCACGACGAGCCTGACTTAGCTCTGCCGCTGGATAGTGTTCGGGAGATCACCCCTGTGGCAACTCTGGCCCTTGATCCGGAGCAGATCGCGCCGTCCGAGGACGGGTGGATGGACCCCGCCAAGGAGGCCGCACACTCAGTGGCGATAGAGCCAAATACTGACTTCACCTCCTACGAGACCTGTGTTGCCGGACCCTTGGATTCGTCCCCGGCCACGGGCTCCAAACCGCCTGCGTCCGTGCCTATCGAATCTGATTGGGCACCGATCATGGAGTTTACCTCATGGACATTTTCCAGCACTCGCCCTTGGGCGACATGCTAGATTCTTTAAAGTCTCTCTCCTTGTCAGGAGACCCTCGGCCGAACTATGTCCGACTCGAGTGGGAAGCGGACGACGAAGAAATTGGTTCCCCACCCACCACCCACTTAATAGCCATTGTCGACGATTTAACCGACATGCTTGATTTCGACTCCGAAGACATCGACGGTATGGATGACGATGCAGGAGAGGAAAAGGAACCACCGCCCACAGGGCGCTGGACTACCACCTCATCATATGATATATACATGGTGGACACCCCCAAAGAAAGCGATGGCAATAAGGCAACGGAGGATAATCCCCTCGAGAAGCAATCTAAGCACCGGCGTCATCGGCGCCGCTCTAAGCCCCGCCATAGCAAAAGCAGTGATACCGGCACAAGAGACAATAACGCTGCGGATAGTGCCGAAGACGAAGACAATCCCCTCTAGCCAGGCTTCGAGCGGGAGGATGGGCAAGCTAGCCCTAAGGAGCAGGCAGCAGATGGAGAATCAAAGGATGACAATTACATGCCTCTCTTCGAAGACGAGGTTAGCCTCGGCGACGAAGAATTGATCGTGCATGAGGATCCCGTCGAGCAGGAGCGCTTCAAGCGTCGGCTTATAGCCACAGCAAAAAGCATGAAGAAAAAGCAACAACAGCTTCAAGCTAACCACGATCTGCTAGCATAAAGATGGACTGAGGTCCTGGCGGCCGAGGAATACGAACTTGAGCGCCAACCAAAGGTTACCCAAATCGCAGGTTGCTACCCCAACTCGAGGAGGAAGCATTAAAGCCTACACTTCTAGCGTATGATGCGGCTGACCGGCCACCTCGTGGCCGAGACAAAGCGGCATATCAGCCCGAAGTCCAGCCCGCACCCTGTAGCCAGTTAAACAAAAACACCAAGGCCAGAGGCAACACGCAGGACCTGCGAGACGTATTGGAAAACAAAGCAGGACATAAAAGATCGATCTACGGATCACGGGGGCGTGCCCCAACGCGTGACGACGACCGTCACGCCGGATATACTAAAAGCAAATCCGGCCGGGCCGAATACAGCAGACAAGACTACTATGAACTGCGTTATGATATAGCCCGGCACAGAGGCGCCGCACACCCCCTATGCTTCACTGATGAAGTAATGGATCATGAATTCCCAGAAGGGTTTAAACCCGTGAACATTGAATCATATGATGGTACTACAGACCCCGCGGTATGGATAGAGGATTACATCCTCCACATTCACATGGCCCGCGGGGATGATCTACACGCCATCAAGTATCTCCCGCTAAAACTCAAAGGGCCAGCTCGGCATTGGCTGAATAGCTTGCCGGCAAACTCCATCGGAAGTTGGGAGAACCTAGCAGACGCATTCCTGACAACTTCTAGGGCACTTATGTGCGGCCTCAGGATGCTGACGATTTAAGTCACATAACACAACAACCCGGATAATCAGCCAGGAAATTCTGGAATCGGTTCCTAACTAAAAAGAACCAAATTGTCGACTATCCCGATGCCGAAGCCCTAGCGGCCTTTAAACATAACATCCGTGACGAGTGGCTCGCCCGATATCTCGGCCAAGAAAAGCCAAAATCCATGGCAGCCCTCACGACACTCATGACCCGCTTTTGCGTGGGCGAAGATAGCTGGTTGGCCCGTAGCAACAACACAGCAAGCAACCCTGGCACATCAGAGGCCAGAGATAGCAACGGCAAGCCCCGACGCAACAAACACAAGCGCCACAAAAATGGTGAAAACGCCGAAGATATGGCAGTCAATGCCGGATTTCGTGGCTCTAAGTCTAGTCAATGGAATGGGCAACCCAAAAATGACAATTCGGGTCCGTCCAGTTTGGACCGCATACTCGACCGCCCATGCCAAATCCATGGCACCCCAGGAACACCAGCCAATCATACCAACAGAGAATGCTAGGTCTTCAAACAACCCGGCGGGTCAGGCGCAAAAAACAAAGATAAGGGATCTCAAAGCGATGACGGCGACGAGGAGCCCAAATCACCGAGTACATGAGGGCAAAAGAAATTCCCCCCGCAAATCCAAACGGTGAACGTGGTAAACGGCGCCCACACTCCCAACTCGGACCGGATACATACCCTTAGGGATGTCGACTTAATGGAACCAGTCGTCTCACAATACAAACTAGGGCCGATCACCTTCAACCACACGGATCGTCTGGTTAATGCCAATCAGGGCAATCCAGCCGCACTAGTCCAAGACCCAATAATTGACGGGTTCCACCTCACACGAGTCCTTATGGACGGGGTAGCAGTCAAAACCTGCTTTACCAGGACACAGTGCACAAGATGGGCATCGATCATTCGGTGATCAAGCCCACTAAAACCACCTTCAGAGGTATTATACCAGATGTGGAGGCCAGCTGTACAGGCTCCATCGCCCTTGAGGTAGTCTTTGGATCACCAAACAATTACTGTGCCGAAGAGTTAATCTTCGACATCGTCCCCTTTCGCAGTGATTATCGGAAAGGATCGATAAGAGGTGTCTAGAGGGGGGTGATTAGACACTAAGTACCAAAAGTTGCAGTTTTTAAATTCTTTATGTTAAAGTGGAGTTTTGGCACAAGTTTAACAAACACAATACATATCAAGCAAGCATGCAACGAGTATATGAGCAGCAGAAAGTAAAGCATGCAACTTGCAAGAATGTAAAGGGAAGGGTTTGGAGGATTCAAACACAATAGGAGACACAGATGTTTTTGTCGTGGTTCCGATAGGTGGTGCTATCGTACATCCACGTTGATGGAGACTTCAACCCACGAAGGGTAATGGTTGCGCGAGTCCACGGAGGGCTCCACCCACGAAGGGTCCACGAAGAAGCAACCTTGTCTATCCCACCATGGTCGCCGCCACGAAGGACTTGCCTCACTAGCAGTAGATCTTCACGAAGTAGGCGATCTCCTTGCCCTTACAAACTCCTTGGTTCAACTCCACAATCTTGTCGGAGGATCCCAAGTGACACCTAGCCAATCTAGGAGACACCACTCTCCAAGAAGTAACAAATGGTGTGTTGATGATGAACTCCTTGCTCTTGTGCTTCAAATGATAGTCTCCCCAACACTCAATTCTCTCTCACAGGATTTGGATTTGGTGGAAAGAAGATTTGATTGGAAAGCAACTTGGGGAAGGCTAGAGATCAAGATTTATGTGGTTGGAATGGAATATCTTGACCTCAACACAAGTGTAGGTGGTTCTCTCTCAGAAAATGTAGGTTGGAAGTGTAGGTTCGATCTGATGGCTCTCTTTCCGAATGAAGAGGAGGTGGAGGGGTATATATAGCCTCCACACAAAATCTAACCGTTACACACAACTTGCCAAACTCGGTGGGACCGGATTGTTAAACTCGGTCGGACCGACTCAAAGAAATCTAGTGACCGTTAGGATTTTCGGTGGGACCGACATGCAACTCGGCAGGACCGATATGGTTAGGGTTAGGGCACAACGTAATCTCGGTGAGACCGATTACACAAACTCGATGAGACTGATTTTGGTAATAAACTAACCAGAGAGTTGGTCAGGTAAACTCGGTGGGACCGATTCGCTCATTTTGGTGAGACCGGAATGTTACAAAAGGGAAACAGAGAGTTTACATTGCAATCTCGGTAGGACCGGTTATGCAAACTTGGTGAGACCGATTTTGGTAATAGATCCATACAGAGAGATTGCAATCCCATCTCGGTGAGACCGAGATCCCTATCGTTGAGACCAATTTGCCTAGGGTTTGTGGCTGTGGCTATGACATCTGAACTCGGTGGCGCCGGATGGAAAGAATCGGTGGGGCCGAGTTTGACTTTTGGTTTAGGTCATATGTGGAAGTGAGAAAGTGGATGAGGGCTTTGGAGCATATCACTAAGCATTTTGAGCAAGCAAGCCATTAAACAACACCTCGTCCCTCCATGATAGTATTGGCTTTTCCTAAAGACTCAATGTGATCTTGGATCACTAAAATAGAAAATGTAGAGTCTTGAGCTTTGAGCTTGAGCCAATCCTTTTGTCCTTAGCATCTTGAAGGGGTTCCACATCCTCTAGTCCATGCCACTCCATTATTGAACTTATCTGAAACATACTAGGTAAAAGTGTTATTCCAACAAGATATATGTTGACATTAATTACCAAAACCACCTAGGGAGCACTTGTGCTTTCAATCTCCCCCTTTTTGGTATTTGATGACAACATACATCAAAGCTTTAGATGATGGTATAGAGAATAGTAAGTAAAGACTTGGAAAGACATGTAACATGCATAGGCTCCCCCTACATGTATGCAATCGTGTGAATATGGAATATAGGAGCATGTGAATGCATAAACATGACAGAGTAAGCAATGTGTTACATGTATCTTGGCTATATGCATCAGAGCAAATGATGTGAATATGAGAAATGTACCTTCATGCTCATGAGTCCTTGAAAACAGTATGTACATCAGCAAGAATTTCTCATACACATGACTATGATGCATATACTTACCTTGTGGTCTTGAGTTGGCTTAGGATGGGATGAACCTGCGTAAACAAGGTTAGATAACATAGATACACCTACTGGCCAGAGCAAACAAAAGAAACCACAAGAGTACCAAGACTGGGATGACATGTAGAGTGAGTACTACTTACCACATTGGATATAGACATGTCCCCAAAGGTAAACATATGCAAAGAAATCAGAGATTTCCTTCCCTTAGATGTCTTGCTCCCCCGGAATCTTGCATGGGATATTGGGAGAAGATAGGGAACAGAAAATCAGAGCAAAAGAAAAGAAACAAAAGAGCTTGAGCTAATGCAAGCAATCAAACAAATATGAACATGACTTTCCCCTCTTAAAGACATGTGACTTCTCTCCTCTTGAACACCAAGCATCTGGGGTCTTTAATGATATCACTTTCTCCTTGTTGAGAAACTCTCTCCCCCTGAGTATTCTCTCTTTCTCCCCCTATAAGAAAGATTAGGCTTTGATGTGATCCATCTCTCCCCCTTTGACATCAATTTCCAAGAAGGGCACTTCTGGACATGTGATACAAATGGGTTGGTCCTTGAGTCACAGAGCAAAGCAGCATGTCTAATATGATGCTGGTAGAGGACAAGAATCATTGGGTGGAGCTAGAGCAAAAGAATGCAGGAATAAGTGGCAAGCTGGTTTTCCTGTGGTGAAATCGGTGACACCGAGTTGCATGGTTCAGTTGTACTGAAAGCGAATTGATTGGACCGAAGGCATCAGACTGGTGAGACCGAGTTCATTGCAGAGAAAACACTTGTCACCTCAGCTCACTAGATAAATAAGATCTCACAAGGATATGCAAGGAATTAGCTGAATGATTTGCAATGAATTGGATGCAGAGAATGCAGAACAAAAAAAGGAAAAGAAATTAATTGGAGTCTAGATGAAGTTTTTTCTTGAAAGGGGAAACAAATATGCAAATGCAAAAGCACGGAGAAATGCATGAGAACTTCATCTAGAAATGGTCGGCGAAAAATTCACCTATGTTGAGTATATTGACTTAGGAGTCAAGTGAGATCACTTGATCATAGGTCATACTCATCATTTAAGCTCAAAATGGGGTTGCCATTTTTCGTTAAAGCATCTTGATGTATTCACATCTTGTTGAGTTGCTTTGTCCCATGACTTGGAGTAAAGCTTCTCTAAGATGGAATAACATACCTTGGGTGGTGGTGTTGAACATGATCATGTAGTTGAACTTGTGTGGATTGCTCAAGGTTGATGTAGCTCATCAAGAGTTGGGAGCACCACTTGGAGTTTGAGTTCATCTACCTACATGGGTTAGTTTTGCAAGGAAGAGCACTTGTGTATCCAAAATGACAATCATGAAACTCAACATAGAATTTGCCAAAGGATATGTTCAAATGGTTTCGTGCTTCCTTGTCTTCAACCACCATTGTGTGGAGACTTGGTGATATAGAAATTGCTCAAGATGTGAGTGAGTTGCAATCTTATAGATTTAGATTCATCCAAGTACCTACACGGGTTAGATAACATGCAAGGTGCAAATATATCCAAGACATATGATTATCATCATAAGAGAAATATCGGGGATTAGTCATAGGCTCATGCCTTGCATGTATCAAATGGAGTTCCTACTCCAAGTTTGAAGCATCAATGATGTTCAATTCACCTCTTAACCTGCAAAACACTTTCTCATCAAGTGGTTTGGTGAATATATCCGCCAATTGCTTATTGGTGCGAACATGTTTAAGATCAAGGTCCCCGTTAGCAACATGATCTCGAATAAAATGATGACGAACTTCAATATGCTTAGTTCGAGAATGTTGCACAGGATTATGAGCAATCTTAATGGCACTTCCATTTCCACATAGCAATAGAACATGTTTCACATATATCCCATAGTCTTTTAGAGTTTGAGTCGTCCAAAGTAATTGAGCACAACATGAACCAGCGGCAATGTATTCCGCTTCGGTGGTGGATAAGGATACCGAGTTTTGTTTCTTGGAGGACCAAGACACAAGAGATCTACCAAGAAATTGACAAGTACCCGAAGTGGACTTTCTATCAACCTTGTCTCCGGCATAGTCCGAATCGGAATAGCCAACAAGATCAAAAGAGGACCTCTTAGGATACCAAATGCCAAAATTTGGTGTATGTATTAAGTATCTAACTATCCTTTTCACGGCCTTAAGATGACATTCTTTAGGTGCAGCTTGATATCGTGCACACATGCACACACTTAGCATAATATCGGGACGTGAAGCACATAGATATAACAATGAACCAATCATAGAGCGGTAAACTTTTTGATCAACTGGTTCACCATCTTTGGTCAAATCAAGATGTCCACTGGTAGGCATGGGTGTAGTCATACCTTTGCATTCTTGCATATTGAACTTCTTGAATAAGTCCTTGGTGTACTTTGTTTGAGAGACAAAGGTACCTTCCTTAGTTTGCTTGATTTGCAAACCGAGAAAGAATTTGAGTTCACTCATCATAGACATCTCAAACTTCTCCGACATTAGCTTTCCAAACTTCTCACTAAAATGAGGGTTAGTCGAACCAAATATAATATCATCAACATAAATTTGGAACACAAATAGTTCGCCCTTAACCCTTTTTGTAAAAAGAGTAGAATCAATTTTACCAATTTCAAAGCCTTTTTCAATAAGGAACTTGGTCAAGCATTTATACCGTGCTCTAGGAGCTTGTTTAAGACCATAAAGGGCTTTGTGATGTTTGTAGACATGATCAGGTTTCTTAGGATTGACAAAGCCGGGAGGTTGCTTAACATAAACTTCCTCCTCAATTTCACCATCTAGAAAAGCACTTTTAATGTCCATTTGGTATAAGGTGATATCATGGTGATTAGCATAAGCAAGTAAGATGCGAATGGACTCAAGTCTAGCAACAGGAGCATATGTCTCACCATAGTCCATACCTTTGACTTGAGTGTAGCCTTGGGAGACTAGGCGTGCTTTGTTGCGGACGACTTGACCGTATTCATCTTGCTTGTTGCGAAACACCCATTTGGTACCAATGATGTTGTGGTTGTTGTCGGGCTTCTCGACCGATGTCCATACTTCATTTCTCTCAATGTTGTGTAGCTCTTCATGAATGGCGTTTATCCAATCCGGATCTTCCAATGCTTCATCAACCTTCACAGGTTTAATGCTAGAGATGAATGAGTAATGTTCACAAAAGTTAGCCAAACGAGTTTTAAAGCGACTGATTCTCCCGGATTGGATATCATTGTATATTTGCTCGACGGGATGATCTTTGGCGATTCTTGCTCGAACTCGTGGGAGCTTTGGCTTGGCTCTGGGTGGAACATCCTCTTCATCTTGTTCTTCTTCTTGGCCTTCTTCATTGTTGATGTTCTCGTTGTCTTGTCGTGGTGGAGAAGGAGGTTGTTGATGGTCATCTTGGTGTACTTCCTCGTTTTCTTCATCTTGGTGTGTCCCACTTGTGGATGCTTCCATATCAATTGTTGGTTCGCCTTGTCGTGAGGTAGAAGCTTCCACTTGGACGGACGAGGTACTCTCCTTCACCTCCGTTGGACGAATCTTGCCAATAGACAAGTCTTGGATTGCTTCCGAAGGGTCTTTGTCTCCTGCATCATTTGGCAATTGCTCTACTTGCGAGCCGTTAGATTCATCAAACTTCACATCTACCTCTCTTCAACCTTTCGGTTGAAATTGTTGTAGACACGGTAAGTGTGAGAGTTTGAGCCATAACCAAGTAGGAAACCTTCATGAGATTTAGGAGCGAATTTGGAACGACGATGCTTATCAAGAATGTAGCACTTTGAGCCGAATACTCGAAAGTATCGAACTTGGGGTTTGTTACCGGTGAGAAGCTCGTATGCTGTCTTGCTGAGTAGCTTGTGAAGATTCAAGCGATTTGTTGCATGACAAGCTGTCTCAACCGCTTCCGCCCAAAAGTTCTTTGGCGTCTTGTACTCATCAAACATCATTCTTTCCATCTCGATAAGAGTCCGGTTCTTCCTCTCAACGACTCCATTTTGTTGAGGTGTGTACGTAGCCGAGAACTCATGTGAAATCCCTTCTTCGTCAAGCTAGCCCTAAGGAACAGGCGGTAGATGGAGAATCAAAGGATGACAATTACATGCCTCTCTTCGAAGACGAGGTGAGCCTCGGCGTCGAAGAATTGATCGTGCCTGAGGATCCCGTCGAGAAGGAGCGCTTCAAGCACCGGCTTATAGCCACAGCAAAAAGCATGAAGAAAAAGCAACAACAGCTTCAAGCTGACCACGATCTGCTAGCATAAAGATGGCCTGAGGTCCTGGCGGCCGAGGAATACGAACTCGAGCGCCAACCAAAGGTTACCCAAAGCGCAGGTTGCTACCCCAACTCGAGGAGGAAGCATTAAAGCCTACACTTCTAGCGTATGATGCGGCTGACCGGCCACCTCGTGGCCGAGACAAAGCGGCATATCAGCCCGAAGTCCAGCCCGCACCCCGTCGCATGTTAAACAAAAACACCAAGGCCCAGGGCAACACGCAGGACCTGCGAGACATATTGGAAAACAAAGCAGGACATAAAAGATCGATCTACGGATCACGGGGTGCGCCCAACGCAGCGATTTGACGACCGCCACGCCGGATATACTAAAGCAAATCCGCCGGGCCGAATACGATGAGACAAGACTACTATGAATCGTGTCATGATATAGCCCGACACAGGCGCCAAGACACCCCATATGCTTCAATCGATGAAGTAATGGATCATGAATTCACGAAGGGTTTAAACCCGTGAACATTGAATCATATGATGGTACTGCACCCAGCGGTATGGATAGAGGATTTCTTCCTCCACATTCACATGGCCCGCGGGGATGATCTACACGCCATCAAGTATCTCCCACTAAAACTCAAAGGGCCAGCTCGGCATTGGCTGAATAGCATGCCGGCAAACTCCATCGGAAGTTGGGAGAACCTAGCAGACGCATTCCTGGACAACTTCCAGGGCACTTATGTGCGGCCACCGGATGCTGACGATTTAAGTCACATAACACAACAGCCCGGATAATCAGCTAGGAAATTCTGGACTCGGTTCCTCGCTAAAACGAACCAAATTGTCGACTGTCCCGATGCCGAAGCCCTAGCGGCCTTTAAACAAACATCCGTGATGAGTGGCTCGCCCGACATCTCGGCCAAGAAAAGCCGAAATCCATGGCAGCCCTCATGACACTCATGACCCCTTTTGGCGGGCGAAGATAGATGGTTGGCCCGTAGCAACAACACAGCAAGCAACCCTAGCACATCAGAGGCCAGAGATAGCAACGGCAAGCCCCGATGCAACAAACACAAGCGCCACAAAATGGTGAAAACGCCGAAGATATGGCAGTCAATGCCGGATTTCGTGGCTCTAAGTCCAGTCAATGGAATGGGCCACCCGAAAATGACAATTCGGGTCCGTCCAGTCTGGACCGCATACTCGACCGCCCATGCCAAATCCATGGCACCCCAGGAACACCAGCCAATCATACCAACAGAGAATGCTAGGTCTTCAAACAAGCCGGCAGGTTAGGCACAAAAAACAAAGATAAGAGATCTCAAAGCGACGATGGCGACGAGGAGCCCAGATCACCGAGTACATGAGGGCAAAAGAAATTTCCCCCGCAAATCCAAACGGTGAACGTGGTAAACGGCGCCCACACTCCCAACTCGGACCGGATACGCACCCTTAGGGATGTCGACTTAACGGAACTAGTCGTCCCACATTACAAACTAGGGCCGATCACCTTCAACCACACGGATCGTCCGGTTAACGCCAATCAGGGCAATCCAGCCGCACTAGTCCTCGACTCAATAATTGACGGGTTCCACCTCACACGAGTCCTTATGGACGGAGGTAGCAGTCTAAACCTGCTTTACCAGGACACAGTGCGCAAGATGGGCATCGATCATTCGGTGATCAAGCCCACTAAAACCACCTTCAGAGGTATTATACCAGATGTGGAGGCCAGCTATACAGGTGTCCATCGCCCTTGAGGTAGTCTTCGGATCACCAGACAATTACTGTGTCGAATAGTTAATCTTCGACATCGTCCCCTTTCGCAGTGATTATCTGAAAGGATCGAGAAGAGGTGTCTAGAGGGGGGTGATTAGACACTAAGTACCAAAAGTTGCAGTTTTTAAATTCTTTATGTTAAAGTGGAGTTTTGGCACAAGTTTAACAAACACAATACATATCAAGCAAGCATGCAACGAGTATATGAGCAGCGGAAAGTAAAGCATGCAACTTGCAAGAATGTAAAGGGAAGGGTTTGGAGGATTCAAACACTATAGGAGACACAGATGTTTTTGTCGTGGTTCCGATAGGTGGTGCTATCGTACATCCACGTTGATGGAGAATTCAACCCACGAAGGGTAACAGTTGCGCGAATCCACGGAGGGCTCCACCCACGAAGGGTCCACAAAGAAGCAACCTTGTCTAACCCACCATGGTCGTCGCCCACGAAGGACTTGCCTCACTAGCGGTAGATCTTCACGAAGTAGGCGATCTCCTTGCCCTTACAAACTCCTTGGTTCAACTCCACAATCTTGTCGGAGGATCCCAAGTGACACCTAGCCAATCTAGGAGACACCACTCTCCAAGAAGTAACAAATGGTGTGTTGATGATGAACTCCTTGCTCTTGTGCTTCAAATGATAGTCTCCCCAACACTCAGTTCTCTCTCACAGGATTTGGATTTGGTGGAAAGAAGATTTGAGTGGAAAGATACTTGGGGAAGGCTAGAGATCAAGATTTATGTGGTTGGAATGGAATATCTTGACCTCAACACAAGTGTAGGTGGTTCTCTCTCAGAAAATGTAGGTTGGAAGTGTAGGTTCGTTCTGATGGCTCTCTTTCCGAATGAAGAGGAGGTGGAGGGGTATATATAGCCTCCACACAAAATCTAACCGTTACACACAACTTGCCAAACTCGGTGGGACCGGATTGTTAAACTCGGTCGAACCGACTCAGCAAATCTAGTGACCGTTAGGATTTTTGGTGGGACCGACATGCAACTCGGCAGGACCGATATGGTTAGGGTTAGGGCATAACGTAATCTCGGTGAGACCGACATACAAACTTCGGTGAGACTGATTTTGGTAATAAACTAACCGGAGAGTTGGTCGTGTAAACTTCGGTGGGACTGATTCGCTCATTTCGTGAGACCGAAATGTTACAAAAGGAAACAGAGAGTTTACATTGCAATCTCGGTAGGACCGGTTATGCAAACTTGGTGAGACCGATTTTGGTAATAGATCCATACAAAGAGATTGCAATCCCATCTCGGTGAGACCGAGATCCCTATCGTTGAGACCAATTTGCCTAGGGTTTGTGGCAGTGGCTATGACATCTGAACTCGGTGGCGCCGGATGGAAAGAATCGGTGGGGCCGAGTTTGACTTTTGGTTTAGGTCATATGTGGAAGTGAGAAAGTGGATGAGGGCTTTGGAGCATATCACTAAGCATTTTGAGCAAGCAAGCCATTAAACAACACCTCGTCCCTCCATGATAGTATTGGCTTTTCCTAAAGACTCAATGTGATCTTGGATCACTAAAATAGAAAATGTAGAGTCTTGAGCTTTGAGCTTGAGCCAATCCTTTTGTCCTTAGCATCTTGAAGGGGTTCCACATCCTCTAGTCCATGCCACTCCATTATTGAACTTATCTGAAACATACTAGGTAAAAGTGTTATTCCAACAAGATATATGTTGACATTAATTACCAAAACCACCTAGGGAGCACTTGTGCTTTCAATCTCCCCCTTTTTGGTATTTGATGACAACATACATCAAAGCTTTAGATGATGGTATAGAGAATAGTAAGTAAAGACTTGGAAAGACATGTAACATGCATAGGCTCCCCCTACATGTATGCAATCGTGTGAATATGGAATATAGGAGCATGTGAATGCATAAACATGACAGAGTAAGCAATGTGTTACATGTATCTTGGCTATATGCATCAGAGCAAATGATGTGAATATGAGAAATGTACCTTCATGCTCATGAGTCCTTCTTGCGAACAGTATGTACATCAACAATAATTTCTCATACACATGACTATGATGCATATACTTACCTTGTGGTCTTGAGTTGGCTTAGGATGGGATGAACCTGCGTAAACAAGGTTAGATAACATAGATACACCTACTAGCCAGAGCAAACAAAAGAAACCACAAGAGTACCAAGACTGGGATGACATGTAGAGTGAGTACTAAGTACCACATTGGATATAGACATGTCCCCAAAGGTAAAGATATGCAAAGAAATCAGAGATTTCCTTCCCTTAGAGTTCTTGCTCCCCCTGAATCTTGCATGGAATATTGGGAGAAGATAGGGAACAGAAAATCAGAGCAAAAGAAAAGAAACAGAAGAGCTTGAGATAATGCAAGCAATCAAACAAATATGAACATGTCTTTCCCCTCTTAAAGACATGTGACTTCTCTCCTCTTGAACACCAAGCATCTGGGGTCTTTAATGATATTACTTTCTCCTTGTTGAGAAACTCTCTCCCCCTGAGTATTCTCTCTTTCTCCCCCTATAGGAAAGATTAGGCTTTGATGTGATCTCTCTCTCCCCCTTTGACATCAATTTTCAAGAAGGGCACTTCTGGACATGTGATACAAATGGGTTGGTCCTTGAGTCACAGAGCAAAGCGGCATGTCTAATATGATGCCGGTAGAGGACAAGAATCATTGAGTGGAGCTGGAGCAAAAGAATGCAGGAATAAGTGGCAAGCTGGTTTTCCTGTGGTGAAATCGGTGACACCGAGTTGTATGGTTCGGTTGTACCGAGCGAATTCGGTTGGACCAAGGCATCAGACTGGTGAGATCGAGTTCATTGCAGAGAAAACACTTGTCACCTCAGCTCACTAGACAAATAAGATCTCACAAGGATATGCAAGGAATTAGCTGAAAGATTTGCAATGAATTGGATGCAGAGAATGCAGAACAAAAAAAAGGAAAATAAATTAAAAGGAGTCTAGATGAAGTATTTTTTGAAAGGGGAAACAAATATGCAAATGCAAAAGCACGGACAAATGCACGAGAACTTCATCTAGAAATGGTCGGCGACAAAGTCACCTATGTTAGAGTATATTGACTTAGGAGTCAAGTGAGATCACTTGATCATAGGTCATACTCATCGTTTAAGCTCAAAATGGGGTTGCCATTTTTCATTAAAGCATCTTGATGTATTCACATCTTGTTGAGTTGCTTTGTCCCATGACTTGGAGTAAAGCTTCTCTACGATGGAATAACATACCTTGGGTGGTGGTGTTGATCATGATCATGTAGTTGAACTTGTGTGGACTGCTCAAGGTTGATGTAGCTCATCAAGAGTTGGGAGCACCACTTGGAGTTTGAGTTCATCTACCTACATGGGTTAGTTTTGCAAGTAAGAGCACTTGTGTATCCAAAATGACAATCATGAAACTCAACATAGAATTTGCCAAAGGATATGTTCAAATGGTTTCGTGCTTCCTTGTCTTCAACCACCATTGTGTGGAGACTTGGTGATATAGAAATTGCTCAAGATGTGAGTGAGTTGCAATCTCATAGATTTAGATTCATCCAAGTACCTACATGGGTTAGATAACATGCAAGGTGCAAATATATCCAAGACATATGATTATCATCATAAGAGAAATATCGGGATTAGTCATAGGCTCATGCCTTGCATGTATCAAATGGAGTTCCTACTCCAAGTTTGAAGCATCAATGATGTTCAATTCACCTCTTAACCTGCAAAACACTTTCTCATCAAGTGGTTTGGTGAATATATCCGCCAATTGCTTATCGGTGCGAACATGTTTAAGATCAATGTCCCCTTTAGCAACATGATCTCGAATAAAATGATGAAGAACTTCAATATGCTTAGTTCGAGAATGTTGCACAGGATTATGAGCAATCTTAATGGGTGTAGTCATACCTTTGCATTCTTGCATATTGAACTTCTTGAATAAGTCCTTGGTGTACTTTGTTTGAGAGACAAAGGTACCTTCCTTAGTTTGCTTGATTTGCAAACCGAGAAAGAATTTGAGTTCACTCATCATAGACATCTCAAACTTCTCCGTCATTAGCTTTCCAAAGTTCTCACTAAAATGAGGGTTAGTCGAACCAAATATAATATCATCAACATAAATTTGGCACACAAATAGTTCGCCCTTAACCCTTTTTGTAAAAAGAGTAGAATCAATTTTACCAATTTCAAAGCCTTTTTCAATAAGGAACTTGGTCAAGCATTTATACCGTGCTCTAGGAGCTTGTTTAAGACCATAAAGGGCTTTGTGAAGTTTGTAGACATGATCAGGTTTCTTAGGATTGAGAAAGCTGGGAGGTTGCTTAACATAAACTTCCTCCTCAATTTCACCATTTAGAAAAGCACTTTTAATGTCCATTTGGTACAAGATGATATCATGGTGATTAGCATAAGCAAGTAAGATGCGAATGGACTCAATTCTAGCAACAGGAGCATATGTCTCACCATAGTCCATATCTTTGACTTGAGTGTAGCCTTGGGAGACTAGGCGTGCTTTGTTGCGGACGACTTGACCGTGTTCATCTTGCTTGTTGCGAAACACCAATTTGGTACCAATGATGTTGTTGTTGTTTTCGGGCTTCTCGACCAATGTCCATACTTCATTTCTCTAAAAGTTGTGTAGCTCTTCATGCATGGCGTTTATCCAATCCGGATCTTCCAATGCTTCATTAACCTTCATAGGTTCAATGCTAGAGATGAATAAGTAATGTTCACAAAATTTAGCTAAACGAGTTTTAGAGCGAGTGATTCTCCCGGTTTGGATATCATTGTAGATTTGCTCGACGGGATGATCTTTGGCGATTCTTGCTCGAACTCTAGGGAGCTTTGGCTTGGCTCGGGGTGGAACATCCTCTTCTTCTTGGCCTTCTTCATTGTTGATGTTGTCGTTGTCTTGTCGTGGTGGAGAAGGAGGTTGTTAATGGTCATCTTGGTGTACTTCCTTGTTTTCTTCATCTTGGTGTGTCCCACTTGTGGATGCTTCCATATAAATTGTTGGTTCGCCTTGTCGTGAGGTAGAAGCTTCCACTTGGACGGACGAGGTACTCTCCTTCACCTCCGTTGGACGAATCTTGCCAATAGACAAGTCTTGGATTGCTTCCGAAGGGTCTTTGTCTCCTGCATCATTTAGCAATTGCTCTACTTGCGAGCCGTTAGATTCATCAAACGTCACATCTACCTCTCTTCAACCTTTCAGGTGAAATTGTTGTAGACACGGTAAGTGTGAGAGTTTGAGCCATAACCAAGTAGGAAACCTTCATGAGATTTAGGAGCGAATTTGGAACGGCGATGCTTATCAAGAATGTAGCACTTTGAGCCGAATACTCGAAAGTATCAAACTTGGGGTTTGTTACCGGTGAGAAGCTCGTATGCCGTCTTGTCGAGTAGCTTGTGAAGATTCAAGCGATTTGTTGCATGACAAGCTGTCTCAACCGCTTCCGCCCAAAAGTGCTTTGGCGTCTTGTACTCATCAAGCATCATTCTTGCCATCTCGATAAGAGTCCGGTTCTTCCTCTCAACGACTCCATTTTGTTGAGGTGTGTACGTAGCCGAGAACTCATGTGAAATCCCTTCTTCGTCAAGCTAGCCCTAAGGAACAGGCAGTAGATGGAGAATCAAAGGATGACAATTACATGCCTCTCTTCAAAGACGAGGTGAGCCTCGGCGACGAAGAATTGATCGTGCCTGAGGATCCCGTCGAGGAGGAGCGCTTCAAGCGCCGGCTTATAGCCACAGCAAAAAGCATGAAGAAAAAGCAACAACAGCTTCAAGCTGACCACGATCTGGTAGCATAAAGATGGACTGAGGTCCTGGCGGCCGTGGAATATGAACTCGAGCGCCAACCAAAGGTTACCCAAAGAGCAGGTTGCTACCCCAACTCGAGGAGGAAGCATTAAAGCTTACACTTCTAGCGTATGATGCGGCTGACCGGCCACCTCGTGGCCGAGACAAAGCGCATATCAGCCGAAGTCCAGCCCGCACCCGCCGCATGTTAAACAAAACACCAAGGCTCAGGCAACACGCAGGACTCGCGAGACATATTGGAAAACAAAGCAGGACATAAAAGATCGATCTACGGATCACGGGCGCCTAACGCTGCGGATTTGACGCATCACACGCCAGATATACTAAAAGCAAATCCGGCCGGGCCGTATACAGCAAACAAGACTACTATGAACTGTGTCATGATATAGCCCAAGATGTAGGCGCAGACACCCCATATGCTTCACCGATGAAGTAATGGATCATGAATTCGAAGGGTTTAAACCCGTGAACATTGCATCATATGATGGTACTATGCACCCCGGTGTGGATAGAGGATTTCTTCCTCCACATTCACATGGCCCGCGGGGATGATCTACACGCCATCAAGTATCTCCCGTTAAAACTCAAAGGGCCAGCTCTGCATTGGCTGAATAGCTTCCCGGCAAACTCCATCGGAAGTTGGGAGAACCTAGCAGACGCATTCCTGGACAACTTTGAGGGCACTTATGTGCGGCCACCGGATGCTGACGATTTAAGTCACATAACACAACAGCCCGGAGAATCAGTTCGGAAATTCTGGACTCGGTTCCTAACTGAAAAGAACCAAATTGTCGACTGTCCCGATGCCGAAGCCCTAGCGGCCTTTAAACAAACATCCATGATGAGTGGCTTGCCCGACATCTCGGCCAAGAAAAGCCAAAATCCATGGCAGCCCTCACGACACTCATGACTCACTTTTGGCGGGCGAAGATAGCTGGTTGGCCCGTAGCAACAACACAGCAAGCAACCCTGGCACATCAGAGGCCAGAGATAGCAATGGCAAGCCCCGATGCAACAAACACAAGCGCCGGTGAGAATCTCGTATGCCGTATTGCCGAGTAGCTTGTGAAGATTCAAGAGATTTGTTGCATGACAAGCTGTCTCAACCGCTTCCGCTCAAAAGTGCTTTGGCGTCTTGTACTCATCAAGCAACATTCTTGCCATCTCGATAAGAGTCCAGTTCTTCCTCTCAACGACTCCATTTTGTTGAGGTGTGTGCGTAGCCGAGAACTCATGTGAAATCCCTACTTCGTCAAGAAAGGTATCCACATTTGCGTTCTTGAACTCTGTTCCATTTTCCTCGCTTCGAACCTTCTTGATCTTCACGTCAAATTGATTTTGGCCCTTCCTAGCGAAGTTTTTGAAGATCTTTTGGACCTGCGATTTATCATCGAGAAAGAATACCCACGTAAATCTTGAAAAATCATCAACTATGACTAGACCAAATGAGTTACCGCCGAGACTCTTGTAGGCATTTCGACCAAAGAGATCCATGTGAAGTAGCTCGAGTGGTGTTCTCGTGGTCATGATGTTCTTCGCGCGATGACTTCCTCCAACTTGTTTCCCTGCTTGACAAGCACAACAAAGTCTATCCTTGTCAAATATGACATCTTTTATTCCAAGGATATGATCACCTTTAATAAGCTTGTCAAGGTTTCGCATACCAACATGACCTAATCTTCTATGCCACAACCAGCCTTTAGAAGATTTGGCAATTAAGCAAGTTCTAGGTAGAGCCTTTTAGTGAAATCAACAATGTAAAGATCTATCAGACGATACCGGTAAAGACCATTTTACGATTGTCTCTCACGAAACACTTGGCAATCTACTTGATGAATAGGACATTGAAACCAAAATTAGCAAGTCTAGAAACTGAAAGTAAATTGTACCCAAGAGATTCAACGAGCATGACATTTTGTATGGAGCTATCATGTGAGATGGCCACCTTACCAAGGCCAACCACCTTACCCTTTGAATTATCACCAAAAGTGACATATTTTCGAGGGTCAGTTGCTTTCAGCAAGCTCACGGAACATATCTTTATCTCCGGTCATATGATCAGTACATCCACTATCAAGGACCCATTCCTTTCCTCCAGCCATGTAGCCATGAAGATTTGCCATAAGACCAAAGTGTCTCATTGCATCATCAAGATCATAGTCACTATCATCATCCTCATCATAGAATCCATGTTCAACATCATTTTGTGATTGATCAATTCCTGGAGAGGGTAATTCATTAGATAAATGATCATTTCTATGATTATCTTTATGAATTCTAATAGCTTCGGAAATGATATTGCTAATGATTCCAACATCTCCTATGGCACGCATGAGATTTGTAATCTCAAATAGACAATCACCAAAGCTAGGATCACTAGAATTCATCTTACTCAAGGCAATAGACTTATGGATAATTTCATCTAGATTTTTCAAGGAATAATCTGGAAATCGTTCCTCAAGAAATCTCCATATGGTATAGGCGCAATCAAGAGTAGGCAAGCTAGCAATCAAGTTTTTGGGTAATCCTCTTATGATAAGATTGATAGTTCTAAGATTGCGAATCATGTCAAGATCCTCTTCGGGTGTGGGATGCAAGGGATCAATATGAGGTGCACAAGGGCTAGCAATGTACTTGTTCAAATAATATTCATTGAAAATCTCAAGCATCTCATTTTTTCACTCATGAAAATACTCTCCATCAAGAATAGGCACTCTATGTCTAAGATTCCCCAAAGTAGACACATCCATCTTCCTCCAATGGTGATTAAACCAAGGCAATGGAGACCAAAGCTCTGATACCAATTGAAAGGATCGAGAAGAGGTGTCTAGAGGGGATGATTAGACACTAAGTACCAAAAGTTGCAGTTTTTAAATTCTTTATGTTAAAGTGGAGTTTTGGCACAAGTGTAACAAACACGATACATATCAAGCAAGCATGCAACGAGTATATGAGCAACGGAAAGTAAAGCATGCAACTTGCAAGAATTTAAAGGGAAGGGTTTGGAGGATTCAAACGCAATAGGAGACACGGATGTTTTTGTCGTGGTTCCGACAGGTGGTGCTATCGTACATCCACGTTGATGGAGACTTCAAACCACGAAGGGTAACGGTTGCGCGAGTCCACGGAGGGCTCCACCCACGAAGGGTCCACGAAGAAGCAACCTTGTCTATCCCACCATGGTCGTCGCCCACGAAGGACTTGCCTCACTAGCGGTAGATCTTCACGAAGTAGGCGATCTCCTTGACCTTACAAACTCCTTGGTTCAACTCCACAATCTTGTCGGAGGATCCCAAGTGACACCTAGCCAATCTAGGAGACACCACTCTCCAAGAAGTAACAAATGGTGTGTTGATGATGAACTCCTTGCTCTTGTGCTTCAAATGATAGTCTCCCCAACACTCAATTCTCTCTCACAGGATTTGGATTTGGTGGAAAGAAGATTTGAGTGGAAAGCAACTTGGGGAAGGCTAGAGATCAAGATTTATGTGGTTGGAATTGAATATCTTGACCTCAACACAAGTGTAGGTGGTTCTCTCTCAGAAAATGTAGGTTGGAAGTGTAGGTTCGTTCTGATGGCTCTATTTCCGAATGAAGAGGAGGTGGAGGGGTATATATAGCCTCCACACAAAATCTAACCGTTACACACAACTTGCCAAACTCGGTGGGACCGGATTGTTAAACTCGGTCGGACCGACTCAGCAAATCTAGTGACCGTTAGGATTTTCGGTGGGACCGACATGCAACTCGGTAGGACCGATATGGTTAGGGTTAGGGCACAATGTAATCTCGGTGAGACCGATTACACAAACTCGGTGAGACCGATATTGGTAATAAGCTAACCAAAGAGTTGGTCAGGTAAACTCGGTGGGACCGATTCGCTCATTTCGGTGAGACCGAAATGTTACAAAAGGGAAACCGAGAGTTTACATTGCAATCTCGGTAGGACCGGTTATGCAAACTCGGTGAGACCGATTTTGGTAATAGATCCATACAGAGAGATTACAATCCCGTCTCGGTGAGACCGAGATCCCTATCGGTGAGACCGATTTGCCTAGGGTTTGTGGCAGTGGCTATGACATCTGAACTCAGTGGCGCCGGATGGAAAGAATCGGTGGGGCCGAGTTTGACTTTTGGTTTAGGTCATATGTGGAAGTGAGAAAGTGGTTCAGGGCTTTGGAGCATATCACTAAGCACTTTGAGCAAGCAAGCCATTAAGCAACACCTCATCCCTCCTTGATAGTATTGGCTTTTCCTAAAGACTCAATGTGATCTTGGATCACTAAAATAGAAAAATGTAGAGTCTTGAGCTTTGAGCTTGAGCCAATCCTTTTGTCCTTAGCATCTTGAAGGGGTTCCACATCCTCGAGTCCATGCCACTCCATTATTGAACTTATCTGAAACATACTAGGTAAAAGTGTTAGTCCAACAAGAGATATGTTGACATTATTTACCAAAACCACCTAGGGAGCACTTGTGCTTTCATTATCAGGCACTGCTCGGACGAACCGCGTTTGCTCGATTCAACGCGGTACCACATTATGCCTACCGTAAGCTCAAGATGCCCGGTCCGCGTGGCGTCATCACGGTTAATGGCAAGGCTGAACTTTCCCTCGGTACCAAAGAGTATAGCACTGCTTTAACAACAGAAGCAATGAGGGGCACCTTTCAATCGAACCTCGAGTCGACGGCCAGGCTCCCGGACACCGCCAAAGGACTCCGAATTACTTCGCGGCAGGATTGCCCGGCTCGTCCAGAGCTCAATTAAACACTCCGGCGAATGCCAGGACAGGCCACATACCGCGGCTCAACCGCTCTGTGGCACACAAGCATTTCTTACATTTTGTTTGCAGGTTCAACTTTGCGCAGACCAGGACTGGCGATATGGAAGCAGCTCGAACGCGCAAGGGAATCCTTAGATATTCCACGCGATGACCACCCTACTATACTCTAGATCCGCACACAGCTTCTTCCCCCTGGTCTCAGCAGGTTCCACAGTCATATTTCATTTTTATCATATTACCTGTACTCGTACGCATCGACGTACTATTCAAAATACAACATGTGGATTTATATAATGCTTATCTGTTGTTATTTCTTATTGAAATTCTTTTGTCAAGTGGCATCCGTACACCGCGATATGCCTTAAATATGCCAGGGGCTTCGTTTTACCCATAATACAGCAATAAAGTCCGAACACCTTTTCATGGAAGTTCGGCACCCGAACTTATAACACTATATGCATCAACTCCGAATCATGTCTTGGGTCAAATCTTGGGTTTGCCGGCTCCCATGTTTTGCTGCCTTTACGTTCCGCTATATCGGCTAAGGCGGCACAGGAGAACTATCGCGATTGTGTCCCGGTTCTTCCGGACGAGCACCTCAAGAGAGAAAGCCAAAACCGATCGTCATGATACGGCGAGAGCTGGTCGGCTGTTCAAGAGGTTGTAAAATCTTTAAGGATTCCTCCGCATAATGCCATAACCGATGCGTATGGCGATGGATCGGCTTTTCTTCCGATCAGGTGCTTATAGAGCCCCTCGTGCGGTCTTCCGAACACTAGGGGCTGCGCCTACCTTCCTTTTCTAAAGCTCCTATGGCTAAGTGAGAGTGATATATCCCTATAGTCCGATTTCCTGGTTCGTTGTGCTGAACACCTCCTTCGAAGGACCCAAAACTGGGATAAATAGTGATCAGGTTTATCCCGAACACCCTGCATTTCCTATGTGGGGCGGAAGTGACGATCGCCAACTCTCGGGATTAATATATAAAACGGCCGCGCGGGAGGATACACTTTTATATAACAGGCAATAAATAATAGAAATGACCTTGTTCAACATTACAAAGGACAACCTGATTGTATTCATGGAAATATAATGTCCTTGGTGCATTGCTCCACCGCAAGGCAGGATCCTTTCAGGACACTTTCATAATATAATTCGGGCTCGCGGTGCTCCTTCCCCTCTAGCGGTCCATCGGTCACGAGCTTTTCAGCATCCATCTTCCCCCAGTGCACCTTTGCGCGGGCGAAGGCCATTCGTGCACCCTCTATACAGACCGACCGCTTGATGACGTCAAGTCGAGGGCAGGCACTCACAAGCTACTTCACGAGCCTGAAGTAGCAGCTTGGAATCGGCTCGGCGGGCCATAGCCGGATAATCAAATCCTTCATGGCTAGTTCAGCCGCCCTATGCAGTTCGACCAACTGTTTTAGTCTGTCGGCAAAAGGCACCGGATAAGTCGGTGCCAGATACTGCGACCAGAAGAGCTTATCCACAGTGTTCCCTTCTTCGGCTCGCTAGAATTGGGTGGCATCCGATATGCTGCGCAGCAGTTCCGCAAATACCCCAGGAGAAATCTGAACTCAAAATTAGAAGCATGATTTTCTCCTCAAATACTTGCTTTACATGGAAAAAAGCCTTACTCGTCGCGATCTTCCTCGCCTCTTGGATCTCCTGCAGGGCGCCTTGGGTTTCCCCCTGGGCATCGCGCGCGGCCTGATGAGCCCTGGCGAGTTTGGATTCTTTCTCCGTTAAACTTTGCTCCAAGATCTCGCATTTCTTCACGGACTCTTGAAGCTCCTGCCCAGCTTCAATAACCCTGGCCTCGTGCTTTTCACGAAGAGCCTGCTCTGTGGCTGCCTTTTCCTCGGCCTCGGCAATAGCCTTCCTCAGAGCCTCGACTTCGGTCATCGCCCCTGCCGCAAATGATGAAACATATTTTATCATACTAGAAATTTGTCCGCACTAAACACGAACAAGGCTTGTGCATACCGTGTTTGTCTTCCAACTGCCTTTTCAACTGGCCAAGTTCTTCTTTGGCCCGCTCCAGACTTTGATTCAGTCCAGAGACCTCCGCAGTATGAGAGGCAGCAGCCGCTGTAGACGCCTGCTTATAAATGAAGAGAGACAGATGTCATCAAATGAGTCTCCTTGTGAACATAAAATTTGATCCTCTGTCCGGTTCTTTCTTTCACCGAACAGTGTATCAGGGGCTACTATCCATAGTATGACACTCTTCAAAACCTCATAAAACATACCTCAAAGCCTCTTATAAGGCTAATACAGGCTTCATTCAGTCCACTCTCAGTAGACTGAATCTTCTTAATCACCGCACCCATAAGGGCACGGTGTTCATCAAGATGGAGGCGCTCTTCAGCGCCGCCAACAAAGCATCTGGAACCTCTGGTTGGACAGAGATTGCCGGCGGAACAGGCATGGCCCCTCCAGCCGAGGGAGGCCGCTTGCTTGATTCTGGAGCCGTATTGATCTCCGAAATTGCATCCGGCTGGGAGCCGAATTCAAGATGGCTCCCGCCATCGACTCCCATGGGAATCTTCTCCCCCATGTCTCCGGCCCCTGAAGTTTGACCTCCAGGTGCCGCTTTCACGATCTCTTCCCCCCCCCCCCTCCTTGGTCGGGGTCCTTCTGGGACGAGACATCGGTGTTGTTCACATATTTGGGGGAAGGGGCCTCCGAGGGTGTCCCGCTCTCCATAGCATCCGAGCTCAGCAAATCCTCTGATGAGCATCGTTCGGTACAGGACCTCTCCGGACTACAAAAATATGGCTCTGGTTAATATACTATGCCATGATGAGTCTGGGTGCATAAATGTGCTCGGATTTTATACTCATGAGTTCACTAGGGGCTGGGCCCTGGGATCCCATGCCGGGGTGCTGTCGGCGGCGGCAGTGGACTCTTCCGGAAGAGGAGCTTTTCCCCTTTTAGGCGATTTGGCCTCCAAATGTATGGAGGCCGCCTTCTTTCTCGCTTCCATCGGGATTCGTCTTCCTCCTCCTCCTCGTCCTCTTTGGAGGCAGAACGGATGTTGCAGGCTTCGGATATTGTGTCCGAAGTGCCGCGGCGATGAAGGCCGTCCTGGGTCTTTTTGGCCTCCTTCTCGGCCTTCTTCTTCGGCGCCCTGTACGGCGCCGGGACCAGCATCTTCGTCAGAAGTGGGCCGACCGGTTCTTTGGGCAGCGGCGCCGGATAGTGGATTCATCCCGCCTTTTTCGTCCAGCCCTAGGGGAGTTGAGGAAAACACATTAAGCATTTCCCTTGGTTTATGCGGATAAAACATATAATGACTTACCGAGCTTACAGGGCGGGACAGTTGGTACCCGCGGTCCTCGGCCGAGTCCGGCCATGATTTGCTGGACTTGAAAAGCACCTTCCAGATGTCTTTGTGCGAGGAGCCAAAGAGCTCTCGCAGGGTCTGGTGCTTGGCCGGATCAAATTCCCATAGATTGCAAGTCCGATGTTGACAGGGCAGCATCCGGTGAACTAACATCACCTGGACTACATTGACAAGTTCGATGTTCTTGTCTTCCATATCTTTAGTGTGCGTCTGGAGCACCGATAGTTCATCGGACGAAGACCAGTTCAGGCCCTTCTTGGGCCAGGACGTAAGCCGCAGAGGGGCTCCGGATCGGAACTCTGGAGCAGTGGCCCATTTCATGCCGCGCGGCTCAGTGATGTAAAACCATTGTTGTTGCCACTCTTTGACGGAATCATTAAAAGTACTTGTTGGCCATGTGACATTGGGCATCTTGCTCACCATAGCGCCCCCGCACTCGGCGTGCTCGCCGCTCACCACCTTGGGCTTCACATTAAAGATCTTCAGCCATAAGCCGAAGTGTGGCGAGATGCGGAGAAAGGCCTCGCACACGACGATGAATGTCGAGATGTTGAGGAAGGAATTGGGGGATAGATCATGAAAATCGATCCCGTAATAATACATGATGCCGCGAATGAACGGGTGGACGGGAAACCCTAGCCCGCGGACAAAATGAGGGAGGAATACAACCCTCTCATGGGGTTCTGGAGTAGGAACAATCTGTCCGCCATCGGGAGAGGGTGGCCGATTTTCTTGGCCAGATACCCGGCCTCCCGAAGCTTTTTGATATCCTTCTCCTGGATGGTAGAGGCCATCCACTTGCCTCCTGCTCCGGATCCGGACATTTTCGAAGGGCCTTTGTGGGCAGAGAAGATTTAACGCCGCTACCGGAGCTCGAGCGAAGGGGAATGGATCGGGAAGAAGAAAGCATGGGTGCGAAAGGGAGTCCTTATCCCCTTATAAAGGCAGCAGGGATTCTGCGCCTCCCCACTTGCCTGGTAAACTCGCTTATTCCCCAAGCGCCGTGATTGATGGCGCGGTTGGGTTACCCACACCCGTATTGATCGGAATCCCGTGATAAGGGGACACGATCTCTTCTTCGACAAGACGTGCCAAGAAAACCGCCTCGAAATATGTGCAGTAGCTGGTTGAGAAAAACGGGTTGCATAATTGTCGGGCCATGGCGTGATGTCACGTTATGAAAAGTTGTCAGCAAATTAGATTTGTGGAAATATTATACTTTGTACGGTGGTATGTGGAAATTTTTTTGGAGAGCCGGACACGATCCTTGTGTTCGAAATCTTCTATGGAGTATTCGGAGAAGGAACCCGCCTTGCAATGTCAAGACGATCTCACAAGACCGGACTCATCATCATTGAAGCCTGGTTCAGGGGCTACTGAGGGAGTCCCGGATTAGGGGGTCCTCAGAGAGCCGGACTATATACTTTGGCCGGACTGTTGGACTATGAAGATACAAGATTGAAGACTTCGTCCCGTGTCTGGGTGGGCCTCTCTTTTGCGTAGAAGGCAAGCTTGGCAGTTCGGATAGGTAGATCTCCTCCCTTGTAACCGACTCTGTGTAACCCTAGCCCCCTCCGGTGTCTATATAAACCGGAGGGTTTAGTCCGTAGGACAACAACAATCATAATCATAGGCTAGCTTTTAGGGTTTAGCCTCTACGATCTCATGGTAGATCAACTCTTGTAATACTCATATCATCAAGATCAATCAAGCAGGAAGTAGGGTATTACCTTCATCGAGAGGTCCCGAACCTGGGTAAACATTGTGTCACCCACCTCCTGTTACCATCTGCCTTAGACGCACAGTTCGGGACCCCCTACCCGAGATCCGCCGGTTTTGACACCGACAACACTCACTGTTCATCCATAGGCAGCGTCGATCGGCTTCAGTTAGCAACAAGAGCGGCGAATCGCCGATCGGGTTCGATTAACAGCCATCGATCGATCGCCGGGTTCAAGAACGTGTAGCTCGCAAAGGTGCAATCGCCCGGTTCAGTTAGAGCCCAACGCCTCGCACCCATGCGCATGCGTGTACGAGAGAAACGCGCATCGCTCGGCCCCGACCACCCACCGTAACCGGGAACACCCCGATATTTTCCTTGTCCTTGCTTCTACCATGGTTTTTTCTGTCATGGATGGCCCAAAGAATGTCATGCAGCCGCGTCTCCGGCCCACCCAGGACGAAAAGCCCATTTTCTGTCATGATTTTTTGTCATAGAAGTAGGACCCCACCACATCTATGATGATACCGTGTTTTGTCACAATTATCGTCATAGAAGTGTCATAAGTATGACAGAAAAGATTTTCGTTCGGCCCAAAATTTCACGGATGTGTCTTTTTTTTGTAGTGTCAAGGCGTGCCCTCTACCTGTTTGTCCAAGGAGTGTAATTAAACTTTGCTAATTTATCGTTTCAGGAATGGACGGAGAAAGCGGATTTACAATTCAGCTCCCACGCTCAAGAGCCGCCATCCCGCCCCGGCAAAGATGGGACCAGCGCCCTATCAGCCGCCGGAGAAGAAGGCCAAGAAGAAGGCCAAGGGGGGCCAGGGTGGCCTCCGCTGCAAAGGCACTTCGGACGTGATGTTAGAAGACAAGACTCACTCCTCTGCCGCCAAAGATGACGACACCGAGGAGGAGGAAAGCAACCCTCCCCTGATGGGGGGAGGAAGAAGAGGGCGGCCTCCACAAATCTGTTGGCGGAGGCGCCCAAGAAGGGGAAAGGCTCCCTCGCGGATAAAACCGCATGGGACGTCGACAACAGTCCGGAGCGACCCTCGTGGTGCAAGCCCCTGGCTGCATCATAAGTACTGACAGACTCGTGATCGCCCGTCTATCCGGCCTTTCCTCCTTATTGTATTAACATGGTTAGTGATGCTATTGCAGTCCGACCCACGACAGCTCCCTACGAACCTCATCGGGAGGTTCGCTGGATTCAAAGGTCATGGCCAGCGAGTCACCACCGGCCGCTCACTCTCCCCCGGCCAAGGGCGGCGTCAAGATGTGGTCCCGAAGGACCCTTCCTGGCCGGGGAGAGGTTCCGGAGGTCGTCAGGGCGGCGCCAGAGGTCGAGACCTCTGCAGCCGGACACATGGGGGAACAGATCCCCTTGGGGACTGATGATGGGGCCAGGTTCAATTCGGCCCCCAACCGAATACGGTTCCGGAGACCCACAAGGCTCCGGAATCAGGCAAGCAGCCTCCCTCGAAAGAAGGAGGCGCGCCCATCCCGCCGGTGACCTCTGTCCAACCAGAGGGACCGGACAATCTGCTGGAAGCGCTACGAGGCGCTTCCATTGTGGATGAACACTGTATCCCTATGGGTACGGTGATTGAGAATGTTCAGTCCGTCGAAAGCGGACTGACCGAAGCCTACAGCGGCCTGCTGGCAGGTTTTGAGGTAAGCGACGCAAAAGAGAAAATTCCCAATATAGACAGTAGCCCCTGAGACACTATCCGGTGTTCGGAAAGAAAAGCCGGACAGAGGATCAATTAATTTTTGCAGGGAACTAACTAAATGTGTCTTATAAGCAGGCGTCGTTGTTGGCCGCGACCTCACACGTTGCCTAAGTCTCCGGACTAAAGCAGAAGCTGGAGCGGGCCGAGGGAGAGCTCAGGCAAGCGAGGAAGCAGCTGGAAGAGCAACAAGGTATGCAATGACTTGCTATATATTCGGAAAGAATAAATGTTGTGTATTGACTGTGATGCCATGATTTATGTAGGAGCGACGACTGAGGTCGAGGCCCTAAAAAAGGCCCTCGCCGAAGCCGAGGAGAAAGCTGCCAAGTAGCAAGCCGCCCGCAAAAATCTCAAGGCCAGGCTCAACGAGGTCCAGCAAGGTGGCCCAAGCGTTGGAGGGTGATGTTTCGGCTCGAGAGACCGAACTCGCCAAGGCTCGCCAGAGTGCGGAAGAAGCCCGGGTTGAAGCCCAGGGCGCCCTCCAGGAGATCCAGGAGGCCAAGAAGATCGCGGCGGGTAAGGCGTTTAGTATGCAAAGTAAGTATGTGAAGAAGAAGTTTTTCTTACTAACCCGAATTCGGAGTTCCCCAGGGAGATTTGCGGACTTGCCGTGCAGCGTGTCAGATGCTGCGGAGCTCTTCAGGACTGAAGAAGGGAGCTTGACGGAGAAGTTGTTCTGGTCGCAATACCTTGAGCCAAAACATCCAGTGCCCTTCACCGATCAGCTGAAACAGCTGGTCGAGCTGCATAGGGTGGCTGAACTGACCATGAAAGATTTGATAATCCGGCTGTGGCCTGCCGAAGCTATACCCAGCAGCTACTTCGGCCTCGTGAAGCGGTTGGTAAATGCTTATCCTCGGATGGACGTCGTCAAGCGGTCAGTCTGCACCGAGGGCGTGCACCTGGCCTTCGCCTATGTAAAGGTGTGGTGGGCGAAGATGGACGCCGTCAAGCTAGAAACCGAGGGGCCGCCTGAGGGCAAGGAGCACCGCACACCCGAGTGATATTTTGGAGACGTCCTGGAGGGGTCCCGCATTGTTGCGGAGCAGTGTGTGAAAGACGTGATATTTTGTCTCGCCCTGTATTATGAAACAAAGACAGTTTATGTAATATAATACTTTGTGTTAGATTTTTACCTCCTGTGCGACATTTTTTATTAAATCTGAGAGTTGGCCAGTCGTCGGCTTCAGCCCCCACGTAGGAAGTACGGGGGTGTTCGGGATGGAATCTAAACACTCTTGATCCAATTATTTGGCCCTTGAAGGGGGTGTTTAGCGCAACGAACAAGGCAATTGGACTATAATGCTTTATCACCCTCACTTAGCCATAGGAGTTCGATAATAAAATTTTAGGCGCAGCCCCTGGTATTGGGAAGTCCGAACTGGGGGATTCTGTAGACACCTGATCGGATAAAAACTGATTCATCGCGCAATGCGGAAAAAACCTCTAGCGATTTGAAACCTCCGAAGAGCTGACCAGCTCTCGCCTCCTCATGACAGTCAGTTTTCGGCTTTCTCTACTGAGGTGCTCATCCGGATGAACCAGGGCACAATCGCAGTAGTTCTCCGTTTACTACCCTAGCCGATATAGCAGAACGTAAGGTAGTAAGCACATGAGCTGGGCAACCCAACTATTGACCAAAGACAAGATTCGTAGCCAATGCATATAGTGCTAAATTCGGGTGCCGAACTATACTGTAAAAAGTGTTCGGACTTTGTTGCCGTATTGTGGGGCGCTATAAAGCCCCTGGCGAATGTGAAACGTACCAGAGTGTACGGGTGCTATCTGATAAGGTTACCCACGGGAGGAAAAAAAAGAAAAGAAACAGAAAGGGCGCAAAGGTGATAAGCTGGGGCCTAAAAGCTCGGGCCGCGAACTGTTTTCATTGTAATTTGATTAATACGTTAAGGCGCATTGATACAAGTATTGCGGTAAGCAACAAGCTATTTAATATGACAAAAACCAAGGGAGAGCTGCATGTGGGTCCTGAAAAACAGGTAGAGTGATTGTTAACGTAACCACCTTGAAAGTCCCCCATACGTTTGAGTTTCTTGCAGTCTTGGTGTGTTTATCCTTCAAGAGGGCCGGTGATCAGGCCATCAGAGAAAGCCTATGAAGAAGAGACCTGAAAAGGGAAAAAGGAACCAATGAAAGTATATGTGTCCAGGAGCGGTCGAGCCGTATTGTGGATCACCAGCTAGTTATACCTCCGTCTATGCCCATGGTATTTTGAGTGCGTAGTTATGTACGCGCGGTACTAGTGCCGCCACCTGGTCGGGACGGGGACGGAGGTCGAATTGCTAATCAAGCTCTCGACGAGCTGAGCTATCATGCTGCAGAGCAGTCCAGACTCTTTTGAAAGTGTCCGAGAGTTCGGCCGCTGAATTGAGGTTCTGCTTGAGAAGGCCGCTCTGTACTTCTGCTGCTAAGGCCGCGGTGTGCTCCTCGGTACGGAGGGAACGTTTCGTGTTTCCATTGACTGTTATGATGTCGCGTGGCCCGGGCATCTTGAGCTTGAGGTAAGCATAATGAGGCACCGCATTGAAACGAGCAAATGCGGTTCGTCCGAGCAGCGTGTGATAGCCGCTATGAAAAGGGACGATATCAAAGATTAACTCTTCGCTTCGGAAGTTGTCTGGAGATCCGAAGACGACCTCTAGCGTAATTGAGCCCGTACAGTGAGCCTCCACACCTGGTATGACTCCTTTAAAGGTAGTCTTTGTGGGCTTGATCCGTGATGGGTCAATGCCCATTTTGCGCACTGTATCCTGATAGAGCAGATTGAGGCTGCTGCCACCGTCCATGAGGACTCTCGTAAGGTGGAATCCATCAATGATTGGGTCGAGGACCAGTGCGGCTGAACCGCCATGACGGATACTGGTCGGATGATCCCGACGATCAAATGTGATCGGGCACGACGACCATGGATTGAATTTTGGGGCGACTGGCTCTATCGCATAGACGTCCCTGAGCGCGCGCTTGCTCATACGTCCATTTTGCATCATGCTTTTATATCGATATTTATTGCATTATGGGATGTTATTACACATTATGTCACAAAACTTATGCCTATTCTCTCTTATTTTACAAGGTTTACATAAAGAGGGAGAATGCCGGCAGCTGGAATTCTGGGCTGGAAAAGGAGCAAATATTAGAGACCTATTCTGCACAACTCCAAAAGTCCTGAAACTCCACGGAATTTATTTTTCGAAATAATAAAAAATAATGAGCGAAGAAAATACCAGAGGGGACCCACACCCTGGGCACGAGGGTGGGGGTGTGCCCTACCCCCCTGGGTGCGCCCCCTGCATCGTGGGCCACCTGGTGGCCCTCCGGTGCCCATCTTCTGCTATATGAAGTCTTTCGTCCGAAGAAAAATCAGAAGCAAGCTTTCGGGACGAGACTCCGCCGCCACGAGGCGGAACCTTGGCGGAACCAATCTAGGGCTCCGGCAGAGCTGTTCTGCCGGGGACACTTCCCTCCGGGAGGGGGAAATCATCGCCATCGTCATCACCAATGATCCTCTCATCAGGAGGGGGTCAATCTCCATCAACATCTTCACCAACACCATCTCCTCTCAAACCCTAGTTCATCTCTTGTATCCACAATTCTTGTCTCTAAGTCTGAGATTGGTACCTGTAGGTTGCTAGTAGTGTTGATTACTCCTTGTAGTTGATGAACATGAATATGCTTTGTGAGTAGTTACGTTTGTTCCTGAGGACATGGGAGAAGTCTTGCTATTAGTAGTCATGTGAATTTGGTATTCGTTCGATATTTTGATGAGATGTATGTTGTCTCTCCTCTAGTGGTGTTATGTGAACGTCGACTACATGACACTTCACCATTATTTTGGCCTAGAGGAAGGCATTGGGAAGTAATAAGTAGATGATGGGTTGCTAGAGTGACAGAAGCTTAAACCCTAGTTTATGTGTTGCTTCGTAAGGGGCGGATTTGGATCCATATGTTTCATGGTATGGTTAGGTTTACCTTAATACTTCCTTTGTAGTTGCGGATGCTTGCAATAGGAGTTAATCATAAGTGGGATGCTTGTCCAAGCAAGGACAGCACCCAAGCACCGGTCCACCCACATATCAAATTATCAAAGTACCGAACGCGAATCATATGAACGTGATGAAAACTGGCTTGATGATAATTCCCATGTTCCTCGGGAGCGCTTTTCTCTATATAAGAGTTTGTCCAGGCTTGTCCTTTGCTACAAAAAGGATTGGGCCACCTTTCTGCACTTTATTTACTTTTGTTACTTGTTGCTCGTGACAAATTATCTTATCACAAAACTCTCTGTTACCTATAATTTCAGTGCTTGCAGAGAATACCTTGCTGAAAGCCGCTTATCATTTCCTTCTGCTCCTCGTTGGGTTCGACACTCTTACTTATCGAAAGGACTAAGATAGATCCCCTATACTTGTGGGTCATCAAGACTCTTTTCTGGCGCTGTTGCCGGGGAGTGAAGCGCCTGTGGTAGGTGGAATTTGGTAAGGAAAAATTTATATAGTGTGCTGAAATTTTTGTCACTTGTTACTATGGAAAGTAATCCTCTGAGGGGCTTGTTCGGGGTATCTTCACCCCGACCAGTAGAGCAATGAGTTGCTCCTCAACCTACTGAACCTACTGAAAATTAAAATGTTTACTTTGAAATTCCTTCGGGTATGATAGAGAAACTGCTAGCTAATCCTTTTGCAGGAGATGGAACATTGCATCCCGATTTAGACCTAATCTATGTGGATGAAGTTTGTGGATTATTTAAGCTTGCAGGTATGCCCGATGATGTCATCAAGAAGAAGGTCTTCCCTTTATCTTTGAAGGGAGATGCATTGACATGGTATAGGCTATGTGATGATATGGGATCATGGGACTACAAGCGATTGAAATTGGAATTTCATCAGAAGTTTTATCCTATGCATCTTGTTCATCGTGATCGCAATTATATATATAATTTTTGGCCTCGCGAAGGAGAAAGCATCGCTCAAGCTTGGGGGAGGCTTAAGTCAATGTTATATTCATGCCCCAATCATGAGCTCTCAAGAGAAATGATTATTCTAAAAAATTATGCTCGGCTCTCTGACAACAATCGCACCATGCTCGATACTTCTTGTACTGGTTCTTTTATGATGAAGACTATTGAATTCAAATGGGATTTATTGGAAAGAATTAAACGCAACTCTGAGGATTGGGACCTCGACGAAGGTAAGGAGCATTGTATAACACCTAAGTTTGATTGTGTTAATTCTTTTATGGATACAGATGTTTTCCGTAAATTTAGCACTAAATATGGACTTGACTCTGAGATAGTAGCTTCTTTTTGTGAATCTTTTGCTGCTCACGTTGATCTCCCTAAGGAGAAATGGTTTAAATATCATCCTCCCATAGAAGTAAAAGTAGTTGCACCTATTAAAGTTGAAGAAAATACTATCACTTATAACGATCATGTTGTTCCTACTGCTTATGTTGAGAAACCACCTTTTCCTGTTAGGATAAACACTATCGAAATCTGAATTTGCCATCACCCTTTCTCTTTGCCATCTCGCCACCGATGGCAAGAACGCCTTTTGCCATCTGCTTATAAAAACAGATGTCAAAGAACTGACATATGGCAAAGAACATGGTTTCCATATGACAATTCTTTGCCATCTGCTAGTGGATGGAAAATAATCTTTGCCATCTGCCAGCAGATGGTAAAGATGTGGGTAGGGTCCAGTGCTGCAACGGCCTGTCAACCCACCTCTTTGCCATCTGCCAGCAGATGGCAAAGAATCTTTTCCATCTGTTGGCAGATGGCAAAGAAGTGGGTGGAGCCCAATGGGTAACGACGCTTATAACGGCCAAGAGGCCCACCTCTTTGCCATATCCGCCACCGGATGGCAAAGGCCCATATATTTGCCATCACCTGGGCCGGCAGATGGCAAAGAGGTCCACCCTCTCTCCCAGCCCGCCCCTCCCCTCTCTCTCTTCCACCCGGCCCCACCCCTCTCTCTCTCTCTCCCAACCTCACCACCACAAGGCCTGACGACCTGCCACCGCCGCCGCCCAACCCTCCCGCCACCGCAGCCCTCCTCCGCCCTCCCGCCCCTCCCCGCCTCCCCGCCACTCCCCGCCCTCCCCGCCTGACGACCTGCCACCGCCCGCCCTCTCCGCCACCGCAGCCCTCCCCGCCTCCCCGCCTCCCCGCCCGCAGCCTCACCCTCCCCACCCCTCCCGGCCACGCCCATCCCTCATCCATCTCCATAGCCCCGTATCCCTCCCTTCACTCCCCGACCACACCCATCTTCTGTTGCCACGGCCGTCGCAGGAGCTCGACCAGCCTCTCACCCGAGCTGCAAGACCACCGCCGGCCTTCCTATCACCCAATCTGCAGCACCAAGGCCGGCCTTACTCAAGGTAGTTCCCAATTCTTCTCTCTGTTGATTACTTACATGTGTGTGCTGAACATTTCTGTAGTTCATATGAGATGCATAACATGAGTTTGCTGAACATTGGTTGCTTGTGTTTGCTAAACATATGCGTGTAATTGCCATGTGTATTGCAGCAGTAATTTGTGTGATTATGTTTCTAAAATAATTTTTCCATGATTAGTGACAATTACAATTGTAGAGGGATTTGTGTGGCGCAAATTTTAGTGCCCTATTCCAATAACTAAAGAAATAAACAACTTTGAAACACTTAAATTCCTGAACTGGAAAATGAATCATTCAGATCACATTGTTTTATGGCATGTCTCAAAAGAGTTACTCGGCATCCCGAGATTGGCCATAACAATCACCAGTGAGCTTGTCCAGACGCTAAGGTGAATTCTCGACCCTTTAGAATCAAGCGCACACCACTCAAGACGCCCATGTTGCTTCCCCGCGATTTGGACTCCATTGCAAAGCTCGGCTACAACACCAAGATTGTCCTGCCAGATGATCCCTTGGAAAAACTCCGACTATACAGAGAGGACTTTTACTAAGACGGCAACACATCCAGCCTTCCTCTACCCCACGACTAAAATTTCTTTTTCAAAAAGAAAGACTCTCCTTTTCCGTGAGGTGAGGCTAAGTCTTTCTCTTGTGCGTGCATGGATTTGTTTGTTTTTTTTTGCAATCGCATATGAGGCGTGAGCATTGAGGACTCTTTATTTGTACATATATATTTTTTGCTTTGTTTTCCTTTAAAAGGAAGATGGAACATGATTCTTTTTGTTTTTTTTAAGTGCACGTGGGTGTTGTGGACACTTGTTTTTTTTTGAGGATCTGTGGACACTTGTTTTGCATGTATCATCTTAGTCCTATGTATGTACGTGTGGTTCCTTTTTTAAATGAGGCAACGTCCTTTGCAATAAGAAGGCACACGCTGCTTTTTTTTCAGAAATTGGACGTGTGTTGGGGGTACTTTTTTGTACGTGTCAGCTTAGTCCTATCTATGTACGGGGTATTTTAAAAAATCAGGTAACGTCTTTTAAAAAATCTTGACCATCAAATTTATAATCTGATGGCTAGATTAATACTGCTGATGTGGATTAAGGTGAAGGCTCTTATGGTGCCTCCAATTAGTAAATATAAGATAGGTTAGGTTGCACATCAAGAAGAACTAATTCATTGTTAGACCCTTCCATATTTCAAGAACGGTATCCTCTCAAAGAAACAACACACGGAAACATGAGCATCTGGGATCGGGCAATGACCGTTTAACAAAATTTAGTTTGGATATTAATCAAGCACACAAATATGCAAAACTAGCAAATGTATAGGAACAGTGTGTGCCTTAGCATGTACGGGTTGCACAGTGGAAAAAACTACCAAAACTATGGTTTTTCTCAATTTTACCAAAACTACCTAGGTGTTTGGCTGGTGTTTCACGGGTGGTTTTTCGGTCATATATTTGTGAATTATGAGTTAGGTCATATATTTTCCAATTTTGTTATGAAAAACATCATATATATTTGCGATGATCGGGTGGATTTAAATGTGCAGTTGTTTCATCGCTGTGAGGGTCTGGTGTTCAACAACCTCCCCTTGCGTTCGACGAGCTCCGCCCCTGCGTTCGTGGGTGAGCACAAATGACATCTCCTCCTCTCCCCTTCATTTGCTCTGTTCCGGTCTTCGTGCCGATGAAACTTGCTAGCTATAGGTGTATTCAATCATCGGTATGCATGACCACTATCGTCTCCTGCTCGAAAGGGTTACATCTATAAATATGCATTCATTTGCATATTTATAACCGTAATTCTTCAATTGTCCAACGTTATCCATGGACAGCCAGTATGTGTAGATTGGGTTCGTTTTCCCATATGCTCGCTTCCGGATCGATGCAGAAATTTCGCTGCCTCTCTGTTGTTCTTCGGTACACATCCTCTCCGCTTATTGCGAGACGTGTATCAGGAGAATAGCGGGAGGTGCTGCCGAAATTTTGTGTCGGATCCGGAGCAGCATGGGAAAACAAACCCAATCTACACATACTCGGTGGGATTAGGACCTATCTTTACCTATTAGCGTCTAGGTTGCATGGACGTAATAAAACCGAGAAACTTTATTAATCGATGAATATGGTTTGCTGAGTTATGTATGTATTTCTTGTGTGTGTCCAAAGAGTTAGGCAAGATGAGTGATCGATGCGTGGATGTACACCGATCACCCTAGTCGGAAAGACATGACCCACGAATGGATGACAAAAACCAAGGGGTTTATCGAGCCGCATTTGCAAATGGATGAAAACAACCTCGGTGCCCCTGTTTGAAAAGCGATAACGATCGTAAGATGTCAGAGTTTGAAATGATCAAACACCTGCAGAAGTGGGGTTTTACGCCCGGTTATACGATGTGGACATTTGATGGTGAGTCTGCACAACGTTCCAGAGCTGAGGAGGGCCGTCGTCGCACCGACGAGCATGGTACCGGGATGGAAGACATGGTGCAAGACTTTGATGATGCTCGGGATTCGGACGATGAGATGGAGGAATCTGCAAAGGCCTTCAATGATATGTTGGAGTCTTGAGCGTCCTCACCATGAGCACACCGAGCTTTGTCACCGGATGCCATCGCACAAGTAATGGCTCAAGGCTCTATTCATCTTTGGCAGTGAATGATATGACGCGATAGTGAGACTATTTGGAAGCTTTCTACCCAAAGGCCATATAATGCTCAAGAACCTGTACTACCGGACAAAATCCTCCGTGTACTTAAGATGCCCTATGAGAAGATAGATGCTTGTGAGAATGGATGTGCCTTATTTAGGCTCCAGTATGCGGACTTGAACTATTGTCCCATTTGCATGTCTTCCAGGTATGTTGAGGTAGACAATGGTATGCGTGAGAAGAGTCAGACCAAAATCCCCATTAACGTTCTTCGGTATATGCCAATCATACCAAGACTTCAACGTCTATTCATGGTTGAAGAGACGGCCGCATGTATGACATGGCACAAATTAGGCAAAAGAACCGAACGGGATGCAGATGGGAATCGATGATGGTACACACATCGGATGGTGCTGCATGGAAACACTTCGATGCATTGCATGATGAAAAAGCGGCAGATCCAAGGAATCCTCGAGTAGCCACAAGACGGATGGGTTCAATGTGTTTGGTATGATGGCAGCCCAATACGCTTGTTGGCCTGTATTTGTCATTCCACTCAATCTCCCCGGACAGATTATGCAAAGAAAGAACATTTTCCGACGTTGATAATTCCGGGGCCCAACTATCCGGGAAGAATATGAATGTGTACATGCAGCCGCTTAAGGATGAACTGCAAGAAGCTTGGGATAATGGGATCAAGACATACGACGCCGCTACAAAAAAACTTCCTAATGCGTGTGTGGTACATGTACTCGATGCATGACTTGCCGGGCGTATGCGCTTATTCATTGGCTGGTGTGTGCATGGAAGGTTCCCGTGCCCCACATGCAAGGCAGCTCTTGAGTTTCGGCTTAAAAGCGGGTGGCAAGTTTTCTTGCTTCGACATGCATAGACGGTTCCCGGATCCTCACCATAAGTTCGTAAAAAGACAAGAAGAACTTCATCAAAGGTAGAGATGTCAAAAACTCGCACCACCTGCATTGACAGGCCAATGCAGACCTGGATCGATTAAACGCCTCTCGAGCCGGATCCAGAGCGCCCGTGGTATTTCAAAGGGGTATAATACGGAACACGCTGGACCCACAAGATATGCTTGTGGGATCTGCCGTGCTTCAAAGACCTCCTTTGCCCACACAACATCGACGTGATGCACACCGAAAAGAATGTCGGCGAGGCCCTCTTTGTACATTGTTCGGCATAGAGGGAAAACGAAGGATAATCCTAAGGCGAGTCGATCAGGAGTCTCTATGTGATAGACCGCTACAAAACATGAAACAACCAAAAGGAAAGAAGAACTGGGCGAAGCCAAAGGCATGGTTCAATCTTGGAAGGCCGGTTATGAGGGAAATACTCCTGTGGGTGAAAAAGGAGTTGATGTTCCCTGATGGGTATGCATCGAATCTAAAGAGGGGAGCGAGCCTTGAAAAATTGAAAATATTTGGTCTCAAGAGTCATGATTGGCACATATGGCTTGAGCGGGTAATGCCGGTGATGTTGCGTGGCTTTATCCCTGAGGATGAATGGCTAGTACTGGCAGAGCTGAGCTATTTCTTCCGTGTTCTATGTGCGAAAGAATTATCGCCTGGCTTGCTAGAAGAAATGGAAGAGTTGGCGCCGGAGTTGATCTGCAAGTTGGAGAAGATCTTTCCACCTGGCTTCTTTAATCCAATGCAGCATTTGATTTTGCATCTCCCGATCGAGGCACGATTGGGGGGGCCCGTGCAGAATCGTTGGTGCTACATAGCCGAGAGGATGCGTAAGACGCTCGAGCAAAATGTAAAAATAAACGCCGAATTGAAGCATCGATGGCCGAGGCATTCATTATCGAGGAGGTGGCAAACTTCGTGACAGCACACTACAAAGCCAAAAATCGTCATTTGCATAATCCAAGCCTCGGTACAATGTTGGCGACCCTAAAAGGGTGGATCCAACCTCAGCCTATTCAAAGGGAAGCTCGCACCAGCCGGTGCTTATACTCCTTATTGTTGGATAACGCATTTAATGGCGGACCATTACGTTGTATATCTTGAACAATCTAATGGCGCGGCCGTACATCGAGTAAATTCTCGGTACATTGTTTCGCAACCTCTACTTCATTTGAACTGCTCTTATTCCCGGATATTTGATACGGTCGACACGCCGCCAAATTCTCGTATGGAGCGGTTATCCAAAAGGATTCCGTCGAAGAGTATGAGCTTCTGGCAATGCATGGAGGCGGCTATCCTGGTTTCATCACTTGGTTCCAACAAACGGTAATTTCCATTAGACCATTTCATTTCTTCTTCTAATTTCTGGCTAATGCAACAATCCTTTTCAGATTAAACTTGTAGGCTAGTTCAGAGTCTATGGACGCCGAATTGAGACAAGTCGCTAATGGTTTTGACTATAAGGTCCATTCATTTGACAAATACGACATCAACGGGTATCGCTTCCGTACCTATGGCAAAGAGCTATCTATGGCCGATCGAAAGTCTACAAATTGTTGTGTCTCTCGCTATCGGCGAAGGAGATACCGAGTATTATGGAAGAGTTGAAGCAATTTATGGACTTCTATTCTATGGTGCAAACCCACCGAACGTCGTAGTCTTCAAATGTCATTGGTTCCAGCCGAAAGAGACTAGAAGGACTCATGAACATCTAGGGCTAGTCGAAATCAAACAAAGCACCCATTTGGATGTTCCCGATGTCTATATTACAGCTCAACAGGCAACCCAAGTTTTCTATCTACCGTGGGCCTGCCAAAGTGATCCAAATCTCGAAGGTTGGGATGTCGTTTATGAAGTGCCGCCACATGTTAGACCACCTCCCCCCAATGAAGAGGATTATGAACCTCACGTTAATCCGCACACATATGAAGGAGAATTGTTCCAAGAAACACGTCTTTCCAAAAAACGTTTCAAGAACCGCTCACCTCATAACATTCAAGTAGACAGCGGCAGTGAATCCGAGCCTTAGCAGGAACAAGAAGAGCCGGAACAAGAAGAGGTTACTGCTGTGGATGACCTGTCAATGCTTGACCGATTACATGCAGGAGGCCTTCCAGATGTTGATGATGATGATGAGCACGTCATTACTGATAGTGATGAGGATGATGCATTTATTGACCCCAAAGCATATACAGACGATGATGATGCATTTATTAATGATGACGATGAATATTAATACTATAGTTCATGTCAGGTATTCCATTATTATTATATACATATATATTATTAATTAGTTCAAGTTTTAACCTAGCTAGCTCTAAAATGAGCTATACTTAGCATTTATTCCTCCAAAATGAATTTGTATGCTTAGCTAGCTCAAAAATGACATAACAACCTTAATTAGCTCAAAAATGAGCTATACTTAGCATTTATTCCTCTAAAATGAATTTATATACATATTATTATTCATGTCGTATTCATTTTTTATGTTGTACTAATTTCGTTTACTCTTTGTCATTCCAGGTGTTGACAGATGGTGGCGCGGGTCGAGAGCGCTCCGGGGCTCCTACCTCGGCGCGTGGTGGGAGGGGTAGTTCCATTCCCCCCCATAGCCTCCAGAGAGCGCTAGATCTCAGTTTGCAGAGTCCAGCGACGGTCGCTTCTTCTTCGGCCGGGAGAGGTCGCGGGGGTAAGACGGAGAAGGCTGCTAGAGGTGGACGGGGCGTCGGGAGAGGTAGGAAGGCTGCCACGCCTTCCTCGCCGCCACCCCACCTGAGTCACCCGACCATGTGGCTGCTCCGTCTCGAGATCGAGCCATCTGAGGTGGACCTGTCTATGGCAGACGCGCCACGGCCGACGAGCCTCGGGCCGCCGAGCCTCGGCTGCCGAAGTCTTCGCCCCACGAGACTCGAGCTCAGACGGGGTCACGCTGAGCCTGAGCCTCGGGCTGCCGAAGTTCGCCCACGAGACTCGTGAGCTCACCGGGGTCACGCTGAGTCGGAGTCGAGTGCACATGGTTGTGTTCGTGGTGGAGACAATAGTCCCGATAGCTATAGCGAGGGTGAGTGGGTTGAGGGGCGAAAGTCTACCAAATGGTCGTCGCATAAAGCTCCCGCCCACCTGGGCGACCCCACCAGAGGTGGTTGATTGCGCCTAACAGGAGAAGTAAGTGCATTTACTCTTTTTTAACCTTTTGCCTTGACGCTTTCTTGAATATCTAATGCGTTGGCCTTGTCATCAAGTTCTTGGACACACGAAGATGGTGTCCGCAGGCCCAACACTGCCCTTGGTGTGATTTGTCGCCAAGCTTCCCGGTGGGCCACGCTGCCCGGTGAGGGCCGGGTTCCAGAGCTAGGAATGACCTCGAGCAAGATTTGGCTGCTCTGCCCGCCGAGCATAGGGTCGGCGATGTTGAGTGCGACACGGTGGCCGACATTGTGATCGCCACGTTTTGGGTCATTTCTCCTTTGCCATTTACGTTGTGTTTTCTTCTTTGATTGCATACCTTCTACATGTGTTTTCTTGTTTGATTGCAGACCTTCTAATCCTTGTTTTCTTGTTTGATTGCAGACCTTCTGGTGTGTTTGAGGGACAGGAGGAGGCGGCGTCGGGTTATCGACGCCTTGAGTTCAGCGCCTACTTGGAAACTTTCAAGACGAGGCTCGGATGCTGCTGTTCGAGACTACTTAGCACAGATCGGTATTAGGAGGAGAAAAGAGAAGTGTCGGGACAAGTATCTCGAGTAAGGAGAAGTACATGAAGGTAATTACCTATTCTTAAGGCCTTGTACTTAGTTTCCTTGATTTGATTCAGAGGCGAAGCGCTCAAATTTCTCTTGCTTAACTTAGGTGCCTCCGAGATGGTGTGCGGACAAGATGGACTGCTGGGAGGTGTTGGTGGATGAGTGGTGCTCTCCCCAATGGTGCGTCGCCCACAACATAGCAAAGGAGAAGCATTTCAAAATGAAAGGTGTGCCACACCATCTAGGCAGCGTCGACCTACATGGGTACGGGAAAAACTGGGTATGTGTGGTTTGCTTCATGATTCATGCAAATTCATTCTTTGTGCTAGCTTGAGTCCTTAACTAATACTCTGTTCCTCTCTTTTAGTCAAAACACAACAAGGCTCCAGTGCCAGAGCTGTTCGACCTCTATGGCATGTCCAATATTGCACTGTACAAGAAGGCCAAGGCATTCTCTGAGTCTGACCTCGAAAATGCAAAGAACTTCAAAGAACGAGGCCTCCCACCACAAGATGGTGCAAGACGTTGCTGTGGGAAGGCGAGGAAAGGGCCGGACTTTAACCCGAGCCAGCCTCTTGATCCAGAGCTGGTGATCATATCTGGTGGTGGGAGGTCCCATGGCTCGTTAGCCATTGGTAATGGATCGACACGTTGTAGTAGCACTCTCCGCAGATCAAGAAGCGCCTGCACCAGCTCTGATCCCGAGATACTGCGTCGTTTACAACCAAAGTGGAAATCGAATTCCGTGTTTGTTAATTATACGGACTCGGTAGCCTTTCCTCCATTACATTGTGTTTGCGGTCGTCGATGATTACAATGCTAACGAGTGGTGTTGCAGGCTGCTATTGAGGCAGAGAGAGTGAAGACCTGTGCTGCTTTTGAGGAGAGGGACCGCAGTTGATGGAGAGGGACCGGCAAAGGCGGAGAGGGACAGGGAGAATGAGGAGAGGACGGCTAGGCTGTTGGAGGAGGAGAGGAACCGAACGACTTGGCTAACCGGGCCATGTACGAGCTCTTCGTGGTAAGTTTCTTACGCATATTAGCTAAATCATGCACACAATGTTCCTTTCATTAGTAACTAATATGATCGACTCGTCAAAACCAAATGTGCAGTCCATGTGCGAGAAGAACGGCCAGACCCTCCGCCGATGCCGCCATTGCTCTGACGGGCACGGTGAGTTTCATTTGAACGGTCATTAGTTACTAGTCTTCACATTTGAGTTGCATCATGCTAACGATACATTGAAATAATCTTTGGTGCAGCGTAACTCCCGACAAGCATCGACCGATCCTTCTCCGTCTCGCCATCGGGCGCGACCGGTCCTACACCTACACCTACACATACACCTCCGTGATGACGGTAAGTGTCCCAAGTGTTTTGCTTAATAGAGTTTTGTTGTGATGCCATGTTGTATATATCTAGACATATCGTGCATAATGTGTGTATGTTGGATATGCATTGTATGTGTGGGATTCGACACCTAGTCGTGTGCCTTTGGTAGCCTTCCATATAGGGAAATGCCTCCTAGTGCTTCCACTGAGCCATGGTAGTTCACATCGCTCCGAACACATGGATTGACCGGCATGTGTCCTTCTTTGCTCTCGTGTCCGTCCCTATGGGGAAATGTCACTGTGTATCACCGAAGTCCTTGTAGCTTGCTATGACTTGGTTGCACTCACGATGACCGACACGTGCATTGGCACGGGCCATGTATGCCTCTCCTCAGACGCTTGTGCCACCTTGGTTCTATGACTAGTCATGTCGGCCCGGTTCTCTGCGAAGTGTTTTGCTTAATAGAGTTTTGTTGTGATGCCATGTTGTATATATCTAGACATATCGTGCATAATGTGTGTATGTTTGAAATGCATTGTATGTGTGGGATTCGACACCTAGTCGTGGTGCCTTTGGTAGCCTTCCATATAGGGAAATGCCTCCTAGTGCTTCCATCGAGCCATGGTAGTTCGCCATCGCTTCCGAACACATGGATTGACCGCATGTGTCCTTCTTTGCTCCTCGTGGTTCCGTCCCCACGGGAAATGTCACGCGGTGTATCACCGAAGTCCTTGTAGCTTGCTACGACTTGGTTGCACTTCGGCGATGACCGACACGTGCATTGCCGGGTCATGTATGCCTGTCTCGCACGCTTGTGCCACCTTAGTTCTATGACTAGTCATGTCGGCCCGGGTTCTCTCGCCATATGGATACTAGCGACATAATCATATACTTAGCATTTTCCTCCAAAATGACTCAATATATGCTTACCTAGCTCAAAAATGACTTAATATGCTTAGCTAGCATAAAAATGACCTATACTTAGCATTTTTCCTCCAAAATGACTTAATATGCTTAGCTAGCATAAAAATGACCTATTTAACCTAGGATAGCTCTAAAATGACCTATACTTAGCATCTTTTCCTCAAAAAGACTTAATATGCTTAGCTAGCTCTAAAATGATATAGTCTGCTTAAGAAATGACATATTTTAGGTTCTAAATGACTTCATATGCTTAGCTAGCTCCAAAATGACATAATAACCTTACTTAGCTTCAAAATGACCTATTCAACCTAGGCTAGCTCTAAAATGACCTATACTTAGCATTTTTTTCCTCCAAAATGACTTAATATGCTTAGCTAGTTCAAAAATTAAATAATAAGCTTAATTAGCTCCAAAATGACCTATTTAACCTAGGATAGCTCTAAAATGACCTATACTTACCATTGTTTCCTTCAAAATGACTTAATATGCTTAGCTAGCATAAAAATGACCTATTTAACCTAGGATAGCTCTAAAATGACCTATACTTAGCATCTTTTCCTCAAAAAAGACTTAATATGCTTAGCTAGCTCTAAAATGATATAGTATGCTTAAGAAATGACATATTTTAGGTCCTAAATGACTTCATATGCTTAGCTAGCTCCAAAATGACATAATAACCTTACTTAGCTTCGAAATGACCAATTCAACCTAGGCTAGCTCTAAAATGACCTAAACTTAGCATTTTTACGCCTAAATGACCTAATATGCTTAGCTAGTTCAAAAATTACATAATAAGCTTAATTAGCTCCAAAATGACCTATTTAACCTAGGATAGCTCTAAAATGACCTATACTTAGCATTGTTTCCTTCAAAATGACTTAATATGCTTAGCTAGCATAAAATGACCTATTTAACCTAGGATGGCTCTAAAATGACCTATACTTAGCATCTTTTCCTCAAAAAAGACTTAATATGCTTACCTAGCTTTAAAATGATATAGTATGCTTAAGAAATGACATATATTAGGTCCTAAATGACTTCATATGCTTAGCTAGCTCCAAAATGACATAATAACCTTACTTAGCTTCAAAATGACCTATTCAACCTAGGCTAGCTCTAAGATGACCTATACTTAGCATTTTTTCCTCCAAAATGACTTAATATGCTTAGCTAGTTCAAAAATTACATAATAAGCTTAATTAGCTCCAAAATGACCTATTTAACCTAGGATAGCTCTAAAATGACCTATACTTAGCATTGTTTCCTTCAAAATGACTTAATATGCTTAGCTAGCTTAAAATGACCTATACTTAGCATCTTTTCCTCCAAAATGACTTAATATGCTTAGCTAACTCTAAAATGACATAATATGCTTAAGAAACTAGATAACAACCCAGCGTTGCTGTCAAGGGAAAATTAGCATACCAAGTTGTAAAAATTCATGAGGTGTGATAAGAAAGAAATGAAATTTTCCAATCAAGTGTGATGCTTCCGAGCGATAAGAAGGAAATGAAATTTACCATCAAGTGTGATGCTTCTAAGCAAACGCAAATCACATTTCCAAAATGATACTCTACATTTGTAGTAAGTCATTCATTCATCGTAGTCTCTTCAAAAAGTTTCAATATGTATCATTATAATCTTCTTCTTCTATCTTTCTTCTTTAGCATTTTACTGATTTTCTTAAGATCTCGGATGCTTGGGTTGATGGAGTGGTTGTATTTATTTTTTGTTTTGACCTTGTGATACTTGCTTCCTATGGATGAAACCGTAATATTGATGAAACTATGTATATGTACAGATGAAACTTGCTACTATTGGTAACATGTGTTGGATACATATGTGTTCATGACTATTGGTAATATGTGTTGAATATGCTATATTGGTCATATAAATATATTTGTGTTTGATTTCTGTGAAAATGAATTGATATAAGAAAAACAAAATTAAATGGGGCAATATAGTCACTTTGTTATCTGGCCGGCAGATGGCAAAGAGCTCAGCCTTTGCCATCCATTGGTCGATGGCAAAGAGCCTGCAGCCTTTGCCATCTGCTGGCTGATGACAAAGAGCCTGCAGCCTTTGCCATCTGCTGGCTGATGGCAAAGAGCCTGCAGCCTTTGCCATCTGCTTGCTGATGGCAAAGTATGTCGTTAACCTCTGACGGAGCTAACCCCGTTAAGTGGCTTTGCCATTCGCGCCAGATGGCAAAGCCACAGTGCTCTTGCCATCACCAACAGATGGCAGTTATTGACTCTTTGCCATCAGCCAACAGATGGCAAAGAAGCCTTTACCGGCAGGGTTTCAGACGACCTGTTTGCCATCTGCTGGCTGATGGCAAAGCCTTTGCCATCCGCCGAACATGCCTTTGTCATCTGCCATGGCAGATGGCAAAGTGCCAGATTCCAGTAGTGAAAGGATCATGCTAAAGCTTCAACTGTGGTTCGTAAAAGCAATATCAGAACCTATACACCTCCTGAGCAAGTTAAAGTTGAACCTAATATTGCTATTGTTAAAGATCTCTTGGCTGATAATATTGATGGGCATGTTATTATTTATTTCTGTGATGAGACTGCTAGAATTGCTAAACCTAGTGCTAAAGACAAACATAGACATGTGGTATGCATGTCTGTTATTTCTGTTAAAATAGGAGATCATTGTTATCATGGCTTATGTGACATGGGTGCTAGTGCTAGTGCAATACCTATTGACTTATTTAAAACAAAAAAGAGGCTAGCCAACTCACCTCCAGGAAGCTCCCCCGATTGGAGCTTCGTCGGCCGTCCGATCTGCCTTTCTGGCACGCCTGAGCTGTTGGATCTTCACTTGCGGTTAAATTATTTTCACCCCACGGTTCATTTTTCTGCCCAATGACTGGTGGGCTCGTCTCGTGTATGTATTGGCTGGGTAAGCGGCGCCCGGTTGAGAGAGAATTCGTCCCATCCGCGCGCCGCGCCCGCACCCAACGCAACCCAATCCCCTCGTCCCGCACGCCGTGCACACTCTGGTCCTCTCATCCCACACGAACCCTAGGAGAGAGAGAGATAGGAAGATGAGAGGGAGAGAAAGGGGAGAGGAGAGGAGAGGGAGGTCCGGCAGCGGACGGGAGAGGGTGACCGGCCGGCGTCGGCCTACACCGGCGAGGTGTCGGCTCACGCCTCCTCGCGCACGAACCCTAGCTTGAGAGACAAAATGAGGGGAGAGAGAGAAGGAGGAGGGAGGAAAAGAGAGGAAAGAGGAAAGGGAGCGGCGGCCGACAGAGAGAGGTTCATCGGCCGGGCGCCGGAGAGGACAGGACCGACACGACGTGACTTGTTTCCCTAAATCATGCTTTTTGTGTCGCAGTCTGATTTCAATCGATTCGTCTCCTTCCTCACGCCTCGGAGCACGCTGCAGCCTGCAGGCGGAGTGGCAGCTAGGGTTGAGGCGGAGGGTGGAGCTCCGCCAAAGATCCGACCCCCTCGCACGCGGCACAACCAAACCCTAACCTCCTGATCCCAATGCGTAGGTGAGCCGCCTGCTTCCGGCGGCGATCCGCCCCCAATTCCTTTCCCGTGTTTTTCCCCATTGTGCTCTACTTCCTGTTGCTGATTTGATTGGCTCATAGGGCCTCGGCGAGGCCTTGGTGCGCAAGACAAAGGCACGGGCGCAATTGTGGGTCGGGTCATTGTCTTGGTTACTGCACACCATCCGGCTCGTCCTCTTCCTCCGTTGTCCTCTTCGGCACCCACAGTGGTCCGTGTGATTTAGTTGTGTGTTGTTTGTTCCGCTTGGCTTTTTGGGAAGGCCGATAGCAATACCATGAGAGTTAAAGTGAAGGCTGAGATGCTATGGCTATGCAGGTGCCGGTGCTATATAACCAAGGCACTTCACAGAGCAAATCTCTAATGGAACTTTTAAAACAAATTAATTTAGCATATATGCCGGCCTGAGCGTAAATGATGTTGTTGTTTGAAACGGATGGAAAAATTGCCAAGTATAATAATATTTAACAAATACAGACTCCTTGGTAAAGAGGTCATAAGCAAGATGGTAAACTGTATCCAATGCGTAACCACCTAATATGGGTACAGAGTATTACTACCGATAGGCTTATTACTGCAGACTGTGGCAAGTTGCGATAGTTCTTTCCAAAATTGTGTAAGATCCAACTTCTCCATAACTATTAGTTTGCTTAATCAGCACCCAAGGATGTAACTTAATGTTCCTATGGAAATTTGAGAAATGTAAACATTCAGTTATATAGTACTCACTCCGTCACAATATAAGACGTTTTTGCAAGCAAAAACAACTTGCAGAAACATCTTATATTGTGGGAGGGAGTAGGCCTGTAAACATTGAAATCATGCTAGCCGCCAGATTACGACATAAATATAAGGACATATATAAAATTGACAGCTGACACATGATGTTTCATAACCTCAAGTTTTGCCAGCTGTGGGCTGTTAGGGAAGTGATGCATCACCACTGCTTATTAATCCTAATGAAAAGACTAGAGTAAGAAAATTGATAAATAAATATTAAAATTAAGCCAGCACAAAGTATGGTCCTATCCATCATGTTACGGCACATAATATTTGATGGATAAGGATAATGTTACTCAAAAAGAAATGCACCAATTTTCTTAGATAAATTTTTGGTGCATCACTTATATTTTCAGTTCCAATTCATTTGACCTATAGATTGGTTTATGCTAAATGTATGGAATTGAATTGGATATACAATGGTCATTTAATTTTTTACCAAATTATATCTTGTACTGACATCAGTGCTACTACTCAAGGATTTTGTTGTAGATGAGTTGTGGAGAACTGCAGATTCAAATGGTTGGAGAGCATCTTCTACACCACGCACCTATTGGCCTCGTGAGTTCTTCTCTCAGATCCTCCCGTAACCAGAAGTTACTGGTCCGGTCTTATGCCATTCTGTGTGATGGCAAAATGAAATTCTGAAATGCAATTTCTCTACTTGCAGCCCCACCAACTGAATCCGAGAGCAATGGGTACTTGCGTGTCCGGTGCAATGGTGGCTTGTCCCAACAACAAAGTGCAGTATGATTAACATATGAAACTTTGTCTCTAAAGTAGCATAGTTCATCATGCAAGTTTTATGTGTTCATGGCAACATAGCTGAGAGATTTAAGGTTCATCGATGCTTTGCTTTTGCAGATATGTAATGTCAAGGCGCTACCCATGGATTCCGGCATTAGCTCGAAACGCCTGTGTGGGTAATTAGAAACCCTTCTATTTATATATTTTAGGACAGCTAATGGATAAATCTCGATTTGAATTGTTAGTTGCAAATTTGTTCTTTTGCTCATGATGTGATTTCTTTTGCTAGGACAAATTAGGTCTCGCCAATGGTGGAGAAGTCGAGTATTGTGGATGAGCCGCCGAGCATCGCTTTGATAGGATGTTCACGCAGCAAGATGCGTAAGTTCGCGGAAGGAAGAAGAGTCAAGGCGTCGAGGAGGAGAAGAAGGTGGTATGCGAGGTGCTTGCAGGCCCACCAGCCAGGAGGTCGCCCTTGAGGTGCTCCTCCGGATGGTCCATTCCGCTGGGCCTAGCCCACGTGTTCAATGCTGCCCTCACCATCCCCTTCTTCCATTGGCTCATCGGCCCGTCAGAGTTCAGAGATCTAATACTCCGCACTGCCTCCCGTCCATTTTCAGATATATATATATTTATATAAGGTTTATTATCACCCCATGGATCATGTGTTGTTGATCGACCAGGTTATTGAGGTGGAGGTCAACGGGGTGAGGCAGAGAAGTGGAGTGCTCATAAAGAAACGAAGGTATGTATGAATATGATGGATGCTTCCATTGCCAACTAATGAAATGCATGTCTCATGCTCGCAAGAGCTGCTCGACTCGCCGCTGCCACCGCCTCCGGGCCGCTTCCTCCTAGGCATCCCGTCGCTAGCAAGGTAATTTTGTTCCGTCCCAGCTTGTCCTCCTATCCTCCGTGCTTGATTGCTACAGGTGTTCTTGTTGTGTGTGTGCTTGTCGACTTAGTGTTGCGTGTGTCCGGGCACCCATTGTATTTTTTTGCTGGCTTGTCGCTATGCGTGCATGATTATTGTGGCTGGCTTGGTGGTAGCATCACACATACTTGGTCGAAGCGCCGCTTGCTAGCTACAAGTTCTTGTTGTGTGTTTGGTTACTACTGGCTTAGTTATGTGTATGTGTCTGGGCACTGTTGTGTTATTTTGCTGGCTTGCTTTGCGTGCATGATTGTTGTGACTGGGCTCGTTGTCCGGTGTTGGGCTCTTGATGGCATGCGACCTGCTTTAAAAAAGGAAAGAAAGCAAGCATTTGTTTATAGAACAAATATATTGAAAAAAATTACATGGAAAGCGTGCATATTTAGCAAGGAAAAGGAGTCTAGAGAGCCTTAGATTCTTGTTATGTGTTAATTTGCAAAAATTCTGCAGCTATATATTTGCTCAATCCAAAAGACATATTTTACTCAACCTTCAGTATAATGTATTTCTAATTGTTCATAACTCCTGAAATTTTTGTTATGATTTTGCAAGATTTCGAAATTATTGTATTTCAAAATTGTTATACTGATTCCTTGATGCTCTGTTCATGGCTTTGTTCTTATTTTATCCTTCTCTCTTTGCTTTTTTTCTTTCCTACAAGAAGATGCCGAGTCATGTAATATGTTCAAAGAAGAGAGAACCTGCATTTTATGAATGCTTTCTTCTTTCTTCATTGTTACTTAAAGTTAGTGAATTCAGTTAAGTTGTATTGATTAGCTTCATATGCATGGTTTCTCCATCTACACATCTTACTCAAATCACGAGGCCATTAAGATCTTTTGCCTTCTATAAAAGGAGATGCCATTTAGACCTTACTCATCCAACTTGATCTTTATCTTTTTCTTAGGAAAGGCCATCATGGCTAGCTTTATTGAATTAAAACATGCTTACATCATCCAACTTGATCTTTAACTTGCTACTACTGCTTTCTAAGCATTTTCCCAAGCATTGTTTTATTTTCTTAAGAGAACGAGCTCACCTTATTCAAAGGTGTGCCAAGTAAAAAAATAGAAACTGAGCAATTAGTTCCACTCTTAAATTTTGTACAGCAGTCCAAATTATCCAATAAATCATTTGTTAAAGGTGGTCAAATTATAGAAGTTGAATCAGTTGTTCCAAATTACCCAACGAGACTTATTCCATTTGTTTATCCTTTTGGCCTTTTAATCAAGAACAACGTTCAGAGCTTACATGGTTGTCGAAATTTAGTTCTGTAAAAGAGGAATATTGATATAATGCAATGATCACTGCAGATTAGGATAGTTATAGAGTTCTTCCTCAGTTTTCACTGAGCAAAGATTGAATCTGTGTGATTTGTTCTAATACCAAGTAAATCTTGGTCTACATTTGTTACACATGTTTTGGTCCTCGAAAACATTATTAACCCATAATGTAAATAACTCTGATGTATGATGATTTTCAATGAGATATCCTTTTATCTCCAGGCATTTCTTTCATATAGTGGATATACAAAATAAACTGTATGATCTGGACTGTAGGAGCAACTGTTGCTATTGGGACTGGTGCTTGTGTAGTTGTTGCAAATTTGTTCTTGAGGGCCGAGCTGAACATATTTGAAAAAGGTTTGTGCTTTATCTTTTTTTTCTTTCGACGACAAAATAACTTCTCGTTTCGAAATATATAGTGCGTCGTCATGGCCTTTCTTAAGGGTGTTCAGGCATTTTTTTTTCTCCTTCTATAAATTAGTGGTCTTTTATTCGTGTTGCAAACCCTAATATGGCATCTCGCCATTCCCCACGATCACATGTTAACTATGGATTTATTTAATGATAATATGATATCAACTGCATTTTCTTCAGGATATTCTGACACCTAATAAGGATCAAGAAAACAACAGAGATGCTAAGAGGCAACCTTTTGGGGTTAAGGATATAAACAACAACAGGGCTTATGAGACCGAAGAGAGCTCAAGTGGTGTCTTTTGATTCTTGAAGGCCTGCACTTTCCTGGTGGAGTAGCAACAAAATAATTCAGAGTCTTTAAAGCTAATGCACTTCACGTAGTTAGGATCAATTCTTTGTTTCGGCTTGAAATACTCCCCAGTTCCTCCTATTTGATTGATTCATCTGATGGACATTTTGTTAGGAAAATATTAGGCAAAGGATATGTACCTTTTTTAATATAGAAGGGTCTAATTCTTATCGTGTGTACTTGCTCAAACAAAAGATTATTGAAAATATGTATATTTTCAACCCGATGTGGTTTTGAATTAGACTCCACGCTACCAAAGTAAAATGTGCATGTACATCTTATTGTAGACAACAAACCTATATTTTTTAATTGAAGGGATTAAATTTGTTACCGATTTTTATCGAGAGAGACAACATTTCAAAACACTTCTATCTTCATTTTTCATACCAACGAATATTTTTTTGTTTCGGCTTTCACTCTATGCTATTAAAATAAATCAACTATTTTAAGATAAACCGACTATATTATATCTTTTTTCCTTAGGTTTCTTATCTTTTCCCCTCTTTTTCCCAAAAAATATATGCATGCCCAATTTTTCATCATGATAACCATGTTTTCAAACTTGCTAAAAAATACAACCATGCCAACTTTGCTTTCTCATCATACTGCATGTTTTCAAACTTGCTAAAAAAAATACAGCCAAGCCAGCTTTACTCTCTCATCATCCCAAGAAATATATGCATGCACAAATTTATCATCATGATAACCATCATTTCAAACTTGCTAAAAAAATACAACCATGCCAACTTTACTACCTCATCATAGTGGCCATTTTTTCAAATTGAACATATTCATATTATGCAAAATTTCCCTTTTCCCAGACTATTATTAAACAACGCAATTAACATGTTTACAAAATACCATGGTTTAGTTCAAGGTTCTTGCAACATGAAACTATTTTCATCGACAACATGTCTTCAGCGGGTCTCTGCGCCATTTGGCGCAACGGGTCAACTAGTACAAAGAAATTATGCATGATATTGCACCTACTGAGTTAGAAGAAATTGATGTCACAATTAAGCTTGCCAATAGAGATACTATATCACCAATTGGAATTGTTAGAGATGTTCAAGTCTTGTGTGGGAAAACTAAATATCCTGCTGATTTTCTTGTTCTTGGTTCCCCATAATATAGCTTTTGTCCCATTATATTTGGTAGACCCTTCTCAAACACTGTTAATGCTAAGATAGACTGCGAAAAGGATGTTGTTACTATTGGTTTGGGTGATATGTCTCATGAGTTTAATTTTTCTAAATTTCGTAGACAACACCATGAAGAGGAATTGCCTAGTAAAGATGAAATTATTGGTCTTGCTTCTATTGTCGTACCTCCTAGTGATCCTTTAGAACAATATTTGCTAGACCATGAAAATGATATGTTTGTGAATGAAAGAAGGGAAATAGATGAAGTGTTCTTTAAACAGGAACCTATTCTGAAACACAATTTACCTGTTGAAATCCTAGGAGATCCTCCTCCACCCAAGGGTGATCCCGTGTTTGAACTTAAACCATTACCTGGAACTCTTAAGTATGCTTATCTTGATGAAAATAAGATATATACTGTTATTATTAGTGCTAACCTTTCAGAGAAGGAGGAAGAAAAATTATTGAATACTCTGAAGAAGCACCGTGCTGCTATTGGATATACTCTTGATGATCTTAAGGGCATTAGTCCCACTCTATGTCAACACAAAATAAATTTGGAGAAAGACGCCAAACCAGTTATTGACCATCAATGACGGCTGAATCCTAAGATGAAAGAAGTGGTAAGAAAGGAAATACTAAAGCTCCTTGAGGCAGGTACAATTTATCCCGTTGCTGATAGTCAGTGGGTAAGTCATGTCCATTGTGTCCCTAAGAAGGGAGGTATTACTGTCGTTCCTAATGATAAAGATGAATTGATCCTGCAAAGAATTATTACAGGTTATAGGATGGTAATTGATTTTCGCAAATTAAATAAAGCAACTAAAAAAGATCATTACCCATTGCCTTTCATTGATCAAATGCTAGAAATATTATCCAAACATACACATTTTTGCTTTCTAGATAGTTACTCTGGTTTCTCTCAAATACCTATGTCAGCTGATGATCAAGCTAAGACCACTTTTACTTGCCCTTTCGGTACTTTTGCTTATAGACGTATGCCTTATGGTTTATGTAATGTACATGCTACCTTTCAAAGATGCATGATGGCTATATTCTCTGATTTTTCTGAAAAGATTTGTGAGGTTTTCATGGATGATTTCTCCATTTATGGATCCTCTTTTGATGATTGCTTGAGCAACCTTGATCGAGTTTTGCAGAGATGTGAAGAAACTAATCTTGTCTTGAATTGGGAAAAGTGCCACTTTATGGTTAATGAAGGCATTGTCTTGGGGCATAAAATTTCTGAAAGAGGTATTGAAGTTGATAAAGCTAAAGTCGATGCTATTGAAAAGATGCCATGTACCAAGGACATCAAAGGAATAAGAAGCTTCCTTGGTCATGCCGGTTTTTATAGGAGGTTCATTAAGGACTTCTCAAGAATCTCTCGGCCTCTGACTCATCTATTACAAAAAGATATACCATTTGTATTTGATGATGATTGTGTAGAAGCATTTGAAGTACTTAAGAAAGCATTGATTTCTGTACCTATTATTCAGCCACCTGATTGGAATTTACCCTTTGAAATTATTTGTGATGCTAGTGATTACGATGTAGGTGCTGTTCTAGGACAAAGAGTTGAAAAGAAATTAAATGTTATTCAATATGCTAGTAAGACTCTAGACAAAGGTTTCAGGAGAAATTATGCTACTCTTGAAAAAGAATTCTTAGCAGTTGTATTTGCTTGTGATAAGTTCAGACCTTATATTGTTGATTCTAAAGTAACTATTCACACGGATCATGCTGCTATTAAATATCTTATGGGAAAGAAAGATGCTAAACCTAGACTTATTAGATGAGTTCTCTTGCTACAAGAATTTGATTTACATATTATTGATAGAAAGGGAGCTGAGAACCCCGTTGTAGACAACTTGTCTAGGTTAGAGAATGTTCTTGATGACCCACTACCTATTGATGATAGCTTTCCTGGTGAACAATTAAATGTCATAAATGCTTCTTGAACTACTCCATGGTATGCTGATTATGCTAATTACATTGTTGCTAAATTTATACCACCTAGTTTCACATACCAGCAAAAGAAAAAGTTTTTCTATGATTTGAGACATTACTTTTGGGATGACCCACATCTTTATAAAGAAGGAGTAGATGGTGTCATTAGACGTTGTGTACCTGAGCATGAATAGGAACAGATCCTACGCAAGTGTCACTCCGAGGCTTATGGAGGACACCACGCTGGAGATAGAACTGCACATAAGGTATTGCAATCCGGTTTTTAGTGGCCTACTCTCTTCAAGGATTCCCGTAAGTTTGTCTTATCTTGTGATGAATGTCAAAGAATTGGTATTATTAGTAGACGTCGGGAAATGCCTATGAATTATTCACTTGTTATTGAACCATTTGATGTTTGGGGCTTTGATTATATGGGACCGTTTCCTGCCTCTAATGGATATACACATATTTTAGTTGCTGTTGATTACGTTACTAAGTGGGTAGAAGCTATTCCAACTAGTAGTGTTGATCATAACACTTCTATTAAGATGCTTAAAGAAGTTATTTTTCCGAGGTTTGGAGTCTGTAGATATTTAATGACTGATGGTGGTTCACATTTTATCCATGCTGCTTTCCGTAAAATGCTTGCTAAATATGATGTTAATCATAGAATTGCATCTCCTTATCATCCACAGTCTAGTGGTCAAGTAGAATTGAGTAATAGAGAGCTCAAATTAATTTTGCAAAAGACTGTTAATAGATCTAGAAAGAATTGGTCCAAGAAACTTGATGATGCATTATGGGCCTATAGAACTGCATATAAAAATCATATGGGTATGTCTCCGTATAAAATGGTTTATGGAAAAGCATTTCACTTACCTCTCGAACTAGAACATAAGGCATATTGGGTCATTAAAGAGCTCAACTATGATTTTAAACTTGCCGGTGAGAAGAGGTTATTTGACATTAGCTCACTTGATGAATGGAGAACCCAAGCCTATGAGAATGCCAAGTTGTTTAAAGAAATAGTTAAAAGATGGCATGACAAAAGGATACAAAAGCGTGAGTTTAATGTAGGTGACTATGTGTTGCTATTCAACTCTCGTTTAAGATTTTTTGCAGGAAAACTTCTCTCCAAATGGGAAGGCCCTTACGTTATCGAGGAGGTCTATCGCTCGGTGCCATAAAAATCAACAACTTCAAGGCACAAATCCAAGGTGGTGAACGGTCAAAGAATCAAACATTATATCTCAGGTAATCCTATAAATATTGAAACCAATGTTATTGAAACCGTAACCCCGGAGGAATACATAAGGGACACTTTCCGGAACGTTTCAGACTCCGAAAAGGAATAGGTATGTGGTACGGTAAGTAAACCGACTCCAAAACAGTTCTAGTGGCAAATTTTCTCTGTTTTGGAATATTTAGAAAAATAGAAAAATAAGAAGCAGTCCGGGAAGGACACGAGGCCTCCACGAGGGTGGAGGGTGCGCCCTTCCCCCTGGGCGCCCCCCCTGCCTCGTGGGCACCTCGTGCGCTCTCGGGACTCCTTTTTCTTGCACGATACATATTTTGGTCGGTAAAAATTCATTATATAATCTCCCGAAGGTTTTGACCATCGTATTACGCAATTATCCTCTGCTTTTGTTTCGAGTTGTTTTTCTGACAGATCTAGATCATCATGACGTCTCCAAGTGCCCCCAAGGACAAGTTTTTCGAGAAGGTCATCAACCCCTACCTCGCGAAGGTGCTGCAACACCCTCAAACCATTGAGATGGGTGATGGGTTACTGCACATACGTGATGTTGAGGGACCAAGGAGGATCGGAAGTGTGGAGACGAGGCTCGAAGCAATGGAGCAACAATTTTTCAAGTGCCAGGGGATGGTGGAACATGGACTCAACGCCAACCACATGATGATCACGGAATTCACCAACAACCACAAGCTGGATGCCAAGAACATTGGGGAGACCATCTTCAAGCTTCACGAGAAGATCGAGCGCCTCCAAGCCCAAATCTATGACCTGCAAAACCAAAACTGTGAGTATGAATATAGATTCAAGAGGATGAGTTTAGCTGCAGATTTGAGGATCCCGGAGACTCGATCATCCTTCTATGATGGTGAGCCTATGCCTTGGAAGATGGACGACAATCCCAATTCATCAACAACTCCACCATCTTCTTCACCAGCAAAGGAGACATAATCATATGGGTATGGGCACTCCCCTTGGCAACTGCCAAGCTTGGGGGAGGTGCCCCGGTATCGTATCACCATCACACTCCTATCTTTACCATTTTTCTTAGTTCGGTCCTTTTAGTAATATCTTGATCTAGTAGAATAAAGTTTTTGGTATGATATAGTTTTGAGTTTTGCTTTATGATCCCTCTATGTAATCGAGTTCGTGAGCTATATATAATAAAGATTAGTGTTGAGTCAAGGGCTTGATTATCTTGCTATGATCTTGAGGGAATAAAAGAAAAAAGGAAAGAGTAAATAGAAATAAAGAGATCATATTGATCTTAGGGAGAGTAATGACTTCACATAGAAAGAGTATGATGATTAAAAGTTGTTCAGAGTTGACAAACATAGCTTTGGTCATCGTTGCAATTAATAGGAAGTAATAAAGAAAGAGAGGTTTCACATATAAATATACTATCTTGGACATCTTTTATGATTGTGAGCACTCATTAAAATATGACATGCTAAAGAGTTGATGTTGGAAACGAAGACAACGTAATGGGTTATGTTTTCTCATATCTGAAACAAAGTATATTGTCATGGATCATCCAACATGTTGAGCTTGCCTTTCTCCCTCATGCTAGCCAAATTCTTTGCACCAAGTAGAAATACTACTTGTGCTTCCAAACATCCCTTAAACCATTTTTGCCATGAGAGTCCACCATACCTACCTAAGGATTGAGTAAGATCCTTCAAGTAAGGTGTCATCGGTGCATGCAATAAAAATTGCTCCTTAAATATGTATGATCTATTAGTGCGAAGAAAATAAGCTTTATACGAACTTGTGATAGGGAAGAAATAAAAGCGACGGACTTCATAATAAAGGATTTATCACAAGGGACAATATAAAGTGACGTTCTTTCGCATTAAGATTTTGTGCATCCAACCCTGAAAGTGCATGAAAACCTCTGCTTCCCTCTGCGAAGGGCCTATCTTTTACTTTTATCTTCTACCTTATGCAAGAGTCATGGTGATCTTCACCTTTCCTTTTTACATTTTATCCTTTGGCAAGAACATTGTGTTGGAAAGATCCTGATATATATATCCAATTGGATGTAAGTTTGCATGAACTATTATTGTTGACATTACCCTTGAGGTAAAAGGTTGGGAGGCGAAACTATAAGCCCCTATCTTTCACTGTGTCCGATTAAAACTCCGTAACCATAAGTATTGCGTGAGTGTTAGCAATTGTGAAAGACTAAATGATAAATTGCAATTGCTTCAATGACTGAGATTATAGTTTGTTGGTTCTTAATAAAGTTTCTGATTCATACTTGATGTTGTGAATAGGTTATTACTTGAGCATAAGAAATCATAAGACAATATCCATATATGTTGCTGTTATAAGAATGATCATGATTCCCTCATGTCCGTATTTTATTTTATCGACACCTCTACCTCTAAACATGTGGACATATTTATCGTTATCGGCTTCCGCTTGAGGACAAGCGAGGTCTAAGCTTGGGGGAGTTGATACGTCCATTTTGCATCATGCTTTAATATCGATATTTATTGCATTATGGGTTGTTATTACACATTATGTCACAATACTTATGCCTATTCTCCCTTATTTTACAAGGTTTACATAAAGAGGGAGAATGCCGGCAGCTGGAATTCTGGGATGGAAAAGGAGAAAATATTATAGACCTATTCTACACAACTCCAAAAGTCCTGAAACTCCACGGAAGTTATTTTTGGAAATAATCAAAAAATACTGAGCAAAGAAAATACCAGAGGGGACCCACACCCTGGGCACGAGGGTGGGGCGCCCACCCCTTGGCGCGCCCCCTGCCTCGTGGGCCCCCTGGTGGCCCTCCGGTGCCCATCTTCTGCTATATGAAGTCTTTCGTCCGAGGAAAAATCAGAAGCAAGCTTTCGGGACGAGACTCCGCCGCCACGAGGCGAAACCTTGGCGGAACCAATCTAGAGCTCCGGCAGAGCTGTTCTACCAGGGACACTACCCTCCGGGAGGGGGAAATCATCGCCATCGTCATCACCAACGATCCTCTTATCGGGAGGGGGTCAATCTCCATCAACATCTTCACCAGCACCATCTCCTCTCAAACCCTAGTTCATCTCTTGTATCCAATTCTTGTCTCTAAGTCTGAGATTCGTACCTGTAGGTTGCTAGTAGTGTTGATTACTCCTTGTAGTTGATGCTAGTTGGTTTATTTGGAGGAAGATCATATGTCAGATCCTATATGCATGTTAATACCCCTCCGATTATGAACATGAATATGCTTTGTGAGTAGTTATGTTTTTTCCTGAGGACATGGGAGAAGTCTTGCTATTAGTAGTCATGTGAATTTGGTATTCGTTTGATATTTTGCTGAGATGTATGTTGTCTCTCCTCTAGTGGTGTTATGTGAACGTCGACTACATGATACTTCACCATTATTTGGGCCTTGAGGAAGGGATTGGGAAGTAATAAGTAGATGATGGGTTGCTAGAGTGACAGAAGCTTAAACCCTAGTTTATGCGTTGCTTCGAAAGGGGTTGATTTGGATCCATATGTTTCATGCTATGGTTAGGTTTACCTTAATACATATTTTGTAGTTGCGGATACTTGCAATAGGAGTTAATCATAAGTGGGATGCTTGTCCAAGTAAGGACAGCACCCAAGCACCGGTCCACCCACATATCAAATTATCAAAGTACCGAACGCGAATCATATGAACGTGATGAAAACTGGCTTGACGATAATTCCCATGTGTCCTCGGAGCGCTTTTCTCTATATAAGAGTTTGTCCAGGCTTGTCCTTTGCTACAAAAAGGATTGGGCCACCTTGCTGCACTTTATTTACTTTTGTTACTTGTTGCTCGTTACAAATTATCTTATCACAAAACTATACATTACCTATAATTTCAAAGTGCTTGCAGAGAATACCTTGCTGAAAACCGCTTATTATTTCCTTCTGCTCCTCGTTGGGTTCGACACTCTTACTTATCGAAAGGACTACGATAGATCCCCTATACTTGTGGGTCATCACTTGCGCTCCCTCTTAGGGATGTGTGTGGCATAATTCATGCTCACCGTTTTGACCTGAGGGGGAAACTTCTTTTCTCCCCCTGTGTTCGGTTGCTGGGGCTCCTCATCATCGTCCTCGCTTTGTGATCCCTTTTCCTTTTTCTCTGCATTTAACTTGCCGGCCTATTTAAAAACCCAACAATCTCTGTTGGTATGATTGGCGGGTTTGTCCGGGGTGCCATGGATTTGGCACGGACGATCGAGTATGCGGTCCAAGCTGGATGGTCTCTGGTTGTTTCTTTTATATGGCTTCTTCCGCTGACCGGACTTGGAGCCACTGAATCCAGCATTGACTGTCGTGTCATCAGTGTTGTCGCTGCTTCGGCGTTTGTGTATGTTGCGTCGGAGCTTGCCGTTGCTATTTTTGCCCTCGGAGGTGCCTATTTCGCTTGCTGTGTTTTTGCTATGGGCTAGCCAACTATCCTCTCCCGCACAGAAGCGGGTCATGAGTGCCGTGAGGGCTTCCATGGACTTCGGCTTTTCCTGGCAGAGGTGGCGAGCAAGCCATTCATCACAGATGCTATGTTTAAAGGCTGCTAGGGCTTCGGCATCCGGACAGTCAACGATATGGTTCTTTTTAGTTAGGAACCTAGTCCAGAATTTCCTGGCTGACTCTCCAGGCTGTTGGACTATGTGACTTAAGTCATCGGCATATGGTGGCCGGATATATGTACCTTGGAAGTTGTCAAGGAAAGCTTCTTCCAAGTCCTCCCAGCTGCCAATAGAATTTTCAGGCAGACTGTTTAGCCAGTGCCGAGCTGGCCCTTTGAGTTTTAGTGGAAGGTATTTGATGGCGTGAAGGTCATCCCCGCTGGCCATGTGGATGTGGAGAATAAAATCCTCGATCCATACTGCGGGATCGGTTGTTCCATCGTATGATTCGATGTTTACGGGTTTGAACCCTATCATGATCCATTACTTCGTCAGTGAAGGAAAGAGGGTGTGCGGCACCTCTATATCGGGCTTCATCGTGACGTAGCTCCGATGGAGTTTGTCTGCGGTTTTTGGCCCGGGTGTGACTAGGTTTGTCACGTCCGAATAGATAGCCGTCCTCATATGTCAAGGCACGTCCTCGTGATCCGTAGATCGATCTTATATGTCCTGCTGTACTGTCCAGGTCTTGGTGAAGGTCATATGTATAACCCCGTGATACGTCTCCGTCGTATCTACTTTTCCAAACACTTTTTCCCTTGTTTTGGACTCTAACTTGCATGATTTGAATGGAACTAACCCGGACTGACGTTGTTTTCAGCAGAATTGCCATGGTGTTATTTATGTGCAGAAACAAAAGTTCTCGGAATGACATGAAACTCCATGGAACTTATTTTTGGAAAATATTAAAAATACTGGAAGAAGAATCCATGTCAGGGGGGGCTCCACCTGTCCACGAGGGTGGGGGCGCACCTGCCCACTGGGCGCGCCCCCTGCCTCCTGGGCCCCCTGTTGCTCCACCGACCTCAACTCCAACTCCATATATTCGTGTTCGGGGAGAAAAAAATCAGAGAGAAGGATTCATCGCGTTTTACGATACGGAGCTGCCACCAAGCCCTAAAACCTCTCGGGAGGGCTGATCTGGAGTCCGTTCGAGGCTTCGGAGAGGGCAATCCGTTGCCATCGTCATCATAAACCATCCTCCATCACCAATTTCATGATGCTCACCGCCGTGCGTGAGTAATTCCATCATAGGCTTGCTGGACAGTGATGGGTTGGATGAGATTTATCATGTAATCGAGTTAGTTTTGTTAGGGTTTGATCCCTAGTATCCACTATGTTCTGAGATTGATGTTGCTATGAATTTGCTATGCTTAATGTTTGACACTAGGGCCCGAGTGCCATGATTTTTGATCTGAACCTATTATGTTTTCATGAATATATGTGAGTTCTTGATCCTATCTTGCAAATCTATAGTCACCTACTATGTGTTATGATCCGGCAACCCCGAAGTGACAATAATCGGGACCACTCCCGGTGATGAACGTAGTTTGAGGAGTTCATGTATTCACTATGTGTTAATGCTTTGGTGCGGTACTCTATTAAAAGGAGGCCTTAATATCCCTTAGTTTCCGCTAGGACCCTGCTGCCATGGGAGGGTAGGACAAAATATGTCATGCAAGTTCTTTTCCATAAGCACGTATGACTATATTCAGAATATATGCCTACATTACATTGATGAATTGGAGCTAGTTCTGTGTCACCCTATGTTATGATTGTTACATGATGAACCGCATCCGGCATAATTTTCCATCACCGGTCCAATGCCTACGAGCTTTTCACATATTGTTCTTCGCTTATTTACTTTTTCCGTTGCTACTGTTACAATTACTACAGAACCCAAAAATATTACTTTTGCTACCGTTACCATTACTTCCATATTACTTTGCTACTAAATACTTTGCTGCATATACTAAGCTATCCAGGTGTGGTTGAATTGACAACTCAACTGCTAATACTTGAGAATATTCTTTGGCTCCCCTTGTGTTGAATCAATAAATTTGGGTTGCATACTCTACCCTCAAAAACTATTGCGATCCCCTATACTTGTGGGTTATCAAGACTATTTTCTGGCGCCGTTGCCGGGGAGCATAGCTCTATTCTTTGAGTCACTTGGGATTTATATCTGCTGGTCACTATGAAGAACTTGAAAGACGCGAAAACAAAAATGTATCCCTCAACTACGAGGGGAGGTAAGGAACTGCCATCTAGCTTTGCACTTGATTCACCTTCTGTTTTGAGTAAGCTTTGTGACACCTAAACCTGCTTCTGCTATTAATTCTGATATGTCGCATGTTATTGATGATGCCACTTCTACTATGCATGATACTTATGATGAAACTACTTCTATGCTTGATACTACTGTGCCGCTTGGTGAATTTCTTGATGAACAACTTGCTAGGGCTAGAGAGAATGAAAGTATTGAAACTGATAATATTGAAGATAGTGATAATGAAGACTCTCCCCCTAATAAATATGAATTGCCTGTTGTTCCTGAGGGTTGTGTTATGGATGAAGAAGCTGCTAGAGCTATTTTAGCTTGCAATGATAGATATGATCTTAAGAAGTTATTAGCTAAATGGAAGCAGCAATCTCTTAATGCTAGAATGAAACCCGACCCTGCTTTTGCTACTCACCTATACGTATTCTTGATAGGATTATGAATTCTCTGTTGATTCTGATATAATTACTTTGGTTGAATCCGATCAGTTTTATGGCTATGAATCTGAAACTGTTGTGGCACATCTTACTAAATTAAATGATATAGCCACCCTGTTCACTAATGATGAGAGAACTCGCTACTTTTACATCCTTAAAATATTTCCGTTCTCATTAAAGGGTGATGCTAAAATATGGTTCAACTCTCTTGATCCTGGTTGTGTGCGTAGTCCCCAGGATATGATTTATTACTTCTCTGCTAAATATTTCCCTGCTCATAAGAAACAAGCTGCTTTAAGGGAAATATATAATTTTGTGCAAATTGAAGAAGAGAGTCTCCCCACGCTTGGGGGAGGCTTCTCCAATTACTTAATGCTTTGCCTGATCATCCTCTTAAGAAAAATGAAATACTTGATATCTTCGATAATGGACTAACCGATGCTTCCAGAGACCACCTGGATAGTTGTGTTGGTTCTGTTTTCAGGGAAACAACACCGGATGAAGCTGAAATTCTGTTGAATAATATGTTGACAAATGAAAATAATTGGACACTTCCCGAGCCAGCTCCTGAACCCATTCCTAAACCAACTCTGAAGAAGAGGGGTGTTCTATTTCTCAGTCCTGAAGATATGCAAGAGGCAAAGAAACCTATGAAAGAAAAAGGTATTAAAGCTGAAGATGTTAAGAATTTACCTCCTATTGAAGAAATACATGGTCTTAATTTACATCACTTTGTTGAAGAAACATATGATCTTAATCCTTTACCTATTGAAGAAACTCATGGTCTTGATAACCCAACACAGGTAGTAAAGGTAAATTCTCTCTATAGATATGATAAAGCTGAAATCCCTCCTACTAAGTTTGCTAGCCAATGTTTGGATGAGTTTGATAATTTTATAGTTAAGCAAGAAGATTTTAGTGCTTATTTTGGTAGACAATTAAAACAAAATGCTTATATGATTGAACACTTGGGTGATTATATGTCTAGAGTTAAAGGTGAGCTTAAACTCATTAGTAAACATGCTTCTATGGTTACCACTCAAGTAGAACAAGTACTTAAAGCTCGAAATGATTTGCTCAATGAATTGAATAGTAAGAATAATGGTTATGCTGGGATTGCCACGGAGAGACCTAGCACACCTAGAACTACCATTCACTGAGGAAGAAGTTGAGAAGGTGGTCAAGGCCTTGCCACCGGACAAGGCGCCGGGGCCGGACGGATTCACAAACCGTTTCTATGCCTGTTGTTGGAACATCATTAAGGCGGACCTAATGCGGGCGCTGGACGCATTCTATCATGGAGATATGCGAGGCATGCATGCAGTTAACAAAGCACTAGTTTCTCTACTGCCCAAGATGGATGGCGCGGAAGAATTACGAGACTATCGGCCAGTAAGTCTAGTGCACGGAGTGATCAGGCTCTTCGACAAGGTATTGGCCACGAGGCTCGCCGGAGACCTACCGCATCTTGTGGGGAAGCACCAGAGTACTTTTGTGAAAGGAAGATACATGCATGACAATTTTATGCTTGTGCAAGGCACGACACGACGCCTACATGCCCTGAGAAACCCCGCGGTGCTCCTGAAACTTGATATATCCAAAGCCTTCGACTCCGTCCAATGGCCTTTCCTCATCGAGGTGCTACACATCATGGGATTCGGAACACGGTGGATTGGATGGATTTGTGGACTACTTGCAACGTCTTCGACAAGGATCATGCTCAACGGGGTGCCAGGCAAACCAATCTACAAACAATGTGGCCTACGGCAAGGGAACCCGCTCTCGCCGATGTTGTTCATCTTAATTATGGAGCCACTACAGCGGCTATTCCATGCAGCATCTGAATCAGGTCTCCTGGCACCCTTGGCGGCAAATGGACTCAAGAATCGCCTGTCAATCTTCACGGATGACGTGATCATCTTCCTCAAACCGCACCCGACGGACCTCACCATGTGCACAATGATTCTACGCATGTTTGCCACAGCTTCAGGACTCCATACAACCTTACAAAGAGCGCTGCTCTTCCAATCGGGTGCACACAAGAGCAAATGGCTGAGGTTACAAGTGTTTTAGGCTGCTCGTTGGGCGGCTTCCCGATGAGATACCTCGGACTACCACTTACCATTCGGAAGCAATCGGCCGCGCAGTTACAAGGCCTGGTGGGCCACATCGTTGCTTGCCTACCTACTTGGTGTGTCGCGACCTTACCGAAGAGCAGTAGACTGATCCTAATCAAATCAGTTCTCTCAGTGATGCCAGTGCATGCAATGTTGGCACTGGAATTACCGGCGAAGATAGTCTCAGCGATTAAAAAGATCCTGCGTGGTTTTCTCTGGTGTGGCAAGGCCGAGGAGAACGGAGGAAATTGCGCGGTGGCCTGGAACACAGTGTGAGCACCCAAATGGGCTGGAGGCCTCGGGATCCCGGACATCGCTTGGATGAACGTAGCAATGCAGGCTCGCTGGCCATGGCTGGCGCGTGTGGATGATACAAGGCCCTGGAGCGAGTTCATGATTGCAGTACCGATGGCATCCATCCAGCTGTGTAACGCAGCCACGCGAACGATGCTGGGGGACGGAGCATGCGCTCTCTTTTGGGAAGATAGATGGCTGGATGGGTTTCGGATGGAAGAGATCGCACCCAGGATTCACGCAAGGATACCACGGCGAATTCGCAAGCAACTCCTGGTCAAGGACGCACTACAAAATGGGACGTGGGCAGCTTCCATTGGCCCAGACATTGACGCACCAGCACTCATGGAATTCATAAGCATGTGGCCTCGGGTTCACGACGTGCAGCTCCAAGAAGGGATCCCGGACACCATCAGATGGGCTTGGGAGCGGTATGGCCACTATTCTGCTCGATCGGCATATCGAAGTTCATGGGAAGAGAGTTAGTCCCAACCGCAGAGGCAACATGGAAGTGTCGGGCCCCCTGCAGTGCTGCTTTTTCACATGGCTCGCGATACGTAACAGGTGCTGGACCTCGGACCGCTTGGCGAGGAGGGGGCTGCCACACCAACAACCATGCCCACTTTGTAGCCAGGGTGACGAGACAATGAACCACATTATGCTACAGTGCGTTTTTGCAAGGACCTTCTGGGGGGAGATCTGCCACGCTTTGGGGATGCTGCAATGGACGCCTACTTCACAAGACACCCTACCGGAGTGGATCCTCAACAAGCGGATACAAGGCACCAATGAAAAGGATGTGAGGGCCATCATCACACTTGGCCTATGGGAATTGTGGAAGGATCGCAACGGGATCGTGTTTGACGGTGAAACACCATCCCTGGGTAGACTACTAGCACGGGTCTTTAGTGAGGGCAAGGCTAGGAGGACGGCGGGCCTCCTAAAAGCGGATTTCGGAGACTTCTTCGGGCGGATACATAGGTGGGAGTCTAGCAAAACATAGACATATGTAAATGGTGGACTGGGTGTGTAACACCCTCTGTAGAGGGCTTCTTGTACCCTATTCTTCCCCATTAATGAAAGATACGCATGCTATGCGTATTTGAGAAAAAAAGAATTGAGCAAGATTCTCAGAGAAATAATATTGATGCACCTAGTTCTTCTAAAAAGAAGAAAAAGAAAAATGATAGGACATTGCATGCTTCTAGTGAACCTATTGTTGAACCACCTGAGAATCCCAACGATATTTCTATCTCTGATGCTGAAACACAATCTGGTAATGAACATGAACCTAGTGATAATGTTAATGATGATGTTCGTGTTGATGCTCAACCTAGTAATGACAATGAAGTAGAAATTGAACCTGTTGTTGATCTTGATAAGCCACAATCAAAGAATCAACGTTATGATAAGAGAGACTTTGTTGCTAGGAAACATGGTAAAGAGCGAGAACCATGGGTTCAGAAACCCATGCCTTTTCCTCCCAAACCATCCAAGAAAAAGGAAGATGAGGATTTTGAGCGCTTTGCTGAAATGATTAGACCTATCTTTTTACGTATTGCTACGTCTTGAGCTTGCGTTGGTTTTCCCCGAAGAGGAGAGGATGATGCAGCAGAGTAGCGTAAGTATTTCCCTCAGTTTTTGAGAACCAAGGTATCAATCCAGTAGGAGGCCACGCGCAAGTCCCTCGTACCTACACAAAAAAAAATAGCTCCTCGCAACCAACGCGGATAGGGGTTGTCAATCCCTTAACGGTCACTTACGAGAGTGAGATCTGATAGATTATATTTTGGTATTTTTGGTATAAAGATGCAAAGTGAAATAAAAAAGCAAAGTAAAGAGTAAAGCAATAATAAAGCGTAGGAAGATTAATATGATGAAAATAGACCCGAGGGCCATAGATTTCACTAGTGGCTTCTCTCAAGAGCATAGGTATTTTACGGTGGGTGAACGAATTACTGTTGAGCAATTGTCAAAATTGAGCATAGTTATGAGAGTATCTAGGTATGATCATGTATATATGCATCACGTCCGAGACAAGTAGACCATTGCTGCTGCATCTACTACTATTAATCCACTCATCGACCGCTATCCAACATGCATCTACGATATTAAGTTAATGAAAACAGAGTAACGCCTTAAGCAAGATGACATGATGTAGAGGAATAAATTCATGCAATATGATAAATACCCCATCTTGTTATCCTCGATGGCAACAATACAATACGTGCCTTGCTGCCCCTACTATCACTGGGAAAGGACACCGCAAGATTGAACCCAAAGCTAAGCACTTCTCCCATTGCAAGAACTACCAATCTAGTTGGCCAAACCAAACGGATAATTCGAAGAGACTTGCAAAGATAACTCAATCATACACAAAAGAATTAAGGAAAGATTCAAATATTGCTCATAGATAATCTTGATCATAAACCCACAATTGATCGGTCTCAACAAACACACCACAAAAACAAGATTACATCGAATAGATCTCCACGAGAGAGGGGGAGAACATTGTATTGAGATCCAAAAATAGAGAAGAAGCCATCTAGCTACTAACTATGGACCCGAAGGTCTGAGGTAAACTACTCACACTTCATCGGAGAGGCTATGATGTTGATGTAGAAGCCCTCCGTGGTCGAATCCTTCCCATGGAGCTCCTAATGTGCCCCAAGATGGGATCTCGTGGATACAGAAAGTTGCGGCGGTGGAATTAGGTTTTCGGCTCCGTATCTGATATGATGGGGGTACGTAGGTATATATAGGAGGAAGAAGTACGTTGGTGGAGCCTCGAGGGGCCCACGAGGTAGGGGGCGCGCCCTAGGGGGCGCCCTCCATCCTCGTGGCCACCTCGCAGCTTTCTTGACGGAGGGTCCAACTCTCCTGGGTCTTATCCGATGAGAAAATCACGTTCCCGAAGATTTCATTCCGTTTGGACTCCGTTTGATATTCCGTTTCTTTGAAACACTGAAATAGGCAAAAAACAGCAATTCTGGGCTGGGCCTCCGGTTAATAGGTTAGTCCCAAAAGTAATATAAAAGTGGAAAATAAAGCCCAATATAGTCCAAAACAATAGATAATATAGCATGGAGCAATCAAAAATTATAGATCGTTGGAGACGTATCAGGCATCCCCAAGCTTAATTCCTGCTCGTCCTCGAGTAGGTAAATGATAAAAAGAGAATTTTTGATGCAGAGTGCTACTTTGCATAATTTCAATGTAACTCTTCTTAATTGTGGTATGAATATTCAGATTTGAAAGATTCAAGACAAAAGTTCATATTGACATAAAAATAATAATACTTCAAGCATACTAACTAAGCAATTATGTCTTCTCAAAATAACATGGCCAAAGAAAGTTATCCCTACAAAATCATATAGTCTGGCTATGCTCTATCTTCACCACACAAAATATTTAAATCATGCACAACCCCGATGACAAGCCAAGCAATTGTTTCATACTTTTGACATTTTCAAAACTTTTTCAATCTTCACGCAATACATGAGCGTGAGCCATGGATATAGCACTATATGTGGAATAGAATGGTGGTTGTGGAGAACACAAAAGGAGAAGATAGTCTCACATCAACTAGGCGTATCAACGGGCTATGGAGATGCCCATCAATAGATATCAATGTGAGTGAGTAGGGATTGCCATGCAACGGATGCACTAGAGCTATAAGTATATGAAAGCTCAACAAATGAAACTAAGTGGGTGTGCATCCAACTCGCTTGCTCACGAAGACCTAGGGCAATTTGAGGAAGCCCATCATTGGAATATACAAGACAAGTTCTATAATGAAAGATTCCCACTAGTATATGAAAGTGACGAAACAAGAGACTCTCTATTATGAAGATCATGGTGCTACTTTGAAGCACAAGTGTGGTAAAAGGATAGTAACATTGTCCCTTCTCTCTCTTTCTCTCATTTCTCTTTCTTTTTTTTGGGCCTTTTCTCCTTTTTATGGTCTCTTTTCTTTCTTTTTTTTCATCCGGAGTCTCATCCCGACTTATGGGGGAATCATAGTCTCCATCATCCTTTCCTCACTTGGGACAATGCTCTAAAAATGATGATCATCACACTTTTATTTTTCTTACAACTCAACAATTACAACTCGATACTTAGAACAAAATATGACTCTATGTGTATGCCTCCGGCGGTGTACTAGGATATGCAATGATTCACAAGTGACATGTATGAAAGAATTATGAACGGTGGCTTTGCCACAAATACAATGTCAACTAAATGATCATGCTAAGCAATATGACAATGATGGAACGTGTCATAATAAACGGAACGGTGGAAAGTTGAATGGCAATATATCTCGGAATGGCTATGTAAATGCCATGATAGATAGGTATGGTGGCTGTTTTGATGAAGGTTTTATGGTGGGTGTATGATACCGGCGAAAAGTGCGCGGTATTAGAAAGGCTAGCAATGGTGTAAGGGTGAGAAAAGTGCGTATAATCCATGGACTCAACATTAGTCATAAAGAACTCATATACTTATTGCTAAAATCTACAAGTTATCAAAGCAAAGTATTACGTGCATGATCCTAGGGGGATAGATTGGTAGGAAAAGACCATCGCTTGTCCCCGATCGCCACTCATAAGGAAGACAATCAATAAATGAATCATACTCCGACTTCATCACATAACGGTTCACCATACGTGCATGCTACGGGAAACAAACTTTAACACAAGTATTCCTAAAATTCACAACTACTCAACTAGCATGACTCTAATATTACTACCTCCATATCTCAAAACAATTATCAAGCATCAAACTTTTCTTAGTATTCAACGCACTCAAAAGAAAGTTTTACAGATCTTGAATGCCAAGCATATTATTTTTAAGCAATTTAACATGCTATTTAAGACTCTCAAAATAATCTAAGTGAAGCATGAGAGATCAGTAGTTTCTTTAAAACAAATCCACCATCGTGCTCTAAAAGATATAAGTGAAGCACATAGAGCAAAACTATCCAGCTCAAAAGATATAAGTGAAGCACATAGAGCAAAACTATCAAGCTCAAAAGATATAAGTGAAGCACATAGAGTATTTTAACAAATTCCAATTCATGAATGGCTCTCTCAAAAGGTGTGTACAGCAAGGATGATTGTGTTAAACTAACAAGCAAAGACACAAATAATACTAGACGCTCCAAGCAAAACACATATCATGTGGTGAATAAAAATATAGCTCCAAGTAAAGTTACCGATGGAAGTGGACGAAAGAGGGGATGCCTTCCGGGGCATCCCCAAGCTTTGACTCTTTGGTGTCCTTGGATTATCTTGGGGTGCCATGGGCATCCCCAAGCTTAGTCTCTTGCCACTCCTTGTTCCATAATCCATCAAAAAAATTCACCCAAAACTTGAAAACTTCACAACACAAAACTCAACAGAAATCTTGTAAGCTCCGTTAGCGAAAGAAAATAAAAGACCACTTCAAGGTACTGTAATGAACTGAACTCATTCTTTATTTATATTGGTGTTAAAACTACTATATTCCAGCTTCTCTATGGATCATAAACTATTTTACTAGCCACAGATTCATCAAAATAAGCAAACAACACACGAAAAACAGAATCTGTCAAAAACAGAACAGTCTGTAGTTGTAACTAACGCAAACTTCTGTAACTCCAAAAATTCAGCCAAAATAGGAAGTCCTAGGAAATTCTTTTATTGATCAGCAGCAATTGGAATCACTATTTTATCACGTTCTGGTGAATTTTAACAATTGTTTCCGTGAACCGACAGTTTCTGGAAATTACAGAAAGATCAAATAACTATTATCCAAGAAGATCCTATAGGTTTAACTTGGCACAAACACTAATTAAAACATAAAACCATATCCAAACAGAAGGTAGATGGATTATTTATTCCTAAACAGAAACAAAAACAAAAAATAAAAAATAAAATTGGGTTGCCTCCCAACAAGCGCTATCGTTTAACGCCCTTAGTTAGGCATAAAAGCAAGGATAGATCTAGGTATTGCCATATTTGGTGGGCAATCCATAGGTGGCTCTCATAATAGATTCATATGGTAATTTTATCTTCTTCCTAGGGAAGTGTTCCATGCCTTTCTATAACGGAAATTGGAATCTAATATTCCCTTCCTTCACATCAATAATTGCACCAATCGTTCTAAGAAAAGGTCTACCAAGAATAATAGGACATGAAGGATTGCAATCTATTGTAACATCCCAAAATTCTAAATTTTGGAATGTTATAAACAAATAGATAGTTTTGATTGATTGTTTGATTGATTGACTGAAAGTGAGTGAATTCGAAATTTTTGAAAATTAGATGAGAGGGAATAAAAGGACTTTCCCAAACTTTCATTCTGCTTTCATGATCTTAGGGAATTCAAATACTCTTCATCACAAAACCCTGGAGAGAAGATGACATGACTTCTTCCATTTATTTAAATGACAAGGGTGTTGAAAATATTTGAATTTCATTTGAGAATATTTCCAATTCTGAAACTTTATGCAACTCAATGATTTTCACGACGAAGATAAAATGACTTCTTCAAATTATACGAAATATGAGTTGGGAGTTTTCAAGAATTAAATTCAAAGTTCCTTTGAATTATTTTAAATTTGGAGTTATTTGAGTTTTATTCAAATTATTTTTCTCCAAAAATAAAATACATAGAAAATAGGGTAACATGATTCCCTACAACAGAAAATTGGAGAGGAATAAATTGAATTCATTTTGGTATTTTTAAAATGATTTTTATTGAATTTTATTAGAGCTGAAGCACTGTTTGTTTTATTTGAATTTGTGTATATTTTATTTGAAGCTAAAATAATGTCCATGTTGTAGAAAATCTTTTTCTGCAAATTTTGATATATTATATGCCTATATAAAAGTTTTAGTCATTTTGTTTTTTTATTTTAAGTTCTCTGAAAATTTTGTTTAAAAAAAGCTGCAGCCTTGGGCCAAAGGCCCAAGCCGCCTAAAACCACCGCCGACCACGAGCCTAGCACGCCTGCGCACCAAGGGAGGAGCCGTTCCTTTTCTCCTTTTCCCAAGTCCTAGTAGGACTCTTTTCCTACTTCGTTTATTCCGTATCTATTCCTAGATCTATTCCTCTTGTTTCCTAATCCTAATCTATTTCTTGTCCCCTACCCCAAGCAAAACCCCTCCCCTCCCCAATATAAATACCCAAGCACCCCTCCCCCTCCAACACATCAAATCAACTCTCCTCTCCTCTCCTCTCCTCTCCTCCACAAAGAAGCAGTGCCACCCTTGTGCCCGCCGCCCACATAGCCGCCCGCCGCCCGCCTCACGCCGCCCCTCACCAGGCCGCTTGCCGCCCTCGCCGCCACCATGGGAGCCCTCGCCTCTTGAGGTACTAGCCTCAGCAGCGTCACGTTTTCTAGATCGGTTTTCTAGATCGATTTCCGTTCGCTTTTTAGATCGGTTTTTCGTTTGGTTTTCTTTCCAAACCTAGATCGGTTTTCTCACGGTTTTTTTCGGTTTTGTTTAGCGGCGTTAAGCTCGATAGATTTTTCTTTTATTTTAATTTTCGTCATGGATCTATCCGTAGTCCCTAATCTTCAAACGTTCATAACTTTTTACTCGTGAAGTCGGAATCCATGAAACCAACGCCCACTTCTTCGTTATGATCTCCTCTATCCAAAGAATACAACTCAAACATGTTTTTGAAAGTTTTAAAATTTGAATTCAAACAGATTTGTATTTGAACTTCGTTTGATCATAACTTGAGTTTCGTAACTCCGATTTAGTTGATTCTTTTTGCAAATCGAAGCTCTTGACCTAAACTTTCTGATAAGGCCAAATACACATAGTTTTGGTACTGTTAGAAATTGTTTTAATGCTGCAGGAGTTATTTGATTTGGTTTTGACGTTCTCCAAATTGTTTCTTCGATCCTTCCGATCTTTTGAGTGATTGCTTATGTGTGGTTACTATTGCTTGATTACGATAGATTGACCGGAGTGTGACGAGTAGAGCTATCAAGAGTTTTGAGTGCGTATCATCTTCATCAACTTTGCAGGCAAGTAACACTTGATCATACCTTTTTCTACTGCCCAGTTTTATGCATTAGATCAATCCTCAAACACTTGCATGATTAGGATCTAATTAAATTGTGGGATGGGAAGTAGATGGAGGTAGTACCTATTACCTGTTTTACTTATGAAACCTTGGGAGTTACTTCTACGTTTGCTTATTATGCCATGCTATGCTAGTAGACGTGGATTGGGTGAGTGAATATCCATGACAGATGTGAGATTGTTAATTAATGGTTTATTTAAGGTGGCAACTTAAACACACATCTGGGTGGATTGAGGCACCTGGGGAACCCAGTGTTGTCTGTTTTTTTGGAAATCCGGGGTACCCTTGTGATCTTCCTATGGACCGCCACCTGTGCTCAAAAGGATCATGAGATTATTCAAACTAGAAACTTCCGTGTGCAGCCACAAGCCATTATGGGCTCGCATAGTTGAGTAAGTCGTGCGAACTCTTATAGTGGTGGACTAGCAGATGTAGGGGATGTAGGTGTACCGGTCCACCCATCATAAGGTGCTAAGCGCTTACGAAGGCGTGTCTCGGTCATCCGTCTCTCAAACACCATGTAGTCACGAGAACCAAGCGGAGGCGATCGAGTCTTGTGGGGAAAAGTGCGCAAACCTCTGCAGAGTGTACAAACTAATCATGGTTAGCCGTGTCCCCGGTTATGGACAATTTTGAGTATCTAGTACCTGGATATCCTGTTGATCTCATCACGTTACTTAATATAATTTGTTTGGGTTTAATGAGTACTTTCAATTGGGATTGAGGATGCGTCAACCATTCTCAATGTTCAACAACCACCATGATAGTTAAATAAATTTATTCCTTTGCGGTAGGGAAAAATTGGCTTTTCGCAAAAACTGTAACCATAGAGCTTTCCACCAGCCATATATGAATGTAGTATAGCCTATTCTTTCATTACTCTCTATGTGTTACATTGCGGCATATTCCATGTCTTGACCCGTTTCGGGCTGCAACTTTTCATGTTGCGTAATTTTGAACGACGAGTAAGTGATACGTTAGGGTTACGATTTCCTATACTCAACTTTGCCGTTGGTGTTGATGGGAATCCACAACCTTGTTGCTTCCGCTATATTTTGGATCGAGGTAATAGTATTTACGTTATCTTATACATGTGATTTACCTCTGTTATAAATCCTTCGAGTCTTGTGTGTGTCAAAGATACCGATCCGAGGATGACACGAAAGCACGTAGACTTGATCCATTCGGGTTGGGTCGCTACAAGATGGTATCGAGCACATGTTGTTGTAGGACGTGACCCTAGAAAGCTGACAAGCCCATAGGAAAGATTTTTCTCTACAACTTCATTTTCAAAAGATCTTTTACCTCTCTTCTCTTCTCGAGCTTATTCAAATATTCCCTTTTAGTGAGACCATACCCCTTTTCCTTTTGACCACTCAAGATTTGGTGATGAGACCACTCCAAGGAGACAAGATATCGGACAACTAATACCAATTGGAATGAAGAGGACTTTACCGTGTAAATGGAAACTACAAGCTGTTGAAGACTCCGAAGACTTGGAGAAATTGAAGGCTTTGAAGAATTCCCAGATTTTATGACCTAGGAAGGTTACGCTTATGGAACTTGGCAGACTATGGAAGTTATCAATAACCGAGATCAAGGTGTATCGGAGAAAGACTGGAACATGGAGCATTAGAATTCAAAGCTTTGTCAGGAAAACCCTAAGGCAGGAGATATCAACTATGGAATGATAGCTCATGAAAATGACAAGAGCAGAAACACGCTATCCATGATGTTATCGCCCGCTTATGCTATTGTCACCGCGCGGAGTTAAGTATGCAGATGCATGGAAGGATTGGATGGTAGAAGGCTGATGGAGCACCTATGAGCGGGATGCAGTTTAACATATTTGGTGCATCACCAGGATCTGGAGTGTTACATTAAGAAGTCAGATGGACCCACAAGAAGCTAAATTTTGATAAGGAAGCAATTCGTGAAGAACTCAGGAACCAGAAGCTGAAAGTAGCCAAGCTAGAGGAGCAAAACCTTGAGACATCAAAGATTTGTCAAGAACTGGAGGATAGTAGGACCATAGTTCATGCCAAGGATGATGAAATACAGAAGTTTGGAATGCAACTCCAGGATTGAAGGACGTCGCGAGAGACTTCGCATCAACAGAGATGATCTGGCAAAAGAACTTGAGAAGGACAAGCATGATCAGCAGGAGCCACCGGAGACATGAACAAGACTTGAAGAGTGTGATGACTTTGTGATCTATTGACCTTTAGAAGACCAAACCCCTGTTACATACCTATGTTAGATGCGACGATTGTGAGCTGTCATTTTGTTTGATGTTTTTCCGACAGCCACAATAAAATCTGCCTTTTCAAAACTTTTGTTTGTATTGAGTGCATCCCTCTCGATCTCTCTTATCCCACCCCAAACCCATGGACCCGTTAGAGGAAGAATGGAGATGAGCTTGTATTTTACGGACCAATGAGTCAATTGGAGATGGACCGATGGATTGAACATGGAGGATCATATGGAGAACAACCCTATAGTCGGAAAAGATATGACCCAAAGCATGCTCTTGATTGCTTTGAAAGAGGTGCTGCTATCAGGTGGAGGATGTACCAAACCATCAATGGATTGCAAAGAGTAACCACTTGGGAAGAATTTAAGTTGACTCTTGCAAAGATCTCGGTTTGTGTCCCGTAAATTGAAGCCTGATGGAAGTGATATGAAGAAACCATGCGCATGCAAGATTTGTGGAGAAAAAGGACACAACCATAGAGAAAATAAGGACAAATACCCTCATGAGCAGAGGATTACCAAAGGAGTTAGCCGAGGATTTTCAGGGAACTTTGATTGGAGATTATTCCCAAAAGGTTTTGTTGCAGCAATGGAAGTTCAGTCTACATTGTTGAGAAAGATCCGTGAAGCTCAGAAGGATGACAAAGATATTGTTGAGGTAAAACAGAGGATGAGCAAAGGAAAGGCCAAAGGTTTTTGTAAGGATGAGCACGACACCTTATGGTTTGAGGATAGTGTATATGTGCCTAATAATGCAAAGATCAGGAAGTTAATACTTCAGGAGGCTCATGACTCACCATACTTGATTCGCCCTGGAAACACCAAGATGTATTTGGATTTGAAGAAGCGTTTACGGTGGACTGGTATGAAGAAGGAGATTGCAGAGTATGTAGTCGTGGGTGATTTATGCCGAGAGTAAAAGCGAGCATCGAAGCCAGCAGGATTACTACAGCCTATGCCGATACCGAATGGAAGAGGGATAAGCTTGGCATGGATTTCATTACGGATTTCCCAGAACCTGATTGGGATATGATTCTATCTGGGTAGTAGTTGATTCGCTTGACCAAAGTGGCTCGCTTTATCCGGTGAAAACCACCTATACAAGTGTGAAGTTGGCCAAGTTATATTTGACAAGGATCGTATATGCATGGAGTTCCGAGGACCGTCGTAGAGGAATGCAGTTTACCTCAAAGTTTTGGAATCAGCTGCACCAGACTTTGGGTACTAGGCTAGAGTTCAGTACAACCTTTCATCCGCAGACAGATGGATAAACCAAGAGAGTCAATCAAATACTGGAGGACATGTTGAGAGCGTGTGCGCTAAATTTCGGATCTAGTAGTGATGATAATCTACCTTACGCTGAGTTCTCATACAACAACAGCTACCAAGCCAGTTTGAAGATGGCCCCTTTTAAAGCTTTGTATGGGAGAAGGAGCCAGACACCGTTGATGTGGGATGAAGTTGGAGATCGTCAGTTGTTTGGACCAAATGTGATCAAGGAGTGAGAAGAGAATGTTAAGTTGCTTCGAGATAGACTGAAGGTAGCTCAGTCCAGGCAGAATAGTTATGCATACTCAAAAACGCAAGGAGGAAAGTCTGAAATTGGAGACGGAGCATATCTTTGTGTGCCACCTCTGTGAGGAGTTAAGCGATTTGGAGTTAAGGGAAAGTTAGCCCCGAGATTTGTAGGACCATACCGAGTTTTGGAGCGTATGGGAGAATAGGCTAACAAGTTGAAGTCACACGAAGGACTGTCAGGAGTTCATGATGTGTTTCACGTTTTCCAGTTGAAGAAGTGCCATGCGAGATGGCCAATATTTCCTTGTAAGGATGCTTGACCTGGAAAGGATAATGATGTTCCACGAAGTGGAGTATGGACTTCATAAGTATAAGTTTTTTATCTTGGTATGTGGGACATCCCACGAGGATGAAGAGATGAATTACTATTCGATATAAAGGAGGTATGATGTTGGAAGTATGGATCAATGGAAATTCCATGAAGAGTGCTGAGTAATCATGTCCCGTTTGGTGCAAATATAAGGAAAAGAGACAAGACATTTGGATGGATTTTAAGTATGCCGGAAGTTGGATGTTGGGATAATGATCAGTTGCCGGATGATGAGTTCAAGATTTGCAAGTGATGAGATGGGCCATAACCCATAGGCCCAGGACCTGCCAAGAAGCAAGCACACTCTTCTTTGAAGGAGAGACCACTGGAAGAGTTACGAATTGTATCAACCGGCGATTCTATAGGAGTTTACATAAAACCTAAGAGTTGTTAAGGAGCGATAGATGTTTGTTTGGCTTGCGAGAATCAATGGATTTTCCGGACTTGGTTCGTCGACAAGAGAAATTCTGCAATGCTTGTGAGGATGACCGAGTGTTAGAATGCGAGATTCGCTAAACCATGTACAAGGTAATGATTTGGAGTGCGGGATGGATTGATCACCATACCGACTTACTCTTATTATTCGCTTTGCTATATGGGATAGTAAATCTGAGTGACTTACCTATAGTTGCAAGACGCATTTATATTAAACCTTGTTTAAACCTTAGAAAGGTATAGGTATTTTTTCCCTTGTACACGACAGCTTGTTGCCAACCGTAGGATATACGGTGAGGTTCAACCAGACCCGTTTTCTGCAGGAGAAACCATAAATCGTTGACCACCATGAGATACCGATATTTGTTTAGAATTGGCGCGGACACAGCCATTAAGAAGACCCGGTCTCGGAATAACCTTACCCAGAGTAAAGGGCAAAAGATTTGAGGAAAAGGTTATGCCACTGGAAGAGCCCGGAGAAGGAATTATCCTTACGATGCGAGAAGACCGAAACCTTTGTCGAGAATAAGGATGGAGTATATGAGTTTTGATGGAACCTTAACAATGCTTCTAAGGGTGGTAGCACCCGAGACCCCGGAGACGATCGATGGATTTTGAGAAGACCCCAAACCATAACCTATTTCTTTCTAGCCTCTCCGAATCTCGAGGACGAGATTCATTTTAAGTGGTAGTTTGTAACATCCCAAAATTCTAAATTTTGGAATGTTATAAACAAATAGATAGTTTTGATTGATTGTTTGATTGATTGACTGAAAGTGAGTGAATTGAAATTTTGAAAATTAGATGAGAGGGAATAAAAGGACTTTCCCAAACTTTCATTACGCTTTCATGATCTTAGGGAATTCAAATACTCTTCATCACAAAACCACGGAGAGAAGATGACATGACTTCTTCCATTTATTTAAATGACAAGGGTGTTGAAAATATTTGAATTTCATTTGAGAATATTTCCAATTCTGAAACTTTATGCAACTCAATGATTTTCACGGCGAAGATAAAATGACTTCTTCAAATTATCTGAAATATGAGTTGGGAGTTTTCAAAGAATTAAATTCAAAGTTCCTTTGAATTATTTTCAAATTGGAGTTATTGGAGATTAATTCAAATTATTTTTATCAAAAAATAACAAACATAGAAAATAGGGTAACATTATTCCATACAACAGAAAAATGGAGAGGAATAAATAGAAATCATTTTGGTATTTTTAAAATGATTTTTATTGAATTTTATTAGAGCCGAAGCACTGTTTGTTTTATTTGAATTTGTGTATATTTTATTTGAAGCTAAAATAATGTCCATGTTGTAGAAAATCTTTTTCTGCAAATTTTGATATATTATATGCCTATATAAAAGTTTTAGTCATTTTGTTTTTTTTATTTTAAGTTCTCTGAAAATTTTGTTTAAAAAAAAAAAGCTGCAGCGCCTTGGGCCAAAGGCCCAAGCCGCCTAGGAGCCACCGGCCGGCCACGAGGCCACAACGCCCACACGCGCACCAAGGGAGGGAGCCGTTCCTTTTCTCCTTTTCCCAAGTCCTAGTAGGACTCTTTTCCTACTTCGTTTATTCCGTATCTATTCCTAGATCTATTCCTCTTGTTTCCTAGTCCTAATCTATTTCTTGTCCCCTACACCAAGCAAAACCCCTCCCCTCCCCAATATAAATACCCAAGCACCCCTCCCCCTCCAACACATCAAATCAACTCTCCTCTCCTCTCCTCTCCTCTCCTCCAAAGAAGAAGAAGAAGAAGCCACTGCCACCGCCCACATACAGACGCCGCCGCCCTCACGCCGCCCTCACCAGCCGCCGCCACTTGCCGCCGCCACCCTACGCCACATGAGCCCTCGCCTCTTGAGGTACTAGCCTCAAGGCCACGCTTTCTAGGTCGGTTTTCTAGATCGATTTCCGTTCCGTTTCTAGATCGGTTTTTCGTTTGGTTTTCTTTCCGAAACCTAGATCGATTTTCTCGGTTTTTTTTCGGTTTTGTTTAGCGGCGTTCGCTCGATAGATTTTTCTTTTATTTTTAATTTTCGTCATGGACCTATCCGTAGTCCCTAATCTTCAAACGTTCATAACTTTTTACTCGTAAGTCGGAATCCATGAAACCAACGCCCACTTCTTCGTTATGATCTCCTCTATCCAAAGAATACAACTCAAGCATGTTTTTGAAAGTTTTAAAATTTGAATTCAAACATATTTGTATTTGAACTTCGTTTGATCATAACTTGAGTTTCGTAACTCCTATTTAGTTGATTCTTTTTGCAAATCGAAGCTCTTGACCTAAACTTTCTGATAAGGCCAAATACACATAGTTTTGGTACTGTTAGAAATTGTTTTAATGCTGCAAGAGTTATTTGATTTGGTTTTGACGTTTTCCAAATTGTTTCTTGATCCTTCCGATCTTTTGAGTGATTGCTTATGTGTGGTTACTATTGCTTGATTACGATAGATTGACCGGAGTGTGACGAGTAGAGCTATCAAGAGTTTTGAGTGCGAATCATCTTCATCAATTTTGCAGGCAAGTAACACTTGATCATACTTTTTCTACTACCCAGTTTTTATGCATTAGATCAATCCTCAAACACTTGCATGATTAGGATCTAATTAAATTGTGGGATGGGAAGTAGATGGAGGTAGTACCTATTACCTGTTTTACTTATGAAACCTTGGGAGTTACTTCTCGTTTGCTTATTATGCCATGCTATGCTAGTAGGCGTGGATTGGGTGAGTGAATATCCATGACGGATGTGAGATTGTTAATTAATGGTTTATTTAAGGTGGCAACTTAAACACACATCCGGGTGGATTGAGGCACTGGGAACCCAAAGGTTGTCTGTTTTTTTTGGAAATCCCGGGGTACCCTTGTGATCTTCCTATGGACCGCCACCCAGGCTCAAAAGGATCATGAGATTATTCAAACTAGAAACTTCCGTGTGCAGCCACAAGCCATTATGGGCTCTGGCATAGTTGAGTAAGTCGTGCGAACTCTTATAGTGGTGGACTAGCAGATGTAGGGGATGTAGGTGTACCGGTCCACCCATCATAAGGTGCTAAGCGCTTACGAAGAGCGTGTCTCGGTCATCCGTCTCTCAAACACCATGTAGTGCGAGAACCAAGCGGAGGCGATCGAGTCTTGTGGGGAAAAGTGCATAAACCTCTGCAGAGTGTACAAACTAATCATGGTTAGCCGTGTCCCCGGTTATGGACAATTTTGAGTATCTAGTACCTGGATATCCTGTTGATCTCATCACGTTACTTAATATAATTTGTTTGGGTTTAATGAGTACTTTCAATTGGGATTGAGGATGCTGTCAACCATTCTCAATGTTCAACAACCACCATGATAGTTAAATAAATTTATTCCTTTGCAGTAGGGAAAAATTGGCTTTTCACAAAAACTGTAACCATAGAGCTTTCCACCAGCCATATATGCATGTAGTATAGTCTATTCTTTCATTACTCTCTATGTGTTACATTGCCCGGCATATTCCATGTCTTGACCGTTTTCGGGCTGCAACTTTTCATGTTGCAGACTTTTCAGACAACGAGTAAGTGATACGTTAGGGTTACGATTTCCTATACTCAACTTTGCCGTTGGTGTTGATGGGAATCCACAACCTTGTTGCTTCCGCTATATTTTGGATCGAGGTAATAGTATTTACGTTATCTTATACATGTGATTTACCTCTGTTATAAATCCTTCGAGTACTGTGTTGTCAGCATACCGATCCAGGGATGACACGAAAGCACAGAGACTTGATCCATTCGGGTCGGGTCGCTACATCTATATCAAGAACGATAAAGTCTACGGGCACATAATTCCTATTTGCAACAATAAGAACATCATTAATTCTTCCCATAGGTTTCTTAATAGTGGAATCCGCAAGGTGCAAGTTTAGAGAGCATTCATCAAAATCACGGAAATCTAGCAAATCACACAAAGTTTTGGGAATAGTGGAAACACTAGCACCCAAATCACATAAAGCATAAAATTCATGATCCTTAATCTTAATTTTAATAGTTGGTTCCCACTCATCATAAAGTTTTATAGGTATAGAGACTTCCAACTCAAGTTTTTCCTCATAAGATTGCATCAAGGCATCAACGATATGTTTAGTAAACGCTTTATTTTGACTATAAGCATGCGGAGAATTTAGCACGGATTGCAACAAGGGAATACAATCAATTAAAGAGAAACTTTCATAATTAAATTCCTTGAAATCCAAAATAGTGGGCTTAGCAACATCTAAGTTTTTACTTTCTTCAATCCCACTTTTATCAATTTTAGCATCATAATCTAAAAGCTCCAAAGTTTTAGAACGCCTTCTAGGTAAAGGTGACTCATATTCAATCTCATCATTATCAAGATTCATATTGCAAAACAAGGATTTAATGGGAGACACATCAATAACTTTTAGATCTTCATCTTGATTTTCATGGAAATTGGAAGAACACGCTTTAATAAAGGCATCTTTCATAGCACGCATCCTAGCGGTTCTTTCCTTGCACTCATCAATGGAAATTCTCATGGCTTTGAGAGACTCATTGATATCATGCTTAGGAGGAATAGATGTAAGCTTTAAAGAATCAACATCAAGAGAAATTCTATCAACGTTCCTAGCCAATTCATCAACTTTAAGTAATTTCTCTTCAAGCAAAGCATTAAAATTCTTTTGTGAATTCATAAACTCTTTAACACTATTCTCAAATTCAGAGGGCATCTTATTAAAATTTCCATAAGAGTTGTTGTAGGAATTTCCATAATTATTAGAAGGATTACTAGGATAAGGCCTAGGATTAAAATTCCCGCTATACGCATTGTTACCAAAATTATTCCTACCAACAAAATTCACATCCATAGATTCATTACTATTCTCAATCAAAGTAGACAAAGGCATATCATTAGGATCAGAAGAAACACTCTTAGTAGCGAGTAATTTCATAAGTTCATCCATCTTTCCACTCAAAACATTAATTTCTTCTATCGCATGCACTTTTTTATTGGTAGATCTTTCAGTGTGCCATTGAGAATAATTAACCATAATATTATCTAGGAGTTTAGTAGCATATCCTAAAGTGATTTCCATAAAAGTACCTCCCGCCGCCGAATCTAAAAGGTTTCTAGAAGTAGAATTCAATCCGGCATAAATTTTTTGTATAATCATCCACAAGTTCAAACCATGAGTAGGGCAATTACGTATCATTAATTTCATTCTCTCCCAAGCTTGTGCACATGTTCATGATCAAGTTGCTTAAAATTCATAATATCGTTCCTAAGAGAGATAATCTTAGCGGGAGGAAAATACTTAGAGATAAAAGCATCTTTGTACTTGTTCCAAGAATCAATACTATTTTTAGGCAAAGACGAAAACCAAGCTTTAACACGATCTCTAAGCGAAAAAGGAAATAGCTTCAATTTAACCACATCATTGTCAACATCTTTCTTCTTTTGCATATCACACAAATCCACGAAGCTATTTAAATGAGTAGCGACATCTTCACTAGGAAGGCCGGTGAATTGATCTTTCATAACGAGATTCAACAAAGCAATATTGATTTCACAAGATTCAGTATTGGTAAGAGGAGCAATCGGAGTGCTAAGGAAATCATTATTGTTGGTATTGGTAAAGTCACACAACTTGATATTATCTTGAGCCATAGTGACAAGCAAGCAATCCAACACACGAGCAAAAAGGCAAGCAAAAAGAGAGGAGGAGATTGGGAAAGAGAGGGCGAATAAAACGGCAAGGGTGAAGTGGGGGAGAGGAAAATGAGAGGCAAATTGCAAATAATGTAATGCAAGAGATAAGGGATTGTGATGGGTACTTGGTATGTTGACTTTTGCGTAGACTCCCTGGCAACGGCGCCAGAAATCCTTCTTGCTACGTCTTGAGCTTGCGTTGGTTTTCCCCGAAGAGGAGAGGATGATGCAGCAGAGTAGCGTAAGTATTTCCCTCAGTTTTTGAGAACCAAGGTATCAATCCATGGGAGGCCACGCAAGTCCCTCGTACCTACACAAAACAAATAGCTCCTCGCAACCAAAGAGAATAGGGGTTGTCAATCCCTTCACGATCACTTACGAGAGTGCGATCTGATAGAGATGATAGATTATATTTTTGGTATGAAGATGCAAAGTAAAATAAAAATCAAAGTAAAGAGTAAAGCAATAATAAAGCATAGGAAGATTAATATGATGAAAATAGACCCGGGGGCCATAGATTTCACTAGTGGATTCTCTCAAGAGCATAGGTATTTTACGGTGGGTGAACGAACTACTATTGAGCAATTGACAGAATTGAGCATAGTTATGAGAGTATCTAGGTATGATCATGTATATACGCATCACGTCCGAGACAAGTAGACCGACTCACACTGCATCTACTACTATTACTCCACTCATCGACCGCTATCCAAAGCATGCATCTAGAGTATTAAGTTAATGAAAACAGAGTAACGCCTTAAGCAAGATGACATGATGTAGAGGAATAAATTCACGCAATATGATAAATACCCCATCTTGTTATCCTCGATGGCAACAATACAATACGTGCCATGCTGCCCCTCATCCTTTGGGAAAGGAGACCGTAAGATTGAACCCAAAGCTAAGCACTTCTCCCATTGCAAGAACTACCAATCTAGTGGGCCAAACCAAACGGATAATTCGAAGAGACTTGCAAAGATAACTCAATCATACATAAAAGAATTCAGGAAAGATTCAAATATTGTTCATAGATAATCTTGATTATAAACCCACAATTCATTGCTCTCAACAAACACACCGCAAAAACAAGATTACATCGAATAGATCTCCACGAGAGAGGGGGAGAACATTGTATTGAGATACGAAAAGAGATAAGAAGCCATCTAGCTACTAGCTATGGACCCGAAGGTCTGAAGTAAACTACTCACACTTCATCGGAGGGGCTATGGTGATGATATAGAAGCCCTCCGTGGTGGATGCCCCCTCCGTGAACTCGGAACAGGCCCCAAGAAGGGATCTCGTGGATCTGAGAAAGTTGCGGCGGTGGAATTAGGTTTTGGCTCCGTATCGATATGGCGAAGTGCGTGAGGTATATATAGGAGGAAGAAATGCGTCGGTGGAGCCTCGAGGGCCCACGAGGTAGGGGCGCGCCCTAGGGGCGCCCTCCACCTCGTGGCCGCCTCGAGCTTTCTTGACGGAGGGTCCAAGTCTCTGGGTCTTATCCGATGAGAAAATCACGTTCCGGATATTTCATTCCGTTTGGACTCCGTTTGATATTCCGTTTCTTGAAACACTAAAATAGGCAAAAAAACAGCAATTCCGGGCTGGGCCTCCGGTTAATAGGTTAGTCCCAAAAGTAATATAAAAGTGGAAAATAAAGCCCAATATAGTCCAAAACAATAGATAATATAGCATGGAGCAATCAAAAATTATAGATACGTTGGAGACGATTCACGTATGCGATTAACTGATATGCTCAAAATGAATCATTATGCTAAGTACATGAAAGATATTGTTACTAATAAAAGAAAGATACTGGAAGCTGAAATTTCCACCATGCTTGCTAATTATACTTGTAAGGGTGGAATACCTAAGAAACTTGGAGATCCAGGAGTACCAACTATACCATGCTCCATTAAAAGAAACTATGTTAAAACCGCTTTATGTGATCTTGGAGCCGGTGTTAGTGTTATGCCTCTCTCTTTATATCGTAGACTTGACTTGAATAAGTTGACACCTACTGAAATATCTTTGCAAATGGCTAATAAATCAACTGCCATACCTGACGGTATTTGTGAGGATGTGCCTGTTGTGGTTGCAAACGTTACTATTTTAACGGACTTTGTTTTTCTTGATATTCCCGAGGACGATAGTATGTCTATTATTCTTGGAAAACCCTTTTTGAATACTCCAGGGGCTGTTATTGATTGCAACAAAGGCAATATCACTTTTCATGTTAATGGTAATGAGCATACGGTACACTTCCCGAGGAAACAACCTCAAGTTCATAGTATCAATTCTATTGGAAAAATTCCATCGATTATATTTGGAGGTTTTGAATTTCCTCTTCCCTCTTGTCAAAAAGAAATATGATATTCTTATTGTTGGGGACGTGCATATCCCCGTTGAGGTAACCTAGTGTTATTCGAAATTTCTCCGGTTCCATGTTATTCGGAATGAGTTTGTTAACAAGACTTGATCAACCTTGTTAGTGGATTCCTTTTGATGAGCATGAGATGGATGAAACTAGAAGGCACAACCTTCTGTACCCTCCTTTTACTTTCTGTTATTTAGTTGAAATAAAGTAAAAACAGTATTTTCTCTCTGTTTTCTGATTTATCCGTGCAATATAAAAATACCCCGAAAATAAAAGTTCTCCAAATGCCCTGAAATTAAAATATGATTTTTTCTGGAATATTTGAGAATATCTGGAACTGAGAACAAAGCAGGGGGAGCAAGCACCTAGCCACGAGGGTCCAGGGCGCGCCCCCTGCCTCGTGGGCCCACGGTGGCTCCCCTCCACTTATTCCTGCACCCACACACTTCTTCTTCCTCCCAAAAAATCACCATCCAGCTCAAGCACGAGTTCTAGCTCATTTTGCTGCGATTTTCGATCTCCTTGCTCAAAGCACCTCTCACAAAACTGCTTGGGGGGATTGTTCCTTGGTATGTGACTGTTCCATTGGTCCAATTAGTTTTTGTTCTAGTGCTTTATTCATTGCAAATTTGTGCTGCCTAGGTGACAATGTTCTTGAGCTTGCATGTCAAATTTATATGGTTCCAAGTAGTTCTAATGCTTGATATAGTCTCTAGGCACTTGTAGGAGTAGTTGCTACCAATTTTGTTGAGCTTGGTTCACTTTTATTTGAAGTTACTAAAAAATTCAGAATTTTTCAGAAAATAATGAAGAGATTTTTGAGGGGCTCATCGAGCCGAAGCTTGAAGGAAAAGCAAAGTGAGGAAGCAGAGAGGCCAAAGTATAATCTGCCTCGCACCGCGGAGGTTCGGTCGTGTGAATGGCCTTCCGATGATTTCTTGAGAGCGGCTGGGATTTATGATGATTTTTATGAATTGGCTGAGAATGCAGGCCTCACCGACTTCCTCCGCGACCAATGCGAACAGTATCTCTTACTCACCAATACTTTTGTGCAAAACTTCTACTATTATCCTAAGGAATCACCTCCTTCGGTAGAGTTTCATTTATATGATGTAGTTAAGAAGATGTCACTAGATGAATTTTGCAAGGTTTGCAAAATACCTGTCGAGGGTAGCTTAGAGGAACCACATCGTAAAGATGTGGACGGGTTTATTGACACTATTACTGTAGGGGAAACTAGGAAGGTTTCCGATGCAAGAATCACTAGCATACATTTTCATGTTTTACGCTACTTTGCAATATTTGCTAGTCGTTGCTTAATTGGTCGCAGTAAACTGTGGAAACCTTAGTGTTCTGATATTATTATTTTGTTCCATGGTTTATTCTGTGATAACTCTGTTAGTATGGGCGGTATTATTGCCAAACGGTTAAGTCTAAACCGTACAAAGGGCCCCATCTTTGGAGGTGTTTATGCTTCACGCCTTGCTGCATATTATAACATACCTATTAGGCACTATGAAAAAGAAGAAAAATTGCTGCCCGCTGTTTATTTAGATTATAAGAGTATGGTAGCGCATGACTTTATTGTTAAGAATAGGGAAGGGGCGCTTAAATACAAATTGTTCTTTGATAAACATCACCTTGAGACTATTACCTTGCCTGCTCATTCCTTGTTTGATTTATCTGCAGGCCCGTATCTCGTTCCGCTGGCGGCCATTCACACCAACCGGAACCCACGTCAGCCACAGAGCCAGAGCCGGAACCACAATTTGATCCTCCACGACAATCTAATTACCAGTGGGATCCGGAGATGATTGCCAACCAGTGGCACTCAGGGGCTTCTTCATCACAGTACGACCCCGGCTACAACTACGGATATTCGCCAGGCCATCCGTGGCAATAAACCAACTTAGGCCAAAAGCCTAAGCTTGGGGGAGTACGTATTTCTCACCGACATTACATTCATGTTCACACACTCATTGCTAGATGTCGGTGCTCATACTTTTTCACTGTAATATCTATGCTAGTTTATTTTATTTTTCTTGCTTTCTTCTTGTGTGTTTGTTAAATCTTAAGAAAAACAAAAAACATTAGTGTAGCTTTTAGCTAGTTTACCTTTCTTGCTGTAGTAGTAATAACTAAAAAGAGAACCCAAAAAGATTTTTCTGTTATTCTTTTGCTTGTTGGGAGCTTTCCCGTGTAAATAGTTTTATTTCTTTTCTTTTCTTTGGGGGTCGATAGGAGAAGACCATGATTAAATTGTTGAAGTAGCTCTTATATGCACTATTGTCGATTTAACCAAGAGCCCATATTGCCTTGTCTTCTCCTGTTTATTGAATGCTCGTAGATTCCAGCTTAGTCCAATGCACGTGCACTCTTATTATTATTCACATCATTCATTCGTGCAAGTGAAAGGCAATTATGACGATATATGATGGACTGATTGAGATGAGAGAAGCTGGTATGAACTCGACCTCTCTTGTTTTTGTAAATATGATCAGTTCATCGTTCCTGATTCGGCCTATTATGAATAAACATGTTTGCAATGACAACTAGAGATTATAGTTGCTTATGCCATGCTTAATTATCTAGGAGTTTATAATGGTTTACCTTGCGTGCCAACATGCTATTAAATTGGTTGTGATGTGGTATGATAGGGTGGTATCCTCCTTTGAATGATTCAAGTGACTTGACTTGGCACATGTTCACACATGTAGTTGAAACAAAATCAACATAGCCTTCACAATATTTATGTTCATGGTGGATTATATCCTACTCATGCTTGCACTCAATGTTCATTAATTTTAATGCATGTTCATGTTGTTGTCGCTCTCTAGTTGGTCGCTTCCGGTCTTTTGCTAGCCTTCACTTGTACTAAGCGGGAATACTGCTTGTGCATCCAATCTCTTGAACCCCAAAGTTATTCCATATGAGTCCACTATACCTTCCTATATGCGGTATCTACCTGTCGTTCCAAGTAAATTTGTATGTGCCAAACTCTAAACCTTCAAATGAAATTCTGTTTTGTATGCTCGAATAGCTCATGTATCAACTAGGGCTGTCCTTATCTTCCATGTTAGGCGGGTTATTATCAAGAGGAGTGGACTCCGCTCCTCACTCATGAGAAAATGGCTGGTCACCGGGATGCCCAGTCCCATGCTTTATGCAAATCAAATCAAAATAATTGCGAACAAAACTCCCCTGGGACTGTTGTTAGTTGGAGGCACTCGTTGTTGCGAGCAAGCCATGGATTGATGCTTGTTGGTGGAGGGGAGTATAAACTTTACCATTCTGTTTGGGAACCGCCTAGAATGTGTGTAGCATGGAAGATATCGCCATCTCTTGGTTGTTATGTTGACAATGAAAGTATGCTGCTCAAAATATTATTTATCTCTGCTTTAAAACCGAGCTCTGGCACCTCTACAAATCCCTACTTCCCTTTGCGAAGGGCCTATCTATTTACTTTCATGTTGAGTCATCACCCTCTTATTAAAAAGCACTAGCTGGAGAGCACTACTGTCATTTGCATCCATTACTATTAATTTATATTGGGTATGACTATGACTGGATCTCTTTTACCATGAATTACAATGTCTAGTCAGTCCTTGATCTTTAAAGGTGCTCTGCATTTATGTTTTGCGGTCTCAGAAAGGGCTAGCGAGATACCATCTTGTTATATCATATCATGATTATTTTGAGAAAGTGTTGTCATCCGAGATTTATTATTATTGCTCGCTAGTTGATTATGCCATTGACATGAGTAAACATGAGACCTAAGAGTTATTGTGAATGTGGTTAGTCATAATCTTTCTTTGAAAACTTGAATGCTGACTTTACATATTTACAACAACAAGAGCAAACATAGTTTGTAAAAGTTTTTCTTTATCACTTTCAGTTTGTCAACTGAATTGCTTAAGGACAAGCAAAGGTTTAAGCTTGGGGGAGTTGATACGTCTCCGTCCTACCTACTTTTCCAAACACTTTTGCCCTTGTTTTGGACCCTAACTTGCATGATTTGAATGGAACTAACCCGGACTGACGCTGTTTTCAGCAGAATTGCCATGGTGTTATTTATGTGCAGAAAAAAAGTTCTCGGAATGACCTGAAACTCCACGGAACTTATTTTTGGAAAATATTAAAAATACTGGAAGAAGAATCCACGTCAGGGGGGCCTCCACCTGTCCACGAGGGTGGGGGCGCGCCTGCCCCCTGGGCGCGCCCCCTGCCTCGTGGGCCCCCTGTTGCTCCACTAACCTCAACTCCAACTCCATATATTCGTGTTCGGGGAGAAAAAAATCAGAGAGAAGGATTCATCACGTTTTACGATCTGAGCCGCCGCCAAGCCCTAAAACCTCCGGGAGGGCTGATTCTGTAGTCCGTTCGGGGCTCAGGAGAGGGAATCCATCGCCATCGTCATCATCAACCATCCTCCATCACCAATTTCATGATGCTCACCGCCCGTGCGTGAGTAATTCCATCGTGAGGCTTGCTGGGCGGTGATGGGTTGGATGAGATTTATCATGTAATCGAGTTAGTTTTGTTAGGGTTTGATCCTAGTATCCACTATGTTCTGAGATTCATGTTGCTATGACTTTGCTATGCTTAATGCTTGTCACTAGGGCCCGAGTGCCATGATTTCAGATCTGAACCTATTATGTTTTCATGAATATATGTGAGTTCTTGATCCTATCTCGCAAGTCTATAGTCACCTACTATGTGTTATGATCCGGCAACCCCGAAGTGACAATAATCGGGACCACTCCCGGTGATGACCGTAGTTGCAGGAGTTCATGTATTCACTATGTGTTAATGCTTTGGTCTGGTACTCTATTAAAAGGAGGCCTTAATATCCCTTAGTTTCCGCTAGGACCAGCTGCCACGGGAGGGTAGGACAAAAGATGTCATGCAAGTTCTTTTCCATAAGCACGTATGACTATATTCGGAATATATGCCTACATTACATTGATGAATTGGAGCTAGTTCTATGTCACCCTATGTTATGATTGTTACATGATGAACCGCATCCGGCATAATTTTCCATCACCGATCCAACGCCTACGAGCTTTTCACATATTGTTCTTCGCTTATTTACTTTTCCGTTGCTACTGTTACAATTACTACAAAACCCAAAAATATTACTTCTGCTACCGTTGTAACATCCCAAATTTTCAATTTGGAATGCTATACATTAGATCATAAATGCATATCATATTTTTATTTGCTTTGGGTTTTGATCCTAGAAATTCTACGCAACTCAAGGAATCACGGAGAGAGTTGGGAATTTCGTTATTCTCCTATTTGAGTTTTTCTCAAATTTTGAAAATGAGATCATTTGATTTTAATTATTTTATCATCAATTATTTCTATTACAAAAATATGAGAGAGGGAATAAACTGATTTCCCAAAATAAAGAAATATTGAGGATTTAATAATAAAGTCAAATAAGATTTTATTTTGAGGTTTTTCGCCATTTTATTTGAATTTAGGAAAAATATGCGTTTTTCAAAGTTTGCATTTAGGCCCAAATAAATGTTCATCTAGTCCGGCTTGATTTTAGAAGCCGGGGAAAATTTATTTCGGGATTTTTGGAGTCCGTTTAGTATTTCTTTCGATTTTTCTTCTACGCGGAATTTTTATAAAAAAAACGCGAACCGACTCTGGGCCGTATTCGGCCGGGACTCCGCCCGGCCGGGCCTTTATAAGGCGCCACCCCGGGGCCCGATTAGCCCAGCCACCGCCACCCCGAAACTCTAACCCTAGCCGCGCCCGCCGCCCGCGCCGCCATGGCCGCGCCGCGCCACCGTCGCCCGTGCCACCGCCCGACCCGCCGTGGATTCGCCGCCCGCCGTCGCCGGACCCGCCGCCAAGTAGCCGTCACGGCGGTTTTCTTTAGAAACCGCCGGTTTTTATTTTAGCCGCGGTTTATTTTTTTTAGGTTTCCGTTTTTTTAGATCGGTTTATTTATTTTCTGTTTGGTTAAATAGCGAGCGTTCGGTCGTTCGTTCGTTTTAACGAACGTGTTTGTCGTTTAGATCTAGTTAAAAACGTTCATTCATTAACCTGTTCGTCGTTTTTCTTTTTCTCGGATTTTCCGCGACTATTTTCTGATCGCGTTTTCTGATCCGATTTTCGTTTTGGTATAACTTTTCGCTAGATTATCGGAATTCGGCGATTCAAGCGCCTGGAGTTTCGTCTCGAAACCCTCTTTCCAAATAACCAACTTAAACAAGTTTTTGTTTCTGTAAAATTTGACTTAGATCCAGATTAGTAAAATGAAGCTGTTTTCTTTCGCCGTTTCACTTTCGTTGCTTCGTTTGATTTGATTCTTTTTGCAAACCGGAGTTCTTAAGTTGAACTTTCTGGTTAGATCTTTTATTTGAGATTTACCTGTGCATTAGATGAGTACTTATTGTATGCTTGTTGTTTGTCTGCGATAGGAGAATACTTGAGTGCGCCGCTTGTTATTTCGAGTCTCTAGGTCTCGCGGGTCATCAGCAAGGCAAGTAACACTTTGATCATACTTTTTCCAATACCCAGTTTTTATTGCATTAGATCAATCCTCAAGCATTGCATGATTAGGATCTAATTAAATTATGGGTTTTGGGAAGTAGATGAGGTAGTACCTATTACCTGTTTTATTACCAAACCCTTGGGAGTTACTTCTACGTTTGCTTATTTTGCCATGCTATGCGTGAAGCGTGGATTGGGTGAGTGATTTTCCATGACAGATGTGATATTGTTAATTACTGGTTTATTTAAGGTGGCAACTTTATGGAAGAAGTGGCCTACAAGTTGGAATTGCCCGAAGGATTGTCAGGAGTTCATGATGTATTCCACGCAACTCAAGGACCCACGGAGAGAGTTGGGAATTTCATTATTCTCCTATTTGAGTTTTTCTCAAATTTTGAAAATGGGATCATTTGATTTTAATTATTTTATCATCAATTATTTCTATTACAAAAATATGAGAGAGGGAATAAAATGACTTTCCCAAAATAAAGAAATATTGAGGATTTAATAATAAAATCAAATAAGATTTTATTTTGAGGTTTTTCGCCATTTTATTTGAATTAGGAAAAATATGCATTTTTCAAAGTTTGCATTTAGGCCCAAATAAATGTTCATCTAGTCCGGCTTGATTTTAGAAGCCGGGGAAATATTATTTCGGGATTTTTGGAGTCCGTTTAGTACTTCTTTCGATTTTTCTTCTACGCGGATTTTTAAAAACGACTCTGGGCAGATTCGGTAGGGACTCACTTGCCGGGCATTTATAAAGCGCCGCCCAGGGGCCCGATTAGCCCAGCCGCCGCCGCCCCGAAATCCTAACCCTAGTCGGCCGCCGCTTGCCGCCGTGCCACCCTTAACCGCCGTCGCCGGATCCCGCCGCCGCCGTCGCCGGACCTCGCCACCGAGGTAGCCGCCGTCACCGGCGGTTTTCTTTAGAAAACCTCCCGGTTTTTTTATTTTAGCCGCGGTTTATTTTTTTAGGTTTCCGTTTTTTAGATCGGTTTATTTATTTTCGGTTCGGTTAAATAGCGAGCGTTCGCTCGTTAGTTCGTTTTAACGAATGTGTTCGTCGTTTAGATCTAGTTAACGAACGTTCGTTCGTTAACCTGTTCGTCGTTTTTCTTTTTCTCGGATTTGTCAAGACTATTTTCTGATCGCGATTTCTGATCCGATTTTCGTTTTAGTATAACTTTTCGCTCGTTTATCAGAATCAGGCGATTCAAGCGCTGAGTTTAAATCTCGAAACCCTCATTCTGAATAACCAACTTAAACAAGTTTTTGTTTCTATAAAATTTGACTTAGATCCAGATTAGTAAAACGAAGCTGTTTTCTTTCGCCGTTTGACTTTCGTTGCTTCGTTTGATTTGATTCTTTTTGCAAACCGAAGTTCTTAAGTTGAACTTTCTGGTTAGATCTTTTATTTGAGATTTACCTGTTCATTAGATGAGTACTTATTGTATGCTTGTTGTTTGTCTGTGATAGAATACCCGAAGTGCGCCGCTTGTTATTTCGAGTCTTTAGGTCTCGCGGATCATCAGCAAGGCAAGTAACACTTTGATCATACCTTTTCCAATACCCAGTTTTTATTGCATTAGATCAATCCTCAAACATTGCATGATTAGGATCTAATCAAATTATGGGTTTTGGGAAGTAGATGAGGTAGTACCTATTACCTGTTTTATTACCAAACCCTTGGGAGTTACTTCTACGTTTGCTTATTTTGCCATGCTATGCACGTAGACGTGGATTGGGTGAGTGATTTTCCATGACAGATGTGATATTGTTAATTCTTGGTTTATTTAAGGTGGCAACTTTAATACACATCTGGGTGGATTGAGGCACTGGTTATTCAGGACTTGCCTGTTTTTTGGACCGCCACCCAGGCCCAAAGGGATCATGAGATTATTCAAACTAGAAACTTCCGGTGTGCAGCCACAAGCCATTATGGGCTCGCATAGTTGATTAAGTTGTGCGAACTCTTACGGGTAGACTAGCGAGATGTAGGGGAAAGTAGGTGTACCGGTCTACCCTTCGTAAGGTGCTAAGCGCTTACGAAGAAGCGTGTCTCGGTCATCCGTTTCTCAAACATCATGTAGTGCGAGAAATCCAACGGAGGCGATCGAGTCTTGTGGGGAAAAGTCGCAAACCTCTGCAGAGTGTATAAACTAATCATGGTTAGCCGTGTCCCCGGTTATGGACGAGTATCTAGTACTTGGATATCATGTGAATCTCATCATGTTACTTAAATTAATTTTGTTGGGTTAATGATGATTATTTTAATTGGGATTGAGGATGCTGTCAACCATTCTCAATGTTTAACAACCACCATGATAGTTAAATAAATTTATTCCTTTGCAGTAGGGAAAAATTGGCTTTTCGCAAAACTATAACCATATAGCTTTCCACCAGCCATATATGCATGTAGTATAGGATTACTCTTTCATTACTCTATTTGTGTTACATTGCCAAAGATATTCCATGTCTTGACCGTTTGCTGCAACTTTTCATGTTGCAGACTTTTCAGACGACGAGTAAGGTGTTTTTAGGTCATGATTCTATACTCAATGATGCCGTTGGAGTTGATGGACTCGCTTATCTTCCAAGCCTTCCGCTGTTATCGTTATTAAATGGCCTTAAGCCATATTTATTTTGCTAAGTTCTCTTTTGAGACCTTCGATGTAATAAGTGTGTGATTGCTACTCTGTTATAAACCCTTCAAGTATTTTGTGGTGTCAGCATTACTGATCCAAGGATGACACCTGAGCACAGAGATCAGACTGTTTGAGGTCTGGTCGCTACAACCGTTACCGTTACTTCCATATTAATTTGCTAATAAATACTTTGATGCAGATACTAAGTTATCCATGTGTGGTTGAATTGACAACTCAACTGCTAATACTTGAGAATATTCTTTGGCTCCCCTTGTGTCGAATCAATAAATTTGGGTTGAATACTCTACCCTCGAAAACTGTTACGATCCCCCATACTTGTGGGTTATCACCCCGAGTTGTCTTATCCCTGCCTTTACGGCGAGGTGCGGCAGTCTGGTGTTCGGCTTGAGTTGTCGCTTTATCCCGACCGCGTGGTGGTCGGTCAGCTGCATTGCACAATGTTGGTGTGGGCTCTGGTGCCTCGTCATCGAACTGTGGTAGCAATTTGCGCTTCGGGTAACTTTTGGTTGGGCGCCTAAGGTCATATTCCTCGGCTGCCAGGACATCAGTCCATCTGTCATTGAGCAGGTCTTGGTCAGCTTGAAGCTGCTGCTGCTTCTTTTTCAGGCTCCTCGCAGTGGCTATTAGCTGAAGCTTAAAGCGCTCCTGCTCGAGAAGTTCCTCAGGCATGATAAAATCCTCATTGCCGAGGCTCACCTCCTCCTCGGAGGGCGGATGATAACTACCGTCCTCCGAGTCTTCGTCTATGGCCTGTTCATTGGGGCTAACTTGCCCATCTTCCCGATTGTCTTGTTCGGCCGTTTGTTCGTCGGGTTCTTCTGTGTATTCGGCACCATCCGGAGTGTTGTCGTCTCCTGTGCCGGTGTTGCTGTCTCTGCTGCGGCGTGATTTAGAGCGGCGCCGCTGACACCGGCGCTTTGGTTGTGTCTTAGGAGAGTCCTCCTTCGCTGGGTTTTCCTTGTCATCGCCGCTATTATTTTTTGGCGCATCTACCATGTAAACGTCATATGAGGAAGTGGCTGTCCATCGTCCAATGAACGGCGGGTTTTGGGCCTCCTCATCTCCGGCATCGTCGTCCATACTGTCGATGTTTCGGAGTCGTAATCGAGCGTGTCGGTTAGGTCTTCGACAGTGGCTATGAAGTGGGCGGTGGGTGGGAAACGGAACTCTCCATCATCCGCCTCCAGCTCAAACCGGATATAATTCGGCTGAGAGTCCTCCGCTAGAGATAGATTCTTTAACGAGTTTAGCACATCGCCTAAAGGTGAGTGCCAGAAGATGTCCGCGACGCTGAATTCGGCTATCGAATATGCGGACACACATGGCTCGGAACTTATAGCTGGAAACGAGTCCGAGGTTCCGATGACACATGCCTCACCCGAGGTTAGGTCTGTGTGCGGCTCCAACGCCGCAGAGTCTACGGCCCCTGTGGCGGGGTTGAACTTCCCGTCCTTGGATGGCACGATATGCTCCGGATCTAAGGCCAGAGCGGTTACAGGTGTGATTTCCTGAGTGTGGTCCGATGACAGATTTCAGTCATGCTCATCGTGGTGACGGGGAGCGACTGCCGCGGTCCCGAATCCCTCGAAGATCAAGTATCCACGGATGTCCGCGACGTAGTTCAAGCTCTGAAATCTGACCTGCTGGCCAGGGGTGTAGCTGTCGATCTGCTCCAGTTGGCCAAGCGAGTTGGCCCGCAGTGCGAAGCTGCCAAACACGAAGATTTGTCCAGGGAGGAAGGTTTCCCCTTGGACAGCATCGTTGTCGATGATTGAAGGGGCCATCAAACCTTTTGGGGACGGCGCAGTGGAACTCTCAATGAAAGCACCAATGTCGGTGCCAAAACCGATGGATCTCGTGTAGGGGGTCCCGAACTGTGCGTCTAAGGATGATGGTAACAGGAGACGGGGGACATAATGTTTACCCAGGTTCGGGCCCTCTCTATGGAGGTAATACCCTACTTCCTGCTTGATTGATCTTGATGAATATGAGTATTACAAGAGTTGATCTACCACGAGATCATAATGGCTAAACCCTAAAAGTCTAGCCTGTATGACTATGGTAATGAGTATCTCTCCTCCGGACTAAGTCCTCCGGTTTATATAGATGCCGGGAGGATCTAGGGTTACACAAGGTCGGTTTATAGGGAAAGGAATCTACATATTTGATCACCAAGCTTGCCTTCCACGCCAAGGAGAGTCCCATCCGCAAACGGGTGCAGTCTTTGGTCTTCGTATCTTCGCAGCCCATCAGTCCGGCCCATGGCTAACTGGCCGGACACCCGAGGACCCCTTATTACAGGACTCCCTCACTCTCCGTCATGGACCTTGTAGGCTTTCGAACGCCAGACAATGCAGAGAGCCTCATTCTGATCCTCAGGGAGCTCTCGCCTATTAAGGTAGGCCATGAAGGGTTCGGTCCATGGAGCAATTACTGCCATGATAAGATGGGTCGATGGTGTTATTTCAGTGGCTAAGCCCCCGATGATATCGGTATTGTGTTCGGAATCTGGGGGTATAATCGGATCAGAACTGGTGTTGCTGCTCTCCCCTTGCCACACCACGGATGGCTTGAAGAGCCTTTCCAGAAAGATGTTAGGTGGGACGGGGTCGCGCTTGGCGCCGCTGCGAGCAAGGACATCTGTCGCTTGATTACTCTCTCGAGCCACATGATGAAACTCGAGCCCCTCGAACTGAGCCGACATTTTGAGAACGGTGTTACAATAGGCCGCCATCTTCAGATCTTTGGTGTAGAAATCTCCATTTATTTGGGATATTGCGAGGTTTGAATCCCCGCGCACCTCCAGGCGTTGTATGCCCATGGAGACAGCCATCCGAAGACCATGCAATAAGGCCTCGTATTCGGCTGCATTTTGGATTCTGTGTATAATATTTGGAGTACGTACTGAACTGTATCTCTAGTGGGGGACATTAAGACAACGCCCGCTCCTAAGCCCGCCAGCATTTTGGAGCCGTCGAAGTGCATGACCTAGTTGGAATATGCACCATACTCTTTAGGGAGTTCGGCCTCTGTCCATTCGGTGATGAAGTCAGCCCGTACTTGGGATTTAATGGCCCAACGTGGTTTGTATGTTATGTCGAACAGAAGGAGCTCAGTGGCCCACTTGGCAATCCGGCCCGTGGCATCGTGGTTGTTTATTATGACATTGAGTGGTACTTCAGAAGCCACCGTGATTGAGCACTCTTGAAAGTAGTGTCATAACTTCTGGGATGCCATGAAGACCGCGTATGCTATCTTTTGGTAATGAGGGTATCGGGATTTGCATGGTGTGAGGACAGTGAATACGTAGTATACCGGCTTCTGAAGCAGGAATCTGTGTTTGTCCTCCTCTCGTTCAACGATGAGCACCGCACTCATGACCTGGTGTGTTGCCGATATGTATAATAACATGGGTTCACCGACGTTCGGTGCGGCCAGGATTGGGTTGCTCGCTAAAAGAGACTTTATTTCTTCCAGTCCGGCCGTTGTCGCATCCGTCCACTCGAAGTGGTCGGTGCGTCGGGGAAGGCGATAAAGTGGCAATTCTTTTTCTCCTAGTGTGGAGATAAAGCGGCTTAAACCTGCCACACATCCGGCTAGTTTTTGGACCTGTTTAAGGTCTGTTGGCGTAGCCAACTGTGACAAAGCTCGGATTTTGGCTGGGTTTGCCTCAATTCCTCTATTCAAAACGATGAAGCCCAGCAGTTTTCTAGCGGGAATGCCGAAAACGCACTTTTCCGGATTGAGCTTGATGTCATATGTACGGAGGTTGTTGAATGTGAGATGCAGATCGTCTATTATTGACTCGACGTGCCTAGTTTTGATGACGACGTCATCCACATATGCTTCAACTGTCTTGCCGATCTGTTTCTCCAGGCATGTTTGAATCATGCATTGGTAGGTGGGGCCGGCGTTTTTGAGTCCGAAGGGCATAGTGTTGAAGCAGACGGCCCATATGGGGTAATGAATGCCGTTGCGGCTTGGTCGGACTCCTTCATTTTGATTTGATGGTATCTGGAGTATGCGTCGAGGAAACACAGTGAGTCGTGTTCTGCAGTAGCATCTATAATCTGATCGATGCGAGGGAGGGGGAAGGGATCCTTAGGGCAGGCCTTGTTGAGGTCTTTGAATTCGATGCATAGGCGCCAGGATTTATCCTTCTTTGGCACCATCACCAGGTTCACTAGCCAGTCCGGGTGTTTTATTTCTCTGAAGAATCCGGCCTCAATTAACTTGGCTAGCTCCTCCCCCGTAGCTTGTCGTTTGGGTTCGGAAAAGCGTTGCAGTGTTTGCTTGACCGGTTTATATCCCTTCAATATGTTGAGGCTGTGTTCGGCCAACCTGCGTGGGATTCCTGGCATATCAGAAGGGTGCCAGGTGAATAGGTCCCAGTTCTCGCGCAGGAACTCTCGGAGCGCGGTGATACGTCTCCAACGTATCTATAATTTTTTATTGTTCCATGCTATTATATTATCTATTTCGGATGTTTAATGGGCTTTACTATGCACTTTTATATTATTTTTGGGACTAACCTATTAACCGAAGGCCCAGTGCAAATTGTTGATTTTTTGCCTATTTCAGTGTTCCGCAGGAAAGGAATATCAAACGGAGTCCAAACGGAATGAAACCTTCGGGAGAGTTATTTTTGGAACAAACGCAATCCAGGAGACTTGGAGTGGATGTCAAGAAAGAAACGAGGAAGCCACGAGGTAGGGAGGCGCGCCCAGGGGGTGGGTGCACCCCCACCCTCGTGGGCCCCTCGTGGCTCCACCGACCTACTTCTTTCGCCTATATATACTCATATACCCTGAAAACATCCGAGAGCACCACGAAACCCTATTTCCACCGCCGCACCGTGAGATCTCATCTTGGGGCCTTTTCCGGCGCTCCACCGGAGGGGGGAATCGATCACGGAGGGCTTCTACATCAACACCATAGCCTCTCCGATGATGTGTGAGTAGTTTACCACAGACCTTCGGGTCCATAGTTATTAGCTAGATGGCTTCTTCTCTCTCTTTGGATCTCAATACAAAGTTCTCCTCGATCTTCTTGGAGATCTATTCGATGTAATTCTTTTTGCGGTGTGTTTGTCGAGATCCGATGAATTGCGGGTTTATGATCAAGATTATCTATGAACAATATTTGAATCTTCTCTGGATTCTTTTATGCATGATTTAATTATCTTTGCAAGTCTCTTCAAATTATCAATTTGGTTTGGCCTACTAGATTGATCTTTCTAGCAATGGGAGAAGTGCTTAGCTTTGGGTTCAATCTTGCGGTGTCCTTTCCCGATGTGAGGGGCAGCAAGGCACGTATTGTATTGTTGCCATCGAGGATAAAAATATGGGGTTTATATCATATTGCTTGAGTTTATCCCTCTACATCATGTCATCTTGCCTAATGCGTTACTCTGTTCTTATGAACTTAATACTCTAGATGCATGCTTTGGATAGCGATCGATGTGTGGAGTAATAGTAGTAGATGCGTAATCGTTTCGGTCTACTTGTCGCGGACGTGATGCCTATATACATGATCATGCCTAGATATTCTCATAACTATGCGCTTTTCTATCAATTGCTCGACGATGAATACGTTCACCCACCGTAAATTGTGCTATCTTGAGAGAAGCCACTAGTGAAACCTATGGCCCCCGGGTCTATCTTTCATCATATTATCTTCCTATCAATTTACTATTCCTTCCGTCTTTTATTTTGCAATCTTTACTTTCCAATCTATATCATAAAAATACCAAAAATATTTATCTTATTATCTCTATCAGATCTCACTTTTGCAAGTGGCCGTGAAGGGATTGACAACCCCTTTATCGCGTTGGTTGCAAGGTTCTTATTTGTTTGTGTAGGTACGAGGCGACTTGTGCGTAACCTCCTACTGGATTGATACCTTGGTTCTCAAAACCGAGGGAAATACTTACGCTAGTTTGCTGCATCACCCTTTCCTCTTCAAGGGAAAACCAACGCATGCTCAAGAGGTAGCACGCGGCCTCAACCGTTGGGTCCAGCTGTGCCCCGATGGATGCTGTCTTCTTGGGGTCCGTCGGGTGGACTTGAATTTGACTATTTCATCTGCTGGTTTAAATGAGGTGGATTTGGGTCGCTGATACATCTCCAACGTATCTATAATTTTTTATTGTTCCATGTTATTATATTATCTGTTTTGGATGTTTATGGGATTTATTTTAAACTTTTATATTATTTTTGGGACTAACCTATTAACCCAGAGCCCAATGCCAGTTCCTGTTTTTTCCTTGTTTCAGTGTTTCGAAGAAAAGGAATATCAAACGGAGTCCAAACGAAACGAAACCTTCGGGAGAGTTATTTTTGGAACGGAAGCAATCCAGGAGACTTGGAGTGTACGTCAAGGAAGCAATGAGGTGGCCATAAGGCAGGGAGGCGCGCCTACCCCCTGGGCGCGCCCCCACCCTCATGGGCCCCTCGTGGTTCCCCTGACCGACTTCTTTCGCCTATATATATATATATATATATCCATATACCCTAAAACCATCGAGGAACATAATAGATAGGGAGTTCTGCCGCCGCAAGCCTCTGTAGCCACCAAAAACCAATCGGGACCCTATTCCGGCACCCTGCCGGAGGGGGGATCCCTCACGATGGCCATCTTCATCATCCCGGCGCTCTCCATGACCAGGAGGGAGTAGTTCACCCACGGGGCTAAGGGTATGTACCAGTAGCTATGTGTTTGATCTCTCTCTCTCTCTCTCTCTCGTGTTCTTGAGATGGTACTGTTGGAAATATGCCCTAGAGGCAATAATAAATTAGTTATTATTATATTTCCTTGTTCATGATAATCGTCTATTATCCATGCTATAATTGTATTGATAGGAAACTTAGATACATGTGTGGATACATAGACAACACCATGTCCCTAGTAAGCCTCTAGTTGACTAGCTCGTTGATCAATAGATGGTTACAGTTTCACGACCATGGACATTGGATGTCGTTGATAACGGGATCACATCATTAGGAGAATGATGTGATGGACAAGACCCAATCCTAAGCCTAGCACAAAGATCGTAGTTCGTATGCTAAAGCTTTTCTAATGTCAAGTATCTTTTCCTTAGACCATGAGATTGTGCAACTCCCGGATACCGTAGGAATGCTTTGGGTGTACCAAACGTCACAACGTAATCGGGTGACTATAAAGGTGCATTACGGTATCTCCGAAAGTGTCTGTTGGGTTGGCGAATCGAGATCGGATTTGTCACTCCGTGTGACGGAGAGGTATCTCTGGGCCCACTCGGTAGGACATCATCATAATGTGCACAATGTGACCAAGGGGTTGATCACGGGATGATGTGTTACGGAACGAGTAAAGAGACTTGCCGGTAACGAGATTGAACAAGGTATCGGGATACCGACGATCGAATCTCGAGCAAGTACAATACCGCTAGACAAAGGGAATTGTATACGGGATCGATTGAGTCCATGACATCGTGGGTTCATCCGATGAGATCATCGTGGAACATGTGGGAGCCAACATGGGTATCCAGATCCCGCTGTTGGTTATTGACCGGAGAACGTCTCGGTCATGTTCCAGATGTCTCCCGAACCCGTAGGGTCTACACATAAGGTTCGGTGACGCTAGGGTTATAAAGGAAGTTTGTATGTGGTTACCGAATGTTGTTCGAGTCCGGATGAGATCCTGGGCGTCACGAGGAGTTCCGGAATGGTCCGGAGGTAAAGATTTATATATGGGAAGTCCTGTTTTGGTCACCGGAAAAGTTTCGGGGTTTATCGGTAACGCATCGGGACCACCGGAGGGTCCTGGGGTCCACCAAGTGGGGCCACCTGCCCCGAGAAGGTTGCGTGGGCCAAGTGTGGAGGGAACCAGCCCCAAGGGGCGGGTGCGCCTCACAAGAGGCCCAAGGCGCAAGGGAGAGTGGGAGGGCAAACCCTAGGGCAGATGGGCCCTAAGGCCCATCTAGTGGGCGCCTCCCTCTCCCTCCCCTCTTGGCCGCCTCCCTTGATCCCATCTAGGGCTGCCGCCCCTCTAGGGGTGGGAACCCTAGAGGGGGCGCACCCTCCTCCCCTTTCCCTTTATATATGAGGCCAAGGGGCTGCCCAAAAGACACGATTCCATCTCTAGTTGGTGCAGCCCTGCGTCTCTTCCTCCTCCTCCTCTCCCTTGGTGCTTGGTGAAGCCCTGCGGGATTGCCACGCTCCTCCATCACCACCATGCCGTTGTACTGCTGCTGGATGGAGTCTTCCTCAACCTCTCCCTCTCTCCTTGCTGGATCAAGGCGTGGGAGACGTCACCGGGCTGTACGTGTGTTGAACGCGGAGGTGCCGTCTGCTCGGCACTAGGATCTCCGGTGATTTGGATCACGGCAGTCACGACTCCTTCAACCCCGTTCTCATGAACGCTTCCGCTTAGCGATCTACAAGGGTATGTAGATGCACTCTCCCTCCCTCGTTGCTAGTTTCTCCATAGATAGATCTTGGTGACACGTAGGAAAATTTTGAATTTCTGCTACGTTCCCCAACAGTGGCATCATGAGCTAGGTCTATTGCGTTGATTCTTTGCACGAGTAGAACACAAAGTAGTTGTGGGCGTTGATTTTGTTCAATATGCTTACCGTTACTAGTCCAATCTTGTTTCGACGGTATTGTGGGATGAAGCGGCCTGGACCGACCTTACACGTACTCTTACGTGAGACAGGTTCCACTGATCGACATGCACTTGGTGCATAAGGTGGCTAGCGGGTGCCGCCTCTCCCACTTTAGTCGGAACGGATTCGATGAAAAGGGTCCTTGAAGGGTAAATAGCAATTGGCATATCACGTTGTGGTTTTGCGTTGGTAAGAAACGTTCTTGCTAGAAACCCAAAGCAGCCACGTAAAACATGCAAACAACAATTAGAGGATGTCTAACTTGTTTTTGCAGGGTATGCTATGTGATGTGATATGGCCAAGAAGAATGTGATGAATGATATGTGATGTATGAGATTGATCATGTTCTTGTAATAGGATTCACAACTTGCATGTCGATGAGTATGACAACCGGCAGGAGCCATAGGAGTTGTCTTTATTTATTGTATGACCTGCGTGTCATTGAACAACGCCATGTAATTACTTTACTTTATTGCTAACCGGTAGCCATAGTAGTAGAAGTAATAAGTTGGCGAGACAACTTCATGGAGACACGATGATGGAGATCATGATGATGGAGATCATGGTGTCATGCGGTGACAATAATGATCATGGAGCCCGAAGATGGAGATCAAAAGGAGCAATATGATATTGGCCATATCATGTCACTACTATATAATTGCATGTGATGTTTATTATGTTTATGCATCTTGTTTACTTAGAACGACGGTAGTAAATAAGATGATCCCTTACACAAATTTCAAGAAGTGTTCTCCCCGACTGCACCGTTGCTACGGTTCGTCGCTTTTAAGCACCACGTGATGATCGGGTGTGATGGATTCTTACGTTCACATACAACGGGTGTAAGACAGATTTACACAAAGAAAAACACTTGGGGTTAACTTGACGAGCCTAGCATGTACAGACATGGCCTCGGGAACACAGAGACCGAAAGGTCGAGCATGAGTCGTATAGTAGATACGATCAACATGAAGATGTTCACCGATGATGACTAGTCCGTCTCACGTGATGATCGGACACGGCTTAGTTGACTCGGATCATGTAATCACTTAGATGACCGGAGGGATGTCTATTCGAGTGGGAGTTCATAAGATGAACTTAATTATCTTGAACATAGTCAAAAGACCTTTTGCAAATTATGTCAAGCTCGCGCTTTAGTTCCTTTGTTTAGATATGTTCCTAGAGAAAATATAGTTGAAAGTTGACGATGAGCGATTATGCGGGCAGTAAATAGCTTATGTCCTTAATGCACCGCTTCGATGTCGAACCCCAAGCGTCAAATGTGGATGTTGCGAACATCGGACATACACGTTTTGATAACTACATGATAGTTCGATTAAACGGTTTAGAGTTGAGGCACCAAAGACGTTTTCAAACGTCGCGGAACATATGAGATGTTTCGAGGGCTGAAATTGGGATTTCAAGCTCGTGCCCACGTCAAAAGGTATAAGACCTCCGACAATCTTCTTAGCCTGCAAACTAAGGGAGAAAAGCTCAATCGTTGAGCTTGTGCTCAGATTGTCCGAGCACAACAATCACTTGAATCGAGGGAGTTGATCTTCCGGATGAGATAGTGATGTTTCTCCAAAGTCATTGCCACCAAGCTGCTAGAGCTTCGTGATGAACTATAACATATCAAGGATAGAGATGATGATCCTTGAGGTATTCGCGTTGTTTGACATCACGAAAGTAGAAGTCAAGAAGGAGCATCAATTGTTGATGGTTGGTGAAACCACTAGTTACAAGACTGGAAAGGGCATTAAGGGATACTTCATGAAACGGCAAATCAGTTGTTGCTCCAGTGAAGAAACCCAAGGTTGAACCCAAACCCGAAACTAAGTGCTTCTGTAATAAGGGGAACAGCCACTGGAGCAGCATTACCCTAGATACTTGGTAGATAAGAAGGCTGGCAAGGTCGAAAGAAGTATATTGGATATACATTATGTTAATGTGTACTTTACTAGTACTCCTAGTAGCACCAGGGTATTAAGATATCGGTTCGGTTGCTAAGTGTTAGTAACTCGAAATAAAAGGCTACGGAATAAATGGAGACTAGCTAAAGGTGAGCTGACGATATGTGTTGGAAGTGTTTCCAAGGTTGATGTGATCAAGCATCGCCCGCTCCCTCTACCATCGAGATTGGTGTTAAACCTAAATAATTGTTATTTGGTGTTTATGCGTTGAGCATATACATGATTGGATTATGTCTGCATTAATACGGTTATTCATTTAAGAAGAATAATGGTTACTCTATTTATTTGAATAATACCTTGATGGTCTTGCACCTAAATAAATGGTTTATTGAATCTCGATCGTAGTGATACACATTTTCATGCCAAAAGTATAAGATAGTAATGATAGTACCACTTACTTGTGGCAATCGCCATGTAAGTCATATTGGTGTAAACGCATGAAGAAGCTCCATGTTGATGGATCTTTGGACTCACTCGCTTTTTGAAAAGTTTGAGACATGCAAACCATATGCATTGGTGTATACGCATGATGAAACTCCATGCGGATGGATCGCTTTAGACTCACTTGATTTTGAATCACTTGAGATATGCAAATCATACCACATGGACAAGATGACCGAAAAGCCTCGGTTTCAAAGAAGATGGAACTAGATAGCAACTTGTTAGAAGTAACACATTTTGATGTGTGCAGTCCAATGAGTCTTTGAGGCATGCGATGAATATCGTTATGTTACGACTTCACAGATGATTCGAGTAGATGTTGAGTATATTTACTTGATGAAACACAAATCTGAATTATTGAATGGTTCAAGTAATTTCAGAGTGAAGTTTAAGATCTTCGTGACAAGAGAATAGAATGTCTATGATATGATCATAGAGATGAATATCTGAGTTACGAGTTTTGGCACACAATTAAGACATTGTGCAAATTGTTTCACAATTAATACCGCCTGGAACACCATAGTGTGATGGTGTGTCCGAACATCATAGTTGCACCCTATTGGATATGGTGCGTACCATGATGTCTCCTATCGAATTACCACTATCGTTCATGGGTTAGGCATTAGAGACAACCGCACTCACTTTAATAGGGTACCACGTAATTCCGTTGAGATGACACCGTATGAACTATGGTTTAGAGAAACCTAAGCTGTCATTTCTTAAAAGTTTGGGGCTGCGACGCTTATGTGGAAAAGTTTTAGGTTGATAAGCTCGAACCCAAAGCGGACAAATGCATCTTCATAGGACACCCAAAACAGTTGGGTATACCTCCTAATTCAGATCCAGAAGCAATAGGGGTTGTTTCTTGAATCGGGTCCTTTCTCGAGGAAAAGTTCGTCTCGAAAAGTTGAGTGGGAGGATGGTGGAGACTTGATGAGGTTATTGAACCATCACTTCAACTAGTGTGTAGCGAGGCACAGGAAGTTGTTCCGTGGCACCTACACCAATTGAAGTAGAAGCTTATGACGGTAATCATGAAGTTTCGGATCAAGTCACTACCGAACCTCGTGGGGCGACAAGGACGCCAGATCGCTTGAGTGGTACGGTGATCCTGTCTTGAAGGTCATGTTGCTAGATAACAATGAACCCACGAGCTATGGAGAAGCGATGGTGGGCCCATATTCCGACAAATGGTTAGAGGCCTTGAAATCCGAGATAGTATCCATATATCGGAACAAAGCATGGACTTTGGTGGACTTGCCCGATGATCGGCAAGCCATTGAGATGAATGGATCTTTAAGAAGAAGACGGACGTGGACGGTAATGTCACCGTCTATGAAGCTCGACTTGTGGCGAAAAGTTTTTCACAAGTTCAAGGAGTTGACTACGATGAGATTTTCTCATTCGTAGCGATGCTTAAGTCCGTCGGAATCATGTTAGCATTAGCTGCATTTATGAAATCAGGCGGATGGATGTCAAAACGAGTTTCCTTACCAGCCACGTAAGGAAAGGTTGTATGTGATACAATCGTAAAAGTTTTGTCGATCCTAAGGATGCTAAAAGGTATGCTAGCTCAAATGATCCTTTCTAAGGACCGGAGTAAGCATCTCGGAGTTGGAATGTGCGCTTTGATGAGATGATCAAAGATTTTGGGTTTATACAAAGTTTATGAGAAACTTGTATTTCCAAAGAAGTGAGTAGGAGCACTATAGAATTTACGATGAGTATATGTTGTTGACATATTGATGATCGTAAATGATGTAGAATTTCTGGAAAGCATATAGGGTTATTTGAAAGATGTTTTCAATAGAAAACCTGGATTAGGCTACTTGAACAATAAGCATCAAGATCTATAAGATAGATCAAAATGTTTAATAATACTTTCAAATGAGCATGTACCTTGACATGATCTTGAAGGTGTTCAAGATGGATCGACCAAAGAAGGAGTTCTTAGCTGAATTGTAAGGTATGAAGTTAAGACTTAAAGCTCGACCACGGCAGTAACGAGAGAGAAAGGGCGAAGATCGTCCCCTATGCCTTAGACATAGGCTCTACAAGATGCTATGTTGTGTACCGCACCGGAAGTGTGCCTTGCCATGAGTCACCAGGGGTACAAGAATGATCCAGAATGGATCATTGGACGATGGTCAAAATTGTCCTTGGAGTAAATAAGGACATGTTTCTCGATTATGGAGGTGATAAAGAGTTCGGCGAAAGCGTTACGTCAATGCAAGCTTTAACACCTATCCGAGTGACTCGAGTAGCAAACCGGATCACGTATAATGGAGCAACCATTTGGAATAGATCCAAGTGGAGCGTGGAAGCAGCATTTACAATATGACATAGAGAATTGCAAAGCACACACGGATCAGAAAGGTTCAGACCCGTTGACTAAAACCTCTCTCACAAGCAAAACATGATCAAACCTCGTAACTCATTGAGTCTAAATCACATGATGATGTGAACTAGTTCTGAGACACTAGTAAACTCTTTGGGTGTTGGACACATGGCGATATGACCTATCAGTGTTAATCACATGGCGATGTGAACTAGATTATTGACTCTAGTGCAAGTGGGAGACTGTTGGAAATATGCCCTAGAGGCAATAATAAATTAGTTATTATTATATTTCCTTGTTCATGATAATCGTCTATTATCCATGCTACAATTGTATTGATAGGAAACTCAGATACATGTGTGGATACATAGACAACACCATGTCCCTAGTAAGCCTCTAGTTGACTAGCTCGTTGATCAATAGATGGTTACGGTTTCACGACCATGGACATTGGATGTCGTTGATAACGGGATCACATCATTAGGAGAATGATGTGATGGACAAGACCCAATCCTAAGCCTAGCACAAAGATCGTAGTTCGTATGCTAAAGCTTTTCTAATGTCAAGTATCTTTTCCTTAGACCATGAGATTGTGCAACTCCGGATACCGTAGGAATGCTTTGGGTGTACCAAACGTCACAACGTAATGGGTGACTATAAAGGTGCATTACAGGTATCTCCGAAAGTGTGCATTGGGTTGGCACGAATCGAGATTGGGCTTTGTCACTCCGTGTGACGGAGAGGTATCTCTGGGCCCACTCGGTAGGACATCATCATAATGTGCACAATGTGACCAAGGGGTTGATCACGGGATGATGTGTTACGGAACGAGTAAAGAGACTTGCCGGTAATGAGATTGAACAAGGTATCGGGATACCGACGATCGAATCTCGGGCAAGTACAATACCGCTAGACAAAGGGAATTGTATACGGGATCGATTGAGTCCTTGACATCGTGGTTCATCCGATGAGATCATCGTGGAACATGTGGGAGCCAACATGGGTATCCAGATCCGCTGTTGGTTATTGACCGGAGAACGTCTCGGTCATGTATGCGCATGTCTCCGAACCCGTAGGGTCTACACACTTAAGGTTCGGTGGCGCTAGGGTTATAAAGGAAGTTTGTATGTGGTTACGAATGTTGTTGAGTCCGGATGAGATCCTGGGCGTCACGAGGAGTTCGGAATGGTCCGGAGGTAAAGATTTATATATGGGAAGTCCTGTTTTGGTCACGGAAAAGTTTGGGGTTTATCGGTAACATCTGGGACCACGGGAGGGTCCCGGGGTCCACCAAGTGGGGCCACCTGCCCCAGAAGGTTGCGTGGGCCAAGTGTGGGAGGAACCAGCCCCAAGGGGCGGGTGCGCCCCACAAGAGGCCCAAGCGCAAGGGAGAGTGGGAGGGGCAAACACTAGGGCGAGATGGGCCCTAAGGCCCATCTAGTGGGCGCCTCCTCTCCCTCCCTCTTGGCCGCCTCCCTTGATCCCATCTAGGGCTGCCGCCCCTCTAGGGGTGGGAACCCTAGAGGGGGAGCACCCTCCTCCCCTAAACCTTTATATATGAGGCAAAGGGGCTGCCCAAAAGACACGATTCCAACTCTAGTTGGTGCAGCCCTGAGTCTTCCTCCTCCTCCTCTCCCTTGGTGCTTGGCGAGAAGCCTGCTTGGGATTGCCACGCTCCTCCATCACCACCATGCCGTTGTGCTGCTGCTGGATGGAGTCTTCCTCAACCTCTCCCTCTCTCCTTGCTAGATCAAGGCGTGGGAGGCGTCACCGGGCTGTACGTGTGTTGAACGCGGAGGTGCCGTCTGCTCGGCACTAGGATCTCCGGTGATTTGGATCGGGGCAATACGACTCCTTCAACCCCGTTCTCATGAACGCTTCCGCTTAGCGATCTACAAGGGTATGTAGATGCACTCTCCCTCCCTCGTTGCTAGTTTCTCCATAGATAGATCTTGGTGACACGTAGGAAAATTTTGAATTTCTGCTACGTTCCCCAACAGGTACGATCTTGATGTATCGTGAGCTTTGCTATTATAGTTGGATCTTATGATGTTTCTCTTGTAATGGATTGAGTTTTCCCTTTGAAGTGATCTTATCGGATTGAGTCTTTAAGGATTTGAGAACACTTGATGTATGTCTTGCATGTGCTTCTCTGTGGTGACAATGGGATATCACGTGATCTACTTGATGTATGTTTTGGTGATCAACTTGCGGGTTCCGTTACCTCGTGAACTTATGCATAGGGGTTGGCACACGTTTTCGTCTTGATTCTCCGGTAGAAACTTTGGGGCACTCTTTGAAGTTCTTTGTGTTGGTTGAATAGATGAATCTGAGATTGTGTGATGCATATCATATTATCATACCCATGGATACTTGTGGTGACATTGGAGTATCTAGGTGACATTAGGGTTTTGGTTGATTTGTGTCTTAAGGTGTTATTCTAGTATGAACTCTATGATAGATCGAATGGAAAGAATAGCTTCGTGTTATTTTACTACAGACTCTTGAATAGATCGATCAGAAAGAATAACTTTGAGGTGGTTTCGTACCCTACCATAATATCTTTGTTTGTTCTCCGCTATTAGTGACTTTGGAGTTACTCTTTGTTGCATGTTGAGGGATAGTTATATGATCCAATTATGTTATTATTGTTGAGAGAACTTGCACTAGTGAAAGTATGAACCCTAGGCCTTGTTTCCTAGCATTGCAATACCATTTACGCTCACTTTTATCATTAGTTACCTTGCTATTTTTATATTTTCAGATTACAAAAACCTATATCTATCATCCATATTGAACTTGTATCACCATCTCTTCGCCGAACTAGTGCACCTATACAATTTACCATTGTATTGGGTGTGTTGGGGACACAAGAGACTTTGTTATTTGGTTGCAGGGTTGTTTGAGAGAGACCATCTTCATCCTACGCCTCCCACGGAATGATAAACCTTAGATCATCCACTTGAGGGAAATTTGCTACTATCCTACAAACCTCTGCACTTGGAGGCCCAACAACGTCTACAAGAAGAAGGTTGTGTAGTAGACATCAGCTCTTTTCTGGCGCCATTGACGGGGAGGTGAGTGCTTGAAGGTATATCTTTAGATCTTGCAATCGAATCTTTTATTTTCTTGTTTTATCATTAGTTTAGTTTATAAAAGAAAACTACAAAAAAAGGAATTGAGTTTGTCACATACGCTTCATCTTTTTAGTATCTTTCGTGAAAATGATGGGAAGGAAAAATGTGCTCAAGTGCTAGAAGAAGAAGTCTATAAAATGTTTGGCACTAAATCTTTGAATGATGAGCATGATTGCAATGTTGTTAGTATGAACTCTTTGAATATCCATAGTACTAATGATGATTGCACTAGTCATGATGAAAATATCTCTTATAATCATGTCGATTTTTGTGGAGTGCATAGAGTTTGGAAGTACATACCAAATAGAGCAGATAGATTTTGCAAGAGGCATAAGTATTTAGAAACTAAATGGTTGCAAGAAAGGCTAAATGTGAGTTCTGAAAATTTAAAATATTTTTACCGTACTTGTGAACTTTGCAATGAACATGGTCATTTAAATCTCCGATGCAAATTGTTTCATGATCAAATCATGTCCAAAATTTGTGATGATTTGATTTCCCTTGCACATCATAATGAACTTAGTTTGCTTTTGGGTTATGAAGAAATGAAACGCGCAACTGAGGGTATTCCAAAATTTAACCTTGAGAAATTCCACGATATCGATCTAGAAGAAATTTATCTGTATTGTGCGGTGAATTGCATCGAAAATCCTTATATTGCCAATTACATAAAGAAAAGAAAACAAATAGAAGATGAAGAGAATACTAATGAAAGGGAATAGACTTCCCAATATCCTCCTATTATTTCTTATGATGAATCCGTACCGAGGAGGAGCCTTCTATTCCACCAATCTCATTAATAAGGAGCTCCAAAAGGAGGATTCAACCCACACATTATGTGAAGAAGAAAAAGAAAAGACGGAGAAGCAAAGGTAAAAAGTATCCCTCCCAAATGATGTTGCTCCTACTACTCATTGTGATGATGATAATTGCTATACAATTGGTGCTATCCATACTATTAATGATGAGAATGATTATGCTTATGATATGAAAAGGCCCAAGCTTGGATAAGCTATGTTTGATGAGGATGGCATATTTGAGAATATTTTTGCTGAAATTAATGTTTGTCCCAAGCTTGGGGATCCTATGTTTAATGAATATGATGTTTTTAGCCTCTCAAGTTTTGATATGCAATTTTGTTATGATGATAGCATGCCTCCTACTTATGATGATTTTATTGATGAAAGTGGGTTTGGAAGAGTGTCAACTTTAGGAAGTAATGATCCCAGTATTTTGGAGGATGTTGAATCTTATTGTGATAATTATGAAAGTGGATTTGGAGAGGTCATGACTTTATTTAGTGATGAATCCACTATTTCGGAAGAGGTTTCAATTGATTATGAGAACAAAGTTGCTACTTATGATGATTATTGTGATGATACTTATGCTATAAAAAGTTGTGATGATTATATTTATAAAACTTGTCATGTTTAGATTACCCTTTCTCTGAACATTACTCTTTTAATATGGAAACAATTTATAGTATTCGAGTTTCTTATGATACTCCCACTATTCCGAATGAGAAGAATTTTTCTTATGTGGAGAGTAGTAAATTTTCTATGCTTGTAGATCATGAAAATAATGCTTTAGGTTCTCGTTATATTGTTGAATTTATTCATGATGCTACTGAAAATTATTATGAGGAGGAATATATGCTTGTAGGAATTGCCATAATATCAAGTTTCCTCTCTATGTGTTGAAAATTTTGAAGTTATGCTTGTTTTGCCTTCCCATGCTAGTTGATTATTGTTCCCATAAGTTGTTTGCTCACAAAATCCCTATGCATAGGAAGTGGGTTAGACTTAAATGTGCTAGTCATATTATTCATGATGCTCTCTTTATGTTTCAATTCTTATCTTTTATGTGAGCATCATTGAAATCATCATGCCTAGCTAGGGGCGTTAAACGTTAGCGCTTGTTGGGAGGCAACCCAATTTTATTTTAGTTTCTTGATTTTTGGTTCTGTTTAGGAATAAATAATCTATCTAGCCTCTCGTTAGATGTGGTTTTATTTTTTAATTAGTGTTTGTGCCAAGTAAGACCTATAGGATCTTCTTGGATGATAGTTATTTGATCTTGCTGAAAATTCCAGAAACTTTCTGTTCACAAAAAAAATTGTTTAAAATCACCAGAACGTGATAAAATACTGATTCCAATTACATCAGATCAATAATCAAATTATATAGGCCTTCCTATTTTGGTATATTTTTTTGAGTTCCAGAAGTTTGCGTTAGTTACAGATAACTACAGATTGTTCTGTTTTTGACAGATTCTGTTTTTCGTGTGTTGTTTGCTTATTTTGATGAATCTATGGATAGTAAAATAGTTTATAAACCATAGATAAGTTGGAATACAGTAGATTTAACATCAATACAAATAAAGAATGAGTTCATTACAGTACCTTGAAGTGGTGTTTTGTTTTCTTTCGCTAACGGAGCTCACGAGATCTTCTGTTAAGTTTTGTGTTGTGAAGTTTTCAAGTTTTGTGTAAAGATTCGATGGACTATGGAATAAGGAGTGGCAAGAGCCTAAGCATGGGGGTTCCCAAGGCACCCCAAGGTAAAATTCAAGGATAACCAAGCGTCTAAGCTTGGGGATGCCCCGGATGGCATCCCCTCTTTCGTCTTCGTTCATCGGTAACTTTACTTGGAGCTATATTTTTATTCACCACATGATATGTGTTTTGCTTGGAGCATCATTTTATTTTATTTTGTTTTGCTTGCTGTTTGAATAAAATACCAGGATCTGAAATTCTTAAATGTTAGAGAGTCTTCACATAGTTGCATAATTATTCTACTACTCATTGATCTTCACTTATATCTTTTGGAGTAGTTTGTCATTTGCTCTAGTGCTTCACTTATATCTTTTTAGAGCACGGCGGTGGTTTTATTTTGAAGAAATAGATGAACTCTCGTGGTTCACTTATATTATTTTGAGAGTCTTTAGAACAGCATGGTAGTTTTCTTTGGTTATGAATTTGGTCCTAATATAATGGGCATCCAAGAGGGATATAATAAAAACTTTCATATAAAGTGCATGGAATACTATGAGAAGTTTGATTCTTTATGATTGTTTTAAGATATGAAGATGGTGATATTAGAGTCATGCTAGTGGATTAGTTGTGAATTTGAGAGATACTTGTGTTAAAGTTTGTGATTCCCGTAGCGTGCACGTATAGTGAACCGTTATGTGATGAAGTCGGAGCATGATTTATTTATTGATTGTCCTCCTTATGAGTGGCGGTCGGGGACGGCGATGGTCTTTTCCTACCAATCTATCCCCTAGGAGAATGCGCGTAGTACTTTGTTTCGATAACTAATAGATTTTTGCAATAAGTATGTGAGTTCTTTATGACTAATGTTGAGTCCATGGATTATACGCACTCTCACCCTTCCACCATTGCTAGCCTCTCTAATACCGCGCACCTTTTGCCGGTATCATATACCCACCATATACCTTCCTCAAAACAGCCACCATACCTACCTATTATGGCATTTCCATAGCCATTCCGAGATATATTGCCATGCAACTTTCCACCGTTCCATTTATTATGACACGCTTCATCATTGTCATATTGCTTTGCATGATCATGTAGTTGACAGTGTATTCGTGGCAAAGCTACCATTCATAATTCTTTCATACATGTCACTCTTGATTCAATGCACATCCCGGTACACCGCCGAAGGCATTCATACAGAGTCATATTTTGTTCTAAGTATCGAGTTGTAATTCTTGAGTTGTAAGTAAATAAAAGTGTGATGATCATCATTATTAGAGCATTGTCCCAGTGAGGAAAGGATGATGGAGACTATGATTCCCCCACAAGTCGGGATGAGACTCCGGACTAAAAAAAGAGAGGCCATAAAAAATTGAAAAGGCCCAAATAAAAAAATAAAAAATGAGAGAAAAAGAGAGAAGGGACAATGCTACAAGTAGCACCACGATCTTCATGATAGAGAGTCTCCTATGTTGTCACTTTCATATACTAGTGGGAATCTTTCATTATAGAACTTGGCTTGTATATTCCAATGATGGGCTTCCTCAAAATTTCCTAGGTCTTCGTGAGCAAGCGAGTTGGATGCACACCCACTTAGTTTCTTTTGTTGAGCTTTCATACACTTATAGCACTAGTGCATCCGTTGCATGGCAATCCCTACTCACTGACATTGATATCTATTGATGGGCATCTCCATAGCCTGTTGATACGCCTAGTTGATGTGAGACTATCTTCTCCTTTTTGTCTTCTCCACAACCACCATTCTATTCCACCTATAGTGCTATGTCCATGGCTCACGATCATGTATTGCGTGAAAGTTGAAAAACTTTGAGAACATCAAAAGTATGAAAGAATTGCTTGGCTTGTCATCGGGGTTGTGGATGATTTAAATACTTTGTGTGATGAAGATAGAGCATAGCCAGACTATATGGTTTTCTAGGGATAACTTTCTTTGGCCATGTTATTTTGAGAACACATGATTGCTTTGTTAGTATGCTTGAACTATTATTGTTTTCATGTCAATATTAAACTTTTATCTTGAATCTTATGGATCTGAATATTCTTGCCACAATAAAGAAAATTACATTGAGAAATATGTTAGGTAGCATTCCACATCAAAAATTCTGTTTTTATCATTTACTTACTCGAGGACGAGTAGGAATTAAGCTTGGGGATGCTTGATAGGTCTCCAACGTATCTATAATTTTTTATTGTTCCATGCTATTATATTATCTATTTTGGATGTTTATGGGCTTTATTTTACACTTTTATATTATTTTTGGGACTAACCAATTAACCCAGAGCCCAGTGCCAGTTCCTGTTTTTTCCCTTGTTTTAGTGTTTCCAAGAAAAGGAATATCAAACGGAGTCCAAACGGAATGAAACCTTCGGGAGAGTTATTTTTGGGACGGAAGCAATCCAGGAGACTTGGAGTGTACGTCAGGGAAGCAACGAGGTGGCCACGAGCCAGGGAGGCACGCCTGCCCCCCTGGGCGCGCCCCCCAACCCTCGTGGGCCCCTCATGGCTCCCCTGACTGACTTCTTTCACCTATATATATATATATATATATATATATATATATATATATATATATCCATATACCCTAAAACAATCGGGGAACAAAATAGATCGGGAGATCCGCCGCCGCAAGCCTCTGTAGCCACCAAAACCCAATCGGGACCTGTTCGGCACCTGCGGATGGGGGATCCCTCAACGGTGGCCATCTTCATCATCCCGGCGCTCTCCATGACGAGGAGGGAGTAGTTCACCCTCGGGGCTGAGGATATGTACCAGTAGCTATGTGTTTGATCTCTCTCTCTTTCTCTCTCTCTCGTGTTCTTGAGGTGGTACGATCTTGATGTATCGCGAGCTTTGCTATTATAGTTGGATCTTATGATGTTTTCTCCCCGTCTACTCTCTTGTAATGGATTGAGTTTTCCCTTTGAAATGATCTTATCGGATTGAGTCTTTAAGGATTTGAGAACACTTGATGTATGTCTTGCATGTGCTTATCTGTGATGACAATGGGATATCACGTGATCTACTTTATGTATGTTTTGGTGATCAACTTGCGGGTTCCGTTACCTCGTGAACTTATGCATACGGGTTGGCACACATTTTCGTCTTGACTCTCCGGTAGAAACTTTGGGGCACTCTTTGAAGTTCTTTGTGTTGGTTGAATAGATGAATCTGAGATTGTGTGATGCATATCGTATAATCATACCCATGGATACTTGTGGTGACATTGGAGTATCTAGGTGACATTAGGGTTTTGTTTGATTTGTTCTTAAGGTGTTATTCTAGTACGAACTCTATGATAGATCGAACGAAAAGAATAGCTTCGTGTTATTTTACTACGGACTCTTGAATAGATCGATCAGAAAGAATAACTTTGAGGTGGTTTCGTACCCTACCATAATCTCTTCGTTTGTTCTCCGCTATTAGTGACTTTGGAGTGACTCTTTGTTGCATGTTGAGGGATAGTTATATGATCCAATTATGTTATTATTGTTGAGAGAACTTGCACTAGTGAAAGTATGAACCCTAGGCCTTGTTTCCTAGCATTGCAATACCATTTACGCTCACTTTTATCATTAGTTACCTTGCTGTTTTTATATTTTCAGATTACAAAAACCTATATCTATCATCCATATTGCACTTGTATCACCATCTCTTCACCGAACTAGTGCACCTATACAATTTACCATTGTATTGGGTGTGTTGGGGACACAAGAGACTCTTTGTTATTTGGTTGCAGGGTTGTTTGAGAGAGACCATCTTCATGCTACGCCTCCCACGGATTGATAAATCTTAGGTCATCCACTTGAGGGAAATTTGCTACTGTCCTACAAACCTCTGCACTTGGAGGCCCAACAACGTCTACAAGAAGAAGGTTGTGTAGTAGACATCAGTCGCTTGTCCAGGATTACATCGTCCCTATCCACCGTGGAGTGCAGCGCGGTTAACTCTTCGGTCGCGAGGGCTTCAGACAGTGCCTCGAGGGCCAAGGATGCGGTTTTGTTTTCAGCGAGGAGTGCTATGTCCGGATCACTGGCAAGAGTGATAATACCATTGGGCCCGGGCATCTTGAGCTTCATGTACCTGTAATGAGGTATAGCTTGGAAGCGTGTAAATGCATATCGCCCCAATAGGGCGTGATATCCACTATTGAAAGGGGCCACTTGGAAGGTTATCTCTTCAGACCGATAATTCTCCGGTGTGCCGATTACCACGTCGAGCGTGATTTTCCTGCGCATCGCGCCTCCCGACTGGGAATGATTCCTCGGAAGGTCGTACTACTTTGCTCGATGCGACTCCTGTCTATTTCCATTTTGTTTAGTGTGTCCTCATAGGTGAGTTTTAGTCTGCTGCCACCGTCCATGAGCACTTTGGTGAGCTGAAAACCGTCCACAATTGGATTGAGGACCAAGGCGGCCGGTGCCCGGACAGTCCGGAATTTTGGTTCGTCACTTGGCAGACTTCGACGAGGTCGCGGAGGGCCTTTTGCGCCGATTGTTTGAAGTGAAAGTCTCGAAGACCATTAACACGCTAAGGTCATCGTCTTCCGGGGGGGTGTTGCTCTGAGGTATTTTTGGTGAGGATATCCTCGCCGCTCTTGGCCACTTGCCAGAGTATCCAACATGCTCTAAGACAGTGGTTTGGTATGGTGTCCGGTGTTGTGTGTATTTTGCATGGCCTATTGAGCCATCCCTCCAGAACGGTTCCACGCCCCGTAGTGGGTTTAGATTTCTTTACTATTGGGTCGGGCGCCCCGCGAGGGTGAATCCTTTTTGCGAGGGGTTGAGTGGAAACCGGTGGTTCCCAAATGAGCTGCACGAGTTTTCTAGGCGCCTTCCATTGTGCGATACTTCTATACTATGGTTGCCAAGTCAGCGAAGTGTGTCTGTGACGAGGATTGATGGCGTTGAGGATTCCTTCATCCGTGCAATTATTGCGAGAATCGAGATCGCGTCTTCGTCGCGGCAATCTTTAATCTTGTCTTTGACAAGGAGGAATCTGGCCCAAAAGTGATGGACTGTTTCCTGAGACTGTTGTCGTATGTGCATGAGATCACATATATATGGGTGGGTGGGTGGCTTTAAATCTGAACCCTGGCCCAATTTGGGATTCGGAGTTTAAGATACTTCCGAGCTTAAAAGTTCGGGCTCCGGGATATCAACTGAGTTTTCAGGCCCATCGTCCGATTCTAGGTTCGGGGGACAGGGCATGTCGTTCCGCGGACAGGTATCCGGCTCTTCGAGCTCGGAAATCCGAACATAGTTCGTCCTCAATATAGAGGAAGAGTTGTTGTTTTTCTCCTCTACTACCGCTATATGATGGGTGATTGGTGGAGATTTGATTTCTCTCTGATCGGGTTTAAGCCCGATCCGATCGTAGTCTGTAGCGACCCCCAAGGCGACGATGCGATCTAGGAGTTCGTTTAAAGACGACAACTCCGTCATATCCATCCGTTTGGAGTATTCGAAGTCAATATGGAGGCGATTTTTGAAGACCCGAGAAGTCATCGTCGGCTTAACGGCCGGACGGGCGGTTATGGTAAAGCCGCCCAGCCGGAGGGTTTGGCCTGAGGCCAGGGCTCCTCCGGAGGTGATACTGTCCTTAATAACAAGGCGAGCCATCAATCAAGTCTACAACGTCACAGTGGAACTCTCAATGAAAGCACCAATGTCGGTGTCAAAACCAGCTGATCTCAGGTAGGGGGTCCCGAACTGTGCGTCTAAGGTCGATGGTAACATGAGACAAGGGACACGATGTTTACCCAGGTTCGAGCCCTCTCTATGGAGGTGATCTTGATGAATATGAGTATTACAAGAGTTGATCTACCACGAGATCATAATGGCTAAAACCCTAGAAGTCTAGCCTGTATGATTATGATTGCCTCTACGGACTAAACCCTTCGGTTTATATAGACACCGAAGGGGACTAGGGTTGTACAAAGTCGTTTACAGAGAAAGGAATCTTCATATCCGAACGCCAAGCTTGCCATCCACGCCAAGGAGAGTCCCATCCGGACACGGGTGAGAGTCGTCGGTCTTGTATCTTCATAGCCCATCAGTCCGGCCCACGTCATCTGGGCTAGACGCCCGAGGACCCCTAATCCAGGACTCCCTCAGTGCACCCCCTTTCTTTCTCCTCTTCCCTCTCCCTTCCCTCCTTCCCCTCCATGAGAAAGGAAAAAAAAGGGGGGCGAATCCTACTAGGAGTGGAGTCCTAGTAGGACTCCCCCCCTTGGCGCGCCCCTTGGTGGTCGGCCTCGTCCTCCCCTCCTTTATATACGGGGGCAGGGGGGCACCCCAATGCACAACAGTTATTCTCTTAGCCGTGTGCGGTGCCCCCCTCCACAGTTTACTCCTCCGGTCATAGCGTCGTAGTGCTTAGGCGAAGCCCTATGCGGATCACATCATCACCATCACCATGTCGTCGTGCTGACGAAACTCTCCCTCGACCCTCTGCTGGATCAAGAGTTCGAGGGACGTCATCGGGCTGAACGTGTGCTGAACTCAGAGGTGTCGTACGTTCGGTACTAGATAGGTTGGATCGTGAAGACGTTCGGCTACATCAACCGCGTTAACCTAATGCTTCCGTTTTTGGTCTAGAGGGTACGTGGAGACACTCTCCCCCTCCTATTGCTATGCATCTCTTAGATATATCTTACGTGATCGTAGGATATTTTTTGAAATTGCATGCTACGTTTCCCAACAAAAATATCGTAACCGGGCGGCCCACCCGGAAGTATGAGACGGGTTTGAGGCGCCCGGCTGTAGATGTACATCATATGTTGGAGTTGTCTCTTTTTTAAAGATGTAAACTGCATTTTTTGGAGATGTGAATTTTTACATCTTCTGTTTTACATATTTAAATTTGCATCATGTATTGGAGATGCTCTAAAGGCCACTGATGAAGTGGCGGCTCGCCCTGTTCTCTATTCGATTTTTCGCGTCATGTGGTACCGCTAGCATCTCCGGGTACGGCGTCACCAATTTGGTTTAGCAGATTTTAGTGTGATACACTAAAATCAAAATTTTGAAAGAAGATGTAATTGCTTTGCTAAAGTTATTCTTTTCTAGAAATGATTTCATTTCTTTCAACACACTAGACTAGTGTATGATCACTTTAGTTAACACCTTTTGCAAATCCTAAATTAATACTGTAATAAATAAAAGTGAATGAAAGAACCATCAGTTTTCCATTGATTCTGAATCATACATTTAAGCAAGAATTTGGGACCCCTTCGGAGCGACATCTATTACGGGAGACGCCTGTTGGCGTGAGGAGGTGTCGTATGACGCTTTGTACTCTAAATCACGCATGATGATTAACCTAACAGCGTGTTTGGTTCGGGGGAATTAGAGATGGGGAATGGGAGTTGAGGGGCGAGGAAATTAAAAGTCCACTGTTTGATTAGAGAGAATGGGAGTTTAAGTGGGAAGGGGAATGGGAGTTGAGGAAGCCAATTCCCACCGATTTCTTCCCAGGGGTTACCCTGTTAATTCGTGAGCAGAATTTTATCCCACGCCAATTCCCATCATATGCCAAACAAGGGAATGGGAGTAAAAATCTACTTCCCATACCTAAACCCTTCATAAACACCCTTGTGCAAACTCCCATTCCCCAGCCGAGTGTTTACCAAACAGGAGATAATGACTATTGGTTGTCAGAACACCGGTTGATTCACAACCACCTCCCCCCCCTACAAAGTTGTTTCTCGTAATCTTGTACACAACCTCTGTGTCGGTCTCCCTTGGCCAGTTGCACGGCGGCGATGTATTTGGTTAACCAAAGTTTTGGGTTTTCCTCTCCGTCTTATTTGTCGAGAAGTTTTTTGGGTTGTGCTAGGCGAACCCAGGATTGGATGACATCTGCAATTCACTCCAGTGTCTTTGCACCAGGTCAGATCTTCGCTTTGGGCCATGTGCTATACGTCGCCGACTCGATAGACCGTCTCGGGCTCATTGAAACCTATGCCCCAAGCAGGATTGTCCACATCGACTATCTGCAATTCATCGCCAATTCACGCGGCAGGCTTGTCCTCTCGACCCCATTAGTCTGGCAAACTTCATCAACCCACCCGTCTCCCATGTCATGACCATTGTGGACACATTCCACGTTGTCCTAGGTGGCCGGCGATACCGAGGAACTCGAGGGCATCAACGAGGAGATAGGCGAATCGGCTGAGAGTTGCCTAGATGTGATCCCGATCCCGGTGCCGCTTCATCCATGACAGGCGACGTCGACCTACAAGTGCTACATAGTGGACGAGGCCGCCAGGAAAATTGCCTAGGACGCCACTGCAACTAACAGCGAGTTTGACTCCAAGTTCGAGGAGTTAGATGAAGCAGATCTAAGCACGTCGATCACACACACCGACCCCTGATAGCATGAGGATGGGGGAAACATGGGTGAAGATCCACAAGACACTAAAGAAAATCAACAGATAGAAGAATCGTCTGCTGAGAAGAGATAATGAGATCATACGCTCCACCGAGATGCTTCAAAATTGCCCCAAGCGCTTTGCTCCCAACCAAGGATGCAACCGCCCTAGTGTGTGCCGGTCGGGCAATGAACAACAAGTTCAATGGCGGCGTGATACGTCTCCAACGTATCTATAATTTTTGATTGTTCCATGCTATTATATTATCTGTTTTGGATGTTTAATGGGCTTTATTATGCACTTTTATATTATTTTTGGGACTAACCTATTAACCGAAGGCCCAGTGCAAATTGCTGTGTTTTTTGCCTATTTGGTGTTCCAGAAAAGGAATATCAAACGGAATCCAAACGGAATGAAACCTTCGCGAGGATCGTTTTTGAACAAGCATAATCCAGGAGACTTGGAGTGGGCGTCAAGAAAGCGGTGAGGAAGCCACGAGGTAGGAGGGCGCCCTAGGGAGGTGGGCGCGCCCCCCACCCTCATCGGCCCCTCGCAGCTCCACCGACCTACTTCCTTCGCCTATATATATACTCTTATACCCTAAAAACAACCAGGGGAGCCACGAAACCTATTTTCCACCGCCGCAACCTTCTGTACCCGTGAGATCCCATTTCGGAGGCCTTTTCCGGCGCTCCGCCAGAGGGGGAATCAATCACAAAGGGCTTCTACATCAACACCATAGGCTCTCCGATGATGTGTGAGTAGTTTACCACAGACCTTCGGGTCCATAGTTATTAGCTAGATGGCTTCTTCTCTCTCTTTGGATCTCAATACAAAGTTCTCCTTCATTTTCTTGGAGATCTATTCGATGTAATACTTTTTGCGGTGTGTTTGTCGAGATCCGATGAATTGTGGGTTTATGATCAAGATTATCTATGAACAATATTTGGTTCTTCTCTGAATTCTTATATGCATGATTTGATATCTTTGCAAGTCTCTTCGAATTATCAGTTTGGTTTGTGTCCGGGATATACCCCGCGGTATGAGCCGGCCGGAAGTATGACCCGGCCGGACTTGGCGCTTCACCGATGACCCGCCGGAGGACTGGCAACTCACGGGTCTGGCGGATCACTGGTCAGACGACTCACGAGTCTGATGACTCACGGATGGCCCCGACGGCGGTCAGATAGAAGACTAGGCCCAAGGCCCAGAAGGCCGGCTCATACCGCGGGGAAAGCGTAAGGAATATTCCCTTACAAAGGAAGTAAGACTAGGACTCCACTTGTAATTGAGTAATCCTAATCCTACTAGGACTAGTCATGTAACCCGCCCCTTCAACTTATATAAGGAGGGGCAGGGCACCCGAAGAGGGGATAAGGAAGAAGAAACAATCTGTAGGGTTAGACACAAAGAGCCGGCTTACCGGCGACTCCCTCATGATCATAATGAGACCTAGTCACAAACAGAATGTAGGGCTATTAGCGAATGATGTTTCCCGGGGCCCGGAGCTGTCTAAATCCGTGTCTTGTGTTGCGTCTCTCGATTCCGCTCAACCACTCTCAAGCTACTACAAAGATGCGTTGGCCTCACGACTAAGTCCTCACACTAGGACATCTGCCGTGACAATTCCACGACAGTTGGCGCCCACCGTGGGGCTTGCGCATGGTGGTGTTGAGTTCTTGGAGGGATCTTTCCTAGGAATCGAGAAGCTCGCTATGTGCCAGATTACAAGCCGGTACGGAAGGATCTACTTCAACTTCGAGTTCATCATATTGAGATGGAAATTCTTTTTTAACCTCGAGATTAAGTCAGAAAAGTTACTACGGCGACAACAGCACATGTATACGTCCTTCGTACAATCAAGTGGAGGAGCATCCAAGGTCAAGCAGATACAATTGCAAAGGAATATTTGAGGCAGCGCACACATGCGGTTTTTTGTGGAAAAAGGATGAAGCCAGGGACTCGTCTTCGCGTCTGGTTCTATGTCGCCGAACGCCCCCGTTCTGCCTCTGCTAAGAAGCCGTCGTCTCTCTGAGCCACGGCCGCAAGGGCCGGCTGCAGCCCAAGCTGGGCATGACCCGTGGTTGGTCTGGACCCCGCCTCCCATCTGAGTCGCCGCTGTAGGCCTCGCGCCTCCACCACAGACTCACCTCGTGGGGAGCAAAGGAAAAGCTGCAGCCCGATGCAGTGTGCCAGTACGAGGCAAATCAGGAATCCGCTGCTAATAAACAATTCAACCATGGAGCATCAATCCAGTAGAAGGTGCTACATATACATAAATCTTGGATGAGATTAGTAGTACTCCTTGGCAACTTGGAGTAACAGTACGGACCACTACTTGGATAAATAAAAAGTCAAAGATGTTATAACAATAGAGCTCGCACCAATATCAGTGTCGTACACCGCCAGGTCTGGACAGCATAAACAGACCAGAGGCCACGTCATCACCTGCCCGCGGAAACATATGTGTCAGCGTGTAAGGATATACATCAACTTCAGTCTCATGATGAAGATAAAGGAATAAATCTCCAGTGCTTTGCGAAAGTCAATCGGACTATTGATTCAAAGGAAAGTGCTGATTGGAAAAAAAATGACCCGGAGGGTCGTGCTGAGTCACCTGGTTTCAAGCTCCGCTATGGTCGCGCTTCAAGCCGCCATCTTCTCCGTTGTCACTGCGACCTCGTGCTGAGCCACCCCAGTCGGCCTCATTCCGAGCTGTCACGGTCCCGAGAGTGGCTAAACTGCCGTTGAACTTACTGGATAATATCCATAGACCTTATATACGGATCATCTATCGTCTAGACGAATCAGGTGAAATCCATTCAGTCAATTTTTATTGATATGTTTTTATTCTTTAAAAAAACAAGTAGCCTGGCTTGTGATATTTGTTGATGCAGGAAAATTGTTTCCTTAAGAGCGATGGTTGCATCATGAATATATACCGTGCCTGGGATTGACTCGCCCGTCCGCACTGGTTTACCGATTCATCTGTCCGTGCCTGCGATTGAGTCGGGCCATCCGCGCACCGGCGATTGACTCACCCGTCCGCACCGGCTTATAGTGTCGCGACCGACTCATCTGTCGGCTCCCACGATCGACCTGCCCGTGATTGATTTTAGCTTCATCATGGTGATCATTAACTCCACGCGGATAATTTTCGACCTAACACATGAGGTGATATCCATCTAAGTTTTTTTTATTAATATATATTGTTTTTGTCAAAGAACAGTTTAGCTTTGCCTTGGTCTGCAATACTATTGATGCAGTACAACTGTTCACTACATCAACACGATGTGGCTGACTTATCTGTCCGCGCAGCTTACAGCGCCTGTGATTGACTCGCCCATCCGCGCCGGCTTACAACATCGCGGCCGATTCATCTGTCTGAGCCGCTTCTGATGTTGCGGTCGTCTTTTCCGTCCATCTCTCGTGGCCTGGTCTACATCAACACACCGGGCCGCACCTCTCTGCATGAGCTGTTTATTGAGTATGAGCAAGTCACTGCTTGGGTAGCCCGGTTTTCTTCCAACAAATTGGAGGCAAAATTATCATGTATTATCAGCCGCCGTCTACACTGGATGGCTCAATGGGCATGCGCACAAGTCGTCGCCACTAAAGTTTGGTTAACTTCAAACAGCCAGTTGGAAGGAACCATTGGCCGAGTTGCTGACATGGCTCATACAGGATCATTTATAACCCGCCGCAGTCATTTCAACATTCTATGGATTCACATCGCGCTATCAACACCAATGATATACACCTTCTGCTATGGTCAAATACGGAGAATCTCAAGACAACTCCTCGAGTCGTCTTGAGACTCGAGGGCTACAATGGCATGACTCGACAGAATTGGCCGGTTTCAAGGCATTCAAGAACTCCGGGTAATTGGAGGGAAAAATAACCCGGCCCCGGAGATTAGTGCTCTATCGATGAAAATTTAAAAGGCCGTCGGAAAAATTCCGGCTCACAATGATGCTTCCGGTTTACAATCCAGTTCAAGGGAAATCCCGTCTCCCACGTAGCGCTGAAGCTCTCAATATCCGGTTCAAAGTCTGGTTTAAGAGGAAACTGTCTCCCACAAAGCTCTAAAGCTCTCAAATCCGGTTTAAAAATTCCGGTTCAAGAAGAATTATCTCTTGCAAAGTTGAGTTCTCAGGAAAAATTAAAGGTTGCCAAAGAGAACTTGCTGCCATGATGCGCGGTTCAAACATAGGTACCCTGCTCCAATGGTCACTTGGGGGCTTCCTGTTCAAACATAGGTGTATTCACCAAAGAGAACATAGCCGTCAGTACCCTCTTGATCGGCGTAATGCCAAATTTATGGTCACTTGGGGGCTTCCTGTTCAAACATAGGTCGTATTCGAACCAAAGAGAACATAGCTGTCGGTACCCTCTTGATTGGCACAATGCCAAATTCACTAGGGGGCTTCTTGATCGTATTTGAATCATAGCTTAACCCCTTTTGGGTTCGACTTTGATCGTATTCGAATCAGAGTCGTTAAAAAACTCTCAAGGTCACTTGGGGGCTTCCTGTTCAAACATAGGTCGTATTCGAACCAAAGAGAACATAGTCGTCAGTACCCTCTTGATCGACGCAACGCCAAAACCACCGGGGTCTACATGATCGTATTCGAATCCTAGCTTAACCCCTTTGGTCCGGTTTACTAATCGTATTCGAATCATAAGCCTCAATTTTTTCTTTCTATTTTGCTTAAGTTTTTTTGCAAACAATCTTTGTTTTTGTCTTGAGGCTTTTGTCCAGATCTAAGTATAAGTGTGGTTTAAATTTAACCCGGCTTGGCTTTGGATGATAAGTCGCCAGTATATGACAACCATAAACATTTGGAAGTTTTGGCTTCTAAAGATTGGGTTATCACCCTTACTGCACAGGTATCATAAGCTGGCGATGCGATTCAATATCACGGTATGATAATTGTTTATACATGATTATGTTTAAGCCGGCCCTAGCTTTTGACGTTAAGTCGCCAGGGCATATGTTGTTTAAACTCTGTGTAGGATTTGCAGAACTATGACTTATATAAATACTTAAGTCCAAGCTCATTATTAAAATTAATGCTTCAAAATGATTATCCGTTATGGATTTTCTCAAAGGCTATAAGCCGCCGGGTTATAAAAATTCTGGCTTACAATGGAGGTGTATTAAATCGCCATCGGTCAAGAGCCGTCGGGTATTTAAACTCCGGATTTACTTGTCAACAGATAAGGTATTCAAAGTCGCTTTGGCGCAATGGCTATTATTTTATCAATGGATATGGTTTATTCTACAATGGAAGGAATAGTCTCGAGTAGCTGCAGGCTTACGACCCGGCACTTGGTGGGCTACATTATTCAAATTGAGATTACATCGAATATGCAAGTCCTGCTTTCACCGCCAAAGATGCACCATGGCACTTGGGGGCTAATGCAAAGTCATTTTTTGCTCAACTTATTGAAGACCCGACTCATCACATTCTAAATGAGTCGGCCCTTGGGGGCTACCAATTGCTCCTGTCGAAAATTCAAGGTACACAAGCCTTAATCCATTATATTGAAGGATCTACTACTCGGTTGGTAGAGTACAAAGCTCTTAACCTTGTGGACGTGGGTTCAAGCCCCATGGTGGAGATTACATCATATGATGTTATTATCAATGAATCATATACAAAGTCCCATTTCGTAATATCTTCATCGAGCCAGCCCTTGGGGGCTATACGTTGCTACTCAAGTTTACATGATCATATTTACAAAGTCCCTGCTCATTATTGCATAATGACCCGGCCCTTGGGGGCTACACTGGTTGAAATTTTATGAGCATAAGGCAATTACAAGTCCCAGGTTGCTGCAAGCATGACAACCCGGCACTTGGGGGCTATAGGTGATATGCATATAAGGGAGGAGTAACTTCAAATTCTCAGTTTTGAGCAAATCAGGTATTATATTATTATCAGAGAAATCTGCAAAGTTTATGACCCGGCGTCATCATAAGATTAACCCGGCATCAACAACAATTACATGACCCGGTATCATTTGTTTATAACCCGACAATTTTGGCAATCATAAATCGGCAAGATCTACATCTTTAAGCCGGCTGAATACCAGTTGAATATTTTAAGACCAATATTTTTGTCAAATCAGAGCATTGAAGGCCGACACAAATGGATTATTTCTTATAATATTTCTTTACAAGTGTCAATGTCAGCAAATGGATTATGAAGCTGGCCTATTGACCCAGATTTTCCAGGAGAAAATGTCAAGGACTTAAGGATGATCAGGTGCCGGCTTACAAGAATATTTAACCTGGAGCACAACCTGTCAAGTTTCTTCTTGTGTTTATTTTACAGGATCGGTTTAACATGGATAAATCCAAATTAAACTGGGGGCTAATCTCAGGGATATACCCCGTGGTATGACCCGGCCGGACTTGGCGCTTCACCGATGACCCGCCGGAGGACTGGCGACTCACGGGTCTAGCGGCTCACTGGTCAGACGACTCACGAGCCTGAGAACTCACGGATGGCCCCAACGGCGGGTCAGATAGAAGACTAGGCCCAAGGCCCAGAAGGCCGGCTCATGTTATGGTGGGCCGGCTTAAGAGGAAAGCGTAAGGAATATTCCCTTACAAAGGAAGTAAGACTAGGACTCCACTTGTAATTGGGTAATCCTAATCCTACTAGGACTAATCATGTAACCGACCCCTTCAACTTATATAAGGAGGGGCAGGGCACCCCAAGAGGGGATAAGGAAGAAGAAACAATCTGTAGGGTTAGATACAAAGAGCCGGCTTACCGGCGACTCCCTCATGATCATAATGAGACCTAGCCACAAACAGCATGTAGGGCTATTACCGGATGATGTTTCCCGGGGCTCAAAGCTGTTTAAATCCTTGTCTTGTGTTATGTCTCTCGATTCCGCTCAACCCCTCTCAAGCTAGTACAAAGATGCGTTGGCCTCACGACTAAGTCCTCACATTAGGACATCTGCCGTGACAATTCCACGACAGTTTGGCCTACTAGATAGATCTTTCTTGCAATGCTAGAAGTGCTTAGCTTTGGGTTCAATATTGCGGTGTCCTTTCCCAGTGACAGTAGGGGCAGCAAGGCACGTATTGTATTGTTGCCATCGAGGATAAAAAAATGAGGTTTATATCATATTGCTTGAGTTTATCCCTCTACATCATGTCATCTTGCCTAATGCGTTACTCTGTTCTTATGAACTTAATACTCTAGATTATGCTGGATAGCGGTCGATGTGTGGAGTAATAGTAGTAGATGCAGAATCGTTTCAGTCTACTTGATACGTACGTGATGCCTATATACATGATCATGCCTAGATATTCTCATAACTATGCGCTTTTCTATCAATTGCTCGACAGTAATTTGTTCACACACCGTAGAATTTGCTTTCTTGAGAGAAGCCACTAGTGAAACCTATGGCCCACGGGTCTACGTTACATCATATTATTTTCCCGTCAACTAGCCATTTCTGTCGCCGTTTATTTTGCAATCTTTATTTTCCAATATATACAACAAAAACCAAAAATATTTATCTTATTATCTCTATCAGATCTCACTTTTGCAAGTGGCTGTGAAGGGATTGACAACCCCTTTATCGAGTTGGTTGCAAGTTTCTTGATTGTTTGTGCAGGTACTAGGGACTTGCGTGTAATCTCCTACTGGATTGATACCTTGGTTCTAAAAAAATAAGGGAAATACTTACGCTACTTTGCTGCATCACCCTTTCCTCTTCAAGGGAAAACCAACGCCTTCTCAAGAGGTAGCAAGAAGGATTTCTGGAGATTTGCACCAAGTCAAGTCAAGATTTGATCTCCTGACAACTAGCCATTTCTGGCGCTGTTGCCGGGGAGATCTACGCACAAGTCAAGACATACCAAGTACCCTTCACAAACTCTTCTTCCTCACATTACATTATTTGCCATTTGCCTCTCGTTTTCCTCTCCCCCACTTCACCTTTGCTGTTTTAGTCGCCTTCTTTTTCGTTTGCCTTTTTTTTGCCAGATCTATTGTTTGCTTGTGTTACCATGTGCCTTCTTTTTGCTTGCATCTTCGCTTGCTAAAAGTTTATGGATCCTCATCCCCTTGCTAATCTTTTTAAGAGATCCAATTATGATGAACCAATTTCTAGTGATTTGAGTGCACTAGATTTTCTTTATGAGGTTTTGCTTGAAATTCGCGAATCTAAAAATTGTGATGTAGAAATTTATGAAGAGATTCACGATAGCTCCTTGAATAAAAAGCATGATTGCAATGATTTTACTATAAATTCTCTTGATGTCAATTGTATTAATAATATGCAAAACCCTAAGCTTGGGGATGCTAGTTTTGCTATGTCTACTACTTGTTGCAATGATCATGATTGGGGTGATTTTTCTTATGATCTTGAAAATTTATTTAAGCCCCATGATGAATATGAGATTGATAATAGTGTTTGCAATAATATTGAAAGTGGGTTTGGAAGAGTGTCAAATTTAGATCCCACATATTTGGAGAATGTTCAATCTTATGGTATTTTTGATAAAAGTGGGTTTGGAGAGGTCATGACTTTAGTTAATGATAATCCCACTATTTTGGAAGAGTGTCAACTTCGCATGCATGTGAATCGTGTTGAGAATATGTTATGTGATAACTATTTTGTTGAATTTTCCTATGATTCTACATGTAATTATTATGAGAGAGAAAAATATGGTTGTAGAAATTTTTATCTGACTAAATTACCTCTCGTCATGTTGAGATTGCTACCGTCTCTTTCTTCTTCCTTGCATATGCTATTTTTGCTTGCTATGATAATTTGTTTGCTTATAAAATGCCTATGCATAGGAAGTATGTTAGACTTAGATGTGTTTATCACGTGTTCTATGATGCTCCTTTTGTCTTTCATGTGAGCATCATTAAAATTATTAATGCCTAGCTAAAGGTGATGACGGGAAAATGGCGGGCGTGAGACACGCGTCCACGTCATTGATACAGAGTGAATAATTTAAATGCATAAAATAAAAATAGAATCAAACATTGCAGGTACTTTATTTCCAGAACTCTTACATTTACATAATTTTTTTGTTAATTACATCTCCGAAGAGAAAACCCCTGATTAAGAATTCCAACATTTCTACTACATGGGATTACAACATACGACCATTACAAAATGATGAAAAAAAATCTTCCTCCTCGCTGCCGTCGACGCCGGCATGCTCGGGTGAGCCTTGGACTTTGTTGATGTTATCATATGCGATGACTTTTATATTTCGCTTTCATTTGACTCGTATTGATATTGGCAGTACGTGTGTGCATGCTTGAATGACTTCACTTACTTTTCCTTGTTGATTAACCAATATATAGACTTTGATTTATTTTCTTTACTCTGTATGAGAAAGTCATCTTAATGGTTAAACAATCTGTTGAATGAGTCTTCAAACATCATGATGCACGCGTATGGGGCATAAAATCATGCATGCGCGTGTTCTGTGTATGCAAAATACATTAGTACTAACAGTTGTAGTACTCTTTTGTTTTATGAGTAGATGACATCTACGTTTTCCTGATATTTGCAAGCCGTATGGGGGATGCATGATCTAACTTTTATCTTATGCGTAGATAAGATAGATGCGGCCTTTTTTGAGCATACACGTACATGGAGCAGATAAAAGCAATATTTAATTTGTTTTGGTGTCATATGCAAGTGCACTACAATATTTCTAGTGCGATCAGACTCAGACTATGACTCTGGTTATCTTTTAGTTTTTTTAATGTAATGTGTCTCCATGTGAAGGGACCATACAATTGGTTTTAGTTGGGTGGATGTACACCAATTAACCTAGAATTAGCTAGGTACGATGTGTCCATTTTACTTTGCATGCACATACATTAGATTCACCCATATCTGGTTATTTTGTCGATGATGCCGGCTAGCATTATTTGGGGTCGATGCATTTTTTTATAGTGCACCCATTTAGTCTATTTTAGAGACATTTTGTTAATATAATATCATTTACGATTTGGGCGGCATGAAGTGGGAATATTACTTTCTATACACCCAGGTATGAACAAGGTTAACTTGTGCTACATGACTCATTTTCGCATATCATACACGCATGTAATCATAGAACATGCGACTAAGGATAGTGTCTTTTGACGAACACTTATGGTTTTGCAATATATATATTTTATATGCAATCTCTAGTGTATAGTCCGTCCATCATTTTTTTATGTTGATTTTCCCCGAGCCAAACTTTTGCCATCATTCTATTGAGAACTAAGCCTTCACGGTACATAAGGGAAGAAACACCCTGATTCATGTCAACATGACCAAATCAAAGGAGCTTATCAGGCAACTTGTATTTCTTGACATGTGTCAACATGACCATGGCAAGAACAAACTATTAAATTTGTGAGAATACCTCTTGACATGTGTCAACATGAGAGTACTACTTCTGAAAGTGCTACTTGACGTCAACATGACCATGCCAAGAACAAATTATTGAATTTTGAAAAAAAAATATCTTGACATGTGTCGATGTGACCATGCCAAGAGTGAGCTCTCAAATATGGTGAAAATACTACTTGCCATGTGTCAATATGACCATGCCAAGAGTAGAATGCCAAATTTGTGAAGGATGAAGGCTACTTGGGATGTGTCAATATGACCAAGCCAAGAGCAAGAATCATGTCACTTGGAGAAAAACTCAAGATCTGTGTCAATATGACCAAATCAAGAACCATCATATGGGGGGAAAAGCAAGGATCATGCTACTTGAAAAGTTCTACATCTGTGTCAATATGACCAAATCAAGAATCATCATATCAAGTAAAAAAGCTACATGACTCATGTCAATATGAGCAAGCCAAGAGCAAAAATTGGGCAACATGGAAAAGAATTCATGATCTGTGTCAATGTGACCAAATCAAGAATCATCATATGGGGAGAAGCTACTTGGCTCATGTCAATATGACCAAACCAAGAGCAAAGATTGAGCAAGCATAGGAAAGAGCAACGATCAGAGAAGCAAAGGGACTAGGAGAGAAGTAAAGGGACTAGGAGAGAACCATGAATCTCACCTTCTTGCTCCACTCCTCCCAGCCTCCCTCTCCTCACGTATGTGTGTGTGGTTTTTTTTTGCAGCAGTATATGTGTAGCAGCAGCAGAACAGCAGATGAAAAATGAGCAGTCCAACCTCTTGTACGTGAAGGTATGGCAGTATTTATAGGGGCAAGAGAGCAGCAGATTCCTCTGGAGGGCACGCCCACGTTCCTGATCGTGGGGTCGTGCATGAGATCGTGGGAGCGGCCGGGCTGGCTCCTTTCTTTAACCTATTCATTTGATTAATTGCTAGTTGACTGAGATTTGAACTGGCCACTTGCCTCTAATTAGCGGATGGGCTTGGATTATTTTAGTTGGCATGCGGGCCTTGGCTCCACCGCTTGCATGCATGCACAACAGCCTTTTGGGAGAAGTACAAGCATGCATATGTGGCCATATTTTTTAATGGGCTAAGCATGATTAGCTATTAAATGGCTCATTAAGGCCTAGGGTCAGGGTGTGTACGTTAATTATTTTTTGCATGCAACTCATGGTCTAGCGTCATATGTATTATCAGATGAATATTTGACCCAGTACACCACACGTATATTTCATTAGCGCGATGTATTTTTATGCACCATTTCAATATTTCATTTCATCGATGAAACAAAGCCGAACATTTATCATATAGTCAACACTTTGGTGATCGTGACAATTCTATGTTTGTATTTTTCCGTTAGTGGTGGCGGCATGCTGCGAGCCCTGTCTCCTCTATATTTTCTTCATGACAAAATCTAATGCATTTCGTCACATTTTATATTTGTCGGTTTAATGTGTGCATTATCGACATTCAAAAATATATCATATGCCTATTTTTTCAGTTCTTAATTTGTGCAGTTGATTATATTTTTAATTCATTTTTTCATCATAAAACAGGTTTTTGCCATTTTGTATTTATATTTTAATATTTTATATGGTTTATGCATTTCATTTTATCTTGGTCAAAATCCATGTCAACAAAAGGCTTTAAAGAAAAGCGTTTGTTTGGAGGCAACCCAATTTTATTTTTGTTCCTTATTTTTTGTTATTGAATAGTAATAAATAATTCATCTAGCCTCTGGTTAGATGTGGTTTTATGTTTTAATTAGTGTTTGTGTCAAGTAAGACCTATAGGATCTTCTTGGATGATAATTATTTGATCTTGTTGAAAAAGCAGAAACTTTCTGCTCACGAAAACAATTGTTAAAAATCACCAGTAATTGATAAAATACTGATTCCAATTGCAGTAGATCAATAATAAAATTATATAGGTCTTCCTATTTTGGCAGATTTTTCTGAGTTATAGAAGTTTGCGTTTCATACAAATTACTATAGACTGTTCTGTTTTTGACAGATTCCGTGTTTCGTGTGTTGTTTGCTTATTTTGATGAATCTATGGCTAGTATCGGGGGGTATGAACCATAGAGAAGTTGGAATACAGTAGGTTTAACACCAATATAAATAAAGAATGAGTTCATTACAGTATCTTAAAGTGGTGGTTTGTTTTCTTACACTAACGGAGCTCATGAGATTTTCTATTGAGTTTTGTGTTGTGAAGTTTTCAAGTTTTGGGTAAAGATTTGATGGATTATGGAATAAGGAGTGGAAAGAGCCTAAGCTTAGGGATGCCCAAGGCAACCCAAGGTAAAATTCAAGGACAACCAAAATCCTAAGCTTGGGATGCCCCGGAAGGCATCCCCTCTTTCGTCTTCATCTATCGGTAACTTTACTTGAGGCTATATTTTTATTCACCACATGATATGTGTTTTGCTTGGAGCATCTTGTATGATCTGAGTCTTTGCTTTTTAGTTTACCACAATCATCCTTGCTGTACACACCTTTTGGAGAGACACACATGAATCGGAATTTATTAGAATACTCTATGTGGTTCACTTATATCTTTTGAGCTAGATAATTTTGCTCTAGTGCTTCGCTTATATCTTTTAGAGCATGGTGGTGGTTTATTTTATAGAAATTATTGATCTCTCATGCTTCACTTATATTATTTTTGAGAGTCCTTTAGAACATCATGGTAATTTGCTTTGGCTATAAAATTAGTCCTAATATGATAGGCATCCAAGATGGATATGATAAGAACTTTCATATAAAAGCGTTGAATACTATAAGAAGTTTGATAATTGATGATTGTTTAGAGATATGAAGATGGTGATATTAGAGTTGTGCTAGTTGAGTAATTGTGAATTTGAGAAATACTTGTGTTGAAGTTTGCAAGTCCCGTAGCATGCACGTATGGTAAACTGCTAGTGACAAATTTAAAACATGAGGTGTTCTTTGATTGTCATCCTTATGAGTGGCGGTCGGGGACTAGCGATGGTCTTTTCCTACCAATCTATCCCCCTAGGAGCATGCGCGTAATGGTTGGTTTTTTATGACTTGTAGATTTTTGCAATAAGTATGTGAGTTCTTTATGACTAATGTTGAGTCCATGGATTATACGCACTCTCACCTTTTCATCATTGCTAGCCTCTTCGCTACCGTGCATTGCCCTTTCCCACCTTAAGAGTTGGTGCAAACTTCGCCAGTGCATCCAAATCCCATGATATGATACGCTTTATCACACATAAACCTCCTTATGTCTTCCTTAAAACAGCCACCATACCTACCTATTATGGCATTTTCATAGCTATTCCGAGATATATTGCCATGCAACTTTCCACCGTTTTATTTATTATGACGTGTTTCATCATTGTCATATTGCCTTGCATGATCATGTAGTTGACATCGTATTTGTGGAAAGGCCACCATGCATAATTTTTCATACATGTCACTCTTGTTCATTGCCCATCCCGGTACACCGCCGGAGGCACTCATATAGAGTCATATTTTGTTCTAGTATCGAGTTGTAATCACTGAGTTGTAAATAAATAGAAGTGTGATGATCATCACTAATAGAGCATTGTCCCATGGAAAAAAAGGGACAATGCTACTATCCTTTTTCCACACTTGTGCTTTGAAGTAGCACCATGATCTTTATGATCGAGAGTCTCTTATTTTGTCACTTTCATATACTAGTGGGAATTTTTCATTATAGAACTTGGCTTGTATATTCCAACAATGAGCTTCCTCAAATGCCCTAGGTCTTCGTGAGCAAGCAAGTTGGATGCACGCCCACTTAGTTTCTTTTGTTGAGCTTTCATACATTTATAGCTCTAGTGCATCCGTTGCATGGCAATCCCTACTCCTTGCATTGACATCAATTGATGGGCATCTCCCTAGCCCGTTGATTAGCCGCGTCAATGTGAAACTTTCTCCTTTTTTTGTCTTCTCCACACAACCCCCATCATTATATTCTATTCCACCCATAGTGTTATGTCCATGGCTCACGCTCATGTATTGCGTGAAAGTTGAAAAAGTTTGAGAAATACTAAAGTATGAAACAATTGCTTGGCTTGTCATCGGGTTTGTGCATGATGAGAGCATTTTATGTGACGAAAATGAAGCATGGCCAAACTATATGATTTTGTAGGGATGAGCTTTCTTTAGCCATGTTATTTTGAGAAGACATGATTGCTTAGTTAGTATGCTTGAAGTATTATTATTTTTATGTCAATATTAAACATTTATCTTGAATCTTTCGGATTTGAACATTCATGCCACAATAAAGAAAATTTCATTGAAAATTATGTTAGGTAGCATTCCACATCAAAAATTCTGTTTTTATCATTTACCTACTCGAGGACGAGCAGGAATTAAGCTTGGGGATGCTTGATACGTCTCCAACGTATCTATAATTTTTGATTGTTCCATGCTATTATATTATCTGTTTTGGATGTCTAATGGGATTTATTATGCACTTTTATATTATTTTTGGGACTAACCTATTAATCGAAGGCCCAGTGCAAATTGCTGTTTTTTTGCCTATTTCAGTCTTTCGCAGAAAAGGAATATCAAACGGAATGAAACCTTCGCGAGGATCATTTTTGAAACAAACACAATCCAAGAGACTTGGAGTGGACGTCAAGAAAGCAACGAGGAAGCCACGAGGCAGGAGGGCGCGCCCCAGGGGGTGGGTGTGCCCCCCACCCTCGTGGGCCCCTCACACCTCCACCGACCTACTTCCTTCGCCTATATATACTCTTATACCCTGAAAACATCCAGGGGAGCCATGAAACCTATTTTCCACCACCGCAACCTTCTGTACCCGTGAGATCCCATCTTGGGGCCTTTTTCGGCGCTCCTCCGGACGGGGAATCAATCATGGAGGGCTTCTACATCAACACCATAGCCTCTCCGATAATGTGTGAGTAGTTTACCATGCACCCTCAGGTCCATAGTTATTAGCTAGATGGCTTCTTCTCTCTCTTTGGATATCAATACAAAGTTCTCGATTTTCTTAGAGATCTATTCGATGTAATACTTTTTGCGGTGTGTTTGTCAAGATCCGATGAATTGTGGGCTTATGATCAAGATTATCTATGAACAATATTTGATTCTTCTCTGAATTCTTATATGCATAATTTGATATCTTTGCGAGTCTCTTCGAATTATCAGTTTGGTTTGGCCTACTAGATTGATCTTTCTTGCAATGGGAGAAGTCCTTAGCTTTGGGTTCAATCTTACGGTGTCCTTTCCCAGTGACGGTAGGGGCAGCAAGGCACGTATTGTATCATTGCCATCGAGGATAAAAAGATGGGGTTTATATCATATTGCTTGAGTTTATCCCTCTACATCATGTCATCTTGCCTAATGCGTTACTCTGTTCTTATGAACTTAATACTCTAGATGCATACTGGATTGCGGTCGATGTGTGGAGTAATAGTAGTAGATGCAGAATCGTTTCGGTCCACTTGATATGGACGTGATGCCTATATACATGATCATGCCTAGATATTCTCATAACTATGGACAGTAATTTGTTCATCCACCGTAGAATTTGCTATCTTGAGAGAAGCCACTAGTGAAACCTATGGCCCCTGGGTCTACTTTACATCATATTATTTTCCCGTCAACTAGGCATTTCTGTTGCCGTTTATTTTGCAATCTTTATTTTCTAATCTATACAACAAAAATACCGAAAATATTTATCTTATTATCTCTATCATATCTCACTTTTGCAAGTGGCCGTGAAGGGATTGACAACCCCTTTATTGCGTTGGTTGCAAGGTTCTTGATTGTTTGTACAGGTACTAGGGACTTGCGTGTAATCTCCTACTGGATTGATACCTTGGTTCTCAAAAACTGAGGGAAATAATTACGCTACTTTGCTGCATCACTCTTTCCTCTTCAAGGGAAAACCAACGCATGCTCAAGAGGTAGCACAGCGACACCCCCTCCCAGACGTTTCGTACGTCGTCCAAGAACATGCAAGCACCGGCCAGAGTGTTTGGCAATATCACCCTCCCCGACAATCACCCACATTAACGTCAGTTAGAGGAAGGATTGGAGGTACTGAAGAAGGTGGTGGTACAATAGTAACGATCACGGGTCCAGGAGCCACACCGCAACCACAGTGCACCTCAAATTTTGAGTTGTTTCCATAAGGCCAGTTGAATAACATCTTTTCGGTTGTTGAGTTTTCAACAACACATTTTCAATCAATCTTTCTAAGGGTGCACTTTTCTAGTCCTGTTTGGCAATGTTGCTTTCTTCTCCGTTCATTTGATTCCAAGTATCTAGCTCTCTATCAATTGTTTTGGAAGCATCGTGTTGTTACCTTGCTTTCGGAGCCCTCCCTCCTCATCCAAGTTCATGTTGTGTTCCTTGCCTCTCTCTTTTCAACTAAAGTGGTGACGAAGTCAAATTCGGCAGATCTCGGGTAGGGGGTCCCAGGCTGGTACCCTTGACACGATGGTAACATGACGAAGAAGGGAGGCAATATTTACCCAGGTTCAGGCCCTCTCGAAGAGGTAAGGCCCTATGTCCCGATTTGTTGTATTGATTGTGGAGGGGGTACAAAAGTACATGTTGATCTACCTTGAGATCAAATGTGATTGTCTCTACCTCTACGGTCTAAACCCCTTGGCTTATATAGATGTCGGGGATACCTATGTTTACAGACATGTCGGTTGCATCTAGAGATAAACATGCCAAAGATTGTATTTGTGCCTTAGAGTACGCGCCAAGTCTTCGGAAGATTCCTCCTTGAATACGGCATGGGGCCTGGCGAATGTGGCCCACTGGTTGTTCGTTTGGGGGTCCTCGGCCCAGCCTATCCCGAGGATCCGATGTGGTTAGCACTCCCTATGCGGGACACCATTAGTAGCCGACATTGAGATGCCATATTTGTCTCCTTAATGCTCATACCTAAAGTGCATCCCTATGAACCTTGTTTATGATCAGTAATAAAGAGTGTGGTTAGACTAAAAAAACTTAATGATTATATGTGACCAAGGACTAGGTTATCTTGGGTCTGACCTTGTATCTGCACTCACCAGGTTGATCGTCCCATACGGCCCACACTGACTCTTTAACTACAAACCCCACCATCGTGGCCGGCGCTTCCTCCGACCGCCATAGCCGATCGTGAGAGGTATATCTCGCTCCTTGCGACACCGAACACCGCCTCATCTCTGGTGCTTCAGCTAGCCGGCCAACCTAATAAGGTGTGCTAGGTTCCTGGAGCAGATTTGGGCTATGTATTGATTCCGACCGGTTTTAGAAGCTTCCATGCAGATTTTTTTTATTTTTTTACTTATTGTGTGGTTTCTATATCGGTTTTCTTTCCCTTTTCTTTTTCTCCTTTTTTATTTTATTTTTATTTTCTTCCCTTTTTATAATACATGCCGACTTTTTTTAAATACAAGTTGAACATTTTTTGCATACATGCTGAATTTTTGTAGATACTGAATGGTTTTTGTATACATTTTGAACATTTTTTAGATAAATGTTGAACATTTTTTAAATACATGTTGACGATGTTTACCCAAATACATATTGAACATTTGTCAAATGCACATTGATTTCTTTTTATATCGGAGAACATTTTCCAAATACATGTTCTTCATTTTTTGGAATACATATTGAACAATTTTCAAATGCACATTGAACATTTTTAAAATACATGGTGAAGATTTTTTTTAACACATATTGATTATTTCTCATAAATCCCATGAACATTGTTTTAAAGCGTCCAAACATTTGTTAAATGTTCATATTTAAAAAAAATACTCAAACATTTGTTTACATCATATAAAAATTGTTTTAAATGCAAAACTATAGAAACATGTAAATATTTCATAAATTTGATGATGTTTTTTATGATATGAACACCTTTTACAAACTACGTCGACAAAATTTCAAATTTTCGCAAGACATTTTCAAATATGTCAAGGATTTTTGAACTTTTTTAGTGTTATGAACAGTTTGTTTTTGAATTGTATGTACATTTTCTAAAAGTTTTTTTTTGCGGGAGGTACATTTTCTAAAAGTTGCGCACATAAATGTTTCAGGCTGCGTAAACATGTTTTTAAATGCGCGATGAACACTTTTAAAATTTAAATAATATAATTTTTAGAACATATGTATTTAGAATATTACGAAATATAAACAAAAATAAAAAATAAAGAAAAAAGGAATAAAATTGAACGAACAAATCAGAAGACGGAACAAAACGAAGGAAAGAAGACAAATCAAACAGCACAACCGCTACTGGGGCGGCCCGCCATGAGGCTGCTTGAGGCGAGAGCTGTACATCTATCTCTCGCTAAAACCTAAGAAAAAGGGCCTGTGTAGGTCTAGTCAACTGAGTAGGGATGAAAATGGAGTGAAAACTTTCCGTTTTTCCGGAGAAAAAATGGAAATAGGGAGAAAATATGAAAACGGAAATGAAAATTTACAAAATGAAAGCAGAAATAGATTTTTTTATGCGGAAATGAAAACAAAAACGGGATGGTGTTTTCCGATGAAACATGCATGGAAATGGAACTTTCCGTTTCCGTGAATATGGAATTTCTGTTTTTACTATAGACCAATAGCTGCTTTGTAGCCCAACCACCAAAGGGAACACAATGATAGAATTAGTAGAATGAATTTAAGGCCCAACTTCTACTACCACACATGTACTCAGCTTGACCCTATATGCAATGGTCCGGTACTACTACAATACTACGCTAAGTTGCTAACATAATGATATTATTTTATAGCCATGTTAACAACTCATTAAATTTGTTTGTTTTTGTGTGTATTTCTCTATGATTCAAGAGGTTATTAAGTTCCGATCAATGCCTATTTCTGTTTCCGTATCCGCTTTGTATTCGCTCCGTGTTCGTTTCCGATAATATCTGTTTCCGTATTCATTTCCGGGGTTTCTGTATTCGTTTCCACTTCTGCAAACGAATATGAAAACAAATATGATAGCACTCAGTTCCGTCCGTTTCCGCTCCGTTTTCATCCCTACAACTGAGCCTTCGTGAAGTCTAAGTCGACCGATGACATCAGCATGTGTACAAACCAGGCATATTTTGTTTCAGAAATTGTTTGTGTGTTTTTGTCATTATAGGCTGCCTCTGTACTCCTACTGGGCTTTTGTCTCACCTTCGTCTGTAAACGCTTGTTTGTGCAGAATTTTTTCCTCTCTTGTGCTTGGGCTGTAGGACTGCGCATATATGTGTGTTTTGCTATCCAGCTACAGCCTGAACAATTCTAAAGAAAAACCTACAACCTCAACGAGTGAGGCAGTTTTTTTTTGCTCAAATCATTGCATTTGTTCTTGCCGGAAAAATCCTTGTACATGTAGTACGGTGCTTGTAGTTTTCTTAGATGGGCATGCACTTTATTGTCATTTATCATTCATGGAAAAATATAAGGATTTGAACACAACGGAAGATACTGACGAATAATAATAATTTTGTTGCACACATACGACCGACATGCTAACTACACCCGATGCGTGCATAAACAATGAATAAAAATGAAGACATAGTAATAATAATAATAATAATAATAATAATAATAATAATAACACACCTATTGATCGGCTCCACAGACCCCCACCCCTGCGCTGCGTCTTGCGCATAGTGTTATGCCGCTTGCGGTTGCATGCAGGGTGAAGTACATGCAGTTGCATGCGCAATAGGAGTGGAACTAGGTTACATGTTTGCAGTATTAAAAATTTAAAAATGAGTATAAAATAAAAATTAAAAGAAGAAAAAGCAACACTAAATTTCGTTGAACACATTAAGTTACTGTCGAGGGTGATTGTGCAATCAGATAGCAATGTTATTTTTTTAGAAAAACTTATTGTCAAATATAAAATTTAGAACATAAACAGTAGCAAGAATCGTATCGTTGGCAAAGAAAATATATTAAAAAAAACATGAAAAATGGTTGTATTTACAGTTGTGTGTCTAGTGGTAGACATGCAACCGTCCCCTTCTCGCGACAAAACAAACGCCAAGTTGTAATCGGGGGCGACACTTACAATTGCAAGCCTAGTGATAAACATGCAACTACCCCGCCTGACAAAAACACCATGGAGTTGCATTAGGGGGCGACAATTGGAGTTGCGTGCCTAGTGGTAGAGAGGCAACCGCCCCTCTCCGACAAAACACCACAAAGTTGCAGTCGTGTTGAAGACATGCAGTTGATGTCGGGGACGGCATTCGCAGTATGCATGCCTAGTGGTAGACATGCAATTGCAGCTCCCAACAAAAACCCACTGAGTTGTAGTAAGGGGCGACACTTGCAGTTGCATGCCTAGTGACAAACATGCAACTACCCCTCCCGACAAAACACCGTAGAGTTGCATTCGGGGGCGACAATTGGAGTTGTGTGCCTAGTGGTAGAGACGCAACTACCCCTCTCCGACAAAATGCCACAGAGTTGCAGTCGCGTTGAAGACATGCAGTTGCAGTCGGGGATGGCACTCGCAGTTGCATGCCTAGTGGTAAACATGCAACTCCAGCTCCCAACAAAAAACCACCGAGTTGCAGTAGGAGGCAATAGTTGCAGTCGCATGCTTAGTGGCAGACATGTAACTACCCCTCTTAACAAAACACCATAGAGTTGCAGTCGCGTTGAAGACATGCAGCTACAACTGGGGGCGACACTTGAAGTTGCATGCCTAGTGACATACATGCAATTGGCCCTCTTGACAAAATACCATAGAGTTGCAGTCGCCTTGAAGACATGTAGTTGAAGTCGGGGTGACACTTGCAGCTGCATGCGTAGTGGCAGACATGCTACTGCCCCCTGACACTTGTAGTTGCATGCCTAGTGCCATAGATGCAGCTGCCCCTGCCCAAAAAAAACACCATGGACTTGCAGTCACGTTGAAAACATGCAGGTGCAGTTGGGGCGACACTTGCAGTTGCATGTCTAATGACAGACATGCAACTGGCGCTCCCGACAAAACACCACCGAGTTGCAGCAAGGGGAGACACTTGCAGTTTGCGTGCCTAGTGGCAGACATACGACTGTCCCTCTCGACAAAACATCACAGAGTTGCAATCATGTTGAAGACATGTAGTTGCAGTCAGCGACGACACTCGTAGTTGCATGCCTAATGATAGACATGCACTTGTAGCTCCCAACAAAAAACCATCGAGTTGTGGTAGGGGGCGACACTTGCAGTTGCATGCTTAGTGACGGACATGGAACCATCCCTCATGACAAAACACCACGGAGAAAAAAATACAAGAAAAACATAACTGCAAAAAATTAGAAAATATAAACATTTATAAAAGATTAGTCATGTTTGGCTAAATTATTGAAAATAAAAATAGAAAATGACAAGTTTGACAGTCTAGTATGGTTGGTTGCACCAGAAATTACATGCAATTTAAATATATAAACATTGTACTATAAAAATAACAACAACACAACACCCAAGCCCCGTGTCGCTCCCCTGCGGGGCGGCCCGGGCGCGAAACCCTAGCCGCCGGAGGCCGCACACCCCACCAACCCTACTTCCGCCACCGCCGGTGAGCGCCGCCGGGCAAAGCCAAGGGCGCTTGGGCGGGCGACGGGTCTTCTCTTCCCTCTTGCCTGGTGATGGAGCTACGCGGGGCTGCTCCCCTGGGCGGAGGAGGCGCTCGACGTCGCAGGTGCTGGGCGCGAGCGGCGCCGGACGACATGGAGGCGGTGGCGCGCCGGCAAGCAAGAGGTCGGGCGCGGCGCTGGATTGAGGATCGCGATCGGTAGCGTGGATCTGGCGTCTTCGCTGCCCGTGGCGAGGATGGCGGTCGGTGGCGCGGGATGGTGTGAGGAGGCGCGGGGGCGATGCGGGAGAGTCGAGCTCCTGGGCGTGGTGTCAGGACCGAGCCTGATTTGGGCGGATCTGCTTGCTCGGCGTGCATTTGACTTCCCTGGTGCAGATCTATCGGGGTAGCTGGCCGGCGACCACCTGGGCGCGGCCCGAGGGCGAGATGTGAAATAGTGCTTTGTGCGCCATGGAATTGGTATGCAGGAAGAGCTGGCTGGGTCAAAGGTCTGGGTGGGTGAGGCTGCCGGCGAAAGCCGCACTTCGGTTGTGGCTGGAGCAGTCGATGGCGGCGCCTACGGGCGTCGTTCCCTCGTTGGAGGCATTGATTTTGCAGCCTTCCCTTCCCTTGTCTGACTTTCTTCGGGGGAAACCCTAGATTCGGTCTCCGGGTCGGACGATGACGACGCTATCGGCTTTGCTCGGTGTCGTGTCTCCTCTTGAGGACATCGTCTTTGAAGATAGACTCGGTCAGAGGGACTTAGTGCTCGTGTAGGTGGTCGGCGACGACTGTGTAGCATCTCCGTGAGAGCAGCAGGAGCACCCTCCACATGCAAGTGTGTCAGGCGAGTTATGTCAGCCAACCTCGCGGAATTGAAGCGGCATATGTTTGCTCTTTCGGACATAGCGTTCCTCTTCAACGTCGTTGAGTTTTGCGGATATGCTTGTGGCAGCCCGGATTGATACAACGTTTTTCGGTGTGCACTTTGGTAGCGGTGAAAGCGCTTGGGTGCCCGGCCGGGTGTGTTGTGGGGTGTTGGCCTTCTGGCGTGTTGTATGTTTTATGGTGCTTTAGGCCTAGTCTTGTTAGGCGTTGTTTAGGTTTTCGCCCGGTTTTCCTTGATAAACTGAGCAACCCCTTTTCATTTCTTCTTTTTTAGCACTCGTCTTATGCGGTGCATTCCTCCTTTGGAGGTGTTACATGTAATACCTCTTTTCTGATGAATGAATTTGGCTGCTCTTCTGCCAACATTCGAAAAAAATAGAAAATAAAAATAACAACAAAGAAGAGGTCACCTAATAAAATAGCAACGTATTCCCTCAGAAGAAATATCAACATCTAAGAGGGCCTTTGAATTTCCCTTCGTACGTGACTGCTTCAAACACCCTTCTCATGGGTGCTAAAATTTGCAACACAATTTTTTTTTCTAGGAAAAAGGCCGAAACAAACAACAAAAAGGCCCACCATTGCCTCAGGCCACCTCGTATACCCACAACCTCGACAATAAAGAACAAAAGGACAGGACATAACCCAAACCGAAAACAAACATAATAAAATACTAATGGGCTGGTAGCGCGCCTTAACAGGTTAAAATGATACAAAACACTATAGTTATACAAAACCTAAAGCATTGAACGATCCAACCGAGACTTCGCAGTCGATTGAGATTTAGCGAAAAGAAAGAAAAAAATAAATTTATCAAAACAATAGAAAACAAAAAATGGAATAAAAATATATCTAAAAAATAAAAGATACAAAAGCACAAAAGTACATGAAAAAAATTAAAAAGTAGGAAGGAAAAACAAACATATAGGAAAGAGTAATCTTTTTTGAGAGATAAAAAAGAGTAAATAGAAATTGTAAAACAAACAAAAATAAAAATGGCAGATCCAAACAGAAAGGCCGACTAACAACCCCCTGGCTGACCCCCACGTGTAAACCCCAGCGACGACAGAAACCTAAGACCTAAAAAGTGCAGCTGTGCCTGTTTGTTCTCGTGAGCGCACACGTCTGGGCGCCGTCCGATTGAATATCGCGCGCACCAGGTGTTTCAGGTGCCGCGCGGTCGTGTTTTCACGGACGCGCCAGGTGTCGCGCGGTCGGTATGCGGCGATGCGGTCGGCCCCACAACACGACTTTGCTTGCCCTACCCACGACTCTGCTTCTTCCCTCTTCGATCCACCTCCTTCGCTCACACGATTTCATTTCAAAACCGAAATCAGAGACGGGGCAGTTTCCCCCAAGCAAAATCCCCCGGAACCCACACCCAATCCCGCCGAGCGCGCAACCATAGCCCCCATCGATTCCGCGGCGGTCGAGGTGGCTGGGGATTCCGCGGCGGAGGAGCGGGGAGGTCATTCGCGGTGGTTCTGGCAAGTGCGGCGACTAGTGGGTGGGGGAGGGAGTTGAGGCAGGCAAGGCGGGGAGGCGCGTCACTCGCGCATGGGGAGCATTGACGAGGGGGGGGGGGGGGGGGGCAGCAGTTGAGAAAAACGCCCCGTCGACGCAGTCGCCGTTCGAGACAGGGAGGAGGCGGAGCTTTTGTTGATGTCGCCGCCGTCGAACGAGCGGCGGGTGCAGTCACCGGCCAAATCTCAGGTAAGCAAATTTTGCTCTAGATTCGACATACATATGACACGAATCTCACATCGAATTTGACGAGAGTGGGTTGTGTATCAGACGATGATTGGGGATCGTGAGGATTTGTGGTTCATATGAGCAAGCATTAGTCTATGTACATCGAGTTGCCAGACCTCGTACTAGATATATATGTGGGAGTTTTTTCATGTCGTGGCGTGAGTTGCCCGGCCCCGTACCAGATCTGCTAGGTATGTGTATCCTGAGTTGCCAGGCCTAGAGGTCTGCTGGGTATGCCAGAGTGATCTGATAGTTCTGCAGCATGAGTTGCCAATTCAGAGATTTGCCGAGGTGCTGCAGCGTGAGTTGCCAGGTTTCGTTCCAGAGACATTTTTTTTGCTTTATGTTTACAGCGAGGTTTTTGCTAGGCCTCACATGAGAATTGCCAAGGGGCTACAGCATGAGTTGCCAGACCCAATACCATGAATTTTTCCCCTCCGTAAGCAATCATGGATTGGTGGCAAATGCATAGACATTCTGACCTATTTGGCTTCCAAGTCGGCCAACAAGATCAGGATGCATGAAGGTCTTGCATCTCTGAACTGAAGGATGCAAAGTTGGGCCTGGCATGGACGATGAGAATTACTCTGTGTGTGTGTGGGTGGGGGGGGGGGGGGGGTTGTAGTATGAGTTGGCAGCCTTTGCACGGGATACATATGATACACTTTCAAGAGAGTAAGAAGGATGTCTGGATGTTTTCATTGGTGCTTTTGCCTGAGAGCGTGAAGGCTCTTGCCTGCTTTTCAATTTTTTTGTCTGAAACATGTGATATACATTTTTATTTTTCTGCCCAATAACATAATTATATGTCTTCTTTTTTGCTTACCAATATACAATGCTTGGGGAAAGCAGTAAGGACATACATCAAGACATGCAAACGCCGATCTTCCAGATGCCACTGCAGACCATCAACCGGAGGTATTAAATATCCAAAAAAACTGTTTTTCTTTTTGACTTTTTTCACACTTTTTATCTATTCTGCTGCTTCAATTCTTTTCTCTTCTCTTTCTCTACAGGCAAAAAGCAGTGCGCCCATGATAGATAGCATACAAGCGTCGGAGAGGGACTAAGGTTATTATAAGCCGCGAGAGTCAATCTCGTCTAGATACTATTGAGGGCAATAAGATATTGCCTGAAGACGCTGATGTCAATGTCGGCGAAGATGGGGTGGAACAACAACCGAATCCAAAGCGCCGGAAGACGGCAGAAAGCAAGGTAATGTAGTTTTTTTAAAAAAAATTTTGTCCACAATTAGTTGTAGGTTAGTTGTATTAGTTGCCACTCCACACTACTGCAATTTTGCACAAACACAAGCCCTGAAAACTTGCCCACAATTGTTTTCCTGTAGCTATTTTTTTCACATCATTTTCATCCTTTTGCTTACATATAACATGAAATTTGCCTAAAACATAGCACTAAATTGGTAAAAACATCCGGAGTTTTGCTTTATAATAGCCCATACCAGTATTTCTTGCTTCATATTTGCCCTACGTTTTCCAAAACAAACCCTCAAACTTACCTACCATTTAATTTTGCTTTAAACCAACCTTCTTTTTTCGCGTTGACTTCCCACCCTTTTTTTGTGTAACCTTAGCATGTAAGTTGCCTAACCATAACACTTCAAATTTGCTTAAAAACAACCAGTTGCTGCACCGCAGTCCTGCATTTTGCCCAAAATAGGTCTTCAAGCTTGCCTAAATGTCCACACGCACCTTTGCTTTACGATTTACAATTGCTAAAAAAACAGGGCAAGCAAATTACTTCACCAAGTTAACATGCTTTTTGTTTGCCTTCTTCCCTCTTTTTCCTTTTTAGGCCTTGAGGAACCGAGGATCGCCAGCCAGCTTATACAAACTTAACAAACTGCTCATCCCTGTCCAAAAGGGGGTCATTATTGCAAGAGAGTTCGGTGCTTGTTGGATCTTGCAGCCGTTAATATGCCTGGAGACCTAAGCCCATGGATCATGAAACATTACAATCCTGAGATGTCTCAGATCGTCATACAAGAAAGAGGGAAGATCCCAGCTGTGCTGCAAGCGTCCGGAGGATATGGGGTTTGCCAAATAGAGCGAGAAAGGTGTGCTTTCAAAATCGACCTGAGATCACAAAGGCCATGTACAACATCTACAAAATTACCAACAAAAACTCACCAAGTCTCACTGCATGGTGCAAGATGATAGAAAAAAAATGAATGGATGTTATGATGAAGACTTCACCCGTGCTTGGGTAGTGGTTGCTTTATCCTGTTTTCTTGCTCCATCAACCAGTCTAAACATCTCGCCTAAAAGCTTCCCTGCGGTCATGGACGTCAATGGCATAACAGACACAATGTGTGTCAGTTTGTTGTTGCATGCCAACAGGATTAGGAGACTCAGCCACAACTTAGGGATTTCAGAGGCACCCTAGGGTGTGCTATGTTGTGTGCAATACAGAGGTTCAGCAGATGCCAACTTAGGGGCATCTTCTTGTGGTAACTCGTTCAGATCAATCATCTTCAACCTGCTCATTTTTCTAAACCTGGGAAAAAACAAATTACTATTATTTAGGTAAGAAACTAACATAACAAATCTGAATATAAGCAACTAGTAAAAACTGGAGTAAAACAAGTAAAACATCCCTTGCATAACAGTTTTTTCTTCTTAATTTCTTTAATAATAAATGTTCCTTTTTTGTCTATTCTCACAGAAGCCTACATCTTCGTTTTATAGGTTCTTTTTCTACGGTGACACGCAACAGTCCGAAGTTCGGAACATCTTCTTTTGAAAAGTGCTTTCAAATATCAAATACCAGTAGATTTTTTGGCAGTTTGCACATGGTCTCTTATGTTCAAACCATTCGTTCTCTTATTGTGTATCACAAATCAACTGAACTATTTTTTCCCTTTTCATGGGCGATGTTCCATAGATGCAAAAATTGTTTGTTTCTTATCTAGATGGCGTGGTTGAGTTTTCATACGGGGGCATGTGCTTTTTGTTTTTGTGCAATAGCTCACAATGACTTGCTTCACGGCACATCATATTCTTTTTTCTGGAGCATCCACCTATTTTTCTTTCTGTGGGAATACACAATCACTAATTTCTACAGTAGGAGGGGGTGGTTGGGGTGCAAGCTGATTACTTCAACAAAGCCAAGCTCAAGACACCAGGTACCCATAAATCCATCTCTATATGACAACAGTTGTTGCATAGTAGTAATCATTTGTTGCCCAACACAATACTAATCCATCTCTATCCGAGCTTCTTTTTTTTCTTTGCTTTTTAATCATGCCATGTAAGTTGCCTAAACGTATCACTGAAGTTTGCTGAAAACACCTGAAAATTTGCTTCAGAGAGAGAAATACCCATGCCGTCCCCCCTAATTTTTATATCAAAAACACTACTGAAATTACGACACAAACAAGCCATGAAACGTAGCAATTAACTGGCTAAAAACACCTGGAGTTTTGCATCATAGTGCCCATACCAGTTTTTCTCTTGCTTAATCATGACATGTAAGTTTTGCCTAAACATATCAGTGAAGTTGCCTAAAACACCTGGTATTTTGCTTCAGGAAAATCCCATGCCATTTTCCCCTCTTTTTTCTGATTCACAAGTACTACTGAATTCTGCAAATAACAAGTCCTGAAACATAGCATTTAACTCGCTAAAAACACCTCAAGTTTTGCTTCATAATACCCATATCCAGTATTTATTTCTACTTCACATTTGTCCTACTTTTGCCCAAAGAAACCCTCAAACTTGCCTACCATTATTTTCCTTAACCAGCCTTCTTTTTTTAGGTTGACTTCCTACCCTCTTCTGCTTACTCCTAGCATGTAAGTTGCCTACCATAACACTACATTTGCTTTTCAAGCAACCAGTTGCTGCACATCACTGCTGCATTCCCCTCACCCCCACAAAAAAATGGCTTGAAGCTTACCTAAAGATCTACATGCACCTTGCTTACAAATCTACACTTTTGCTCAAAAACAGGGCAAGCAAGTTGCTTTACTAGCAAGCTACAAACCCACCAAAACAATCAAGCAAAAAAAATGACATTTGCAGCAATTAACAACACCAGTTGTTGCTTATTACTTGTCCTTTCTTGCCCAACATTATTTTTCTTCAACAGCTTTGTCCCAGCTTTTGTTACATTCATTTTTTTTTGCTTAATTATGACATGTAAGTTGCCTAAACATATCACCCAAGTCGCTCAAACTACCTGAAAAATTGATTCATAAATACCCACGGCAGTTTTCCTTTGCTTCACGTTTAGCTACTCCTTTTGCTTAACCATAGTTTGTAAATTGCCTAACCATAACACTTGAATTTCTTTAAACCAATCACTTTTTGCGGCACAACACTTTTTTGGAATTTTTTCCCCTAAAACAATGCTTGAAGATTGCCTAAGCATCTACACACAGCAATGAAGTTGCTCAAAACAGGGCAATCAAGTTGCTTCACCAGCAAACAGACTTGGCCTTGCACAAATCATGGGGAGGCTTGTGTTCTTCTGTTTTTTTTTCATCCAGTGCATGCTCTTACAATTTTTTTTCAAACTGCAGGTTTGTACAGATCATGGGGAAACTTATGTTCTTCTATAACACAAGGGACAGAGAGGAAAGGAAGCACACAACCATGGGGGAAAGTGAAAGATAACTCTGACCTTTTTCCTCTGCTTCTTTCTACCCTTCCTTAGCCTGGAGAACAAACGCTAAACCAACCGCCATTGGAGGGTTGTGGAGAGCTTTCTGGATCTGGGAGCTGTCCCGTTGTGGCTTGGGAGAGAACAAGATGGTTTGGGCGGTTTGGTGGGAGAAAAGGAGGCGCCAAGGGGACTAGGGACAGGGGGAAACACGTGTAGAGAGGCAAAGGGAAGCCCAGGGTGGGTGAGGGACGGGATCACGTGAGCCCCGTGGCTGGATGGTTGGGCGCGAGGAATCAGAAGTGGGGGGCCAAGTGCTTTCCTATCCTGGATAGGGGGACAAAAAATTTCTTTTTTGGGAGGGCTGCCAGGGAACGCTAGGGAGCAGCCGGCTGCTCCCTAGACGCGTCCCGACAGAAAATACAAAGACAAAAGAGAGGAGCCCATCTAGGCGTTGTGGGCTGTTCACACGAAACGTAACAGTGCGCATATATTTTTTTGAGGAAAAAACAGTGCGCATATCTTAAAGCAGCAAAGAAATCTAACGGCCATCACAGTCGACTGAGGTTTAGCTTGCCCGAAATAAAAATCTATCTCTCGCTTCGGGCGAGGCACATACAAGCTCCCACGGTCCCTGAAAAAAAGCTCCCACGGCGGATGGTTCACATGAAACCTTTTTTTTTTTGAGGAAAGGCCATCATGGCTAGCTTTATTGATTTTGGATAATGTTTACATCGTCCACAAGCTCCCTGACAAGAATATCAGGAGGCTCATGTAACCAAATATAAGAAGACTTATTACAATAACCAAAGTTTGCTAGCACATGAGCTGTACGGTTACAAGACTGTAAACAATGCATATAGATGACCTTCCCAATCGAACTACTTAAGTCCACACATTCTGCAAAGAGCGCTGCTGCTTCATCCCACCATCTTGTTTGACCCGAACAAAAGTTGATAACTTGTAGAGAATTAGATTCCGCCTCCAAGCTGCTAAATCCCAGAGAGTTAGCAAAAGCCAATCCATCCCTCATTGCCAAAGCTTACGATGTAATCACATCCACTGCTACGGAATGAATTTACATTGTGCCGCAATGAAGCTTCCCCTTCCATCTCGTAGGACCATCGAGGTCGCACTCCACCCTTCATCCGGGAAAAATGCCGCATCAACATTCATTTTAATGACCACAGGTTCGTTTTTCTCCATCTCTCTTCAAGCACGCTCACCGGGTTCGCATGTATTGTTGCAAAATTTCGTATTATAAAGAGTACCGAAATCGGCCACCTCCAAACTGGCGGGACCTGTTCATTATGAGTAATCTGCCTCCTTATCCACCACAAATACCATGCCCCCACCATCAGGCCTTGCTTAAACTCTACATTATGATGTATGGATAGATGCTTCTCCGCTAGAGATAGAATGTGTTCAAAAATGACAGACCCCGACCGATCAACTACAACTGAGTGTTCAATAATATCCATCATACCCAGTCTCCCCCATAGCTCCTTTGCATTTGTGCACAGGAACAGGAGGTGTTTAAGATCCTCCGCACCCTGGTGACAAATCGGGCAGGCCCCATCCGATCCTACATGACGGTTCATTAGGATAGATTTTAGTGGGATGATTCCTCGCAGTATCCTCCAACCAAAAATTTGAACTTTACGTGGCACTTGAAGTTTCCATAGAGTATTCCAAATTTCCAAAGGTGCCGATCCAGTGGGGCTCTCTGCCCTATTTGCATGCGCCCTGAAGGAATGCTTCCATTGAAGATGGTAGGCCGTTTTGACAGTGAAGATCCTGTCGGTTAGGGTTGCCAAGCAATGAAATCTTCAAAGGACTGAGGGTATAGAGGGATTTGCATAATCCTCCTGACATCCACTGCCCAAAAAATATTTCTTAATAACTCCTCGTCCCACGTTCCAGTCAGCGGATCGATCAAGTCACAAACTCTTGTCAAAATAGTTTGGTTACGAGGGGTAATCACTTTCCTATCTGCACTTGTAGGGATCCATGGATCGTTCCAGATATTCACATGCTCTCCCGTTCCAATTCTCCAAATATGTCCTCTTTTGAATGTTTCTAATCCTTTCATTATGCTTTGCCAAGTAAAGGAGGACCCATTTTTCGGGGTAGCTTCTAAAATACTCCCATTAGGGAAGTATTTAGCTTTCAACACCACGAGCCATTAGGGACTCCGGTTACATTAAAATCCTCCAACACTGCTTGGAAAGCATAGCTAAATTAAACGAATATAGATCTCAAATCCCATTCCACCTTCACTTTTAGGGATGCACAGTTTCCACCGTGCCATCCGATTGCATTCTCTTGTGATCCTCATCATCCCCCCACCAAAACTGAGCTATGATATCTGTAATCTCTTTACATATCCCCTTTGGAATACAGAAAACTGACATGGCAAACACTGGGATAGCTTGTGCAACAGCTTTCAGTAAAATCTCTTTGCCTCCAACAGAGAGTTGTTTTTCCATCCACCCTAGTATTTTTTTTATCCTTTCAACAAAATGCCTGAAACAATCACTCTTGTCTGCCCCCACTATAGCTGGAAGACCCAAATATCTGTCAGACAAAGCTTCCGTGTCAATATGAAGGATTTGACCAATTTCTGCTTTTGTGACCTCACTGGTATTCGGGCTAAAGTATATGCTTGACTTAGCTAAGCTCACCATCTGTCCAGAATTTGCACAATAGGCATTCAGAACTTGCTGTAAGGAAGTTGCATTTAACACATCTGCTCTCATGAGTATTAGTGAATCATCAGCAAATAAAAGGTGTGATACCGATGGTGCATTTCTGCACACACTAATCCCATCCATGCCACCAACTTCTTCTTCATATCGCAACATCTTTGGATAAACCTTACGCACATAGAAGGAACAAATAGGGGGAAAGGGGATCCCCTTGTCTAATCCCCCTTGAGGGTACAAAAATTTCAGTTTCTTGAGAATTCACCCTCACCTTGTATCTTACTGAAGAAACACACGCCATGATCATATCTATCCATTGTGGGTTAAACCCTAGTTTCTCCATCATTCTTTTGAGAAAGATCCATTCCACACGATCATAGGCCTTATGCATATCTAGTTTGACAGCACACAGACCAACCGCCCCTGTCCTCTTATTCTTGATTTTATGAACACATTCATAGGCAATGAACACATTATCTGTGATAAGTCTCCCCGGCACAAACGCGCTCTGAGCAGGTGAAATGATTTCCGGCAGGATACCCTTTAGTCTGGCAATCTCATTTCTTCCAGATCCATCATTTGAACCGTGGCTTTGTGCATCCGCCGACCGTATCACCGACTTGAGCCACCAAGGAGGACGTTTCTGTGTGACGTGAACAATGTGATAACCTGTTTTTTTAGAAAAGGAGGATGACCCCCGGCCTCTGCATCTGAGAGATGCATACGGCCACTTTATTAATTATTCTCGAGGACCTTACAAAGTATTACAAACAATATACCTGAATCCACCATCTTGGCAACATATGCCGCTACTCTTATCCATATGATGAAGGGATGCTAGCTGGGCCCCTACCCAAACCACTCACCTAAACCTAACATCAAAGTCGGAAGCCCCAAATGAGCCACATACCGGTGCTGGGCACAATCCGTCGACGCACTCTTGCGTCGCCGCCATCTTCCACAGGTCCGTCTTCAGATGATATTGAGTCTTCTACCTTGTGAAGGCCACATCAGCCATCGACGTCACCATGACGCCAGACAGCTACCTCCTCCTGCGCGAGTCCATCTCCGCGCTTCGGACGCCGAGCCTCCACAGCGCCATGCCGCCGATCTCCGCCGCCATCAATGGGTGAGATGAAGTACCGCTCCACCACGGCAAGTACAAGGTGAGGAAGGGCGAGGTCGCCATCGGAGACACGGCCGGAAGATAAGCACCGCAGCCATGAGCGGAGCTGCGACGCGGTAGATCAGACGGGCCGCCACCAGGAACCAGACAAACTCGCCATGCACACCCAGCATCCCCAGGCCCAAGTCGGCGCCTTCAAGAAGGTGACTACGTTGTGGCGCCGCCGCCGCTTAGCCACCGGGGCTAGGGTTTTCACCCGGGCGTAGGGGAAGGGGGAGGCAGGGGAAGTATAGCCTCGGCGCCGCCACCAAGGAGGGAATGGCGTCCGGGACGCCATCGACGTCGTGACCGCCGCCGGCGGCCAAGGGTTTCCCCCGGCCAAGCACCTTGCCGCCACCTCCGAACCAGCCACAACATGAGCCAGGCCGGCCGAGGGTCATGCATCACGAGCGGACCAGATTGCCTCCGATCTGACGAGGGGAACCCGGGGCCTCCCCGTGCCATGACCAGCGCCCACCGGGACCTCGCTGCCGCAGCCGAGGGGATCCGGCCTACCTCACCGACGAGCACTCCTGCCGGAGTAGGCGCCGTCCGCACCAAATGAGGCCGCGCCTCAGATCCCACGCGCGCCACCCAACGCGCCGACGCCGAGTTCGCCGCCACCGAGGAAGGAGCCTCGCGGCCCTCGCTCCAAAGCGGCGGTGAGATCCGCCGCCGCCGGCACTGCTGCTGGCTTTGCCATGGCGCTGGCCAGCCCGGGAGGAGAGGAAGGAGGCGGGGGTTGGGTCGGCGGCGGCTAGGGTTGGGCGCCCGGGTCGCCTGCGGGGGCATGTGATAACTTGTGTGATGTACATTTTCCTGGATTGTAACTTCCGAAGTCAGTTTGACACTTCAGTAGTAGTAGTAATGATTTACTCCTGTTGAGGACCCTTCTTTTCTGTTTATCTTGAACATGCACCGAAATGCGTGTTGTTTCGTATTGGAAGAAGGCGTTAAGATAACACAAAGCATACAAAACCTAGCAAAAACTGAAACAAAGACAGGCTAGCCCAATAAACGGCCAAAGGGGCAAGGTAGAAGAACTGAAACTGTTGAGAAACACTCATTCGCAGACTGATTTTGTTATTGACCGGTGAGAGTGAAAAAGTTTGGGCAGCACTTTTACTGACTGAATCTGTTGTCGACTGATCACGGTGTAAATTGTGCTAGTGTAGAATCATCATGATTCATAAGATAAGAGTAGGCAAATAGTTTTCTTGCCAATGTAATGGCTCGGCTGAGATTTTTCATCCTAAAAGCAGGTGGGAGAGTATTGCTGCTGGAAATTTAGACTTGAGGCAGAGGCCTGCATGTTAGCTGTTCCGAAAACAGGAGAAAAAACAGTTACCTTGCAAATGCATAAAGGGGAGGGTTTTGTATTAAGAGGAGCAAGGAAGCATGGCTTATTTCGTGGAAGTATTAACAACTGATTCAGGCCGAGAGGTAGAATGAGCAGAGTGAGAATGGAACATTTCGCAGGGCCCCTTTGACCAGTCTTCTGTTTGAGAGTCGCCTCCGGCCAGCCCACTGTTACCTTTTGACTGAAACCGCGATCAGTCCACTAGTTTCATCACAGTGCTAGGGTTAACTTCTGGCTTAAAATCTGTGATTGATTACGCCTTGTATTTGTTCAGCAATAGTTGCAGAAGTGCCAGTGTAGGATATCATTTATGTTGCACTAATAACCGAGCATGATAATTCAGACATGTTTGTCAAGCCATTTTGTGCCTTACTAAGAATCATCTTCGCCGGGGGCTCAGCAAGCTATGGTGGGTGCAGAATGAGGTGTAGACCTACCTGTTACTACTGAGTAGTAGTACTACTCTGCTCGAGTTAATGCGAATTCTGAGCTCTGAATGGCCCGAGGCGGACTAGTGTCCGTTCTGTATGGTCATGGGCCATGGCAATGTTTGCTCGAAAGGTTGAAACCTACAAGTGCAGGTTTCAGTCAGATGGTACAGAGCATATTAACAGCGCTAGCTATTCCTCCACGGAGAAAAAGATAGATAAAGAAAAGGAACGATGCATCCATGCGCACATGCAATTATATACATATGGCCGACAGAGATTGAATGCGTTAACTCTATGCCAACTTCATGGGCCGTGTTTTAACTGTGCTTTCTGCTCGTTATCATGCGCGCTTTCTTGCTCGATCTCCAGAACAAAAAAAATGCGTATCTAAGCTGTATGCACGGTTCGTTATCAGTTTTCATCTCTGTTTCTGATTTGCTTTTCTTCCATAGAGAACCAAGACAAACTCGATCGAGGCGAGCACCATAACAATATCACATTACAATCTTAGCTAGGCTTACAGTTACAGGGGAGAAGTACACATCGTGTCGCACTTCAAAATGAAAAAAGGAAGCTGCCTAACTTATCCTACTGAGTCTAAGAAACAGCAACCGGAGAAAGAAAGCTGAAAAAAGGATGACGAAAGTGCTCAACACCAAATTTGCAAAAAACATACGATATCTCTTACTAGGCATCGATGGCAGCATCACTCCTAAAGTCTACTCCTACATGTTACATCAAGCTCAAGAGGGATAGACGGGGTGAGTAGAGAAGAGGGGGTTGGTGCGTCCAAGAAGAGCGCGTGGTAAGGGAAAGTCTTGCAAGGTCAAGAACACCCTGAGAGGGGGCGCTTGTACTTTGCCAAGGTGTTTTGAGAGGTGGACGGCGAAGAAAGACGGCGATAGGAGGATGACGACGGTGTAGACGAGCTCAGGGAGGATAGAGCCGGGCCCTGGATCAGCGGGACGCAGCGCCCTGGGAGGGTCCGCCCTTGAGCCAACGGAGTGGACGACGACGCCTGGCCGTGGAGGAAAGCCTCGGCAGACGGCCAGCCGAGAAGCCCCGGTTGGCGATGGCGCGCCCAGAGCAGGTGTGGCTCGGGCTCGGCATCTCGAGGCTAGAGGAGAGGAGAGGTGGGGATGTATGCATGGACATCATGGTGGGTGGGTGGTCGGAGGAAGAATGGCTCGCCAGGTGAGGCCCCTTATATAGCCCAAGGGCATAGCACTGTGAAGAGCTAGCCAGGGTACAGAGAGAGAGAGAGATAGAAAGCAAAACGGTGGGAAAGGCTCTGCCGATGAAACATGGCCTTTATGGACGGCGCAGCGGAGGGGTTGGGTTGGGTTAATTTGATGCCCCATGCGGCATCAGCACACAGCAGCGATGGAGAGGGGGATACACATACACGGGTCGCTGCGATGGATCTCTCTCGTCTCGTGTACTGCATGCATGTTCTTGCCAGTGCCAGCCTTGTGACCGATGGAGGCAGTCGGGGCGTGGTGATCACTGATCATGGCGTGAGGGGAGCCTACCTAAGCTAGATTTGGGAAAAGGAAGGAGCTCTGAGTCGCCTGCGCCCCGGCTTGCACTCTTTCGGCAACGGATGCACGCGGCGAGGCTAGCCTGCGGCAGATACACCAACTCGGCTGTGGTAGCTTGAATTCAGTGTCCTTCCTTTGCGAGTCCTGCCTCAAGTGCCTGCATGGGCTCGAATGGCTCTACTTGTACACATCACATCACCTGCCTCCTCCTCGACCACCAGATTAGTTTTTTTCTTCTTTTGAGGGTGACCACCAGATTAGTTAACTGCTGAGCTGAGGTAATTAGCAGGGTGCTTTCAGTTGATGGATGGATAAACAAAATACTCACATGAGCGGCCGCGTAATTGAGACCTAGTCAAGTCTGCCCATTGTCAACCTCAACTCCGTTAACCATCACCATTCTCTTGATAGACGAGTGCATGCGGATATTCTTCCTTGTCGGTCACTGCACTTATTGTTAGGATCGACCGACTTGATGGGCGGTGGGTGTGGGTGGGTGACAATACGGTGGAGGCGAGGGTGCGTGCATTGTTCCTGCACATGCAAACAGTGGCTCCACCATGCGCACCGCCGTTTACAGTTTTACTTCTACACATTTTATTTACCTCGCCTCCTTTTCTTATGAACCTGCTCCTTGGCTCCTTTTCTTTTTGTTCTCTTCTCCCCACGCGTCTGAGAAGTAGCGTGGCGTGCGCAGCTTGTGAAGTGAAGGCTCCATTCCGTTTCCATGTGTCCCTGTCCTTGGAATATGGTACCCCAACAGTTTACCTTCGTTTTCCCTAAAATATATATTTTACATTTTTTTTATTTTTTTCCAAAATAGGAACGAGAGTGTACTTGTGACAGATCAGGTCCCAGGAAGGCCATCACTCTTCTCCTCCCATTGAAGTTAAGTTTGGCGGGTTTATCATCATCTACCGATTAGCCACTTGTCAACTTTGCTGAGGCGGATAGCTCCAGTTCCTGAGGCTCATGGCTGGCTGGACATGCGAATAGGCGCGCCGGTGGTCATTTAGACTTCGTTTGAACTACGGTTTAGCTAAAATATGTCAAAATATAATGAGTTTGCTCCCATTTAGATGAAGAGCGTCATGTTTTGTTCACTTTCGTTAATTTTGTTTTGAAATATAATCGGACATTTATGGCTATGGTTAGATGGCTGGCTATCTGCGGACTGGTCTCCCGTTGCCGGTTTGAGGTTGGGGTTGAAGATGCCCTTACCTTCTTGTTCTGTTATGTTTTTTTGGTAAAAAATATAAGCTAAACTTTTCTTTAAATCTGCCTGTTCACAAATAATCCACAGTAGTACTCTACTTCACTGCGGTGTACTGGAATTGACCCACTGCCTTGAGCTGCTCTTTGGACTCGTCAGCTCTTCTGATAAGTTGCACTGTTCCATTGGCGCTTGAGATTGTGGGTGCTTTTGTCGTGTGTTCATCAAACGGAGTCACGGCAAAACTGTTAGCGATGCTTTCCTTTATGGCGGCCAAATAATTGGCTACAGTTGCCTCACACGCGGTCTTATTTGGTCCGCATTTTATTCCACCACTGTACGTACCGCGGAATGAGTTTTTTTTTGCGTTCAAACCTGAGAGCTTTTATTCAACGAACGAGCTCCTGGCATCATCAGCCAAGAGGCTGGTGAGCAGGAAAGAGGGTCTCGAGTCAGTCCAACTCTCGATGACCACCAGTGTATATGCATGTTTCGCACAAAGGTGTGCCGGTACATTAGCTGCTCGCATTACATGTTGAATAACAAAAGAAGAAAAAGTAGCAGCTAGCTCTCCAATTTCGACAAGTAAAGGTGCCACCACAGAGAGGCTGTTGTGGCGAGTGTTCCGTAGATTAACAATCTCCGTGCAATCAGTTTCCATAATCACATGTGAGAAACCCCGTAGATTTGCAAAATAACTCCATCTCAAGCGCGAAGCGCCTCACCGATAAATGGATCCGTGACCCCAATATGAGGTTTACTCCAAGCACCCAACAAGGTTGTGTTAGAACGTGCTACACCGCCCACACCCACCTTGTCGGAATCCATACTCAATGCTGCATCCGTGTTGATCTTAACCACCCCTGAGTCCGGCGGTCTCCAACCATGACCTGGTAGCACTGCAACATGAGAATGCGGGATCCAGCAATGCCAAGTCCTCCCGAATCCGCCTCACCGAAGTAAAAGGCTCCAGCTGGTCATCATCATGAGTCACTCGATTTCTCGAGTGCGGATTGCCCACATAACGAGAGATCATTTGGGCCCTTTCAGTCCGTGAATTGATCATCACATATGATATCACGAGACCATGTATCGTGGTTCACCATGCCGTCGAACGCCAAAGAGACCGTGAGCCTGCTCCCAGAAAAGTTTGGCATGAGAGCAATGCACTAAGGCGTGCATAAGATCCTCATCCATTGCATGGCAGACATTGCATCTGCTTATAGGTTTGATATGACGATACCGAAGCATGCACTCATCTGGAAGGATGCGACGAATAACCCGCCACCAGAATACACGTACCTTTGGCAAAACCTTGAGCTTCCAAAGCGACTTCCACATCCGTTCATCGATGCAGTGAGGAGTTTGTAACCGCCTTCCTCTTGAGCTAGCCGCTCTTTCCGAGTCACGAGAGCACGGTACGCAGATTTTACGGAGTAGTTGCCGCTTCTTTCAAAAACCCAAGCTCGCAAATCATCACCCCTACCGCGGCGCAAGGGATTATTCAATATGGCGTCGGCGTCCGGTCGAATGAAAACATTGTAGATCAATTCTCGCCGCCACGTCCCGTTGTCATGGTCGATGAGCTCGCCGACGGTGGCAAGAGTCGTCCCTCCCGGCATCACCGTAGGGGACAGAGAGGAAAGACCCGGGATCCACTTATCTTCCCAAATCGAGATAGTGCTGCCGTGCCCCACCCTCTTAATGAGACCAACATGGAGAGCTTCCCTCCCGACGATGATCGCTCGCCAAATAGCAGACGATGTGTGTGGTACTGAAGCCTCCATAAAATCACAATCCGGAAAATAACGCCCCTTCATCACTTGGGCACATAAAGAGTTAGGATTAGTAATAAATCTCCATCCATGCTTACCGAGTAGTGCCAGGTTGAATAACTCAAGATCGCGAAAACCCATTCCTCCCTGACACTTCGGTGATGCAAGTTTCTCCCAAGATAGCCAATGCATAGATCGTCGATCAAGAGATCCACTCCACCAGAATTTGGCCATACTAGCGATGAGGCCTTTGCATACCTTCTTCGTTAGACGAAAAAAACTCATCTTGAAGGTTGGAATGGCTCGGATCATCGATTTAATAAGAGTTTCCCTCCCAGCACAAGCTAGTAGCCGCTCTGCCCATCCATTCATTTTGCTCCTGGATCTGTCCCCAATATGGTCCAAAGTCTCACTAGTGATTCTCCCAACCGTTGTGGGTAAGCCCAAATATCTGTCACTGAATGCCTCCATATGAACGCCAAGAACCGGTTTGATCGCTTGCCGTCTTGCATGCGGTGTATTGGGCGAGAAAAGATGGCACTTTTGTCATGATTGACCGCTGGCCCGAGCAAGAAGCATAAATCAACAAAATCGCATTGAGTCGGTCCGCACTCTCCGAGTTGCACTGATGAAGATGAGACTATCATCGGCAAAGAGTAAATGACTCACCCACGGTGCTCGAAAGGATACACGGATGCCCTGTCAATATGAATGCCCCATAGAATTTGAGCAAAGACGAAATCCTTCCAAGACAGAGTAAGAAAAGAAATGGCGACATAGGACAACCCTGTCGCAGCCCCCTAGACGGGGTGAAGAATGGCAACAGCTCCCCATTCACCCTCACCGAGAACCGGACAGAAGTGACGCATTTCAGTACCAAGTTCACGAAATGAGCACTAAAACCAAGCTTGACCATGATCGCCTCGAGGTAGTGCCATTCAACTCTATCGTAGGCCTTCATCATGTCTAGCTTGACAGCACACGAGTAGTTCTTTCCCTTCTTCCTTCGCCTCATTGTGTGGACACTCTCAAACGCCACCACCACGTTATCAGTGATCAGACGACCAGGGACAAAAGCACTCTGTTCCTGGCTAACAACTATATCCATGAACTCTTTGAAGCGGTTAGTTATCATCTTGGCAACAATTTTGTAGGGAACAGGACATAGAGAGATCGGCCGGTATTGAGTGATAGACTGAGGATTCCGTACCTTAGGAATAAGTGTGATAGAAGTATCATTGAAGCCATAAGGTAGATCACCCCCATTCAAGAAACCAAGGATCGCTTGACTAAGTCATCCTTGATGAGATCCCAATGCCTTTGAAAAAACCCTGCGGTAAACCCATCAACGCCGGTGCTTTGGATGGAGACATTTGAAAAGGGCAACGCGGACCTCGTCCGCTCGAAGGGTTTATCCAAGAAGGTATTCATGTCCTCGGTTACACGCCGGGACAAATCAAGCAACTCATTCATATCATTATAACCTTGAGAGGAGTACATATCGTGGTAGAATGATTGCACTTCCGCTTTATCTTCATCCTCGGTCGCACATGTGGACCCGTCCCGAAGCCCGAAGATGGGCAATGCGGTTCACTTCGCTTCGCCGCTACCGCTAGGGCGTGATAGTATGCCATATTTCGATCACCTTTCCGTAGCCATGGCACGCGCGAACGTTGCCACATCCAAATCTCCTCTTGCCGCAATGCTTCCTGCAGTTGCAGCACGATTGACTTTTCCTCGTCAGAAGGCCCTCGTCCAATGGATCTCCTCCTCAAGCCTTCAAGCTTGCTTTGTAATTTCCGAACCCTCTTAGCGAGGCAACCAAACTCTTTTGCACCCCACGTCCCAAGCTCAACTTGGAGTTGTTGCAATGTGTGTTGAATAGCGGCAAGATCTTGGCCGGCATGATTCCGTCGCCACGCTTCCGCAATCAAACGATCATATTCAGCATGAGACTGCCAAACATCTTCGTATCGAAACTGCTTTGGTCCTCTCGTGTGTTGTAGAACTTGTTGCTCAACCAAAACAAAACAGTGATCCGACTCCACTGAGCTAATGTGTCTCACCCGTGCGACTTCGAATCTCTGAAGAAAAACTTCATTGGCCACCCCTCTATCCAGGCGGGCTTTCACATTCATCTCGCCGGCCTGACCATTATCGCATGTGTATGGCACCCCTGAGAACCCAAGATCCTGCAGGGAGCAATCATCTAGGACGTCCCAAAACGCACGCATCTGCCACTCCGCCCTCTGAGCTCTGCTATAGTGTTCTGTGGCATACATCGTTTCGTTGAAGTCGCCAAGGCATAACCATGCTTGATGCGGTATTGCGTGTAACCGTCTCAAGCAACTCTAGCTGTGGTGCCGATCCTCGCTTCTCGGGGCTCCGTAAAACCCCGTAAATCTCCATTCGTGCGAGGGGGAACCAACTTACCGCGGAATGAGTTGAGCTGCATTATTTTCATGCGTGCGACTGTTTCATCCCGTACCACAGTATTCCTTTTCGTGTCATCAATATGGCTATTATTGTAGGATGTGTTTGGGATCAGGGCAAGGACAATGATTGCGTGCATACATGCATGATTTGTTAAACAGAGGGCCTTCACTTGCGAACTCTGGAAAAAAAAATTGAAGCTAGATCGAATCATCCCCATTTCTGGAGCATAAATTTGGGATTGGTTCACTGGTTTCGGTCCGATATTGATACGATTATTTCATATCCTTGTTTATTAGTTGTTGATCCGAGAGGGGAAAGTAGTCGGCCTTGAGACAGGTCCACTGTTTGTAGGAGCACACCAGCTCGACTGCTCATTGCTCAGGTCCCACCGTTTGAGCATCATACGTATCTTCAACTCTGCTCGATAGTTAACTTAGAGCATCTCCAGCCGCTGCCCCCTAGGAGGCCAAAAAATCACCGCCTGGGGGCGAGCCAGTGGTTAAATTGGCTCTGGGGCGGTTGGGCATCCAGCCGTCACTTCCAGGGGTCGATATCGGTTTAGTTTTCGGCCCACTTCCGGCGAAAAATGACCCGATACCAGCCCATATTCAGCGTGGTTCGGCGTTGAATTCTAACATAAATAACTTTTTTTACATAGTTCATCAAAGAAAATAAAATAGTTCAACAACAAATAGTTCAATAAAATAGTTCAACAACAAAAACTCAAATTTCATCACACGTCGAGCTCGGCGTCGCTTTGATCCTCCATAGGTGCTCCACGAGATCCTGCTGCAGCTTGATGATGCACCTTTGGGTCTCGGATATCCCGACGCATACCGAGGTGGGCAGTCCAAAGTTGGTAGTCGGTGATCAACTTCGCTAGAGGACCCCTTCAGTAGTATGGTTCAAAGGTCAAACATCGCTCTTCTGCCGCTCTTGATGATCATGTTGTGCAAGATGACACAACAAGTCATGATCTCCCACATTTGATCTTTCGACCAGGTCTAAGCAGGGTACCGGACAACAGCAAATCGAGATTGGAGCACACCAAATGCCCGCTCGACATCTTTCCTGCAAGCCTCCTAAACCTTGGCAAAGTGAGACTTCTTGCCTCCTCGCACAACGTTTGAGATAGTCTTTACAAATGTAGACCATCTCGGATAGATGCCATCATCTAGGTAGTACCCCTTATTGTACTGCCGCCCATTGACCTCGAAGTTCACCGGAGGAGAATGACCTTCAACAAGCTTGGTAAAGACAGGGGAGCACTGCAGCACGTTGATGTCGTTGTGAGTTCCTGACATACCAAAGAAGGAGTGCCAAATCCAGAGATAATGTGTGGCCACCGCCTCAAGTATCACACTGCAACCACCTTTGGCGTCTTTGTACATCCCCTGCCAAGCAAATGGACAGTTCTTCCATTTCCAATGCATGCAGTCGATGCTTCCAAGCATCCCAGGAAATCCTCTTGCCGCATTATATGCTAGGATCCGAGCAGCGTCTTCCGCACTGGGTGTTCGCAAGTATTGCGGTCCAAACACTGCCACCACTGCCCGACAGAACTTGTAGAAACACTCAATGGTGGTGCACTCGGCCATGCGCCCATAGTCGTCGAGTGAATCACCAGGAGCTCCGTATGCAAGCATCCTCATCGCCGTGGCACTTCACGGATTAAGGTGAATCCAAGTTTGCCGGTGCAATCCTTCTTGCACTTGAAGTAGCTGTTGAACTCCCGGATGAAATTCACAATCCTGAGGAGAAGCTTTCGGCTCATCCGATAACGACGCCGAAATGTTTTGTCGCCGTGCAGTGGAGCCTCGGCGAAGTAGTCGGAGTAGAGCATGCAGTAGCCTTCGAGATGATGCCGGTTATTTGCTTTCATCCGCCCCGGCGCCGAGCCACCTCGCCTCGGCTTTTCATTCCTCGCCAGCAGGCCGGTGAGGGCGGCGAGGACCATGAGATGTTCCTCTTCCTGGATGTCGGCCTCGGCTTCCTCCTCCAGCACCGCGGCGAGCGCTTCCTCGTCGTCCGAGTCCATTGCCGAGGCAGGCAAATCGCCGAACACCTTGCGGGCGCAGTGGGCGCCTACCCGCCGCAACACTCCCCCTCCGCGGCCGGAAATGCCAAAAAAATCGCTCAGCTGGTGGCGGAGGGGCTGCCTCGGTGAAACCTCTGCTCTTTTTTCTGGCGAGGATGGGCTATCTAGCGGTGGGCGGGCGGTGGGCGGCGCCGGGATCAGCCGGTTGTGCGGCCGAGCGCGCGGGGGGTGGGAGGTGAATCTGGAAGAAAGACTTGACTTTTCGCCCGATGGTGCGAGCCAGACGTGCTTTTCCCTTGCGCCGGAGCCCCCGAGCGCCCCGAGTGCGCCGAGTTCGGCCTGCGATCGCCGGTCCCAAAAACGAGCCAAGTCGGCGGATTTCGGCGTCCTGGGGGCGCGACTGGGGCGTTTTTTCGGCGCTGGCGCCGAAAAATTTGCCTGGGGGCCTGTTGGGGACGCGGCTGGAAATGCTCTTAGTCTCCCCCCCTTGCCGCCATGCTACTGCTATCTCATTCTCTATTTCGCTCAACTGTGCCTTATCATCTAGGAGTAGATGATACAACAAAGAATATTACTAATTCATCTCTAGAGATGGCAACCTTTTCTGTATTAGGCCATCTCCAACGCTGATCCGCAAAACAGATGCCGCATTTGTTTGCGGACCATGCGGACTAGCTCACGGACATGGATGCGGGAGCCAGCCGCCTAAAGCTATCCGCATACATCTTGTCTCAATTTTTTTAAGCCCACACACTTACATAGTCTAGAATAATTTAAATGTTCAAATGCAGCAATAGTTCTCATTCAAAGAAGTTTAATATCACACTCCAACATTGTTGTCCCCTTTAACCGTTTACAGATACTCAATCAGATCTTCCTTCAGTTGCTCGTGAGTTACTCGATGCCGAATTTGTTGATGCACTTGAACATAGTCTTTAAATGTGGCGGGATTCTGGTATGGAAATTTGATAGGATCACCCATGTTTTCAAATTCAAGACCTGCGGCAGTATCCTCATCCTCATCCTCCACGATCATGTTGTACATGATCACACAACAGGTCATCATCCCCACAAGGTTAGACTTTTTCTATCCATCTGAGTTAGAGATGGTGTTGACAAAGGTAGCACACGGAGAATAGATACCGTCAGCCAGATAGTAGTCCATCTTGTACTCATGCCCATTGACACTATGGTGGCAAAGAGAAGCTTTTCCTTCAGTTAACCTAGCAAACAATGGGGATCGCTGCAGCACATTGATGTCATTGTGAGACCCTCACATGCAAAAAAGAGTGTGCCAAATACAAGATCATGTGATGCAACTACTTCAAGAATGATGGTGGGCTTCTTAACATGACCCTGATATTGCCCTTGTAAAGCTTTTGAGCAATTCTTCTATTTTCAATGCATGCACTCAAGAGTCCGAGCAAACCTGGCCACCCTCTTGCTTTCGAGATTGCCAAGATCCTCTTGATGTCTGCCACAGTTGGTTCTCTCAGGTAATAAGGTCCAAACACCTCGACCGTCGTAGTTGCAAACCTGACCATGACATCTTCACATGTGCTCTCAGACATCCATAGGTACTCGTCCCAGAAATCAGCTGACGTGCCATATTCAAGCATCTGCAATGCGGTCATGCACTTCTGGTAACTAGAGAACCCAATATTTCTCACGGCATCCTTCTTCGAGATGAAGTGGTCATCAGAGGACCGGACGCCGTGGTAGAGACGATCAAGGAATTTTGGCGCATCCGAAAGCTCCGGCGAAAGTTGTCACCGAAGAGGGCGTTGGGGGCACATTAGTCGTCCATCAATGTCAAATGACTGTGCGCCCTGTTGCAGTCGAGCACTCAACGACCCTTGATCGGTCCCTTGAAATTGAAAACATGCTCTTCCGCATGCTTCGTGTATGCAAGAACTGTTGGGAATCGTTGCATGAAAAACAAAAAAAAATTATACGCACACACAATGATCTATCCATGGAGATGCATAGCAAAGAGGGGGAGAGTGTGTCTACGTACCCTCGTAGACCGTAAGCGGAAGCGTTTGACAACGCGGTTGATGTAGTCGAACTTCTTCTAGCTCCGACTGATCAAGCACTAAACGATGGCACCTCCGAGTTCTCAAGACACGTTTAGCTCGGCGACGTCCCTCGCCTTCTTGATCCAGCAAGGTGTTGAGGTAGTAGATGAGTTCCGTCAGCACGCCGGCGTGGTGATGGTGATGGTGAAGTGATTCACGCAGGGCTTCGCCTAAGCATCACGAGAATATGATCGGGGGTGTAAACTGTGGAAGGGGGCGCCGCACACGGCTAACAATTGATGTTGTGTGCTAGGCGCCCCCTCCCACATATATATAGGTGGGAGGGAAGGAGGAGCAGCCAAAGGAGGCGCCCAAGTAGGAGGAATCCTACTTGGGGTCCTTCCCAAGCCACACCTCCTTCTTTCCTTATTTGGAGTGCGTGGAAAGCACGGGGAGGGTGGCGCCCCTCCCTTTCCTTTGTCACATGAGAGGGAAAGGCAGGAGGGGCTAGCCCTCCCCCTTTTGCTTCCCTAGGGCTGTCCAAACAAGTGGAGGGGCGCACCAGCCCCCACTACAAAAAAAAGACACATCTGTGACATTTTGGGCCGAACAATTTTTTTTTCTGTCATAAATATGACACTTCTATGACGATAATTGTGACAAAACCCGGTATCATCATAGATGTGGTGGGCTCCTACTTGACAAAAAATCATGACAGAAAATGGGCTTTTTGTCCTGGGCTGGCCGGAGACGCAGCTGCATGACATTCTTTGGGCCATCCATGACGGAAAAAACCGTGGTAGAAGCGAGGGGGAGGATAATTTCGGGAGTTCCAGTTACGGTGGGAGGTCGGGCCGAGCGATGCGCGTTCTCTTGTACATGTCCGCTGCGGTGTGCGTAGGCGTTGGCTCTAATCGAACCCGAAGCGAGGCGTTGGGCTCTAACTCAACCCGGCGATTGCACCGCAGTTACTTAATTATCGAACCCGAGCGATCGATCGATGGTCGTTAATCAATTCCTTCACTACTGCCGCTAATCAAGCCGATCGATGGGATGAGCAGTGAGCGCTATGGGGGGGTTGGATGAACAGTGAGCGGTGGCGTTGCCTCTGGATGAACAGGACCCCATGGTGTGGTGGATGGCTGGATGAACAGTAGACGGTGGAGGGGTGCCCGTGGAGGAGTGGTTGAACAGGACCCCGTGGTGTGGAGGGCTGGATGAACAGTAGATGGTGGAGGGTGCCCGTGGAGGGGTGGTTGAACAGGACCCCGTGGTGTGGAGGGCTGGATGAACAAGAGACGGTGGAGGGTGGTTGAACAAGAGCTGGTGGAGAAGCGCGGTGGAGGCTGGATGAATAGGAGCCCGTGGAGGCTGGAGGAGGTCGACGGTAGCCCGTGGAGGCGGGAGGAGGTCGACGGTGGAGATGAACAGTATCCCGTGGAGTCCCGTTTTGCGGTACACCACACCCCTCCCGATGAACAGGACCCCCGTTTCGACCGTAGCGCTCCAACACAAGTCCGTTTCCTCCGTTTTGCGGTACGCCACACCCCTCACGATCAACAGGACCCCCGTTTCGACCGTAGGAGGTCCGTTTCCTCCGTTTTGTGGTACGCCACACCCCTCCCGATCAACAGGACCCCTGTTTCGACCGTAGGAGGTCCGTTTCGTCCGTTTTGCGGTACGCCACACCCCTCCCGATCAACAGGATCCCATTTCGAACGTGGCCGGTCGAACACAAGGCCGCTTCCTCCGCTTCTGCGGTACGCCAGCCTCGTTCCATCGCCTGTTCCGTCCAAGCCCTCCCGATGAACACGACGCATTCTGTTGCCTCCCCATGAACACGACACATTCCGTTGCCTCCCCATGAACACGACGACGACGCTGTTTCTCCGTTCCGACCCAGCCATGTACACGAGCCCTGGCCGTACGTATGCGCGAGTAGGCGTTCGAGACCCCACCCGTATGTACACATACGTGGCCGTATTTTCTTTCTTGCACCCTGGCCGTTGTACGTACGTGTACATGCTACGTGCGCGCCTCTACTACGACACGTGCGCGCCTCTACATCGACCAGTATGTGCATACACGTTCGCGACCAGAATGACAACGCTACGTACGCTTCGACCAGGTGGGTCCCGACTGTCAGGCACTTCCTTGCGTGCGACGATGTAGCTGGTGGGTCCCAGCAGTCATGGGGGCGAATCATTTTTTTTGCCCGGACGCACTTCCTTGCGTGCGAAGACGTAGCTGGTGGGTCCCAGCAGTCTGGGGGGCGAATCGTTTTTTTTACCCGGACGCACTTCCTTGCGTGCGAAGATGTAGCTGGTGGGTCCCAGCAGTCAGGGGGAAACGTTTTTTTCGTGAAATACAGTGGCCCGTCCGGTGAGTCCCAGCTGTCAGGTGGAGGAATCATTATTTTCCTTGTAATAAGGAGGCACTTCCTTGCTGTGGCCGTGGACCCATCGGCCTCTCTCCACGCATCCACGTCCGATGGAAGCCGTTCCTTGACCATGTTGACCAGGCCGCGCCGAGAGCACCAGGGCGGTGGACGACGGCGAGGCCTAGGAAGGGGACGACGCGGCAGTGGATGCACACGCGGAGAGGAGTACGAGGGTTCACTGGTTTGGCTGCGCTTCCGTCGCCGCAGAATAACAGGGGGTGTGGGTGAGTGGAGGGATGGCCTGGCCAGCGGTGGGAGTAGTAGGGGGCGGTGAGGCCTCCGCCGCATCGCAGCCGGCCACGGGAGGCAGGAGCACGAGGCACGACCGGCGCTTGGTTTGGGCGGCCGGAGCAAGAAGACCAGAGGTTGAAGAAGCACTACGGCCATTGGATGGACATCAGCATACCATCGGAGCTAGAATCATGCATATTGACTAAGTTGACAAAGCCCTCCGTCCCCGTCAACTTACTAGGCCCACATGTCAGCCTGCCACTATACTGGGTCCCAGCTAACAGGGGGAGTATTCAATTTTTTTATGCGTAATAAGGAGGCACTTCCTTGCGTGTGAAGATATAGCTGGTGGGTCCGAGCTGTCAGTGGCGGTAATGTTTTTTTCGCGAAATACAGAGGCCCTTTCGGTGGGTCCCTGATGTCAGGTGGAGGAATCATTATTTTGCGCGTAATAAGGAGGCATTTCATGCGTGCGACCGTGGACCCAACCGGCCGGCCTCTCCACGCATGACCCACTTCAGATGCATGTCGGTCGTTGACCACGTTGACCAGGCCACACTGAGAGCACCAGGGCGGTGGACGACGGCGAGGCCTAGGAAGGGAACGACACAGAGGCAGGGAAGACTGGCAGTTATTTCCCACGCGGAGGGTAGTACGACTGCACAAGGGTTTCTTGGTTCTGCCCGCTGCTGCCGGAGAATAACAGCAGGTGTGGGTGAGTAGAGGGATGGCTAGGCCAGCGATGGGAGTACAGTGGGGCGGTGAGGCCTGCACGGCAGCAGAGCCGACCGCGGGGAGGAGGGAGCAGGCAGTCCCACCGGCGCTTGTTTGAACGGCTGGAGCAGGAAGAGCAGAGATTGAAGAAGCACGACGGCCGTTGGATGGCCATCCAACACCACCGCTTAAAGGCCAACCTTTTTTTAGGAAAGCCTCAAATCTGTGGAAAACAACATACAACCCATCTGCCATTATTTCTAATAATTTACAGCCCACTTGCTAATTATTAAGGTTTTTTTGGAGCCCATATTCTTTTTGTTAGCATTACAGCCCATATTCTGGCCACGGTTAAAAAATTATACGAAATTTTGCATATTTCGGTGCGGTTCGAACTGTTTTTAATCCCGAAATTTCGACTCACATTCAAACTGATTTTAAAAAATAAATGTATATCAATATAAAATCCAACAAATTCTCCACGCATAAAAATTAATGTAATTTAAAATCTCGACATGAAAAAAAAGATATTTGAAACTAATTGCCGGTTTGATGTGTTTTAAAAATGTACAGCCCATTTCTCATTACTGATGGGCCATTTTCACGGCCAGCCGAATGAAGCTCTCCTCGTCTTGAAAGATTTGCAGCCCAACAGGCCTGACAAAGCGACTTACTTGGCAAATCACAAAAAAACTGGGTTGTGGCCGTGGACCCGGTATCGACCTCTCCACATACAAGACTCTTCCGATGGAAGTCGGTCGTTGACCACATTGACCACGCTTGCAGAGAGCACCAAGGCGGTGGACGACGGCGAGGCCTAGGAAGGGGACGACGCGAGCCGGGAAGACACGGCGGTGGATGCCCATGCGGAGAGGAGTACGAGGGTTCATCGGTTCGGCTGGGCGTGAGGCTGCCGTCGCCCTTGAGAATAACATGGGGTGTGGGTGAGTAGAGGGATACCTCAGGCCAGCGGTGGGAGTAGTAGGGGGCGGTGAGGCCTCCGCGGCATCACAGCCGGCCACGAGAGGCAGGAGCACGCGACACGACCGGCGCTGCTTTGGGCGGCTTGAGCAAGAAGACCAGAGGTTGAAGAAGCACTATGACCGTTGGATGGACATCGTACGGTCACTGGAGCTAGAATCGTTCATATTTACTAAGTTTACAAAGCCCTCCGTCCTCGTCAACTTAGTAGGCCCACAAGTCAGCCTCCCACCATGGTGGGTCCCAGCTAGCAGGCGGAGTATTCATTTTTCTGTGCGTAATAAGGAGGCACTTCCGGTGGGTCTGAGCTGACAGGGGGGGGGACGTTTTTTTCGCGAAATACGGCGGTCCGTCCGGTGTGTCCCAGCAGTCAGGGGCAAACGTTTTTTTCACAAAATACGGTGGCCCGTCCGCTGGGTCCCAGCAGTCAGGGGGGAAATGTTTTTTCCGTGAAATACTGGAGGCCCGTCCAGTGGGTCCCTGCTGTTAGGTGGAGGAATAATTATTTTGCGGGTAATAAGGAGGCACTTCCTTGCGGCTGCCATGGACCCAGCTGTCAGCCTCTCCATGTAAAGTACTCTTCCGATGGAAGTTGGTCGTTGACCACATTGACCACGACGCGCCGAGAGCACCACGGCGGTGGATGACTGCGATGCCTAGGAAGGGGACGACGCGGAGCGGGGGAAGACGCGGCAGTGGATGCCCACGCGGAGAGGAGTACGAGGGTTCACTAGTTCGGCTGCGGTGTGAGGCTGCCGTCGCCGCAGAATAACAGGGGGAGTGGGTGAGTGGAGGGATGGCCTGGCCAGCGGTGGGAGTAGTATGGGGACGGTGAGGCCTCCGCGGGCAAAGACCCGGCCACGGGAGGCGTGGAGCATGCGGCACGACCGGGCGCCGCTTTGGGCGGCTGGGCAAGAAGACCAGAGGTTGAAGAAGCACCACGGCCGTTGGATGGACATCATTGACCACGCCGCGCCCGAGAGCACCAGGCGGTGGACGACGGCAAGGCCTCTGAAGGAACGACACGGAGCCGGGAAGACACGACGGCTGCCTGTGATGGAGAGTACGAGGGTTAACTGGTTCGGCTGCCATCGCCAGAAAATAACAGGAGGTGTGGGTGAGTAGAGGGATAGACTGGCCAGGGATGCGAGTATGATGGGGCCGTGAGGCCTTCCCGGCAGCACTACCGGCCACGAGAGGCGGAGCAAAGTTCCGACGGCGCTTGGTTTGGGCGGCCGGGACAGAAGATCAGAGACTGAAGAAGCACGATTGCCGTTAGATTGACATCTAACGGTCTGACGCTGGTAGAGTCGATTGTTGACTAAGTTTCTTTTTTGAGAAACCTTGTGTACGCATGAACTTATTAGGCCCACAAGTCAGCCTCCAAATCTGTGGCAGACAACATAAAGCCCATTTGCTATTTTTTATAATTTACAGCCCATTTGCTAATTCTTAAGTAATTTATTACAACCCTTTTTCTGCCCAGGACCACGGTCAAAAAGTTCAACCTTATTTTGCATATTTCGGTGGAGTCCGAACTGTTGTAATCCCGAAATGATAAACATTTTTTAAGAACTTATTGATTTGCCAAAAAATCATTTTGTTTTTGTAAGCAAATAAGACGTGGGACAATTGAGTTGGTTTAAGGGAAAACCAGTGGTAAAAAAATCAGCGTTGGGTGGGAAAAAACAACAAAAATAAGGATGTAAATATGAAAAGGGAATTTTATGTGTTTTCAATATAATTATACGTGTATATGAACTAGTAAAACTATAGGTAAAGATTAGAAAACGGATGTAGGACATGCGTTTTAAGAGGAAAATAGAACTGGGCTGTGTGTTTGATTCAGTAAAAAAACTGCCTGCGGATGTTGTAAGACAAAATATAACTAACGCTGGCGGGCTAGAGGCCAATAGATACCTGCTAGATCTTTGTGCCCCGTTGTCGTCATGGGCTGAGCCTGTTAAAAACAAAACCAACCCTGGACAGTCTACAGCCCAGTTGAAACTTGCTCGACCTGAAAAAACAATATACGTGCTCAATAAACGAGAGAATTCTGCAAGTACAGATTGATAACTGGGATGCAACACGGATATTGTTTTCTTATCGTGATAATAAGTGCATGCACTTGTTTCGGAAAAAATTGGAGAACTGGGAATTCGAACGGTGGGTGCTTATGCTACCCATCAAATAAAAATTAGGTGCCTGAAAATTCGTTTCGAAACAAATGATTCAGCTTTATATCCACGTCGACCCTTGGCATGATGGTTGGAAGCAAATGCAAGTTCATACCAAAAGATCATTAACAACAATACCAACTTGCGGACGACAAGGTAGTATAACTACCAATACCAAACTAACTTATAATCTTTTTACTCTTGGCCCTAGTGTTCGTCTGGTAGAAAATCTTGCAGAGGACCAGCTCCCGCTCCTTCTCTTGCTCCAGGTCCCCGAGGTGGTACTGGTGCTTCACCCAGTTGGTCCTCTACTGGTCGAAGTTCTTGTTGGCGTGCAGCACCAGAACCTTTTTTGCTACCCGTTTGTCGGCCATTGACCATCACCGGCACGATATTGCCGGTCTTGTGCTACATCGTGTCCATGCCGCACTCCGACTATATCTTGTGACGCGTCCACGTGCCCCTTTTGAACGCCTGAATTATACCGAAGAAATGCTTCCTTAGGCCACTCGATGTGATACCCGCAGATTGTGGAATACAGGTTTTAGTGTACCTAGTTGGCATTTTCATAACATCTTTGGCATGTTGCGTACTACTTGTTTCACTTTTTATTAACTGTCAAATTGTAATTGCTTCACCAGGTCTGCGTCTAAAAAGAAAAATAGAGCTATAAACAAAGGAATATGTTTGTGCAAGTAGACGGCCAATCGCTGTCTTACCTGGAAGTTTCTCAGGTTGGGTGTAGCATATGTCATGCTCGCTGTCGATGGTTGGTATGAACAAATCGATGAAAGACTGAAATCTTGCGCTGTCAGCACTCACTTTGGCCTCAAGGTGCTTGATCAGCTCCTGATCCGTGGGATCGAACTTGACGCCAGCCGGCAAAGACCGCCAATCCTTCTTCGACTTGCATCGGTAATTCCAGTTATATGGTACTCAATGTATGATCAATCGACTGTTTTAAGTGAATGATGAAAGATTTTGACAGATAAGTGGTACTCCAAGTCTGAAGTCCAGAATACCCGAACACGCCGCCGGGATTCTTGTGTCACCTCACGCGCAGCGTGTTGTCACGTCAATTCAATGTGTGGACATGATGAATAATCTGTCCGACGTATACTAGTACTACTACTGTACTACTTACTAGTCGTATTTAGTGTCACAATTTATACATAGGTTTAACTAACAAGTACGCACTTGAAGCCTAACAGATATATATATATATATATATATATATATATATATATATATATATTCTCGCACAAAGATCTCCATCATCATTATCAAGACATCCTACGCAGTGAGTTAGGATGCACTTGATCCCAGGAAGGTATCTATCCTTCAAACCAGAGGAGTGCTTCAAACTCACAACAGTACATAATATCCAACAAAAGAGGGTCGTGCTACAGCGGCAGAATACATGGCTCAGTCTAGATATCAGCACGAATCAAGTTGTGCATATTTGCTGTTGGCATGAACCACATCGCCGCATGTCGGGTTTGCAAAAGCCATCCATCGCATGGAAGCTTGATGCCTTTCACACACTGAAGATTATCTGGCAACAAGTTGTGTCGACGAATCTCTGGATATGGTGATTCAATGAAACCCATGGTATGATGTGTAAACATAGCCCCCCCTCGCGAATGGAAGTTGCATAGCACAGTAATCATCGCCGGTGATATGATCGATGATTGGTTGGATGATCGGATAATTGAGACCGAGGAACAAGGAGTGGTTGCCGAGGCTGTAAACCCGCCTCCAGTTGAATACGCCTGGCCCAACAGAGCTAGGATCTTTCTCGAACACGAAGCAGCCATAGCCATCAATGTCACGAACGCCTACGCATTGTACCGCATGTGGTTTGATGTAATGGTTTGGTCAATTTGGTACGTGCGAATGAGCATCAAATGACCGCGATCACCTGAACAGTGATAAACCACCACCCATCGGCTGGTATGATTCCAGGTCCCGAATCATAAAGGCCAGCCAGATTTGCTTCTGCCGCAACAATTCAAATTGGAGACCAAAAGGACAAAAATAAACAATCATGTTCAGAGTATGTGTGGAATTAAGATTATTATAACGGTGACACATATCATAGACAAATAATTGCAAATGTCGTGGTCATAATCATACCCCAAGTTAAAAAATAAGCCAATGGCTTTCATATTCTAGCAATATGTCATGGTTCAAACATCATGTAACAATGAGAGGAAAACAGCTATGACAAATACTTACTCATATTCTACCATAGCACTTACTACTACTGTTCTCATATCAACTCTAAGCAATAACATGCGTTGTTATAAAAATCTTGTAAACGAGAGTAACATATAGCAATCGTGATGTTATGCTCATAATATGTATTCTAACAATCATTAGATGCCAATTGTTCTCATATCAACTCTAATAATAACATGTGTGGTCATAAAAATCTAGGAAATGAGAGGAACATATAGCAATGATGTGGTTATAGACATGCTATGCATTCTAAATTTGTAACAAATGAAGAGGCAGTCGTATTCATAAGGTAAAGATGAGATGAGATAGAACAATTACACGACGATAGATTCCACCAAAGATAGGCAGCCAATCTGTGTGTCGACCGGCGTAAACGATGCCATCATGCACTATAGCATCGCATGTAAATGTTGCCTCAACAGGATTGATGATGAGCCATAACCATGTATGGCACCGGATTCCAGATAGACTAATCCCTTGTTGAACAAGGCAATGATCTTGTAATCCATGTAGTCTTCTGATGGTGTGGGCACTTCGCAGATTACAACTTTCTGCAAACAGAGGTCGAGCCAAAAGCTTGACGCGTCTCGTGCGTAGTAGGCAGGAGTGTTCGGCGGGCCGTGAGGCTCGATGGCGGCGGTATCCAACGATGGAAGGGTGATCTCTCGCTGGGTGTAGATATCCACGAGACGCCACGGACTACCGGTGTGGTGGATGAGGACGATCCAGTTGGCCTTCATGCCCGCCCAGTAGTGGCCGCGCATGAAGGACAGGTGGACGGGTAGTGGTAGCATGTCGAGGGGCACCACGGCAACCTTCGTAGGATCATCAAGTTGGTGTCGGGGCCACCTGCGAGGATCGGGCATCAGCAAGCAGGGTGTCTTCAAAAGAGTCGGCCGGTTGCAGACGAGTAGATGGTACAAAGACACCGAGCATGCGGCCAGACAGACGGTGCTGAGTAGGTCCATATGACTACAGATCTACTCCAAGCGAACATCGGGGAGGGAATTCCAATCGCGGCTCTGCGTGTCGTCCGGTTACGCCATTGGGGTTTTCGGTGCCTGCGAGCCAGCGGGGAAGTGGATTCGGGCGGGCGAGTGAAGAAGCTTCTCCTCGTGTGACCGAGCAGTGAGCGGGGGGATATGGTACGTGCGAGCTACCAAGGAAGATGGCGCGGGTGGGCGAGCAGTGAGCGGGGGTAAATGGTGTACGGCCGATGATGGGGAAGAGAGGAGGAAGAAGAGTGGAAGACGGGGAAGAAATTGCATTCAATCTCAATTCTACTAGTACTACTACCAGGATATACCGTCCTTCGGAGTGTAAATAGTTACACCGATGACATGTGGGTCTACCACAACAGGGCCCATATGTTAGTTAATGGAGGACAGGTGCGAGGGCGTATTTGTGGAAGCGTGCTCTCTTGGCAAACATGATGGCAGATCGGGCAAGGCTGATTCAGTAACACCAACACGCTGGTTCAGCTTATTAATTACGTGTCCCATCTGCTGCAGCGTGTATTGTCACTTCACTGCGAAGACTAGTTGAATAGTTCTCTCTGACCGAGATGGGGAATAATGGATCACGAGAACTTCCTTTCTACAGTATCCCTATGCATCTACGCTCACTTCACTCATTTTGCTCCGTATCTAGTCACTTGTTGAAATCTGTAGAAAGACAAATACTTCGTATTTGGGAACAGAGGGAGGCTTTTACTCCGTACTATTTGGGAACAGAGGGAGTATCACCATATGGAGGGAACATAGGAAGCTTGAAATATGAACATGTCAATGGGAGGGAGTAAGCCCCATGCATGCATGCATGCATGCATGCATGCATGCATGCATGCATGCATGCAACATGCAACACTCACACGTACACATGGACGCACGCAACACTCACGCACCCATGCAGCACACAGCACACGACGCAACACACACGCTCACGCTCAAGTGCTCAACCTACTCCCTATGTCCGTGAAAGACTGTACATTTAGAGATTTACACATTGACCAGGGCATAATCAACGCCCAAAATTAGCAGACTTATGTGTGCATGCGACCATTGAGATAAGAAGATTAAATGAAGGCCGTTGCATGCTGTAATTAAGGATAGACATGTAGCCTATACCTACAAAGACAAGTTGGTGCATTAGTCAATCAATATCGATTTAGATTAAAGGCTAAATGCATTGGAAGTGTAGATGTACATCATGTACTACACTCTTTGTTTTATAGCCGATGTACACTCTTTGTTGGAAGACCGAGGGAGGACACGTGCATGCACTCACATACACAACCAAGGCGGTTCGCGCGCAAGGATTGGACTCGTGTCGCGCCTGCGTAAAGTTTTGTTTAACTGATTTCTTTGCTCTGCCAACTGACAGGTGGGACCCAGAAACCAGGTGACAATTTAACCAGTCAACAAAGTGCCACGTCGACTATGTGGCCGGTCAAGAGAGTGCAATACGGTGCTCACGATGAGCTAGTGATCTTATAATCGCCGCAAAACTATATATAGTGACCGTAAGAGCGTATTGTTACATACGCCGACCGCCAAAGGTATTTTTCTCGTTTCAAATTAAGCCATATTAATCGGAAAAGACGTAGTATGGACTACTACTACTAGTACCAGTACTGCTTTGATGTGTCCTGTCAACTCGCCGAATGAGGAGAAGCTTGCTTACTACGGCTCTCCCTCGCCCACGCGCGCGGTGGTTCGCAGGACGAGGAGACGGTTTTGACTACAGCGCCCTCTCCCTCTTCCTCTCCCTCTCCCTCACCCTCTCCCTCGCCCTCGCGGTGGACGTGCAGCAGTTCAATCGGTGTCAGATTGCCAGAAGCATATTGTACTGTAGTATCATCATTGTTGGACCTTCCGAAGAGGTGAAGAGCCAAGTGCAAGGTTCACACGAGTATTTAACTGTTGAACCTCCCGAAGAGGCAAAGAGCCAAGCGCAAGGTTTTATAGGAGTTGTCATCCTAGTAGGAGTGTACTACAACTATAGCGAACGATGCTACTGTATGATGCCGCCACGTCACGTATATCCAAAGCTGTGCCACCTTTTTTTTCAAAGAGCATGTTGGAGCCCGTGCAACAACCACACAAGTTGCACGTACACATAAAATATTTACTAGTAATAAATTCTAAAGGACAAATGCCAGTATGCCACACAAGTTCATCTCCAATTCATGTGATAAATTTGTGCACGACTAGTCTACATATATTCACGGCTACCATTCACAATTACCGTACTCCACTTACACGTTATAGATGGGCTACATGTCCTCCTCCGTGTTCCAGCCCCTGTGTTCTTCATGGATGGCACGATCCATAGCGGTGGGCAACGGGAATTATTGTCGCAGCTTTCTAATCCGGTTCCACACGATGGAGACTCATCCAAGCTGAAGCGGCATAAATCAGGGAAAGCGTGTCGCAGCACGTCATTCATCTGGCGGTGCGCACTGAAGACACAACCATGCTTCATGAACGGCAGGCCTTCCGTGTCGTGCACGGAAGGTGGCATCCGCTTCACAATGGGGTAGCTGTCCCCGATGAAAAGCGAGTACTCTCCAAGAGTGTTCCTTGGCACCCATGTAGCATCACGGGGGTCGAACTCGGCGTCGTTCATCTGGTACACGCGGCATCCCAGATCTGGACACATGGTGACGTACATAGTCAAGGTCCATGCATAATAATGTTGTGCTCAAATATGGCGGTCAGTAATACTATGCAGCAAATAGTACTAGTCCGGTATAGAGGAAGTAAAATAATCAGCTTATTATATATAGCCACTCTTGGCTACATGGATGAGATAGTAAGACATGGAAATACAAAAATGGTGGCAGCTAGTGGGTTCAAGTCTTCAAGGGCCTAGCTAGCTATCTGGCGTCCTCCAAGGTAAAGTACTCCTACTAGTAGTACAAAGTATACTACTAGTACAACAATGAAAGAGAAGGCGAGAGGGTTAAAAATGGAATACCGGGTAGATGGTGACGGTCCGATTGTGGTAGATTGTGTGACCATGTTGCACATCAGTGGTACCATGGGTAATGACTGCTAAGATAGTTGATCCCAATATGCCAAAGTCAGCTACAAGGTTCCAGGTTAGACCGAATCGCGGATGCAAATGCACATCCAGTATCGGCGATCTTATTTTGATCGGGGGTTGACTGGTCCCTGCAAAATAATGGAGTACCGTTAGGGATGCAAATGATGATTTGTGCATTCCGTTTGTAATCTCCCATACCGTAGGATGGCAACCAGATGAAACAAGTCCTCGGCTTGTCACCGCGAAGATGCGGCCTAGATGGCGACGCTGGCGTCTTCGAACATGTAGGGGTACAAATCTGCCGCCGCCAACATGCGCCACCACCATCACATCGCCTCTTGCATTGATGGCAATCCTTATGTCGAACACCGCGATGAGATAGTAATCGTCGTAGCCGCGTAGCTTTGTCGGCGGGTCCGTAATTGTTATCATGTTTAATCTCTTGTAGGCATCATCATACGTATTCGTGCCCAGCTGTGGATGTTGGAGAAGGGGTCTACCGGAAGGCCGCTCCCAATGGTGGAGAAGGGGTCTACCGGAACGGCCGCATTGCTTTGGATGTTGTGCAAAATCATGGTGGTGTCCGGCCGAAGGTATGCAAGCCAATCTTCGTTGGCACCGACCCAGACCTATATATAAGACGGTGGGCAGCGGAGAAATTACGGGATGGAAATGGAATAACTAAGTACTACATGATCAAACTCCATTCTTGACCGCTCATCGGACAAAATCCGACTACCTCTCAACGTCGGCAACTCTAAGCGGAGTCAACGTGCAACCATGGCTGTGGAGCGGTGGACTGGTCGAAGGATTCTCCCATCTAAGAACCTTATCCTCGAGGACTCATGGAAGACCAACAAGCTTGGCCTTTTCCCAAGCGTGTTTAATATGCGTCTTGAAAAAGTTGGTGCAGGAAGCACCGAGTCTTGCGGCGGTGAGGTCGTTGGATCAGCGTGCGATTTCTCCCAGAGGATCGTCGTCCAATGTCTCCCAGCCCGGAGGAGGAGAACCGCCTGGCGAATCCATGGGAGCAGCGATGAACTGCCTTCTCTTCGGGGGGAGGGGAACTGGCGAGGAGGAGATAAGAGCGTAGTAACCGCAGGGCCTTGTCCCTTCCAACTATAGATCGTTCCTCAATGAAGGGATGAGGCTATTATTTACTACTAGTACTAGCATTATGGAACATTATGGGATTGTATTATACTGTAAATAATAGCACTAGTAAGAAATTTTTGGCACTAGGTAGTAGTTTTTGGCGTGGATTAAGAAATTTTGGGTATGTTTTTGCCATTTTTTGTACACGCCAACTAGTGTAAAAAAATGTCTTACATTATGTGACGGAGTACGTACTCGTACTATAGCAGTACTAGTACTACTTTTCTCAACTATTAGTGCGATGTACTGTACTTCTAGTCTAGTCTAGTATAGTGCACCAGTTTTGAACTCTTGAATCTCAGGGCCAAGGAGCTACAGTTGGAACTGGAGGGTACTACTGTTCTCTAGAACCATCGTTGTACTATCAATGCAGGGGAAGTACACCTATGTAGTGGCCTAGTGGGTACTCTCGGTGCTCTATTCAGCCGCTCCTCTCACGTAGGCTGGCCTACTCACCGCTCCTCTCACGCACACACTAGCAGCCTGTTTATCGGCTTTGATTCTTTGGGGGCAGAACATTTGAGTTATTTGATACAGCGAGACTAGGATTTTTGCTTCCATTTGTGGAGGTGTAATGGATCTCGTCGAACTTTGTTAGTAGTTCCTTCTTTATGAATGAGATGAAGCAAAGCTTTTGCCTCCGTTTCAAAAAAAACACGGTAAGATGAATTTCTTTTATAGTAGAGCCGATAATGGAGTGAAGTCCATGCGTGCAACGCCACAAGCTACAGAGTAGTAGTAGAGAACTTTACGTACAAAGCCATATTGCACAGTTCCCAATGCCCCGCCAGGCTTTTCCGGCTCCTCGGGCTTAATTGGGAGGCGCTAGTTTAAATATGCTACTAGCTGATGAGGAAGCTGCAAGCGAGTTGCGGCTAGGGCGAGCACGCGAGCCACGGGATGCTGGGAAGGAAAACCCGTTCACGTGGCTAGGCTGTCTAGTGCACCCAGATTGTGGGACCGCACGTCCATTTGACTTCAAAACTCAAACTACCCATGTAAAATATTGGCTCATGACAAAGTGTAGTAGTACTATTTTTTTTAAAAAGGCCGTCGTGCATTCGGCCGGGATCGAACCCACAAAACGAGGTATACACTCCCGCGACCACTAGTAGTACTCGTTGGAGTACAACGCAACCTAGAATCGCCTTTTGTCGCTAGTAGTACGTACATTGTTCCTTACAAGAAACCCCTAAGAGCATGGCTAATAGTATAGCCAGCTGCTGGCTATAAGCCAATGCCATGTCATCTACAGCCCATCTTATAGCCAACATGTAGTACAATAATAGATCAAAAGAGTGTACTACTTTATTATTATGTGGCCCACTTCTTATTCTCACAAAGTGCCTAGGAGCACGTGCTAGAGCTGGCTCTTCACGAAGAGCCCGCTTACCTTCTCTCTCCTCTTCTCTTTCCTCCAACTAAGCAGAAATATACTAGTTTATTTCTTATAGCCCGCTGACTCAGCTCTATTGTACTTGCTCTAATAATGCAAGAAACCTCTAAAATGCCAAGAAACTACTACCACTTGCATACATGGCAGACTTAAGATACGACTACCTTATCAACTATTGTACATGCTCTTACCAACAAAAATCCTCGAGTGACCTCCTACCTCAGGCCCGTCCACCTAGTCATCCTCGTCCATGGGACGCAGCTACCGCCGCCGGCAGAAGGCGAGGTCAAAACCGCCGGTGGTGCGGAGCCCATGTTGCGGCAACCCGGATGCCAGCTTCGTCCGGTGCTCGCGGCCGCTAGCTAGCCAAGATATCTCCATCCAGCTGCTTGTCTGCAAGGTTTGCTAGCTAGATTGGCACGGCAATGGGCGGCTTGCTCAAGACGCTCAGCGCTAAGGCCAGCCATCTGGCTCGGCGAAGGCCAGTAGCGGCGGCTTGCTCGCTCGTGAGTCACGCCGGGCCAGCCTGCCAACTTTGTGCGGAGGCGGTAGCGGCGTCCGGCCCGTCCGTGAGCGGCAGACCAACTTCGCTCATCACCGGCGCCACCGACAAACACGCATCGATCTTGTTTGAAGTAATGTTCAGGAAAAATAATGATTTGAGGGGGAATAACAGGATAGAAGGTCAGATGTGGGTCCCTCGTGTCAACGGTCAAACAAAATGTGTTGGTTTAAGCTGCCTCGTAAGCACGGACGTGTGGGCCAACCTTGTCATACATGGGTTTAAACGAACCTAATCGGTAGGAGTACTAGGTAGTTTTTGGTGTGGATTAAGAAATTTTGGGTATGTTTTTGCTATTTTTTGTACAATAGATTCTTCCTAGGGCTGGTTGAAAGTGGTAGTTTTTTGTTAAATACTCTACATATTGTAAGTAGGAGTGAAAGTTAAGCTTTGGAAGCCAATAAGCAAGGCTAGTTACATAGTGCATATGTGTACATGATTGAAAGTAAATACCAACCATGAGTGACTAATATCTTGATGGCAAACTTGAAACTATGGAATACTAGTAAAAAATGCATGGTTGGAAATACTAGCAATGTTCATGTCCGTTGCAACGAATCATAATTAGAATAATACTTATTCACAAACTTGGTACAAAACACTCTAATTTTGATATACATATGTCACTAGAGATATATTATGTTTCAATTAGAATATATTCCTTGGGATGTTTTGGTGAGGTCAGGGAGGGATGTGGTTGGTTTTAAGATACTAATTATGGGTTTTTCTGCAAATTGGTAGACAAGTGGGATGTTGGTGAGAAAAGGCAACAACTTACCTCACAACCGTTACATGTAGATCTAATGGTCAGAAACGACGGATGGCAGACACACCAGCATCACCAACTTAGTCTTGTGTAGGAGTACTAGCAAGATCAGTGCATTGCACGGAACATCAAGATGCATTTTATATAAAACACTTGTTGTGATTGACCCTTGCGGGAGTAATCCCATGTGTAAAAACTAATGATATCTCGAGAAATATGAGATAAGGTGAAGAGGAGTGGGGTGTGGTGGTGGTTGGTGCTCGGACTGAGCGGAGGCATGGGGATTGACTACGCGGCAATGCCACTGTGCCGCTTTGTTCCAGAGGCTTCCTTTCTTAATTGCTCAACAATGAGGTTTGTTGGAGATAAGGATGAACGAGGGAAGGCCTTGTATGCAAATGTGGAGAGGGGTGCGGGTATCTTTTAGTTTAATTTCCATCCTTCAGATATAGATCGGACGGTCTATATTGCAAGATGGCACACGTACCATCATCACCAACTCAGTTTTTTTATAAGAGAAGAAATATAAGTATGGAGATACAAACGTATTATCGATACTTGCTTCCGTAAACTAGCATCTACATTCTATTCAACGCCTCGACATGTGGGGCCTTAGCACAATGACTTCTCGACTATGTAAAACAAATATTTTCCCGTCGCCGACAAGGAGGGGGTGACGGCGGCGCGCTTTTTGGCTTGCTCTAGTCGTAGTAGTCATACTAGGTGGTCGAAGCACGTGTAGATTTATTCTTTTTCACGTCTCGTGTTCACTGCGTCTGCCACGCATTGTTGATGAATAGACGGTAAGTTATTCAAGGAAACCCTTGTTGAGCGTGTTCTTGTGAGAGAGAGAGAGAGGTATGCGTGTGTGATATGTTAGAGACTAAGGCAATGATAATTGATTCTTTGTGTCTATGTGTGTGGAGGATATAGAGAGACATGTACATGGGGCTTTGTGTTGTGTAACATGGAGACACATATACATAATTAGAGAGTGAGTGTGTGAGATACACATGCGGACATGAGGAGAGATGAGGATCCAGATAGATGGGTGTTGGTGCGTGTGTGTGTGTGTTTGTGCACGCGGTTGTGTGTGAGAGGGAGAGTGTATGTGGAGTAGAGAGACCACTGATGATGTAAACCTAGTATAAGGGAAGGGGAATAGTGTGACATGTGTAGTAGCAAGATAGCAGGTGCGGGCGGGGAAGCAGACTATTTGGAAGAGACATCGAGTGTGTGTGTGGGAGAGGGGTGTGAGAGCGAGAGAAAGAGAGAGCTAGCGACGGAGAGAGAGAGGAAGAGAGGGGGCGAGAGGGGTCGTTTGTGTCCATAAATGGCATATAGATTGGGAGACAATGTTGATGTTGTCCGAAATTGGCCTATGAACGGAGACGCAAGGGAAGCGAGTCATCGTGTGTGTGACAGGGACTTCACGAGAGATCTAGAATAGATGGTGTAGAGAACAATGTGCGAAATCGAGAACGATTATACATTAGGGAGCTATGCAAAGAGTCACAACATATATGTATACAGGGAAGGAGCTGGGGTGGGTCCACATGTGGGAGAGATAGAAAGAGGGGAGTGGTGCACAAGGAGACAAAGTGTGCTTGTTTGCAGTGGGGGTGGTGTGTGAGGTGAGTGCGCGAGAACCACATAACTAGGGAGATAGACGTTTGGGGCGACGTTTTGTGTGTATGGGAAATATACACTCTACATAGTGCGTGTGCTTGGGTAAGAGAGATAGCGGGAGACCTAGAGAGTGAGGGAAGAGATGTGTGCATGCCCGAGAGACAAAGTGGTAGAGACCTATGTTGGGGTCCGTACTTTACAAGAGAGAGGTGTGTTAATGTGCTCGTGTGTTGGTGTTTGGGGGAGAGAACGACTTCTCTATGTGTGTGTGTGTGTGTGTGGTGGTGGGGGGGTGACTTCAGATAAAGAGTGAGGTGTCTATATTTGAGGGACTTTAGCGTAATTGAGATATTATGCACCCATGGTTGATCAATTTGTACTATGAGATAAAAATACTTTTGAACATGCGTGATATACCTTGATGTACCAGAATTACAAACCTAAGATTGGAATTTTGGAATTCGACTCCGTCATTAGATTTTGTAATTCATTTAAACGAAGGTACATTTTTTAAGCCGGGATTTCGTGATTTCAAATTCATATATCAAACCTAGAGATATACACATACGGGCATGTTCAAACTTTATAATCATCCACTTTATTCATACGCATACACATTTTTGCTTTTTTCATCATATTTAAGATAAACACATTTGGAATTTCATTTGAATTGGACCGTACGATGGTATTTGCTTGTAGTAGCTCAATGATCCATATTTGAATTGAATGGACAATCTAAGTTTCGAGTTGGAGACATTGATTTTCAAAACTTGCACATTTTTTGCGTGCAAAACAAACAAATTGTCGACCAAGATATCATAGTCGGCCGTACAAGAGAGAATACTTATAATTTTAGGCGTAAAAGCTTTCAAACTTCCGCTCACATCGAAATATCACGCTACCGAAAGTTTAGCCCTGCGATATTCCTGTTTTACCCCTGCCAGATGAACGGAAAGGGCTGCTTTGGTAACTCCATTGTTTTCCCCTCTTTGCCCCCAACATTCTTCCCTAGAGCCCCTCCCCTTCCCCTCCCCAACCCCCCAACCACAGCAAGCCGCCGAATCTAGTCCTCCGCCGTAGCGGTGGACCTCACACCCTGCTGGATCTACCTTCCGCACCTTGGAACCCCCAACTGCCAAGTCACCACTTCACTGGAGCCGCTTCAGCGACTGGCTTGTCCATCGCTCCAGATCTCCTTGACCGCCATAATGTTCCACCGCACCGGATCTTCTTAACCGGCGCCCTCGTCCACCACATCGTAGGCCCTTCACTGACTCCCTCGTCCGCCCCTTCGCTGGCCCTTCATACAAGCCCTCGTCCTCCGCAACAGATCCGCCTCACTGAAAGCATTGTACAACGCGCCCGCCGAAGCCTTCGTCCACTACACCGGACCCGCTCCACAGACGCCATATTCAACTCCAGCGGCCCTGCTTTACCGACGCCGCAGCCTCATCAGGTTATTTCGATTTGTACTCCTTCGGTTTTTCTCTTTATCATGCAACTGTTCACTTACCACGGATGACCTTTCTTGTATGTCGACAAAGCGCCGCAACCGTAGCACCGAGCCGCTTCAGCGACGGGCGCAACCGCCCAAACTCAACCGCAACACGAGCACCATCGACGATCCTTAGCTATCAAGTATGACAACGGTACCCATACGCATGAGAATCGGTACTATTATCCAACGGCAGCGCCTACGTTCACTTTCCTAGCATAAGCACCACACCTTTGAATTTCTTGAGGCATCATTCAGTTTTTCATGAGACGCGTTATTACGCTTGCACCTGTAGGGCCATACTGGCAGTGAACATGTTACATGTGCTAAATTACATACCAGTGCACATATAGTTAATATGCTTTAGTTTTGTTCTAATGCCACCTGTTGGTTCCATCAGACTGCTTAATGTTCTCTATGCTTAATTACACATCGACAAACTAGCATGTGGTTCCGCTGCTTTTTGTTCGTTTTACCCTACATTTTCTGATGCTAGCTATTACATCACTACTCCGAGCCTCTGTTCATTACTTTTTTGTGTGTTCTTGATCTTCCCAAGTTGCATGACTAATTCGATGCTTCTATTAATTATGGAGCTGCCAACCCCATCAAGCAAAATATTTGTTTTTTGGGGCTGGCACCTCGAACAAGCATAAAAATAGAGGGAAGCAGATATATTGTCGTGTATGCACACACCCTTCTTTCATTAGTTTAGATGAACCATTGATGATCAATTCGGACCAGTGCATGTGATTAAAATTAATTTCACCTAAATAGATGGTGCAGAATAAACTACAACAACTAGATTTGCAACCACGCAGTGGCAGATCTAGAATTTTGAACCAGGGTGGTCCAACCTAATAATTTTTTTACAACTGCGAATGTACTAATTAATTTACCAATAGCACAAGATAAATTGATCATTTTTTCTCAAATAAGTCTCAATTTTCCATAAAAGAATCCTGCATACCTTGAAAAGTTCAAAGACTACCTGCATGCGTTCATTCTTCCACATTTGATATATGTATGCAATCATGTTATCATGATTGACATTACATTCATCAATGTGACAATGACATTTATTGATTAAAAAAATGAGAACAATGTATCAATTTTTTGACCTAAACTGAAACAATTTGGTAGTAATTAGTAAAATTCTTGGAAATTACAGCTCAAGATGCCACATAGATTTATTTATTTTTGCCCCAAACTCAAATAGTTCAGTAGTAAGTAGTAACATTCGTAGACAGAGTTCAGCAGTACTGCATTACAATTCATAAAGGAGCATAGCAAGCCTAAATCCATAATGAGTAGTACTGACAGGTGGAAGCACGCCTAGCAATGAGTAAGAGTAAACAGAAATTGAGGAACGAGCAGAAATCTCATCAAAGGTACCTCAAATCGTCTTTGGGAGGGTGACGGGCCGGCTCGCTGCAGTGCAGAACACCGGCTGCCGGCGCCGAGCGCCACCGCCGAAAAGCGGACTAGGCTGGGCGTGGTCGGGCATAGTCGCCGGCGAGGCATGGATCCAGGCGGCAAGTCAGGCCAACGAGATTGGCTGGAGCATAGAGCATCTGCAAGGGGATTTGGGGACGGGGAGCCAGTGCGCGGGCTACCACGGTCCACGGGCCACGGCTGTGAACAAGTCGAGGTTGTGGTTGTTGGGATTTTCTTTTCTTTCCTTCTGGCCCATCCCCTAATCTCTTATGGACTATGGTATATACGGGTCGTACCAAAATCCCAGGGTGGGCCGCTACCCACCTCCTCACCACAATAGATCCGCCATACGCAACCACGGGATCTTGTGATATCTTCAAAGAACATTGCAACAGCAGCTAGGCTTCACTGACAACATATGGTAAGCCGGTGTGTTTTAGTACATGTGAAATGTAATGCGAGTGGGCTGCTTTCTTGGCTTGTGCCCTCAATGTGTAATCCTACCGAATTACAAATAGTTCGGTTATGCCTTTCTTTGTATTGCTTGATTCGAATGCTTATTCGTTGTTACGCTATACCTGAGTTGGCCAATATGTCAGTAGTGCCTGCTATACTATCGTAAAGAAATGCATGCCTATTTCATTTGAGTCCTTAAATTCTCCTCTCAACTTCATCACAAGACTGTCTTCGTAGTTTATATGAGGCCACACTGTTAAGTGCTTTCTCAGATTATTTCAACTGCTTAGATGCCTTGGCAACTTAAATATAGCGGTTGTACACTCCCTTTCAACTAGGGATGTCAACTGGGTCCCGTTTAATCCCGATTAAAGTCAACTAGTGGTATGATAGTTCAAAAGAGTTTTTGTTTTTTGAGGAAAATGAACTAGGGAGGTAGCAAAAACTAACCAGATGGGACTGGCGGATGTCACTTATTTGCCACTTACATCCCTAGTTTCATCTTACCATTTTAATTTCTTTTCTGCTGATGCTGCTTCGAACCATTTAAATATAGTTTGCCATTCTCGGCAATAATTCGTCCGTCGTTTACCATGTAAGCTTACTGCTTGGATCATACGATAACTATCTCTTACTGATGTCCAGCGGAAACCTTTCAGGATGCTATTCACACTAGGACACAATGTACAACCCCAGAATCTATTTGTGGAAGCAGTGCACCATCCATGTTACCAGATGGTAGTAGTTCAGAGGCAACACCGCCAGAGAGCAGTCTGAGCACAGATATTATAGTGCTTGAGGCTCTACTAGAGGCACAAAGAGATGGTGTGGCTGCCATGAATGAGGTAATCTTTATCTTGAGGCTGGAAATTACGGAATTAGCGGCACGCATTATGCAAGCAACCCAAGAATTGGAGGAAGTAAGAATGTTGCATTTGAAGATGGAGGAGGTCCTGCTGTTTCTGCTATCTGAAGCCCAAGATAATCCAGTTCTTCTTTAGATACCAGTTGAAATTGTCATTAGATTATTGTACTTGCATGTTGTGTCATGTCTCTGAATGGATTATGTTGCAAGACCCCCGATGTTCTCCATGTGTTGTACTGATCCGAATTTTTTAGGCGAGGTAATCCTCAGTACTTGTATGATTGACATAAGGTGAACTGTTTTTCGTGTGAGCATATTGTATTGGATGAAATAACTGTTTGAGTCAGAGTGTATCCAACCTACTGAATTCAAAGATCATGGCATTTCTAAATCATAATCATATATAAAGGTGGAATAAATTTTTGTTGTGGTTTTGAAGAAATAAATAACAAAACGTATAATTATCTGTGGATATTCATAATCGAATACAAATTGGATTTGAATTTAGTTTGCTAGGTCCTGTGGCAATGACGTGAATGCTAATTCTCCCAAGTTTTGAGCGATGCGGCTAAACACCCACTGTAATTTTGGGCTGCCCGAAGCAAGTGTTTGCGAGATGGAAATTACTGTCTACCCTTGACACTTGACATCTTTATTGACCGGATTTACACTGCTGTTGATAGGGGTAGACTAGTAACTTCAATCAGACGTGACACGACGGCCTCTGAGCCTATTCAGACACGGTGGGCGCGAAGCGTGGGCGGCAAAACACATTTCATTCAAGCTCGGCCGAAAGACATGTGTCTCTTCCTCCATTTCCCCATTCATACACGGTGGGCGGCAAAACAAACTCTCCTCGTCCAAAATCGATGTAGGCTAATATTATAAATAGGGGCAGATGTGTAACTTCCCTCAGACGTGACACAACCGCCCTACTGTCGACCCGTTCATACACCATGGGCGCCAATAAATGGTGACAAAACACCCTCTCCTGACCTGAAATAGTTACCGGCAAATATTTGGGAGATGCGAGATTATCGTCCTATCCCCAACCGACGCGATGTCCGAAATTTTAAACGGGGGATAAGTTTGTAACTTTCCCCCATTTCAGAAAAGCGCGTCCCAAAGTTTGAGATCCCCCCTGCCCTCCATTTCCCCATTCATACACCGTCGGCGGCACGACAAGCTCCGCACTGCGGCTAGCCTCCTCCGTCCGCCACCCCATCCTCCACCTTGCGGGAGCCGCTACCCCTACCCCGTCGTCCACTGCAAGAGATGGACGTCTCTCATCCACGGCGCTGGACCAGGATCCTTTCATCGCCTCCTCTCGCTTCATCGGCAGTGCGTCCACCTTGCCGTTGCCGCTCTACGACCGCCTCGTCCACGGCAACAGGATATATCCCCCGACCCGGCCGTCTGCCGTCTAAAGTCTTCTTCCCCGCCGCCGACATCCATCGCACCCGCAGCACCCTCAACATATCAGCATAGGCCTACACGGCGTCGCAAGAGAGGTGGTACTCTTCCATATGTGCTTAAGTTATTGATCTCACCCGGAAAATAGATCGTAATTTGTTTACTATACTTTTCTTGTCCGTACCAAATCGTAGTGGCTAGTTGAGTCAAACATTGGTTGCGAAGTAGCTTTGTCCGGTTTGCACCTTCAAATCCGCCATGGCACGGGCACTATACTCGTAAAGCTTATGGTTTCCCCCTTTATATTCACTACCATCATCGTAGGTGCTTCGTGTCGTGCTAGCACTGCTCCTCAAGACCTCAACCCAAAGCTTACATGTTGAAATATGAATCTGATATGATGCTCATATCACTAAAACAGAGAACATTTAATTGGTCACCTGATGTTTCCTATATTCGTTTCGAAAAGCATGTGCGCCACCTTTCGCTCGACTAGTTCCACTTTCCTGATTTTTCTCTTGATGCTTAGGGTTTTCCCCTTTTATCTACTCTACTATGATCCGCGTAGGTGCTTTCTGTCGTACTAGCATTACTCCACCCTTCAAGCTAAACAACACAACACTCGAATTGAAAGCTTAGTTGTTCAAATATGATTGTCATATGATACTGATATTAGTTAAGCGGCACATTTAATTGGTTAGCTAAAGGTCCCACTTGAGTTTCCAAATGCATGTCGCGACATATAGAGACTGACATAATTGCATTTCTTTGTCACTTGTTGACCGTACTTTCTTGTCCATACCAAATCTTAGTTGTTATTTCAAAGCAAACATCGGTTTGCTAACTACCCTTCTTGCGGTTTTGCTTTCAGATCTGCCATCCTTTGCCACGGTCAACCTTTGTACTCATCATGCTTATGTTTTCCCCATTTTATGATGACCACAATCACCCTCGTGGTTAGGTATCGTAATAGCACTGCTCCACCCATCGAGCTAAACAAGCTTAGTTGTACAAATTCATATCGATATTATTGCGATATTAGTAAAAGCGATAGATGTTTAATTGGTTAGCTAAATGTTCCTACTTTAGTTTCAAAATGCATGTGAGCCACATATGGAGAGACCGGAAAGAATAGTATTTCTCTGTGCGCTCTGGTTCATCATGGGTGGCCAACCGACATTGTATTGAAAGACTTGTAATATCTTCAATCTGCTTGCTCTTCTACTCTTCTTTAAGATGATACTCATCTCTTACCATCGACTGGTCAGGTCGAGTTGTTCTCCCTTAGTATATTTTGAATCTATCAGGTCAGGTCGACTTGTTCTTCTTTACTATATGTTGAAGCTATCATCTGCGAAGTGTCATCACTTCTGGAGCTCTCATATTTTGAGTAGTAGGCCACATTATATTAATGCATGCAACAAATTACAGCATTCATGTCATCTTTTAAAATAATTCCAGAGATAGCACAAAGGGGTTTACAAGGAGGCAGTATTGGATTAGAATCACTTCTGCATTACAAAGAAAATCTCACTTGTTTTTATGTTTTCATGCATGTCAGATATTGAACATTATCAAAATGAATATGAGAATGGGCGCACGAGAGGAATATTGCGGAACGATCCACTGGCTAACAAACTTGGCATGGTGGAGGATAGCCTATCTTATTCACCCATCAAGGTGCTTGCTCTAACTTTGCAAAGTTGTATTGGCCGCACATATTTTGCATCTGACCTCTTGCATTACTTCTACTTTGTTACACCATCTGCTTTGTTTAAGCATCATATATGAGTATATGCCATACCTATCCATTTTTTGTACCTATTCCATGTGTCGTCACACTATGTTTTTCCAGTCAAATGTTGTTCTTTCGTAATAGATGTCCAAAAGGAAGAGGGTGAGTGCAGATCCTCAAGGAGTACAAACTAGGTATTTGGAAAAGGTAGTGATACCTGTTAAATCAGATAAATCAGCAGCCACAGAAAACACAGGCCCAACTGTACCACACTTTACCCCTACTCCAGTGGCCAAACCCCTATTAGAACTGCTGGGAGCCCAGCGTCAGGAAATGTCTATGATATCATTCAAAATTTGAACTCCTAAATTTCTGCTTGTGCCTTACCTTCTCTCTTGTATGAAAATTAATTTCAGATAAATCTCCTTGCTCAAAGGATCATACGATCTCAAAACAGTAATGGGCTCTGCATTGCTCTTGTCAGTACCTCTCTCCCTTTTGCCTTGTAACACTGTACTTAATTAATTGCTATTTGATTATGTATCATCGATGCACTTTTGAGCTTCATTATCCTCTGTTTCTTCCAATATTATTTGATCTATATTTACTCTTTGCAAAATGTAGTACAATGGCAACGCTTATAAAGAATTTTCTTTGGGGAATTTATTGAATTATCCTTCCATCAACATGGAGAAGGGTTTTGTCCAGCCCGTGTTAACATGTAATGTAAGTTCATCCTTCTCAAGCCTTCAAACTTTGTTCTAGTATAGATTTGGATAGGCATCATTTCCTCCTGTGTTGTTGCTTTGTTGTTTACATTTGTTTGGATGTTTGCAACAACTACCGATTTCAAATTGTAGTTGTAAAAACATGTTCCTTATCTTGAAACAGATCCATTTATTTGCTTATATAATTGAGAAACACATTACGTGTCTCCTTGTTTCTCTTTGGACTCGTATCTCTTCATTGAGCAGAACTTTAGGGAAGATAGTGAGCCAAACCATCTTGAGGACAGCGAGATGACCCCAAGGTCCTGTCTTGATGAAGACAATGAGTTGAAGCTACTCACCAGCAGATGTGAAACAACCTCTGTGTAGTCGCTGCCTCAATCAGTTTGACTTCTCGAGTCTCAACTTAAAGCGGAAAGGCTTGCTTCAGCTCAGCTCCGACTTGAAGTCAAAGATGCAATGAAGATGTCAGAGGACTGCCGTGCGCATCATCATGCCTTAAATCTAGTGTTGATGCATCTATCGTTGACTGGCGAGGTCTACTCGGCTTCTTGACTGTTTGGGGGCCCGACCTGGCGAGGCCTAGTGCCTTACGAAGTGCTCTCAGTTTTGTATATTCTTTTGTCGGTAGCGTTTATTTGCCTTTGGTGGCGAACTTTGATGCCAGTGGATGTAATATGTGTGATAAGCGGTGATAGCCTAAGCGTAAGTTGCTTGCTTATTTATTTCCTTGTTGTCTTGTTTATTTGTTTGCTTGTAGTCATTGCGGTTCTTTTTCCACGGTTTGCTAGTGGCTGCAATAACCTATTTTTAAAACTAGGCCACAATAACCATGGGCTAATATTCTTTGTAGTGACCTTTGGGCCTCCTACGGTAGTGAAAGCGATGGGTCTTCTACGGGCCGTAGAAAGCGATGGGCCTTCTACGGTAGTGAAAGCGATGGGCCTTCTACGGGCCGTAGAAACAATGGGCCTTATACGGGCCGCAGAAACAATGGGCCTTCTATGGGCCGTATCATCAATGGGCCTTATACGAGCAGTATGATCGATTGGCCAAACATGGGCCAATAACAGGCCACATTATGGCCGTAAACGGGCTAGAGTTGGAATCGTCTGTTCATGGGCCGACCATAACGGGCCATCGTTAATAGGCCGTTGATGACGCTATGAAAAGCGGCCCAATGTATTAACGGACCACAAGCGGGCCGACCGTAACCACGGGCTGGATTTGGCCCTGGCGAGAAAATGGCGATGTGGGCCGTAAGTAAGCGAATCTTTGGAAATGAGCCCAAGAATAAATGGGCTTTGAGAAGGCGAAAGATAGCATGGGCTAGAAAGCATTAGCGGAATAACGGGCCGTTAATGGGTATAAAGTGATACCTTTGTTCATTACGGGCAGTTTCACCACGGGCCGTTAATGGGTGTAAAGTGATACCTTTGTTCATTACGGGCGATTTCACCACGGCCGTTAATAGGCCAAGAGTTACATAGGGCCTCATATGGGCGAAAAGGCGTCATGGGCCGTACATGGGCGAAGTGAAAATGGGCTGGAATCATATTGGGTGGCCGGATGATGCTACTGGGCCTAATTCAGATAGGGCGTAACGGGCCTTGGGTTAGCGGGCTGTAAATGGGCTATATGCGAACAGGCCGTTAACAGGCTTTACATGGGCCGGCCCGCCACCTTTTGACCAAGTCAAATAAGCCGGCCTTTTTCACAGGAATGGGCCTCTGTTGGGCCATGCCACGTGTCACATATCATATGCGCCTATACATCCAATGAGTGGATGACATCTGTCCCAACGATGAGTCGACACGTGTTTCCTCCAGCCAAAGATGATTTTACACGTGGAAAATCCCCATTGGTCAGGGCTGTTAACGGGTTATCGGATGCCACGTGTCGGTCTCCCTTGACAAAAGCACTTCTGTGACGCAGGATTTATCGTCATGGAAGTGGACACTTCCGTGATGATAATTTTGGTAATGCCATGGAACACTTCTACGACAGCACAAGTATGACTATCTTGACTCTGTCATAAAATCGTCATGGATGTACATGCATGACAGAAAATGCGACCTATTGTGACAAACACGTATCATCACGGAAGTGTATTTTTTTTGTAGTGTAATGGGATGGATGGAGTGTTGTACTACATCATTTTTCAATTGTTGTTTAGGTTCTAATATTAACTTGGTGCTTTTAGGTACATATATCATTGCCAAAGATCCACACTTCGACCCTTTCTACGTATGGGGCAATGAGATATTCATGAACCCGACATCAAGTGAGGAAAGCTGATAAAGATTGCTATTAAAATGGGTCAAAAGATGTCAATCGAACTATTTGTTTACACTTTATGCGAGACAACCTTTGAGCTGCAGGATGGTAAGTAAGAACCCTGTAGCCTTCTTTTTACTGTCCGTAATGAGTTGTGTTAGATGACAATATCTGAATATTTTTCTTTTGCAGTGGATCCTGAAGCAGTTTACTCAAGATTACCTCTCAAACTACATGATTGGCGGCTGGCCATCACAAGGGGTTGGACTAGAGTCCTACATGCCTTCTGCATCCAGGAGAGCACAATAGGGCCATTCCGCTTCACCTTGTTCAATAACTGGAATGTCTATCGCCTCTTTCTTTACCATCTGTAATAGTACAAGTATAGAACCCTGGTACATCATTCTTTATTTGGTGCTTATGTAATTCTTAAACATATGTACCTGTGAATCAAATAATGCATTGGTTGTTTGAACCTGATGGATATGAATAAAGCTACAACCTACTTTCAAGTTTAAATTAGGTACAATTTTAAATAGCAGCAACTAAATCAGGGCGAAATTATGTTGTGCAGGTCATTACGGCACACACGGTTCGTAAAACACAAACGTTTGTGATACACACCATAATCCGAGACGGTTCACAGAGAGGAAACATGTGCAAGCATGCACACAGTTGCCTTTTGCAAAGCGTGTGTGATGTCAGACACTATCACATATGGTGCGGGAAAACTAAATTTGTGTGATTGTCTACCCATCGTACACGGTTTATAATCATGAAGTGTTTGTGATGTGCGAGCATCGTAAAACTCCGTGCCTAGAATGTGCAGAATACTCGGTGCACGGAATCTGCTGGTTTAAGCGAGAACCACAAAACTCCATTTGTGATGGCAACGCGAGCACAAGCAGTAGCAAGGATGAAGCGTTTGGGATATTCGAGATATCGGAAACGGTTATATAGGGATAAATATATGCATCAAGGCTCCCTATCCCCGATGGTTTCTGAGTGTGTGGGAAGGACCCCCCTATCGCCCACACTCACTTGGCGACGGTTCCAAATGCCGTCGTGGAAAGGGGTTAAAAACCGTTTGTTTAGGACCGACGCGCACCAGTGAGATCTTGATGCCCAATATGTAAGCAACTTCACCGAGGTCTTTCATTGAAAAACTTTTATTCAAGTATCCTTTTATGCTATCCAGAAATTCTACATCATTCCAAATCAACAATATGTCATCCACATATAATATTAGAAATGCTATAGAGCCCCCACTCACTTTCTTATAAATACAGGCTTCTCCGAAAGTCTATATAAAACCATATGCTTTGATCACCTCATCAAAGCGTATATTCCAACTACGAGATGCTTGCACCAGTCCATAGATGGATCATTTGGAGCTTGCACACTTTGTTAGCACCTTTAGGATCAACAAAACCTTCTGGTTGCATCATATACAACTCTTCTTTAAGAAATCCATTAAGGAATGCAGTTTTGACGTCCATTTGAAAGATTTCATAATCATAAAATGCGGCAATTGCTAACATGATTCGGACAGACTTAAGAATCGCTACGGGTGAGAAAGTCTCATCATAGTCAACTCCTTAAACTTGTTAAAAACCTTTTGCGTCAAGTCGAGCTTTGTAGACAGTAACATTACCATCAGCGTCAGTCTTCTTCTTGAAGATCCATTTATTCTCTATGGCTCGCCGATCATCGGGCAAGTCAACCAAAGTCCACACTTTGTTCTCATACATGGATCCTATCTCAGATTTCATGGCCTCAAGCCATTTATCGGAATCTGGGCTCATCCTAGCTTCTTCATAGTTTTTAGGTTCGCCATACTCTGGTGCAGAACAAGCTCTATTCGACCTACGAGGTCCAGTAGTAACTTGATCCGAAGTTTCATGATCATCACCATTAGCTTCCTCTCTAGTTGGTGTAGGCATCACGGGAACAGATTTCACTGATGTGCTACTTTCCAATTTGAGAGAAGGTACAATTACCTCATCAAGTTCTACTTTCCTCCCACTCACTTCTTTCGAGAGAAACTCCTTCTCTAGAAAGTTTCCATTCTCGGCAACAAAGATCTTGCCTTCGGATCTATGGTAGAAGGTGTACCCAATTGTTTCCTTAGATTATCCAATGAAGATGCACTTCTCCGATTTGGGTTCGAGCTTATCAGGGTGAAGCCTTTTGACATAAGTGTCGCAACCCCAAACTTTAAGAAATGACAGCTTAGGTTTCTTGCCAAACCACAGTTCATACGGTGTCGTCTCAACGGATTTAGCTTGATTGCCCTATTTAACGTGAATGCAACTGTCTCTAATGCATAACCCCAAAGCGATAGTGGTAAATCAAGAAGAGACATCACAGATCGCACCATATCTAATAAAGTACGTTATGACGTTCGGACACACCATTATGTTGTGGTGTTCCAGGTGGCGTGAGTTGGAAAACTATTCCACATTGTTTTAAATGAAGGCCAAACTCGTAACTCAAATATTCACCTCCGCGATCAGATCATAGAAACTTTATTTTCTTTTTACGATGATTCTCCACTTCACTCTGAAATTCCTTGAACTTTTCAAATGTTTCAGACTTGTGTTTCATTAAGTAGATACACCCATATCTTCTCAAATCATCTGTGAAGGTCAGAAAATAACAATACCCGCCGCGTGCCTCAACACCCATCGGACCGCATACATTGGTATGTATTATTTCCAATAAGTCATTGGCTCGCTCCATTGTTCAGGAGAATGGAGTTTTAGTCATCTTGCCCATGAGGCATGGTTCGCAAGTATCAAGTGATTCATAATCAAGTTATTCCAAAAATCCATCCGTATGGAGTTTCTTCATGCGCTTTACACCAATATGACCTAAGCGGCGATTACGCAAATATGTTGCACTATCATTATCAACTTTGCATCTTTTGGCATCAATATTATGAATATGTGTATTACTATGATTGAGATTCAATAAACCATTTACATTGGGTGTATGACCATAGAAGGTTTTATTCATGTACATAGAACAACAATTATTCTCGACTTAAATGAATAACCGTATACATAATATACATAATCCAATCATATTCATGCTCAACGCATAAACACCAAATAACATTTATTTAGGTCCAACACTAATACCGAAGGTAGAGGGAGTGTGCGATGGTGATCTTATCAACCTTGGAATCCCTTCCAACACACATCGTCACCTCGCCCTTAACTAGTCTCTGTTCATTTTGCAACTCCTGTTTTGAGTTACTAATTATAGCAACTAAACAGGTATCAAATACCCAGGGGCTACTATGAACACTAGTAAAGCACACATCAGTAACCTGTATATCAAATATACCTTTGTTCACTTTTCCATCCTTCTTATCCGCCAAGTATTTGGGGCAGTTCCACTTCAAGTGACCATTTCCTTTGCAGTAGAATCACTCAGTTTCAGGCTTGGGTCTATCTTTGGGCTTCTTCACGGAGTGGAAACTTGCTTGCCATTCTTTATTGAAGTTCCATTTCTTTTCCTTTGCCCCTTTTCTTGAAACTAGTGGTCTTGTTAACCATCAACAATTTATGCTCTTTCTTGATTTCTACCTTCGCGATTTTAGCATCACGAAGAGCTCGGGAATCATTTTTGTCATCCCTTGCATATTATAGTTCATCACGAAGTTCCAGTAACTTGGTGATAGTGACTAGAGAACTCTGTCAAACACTATCTTATCTAGAAGATTAACTCCCACTTGATTCAAGCGATTATAGTACTCAGACATTCTGAGCACATGCTCAGTGGTTGAGCTATTCTCCCCCATCTTGTAGGCAAAGTACTTGTCAGAGGTCTCATACCTATCGACACGGGCATGAGTCTGAAATACCAATTTCAGCTCTTGGAATATCTCATATGCTTTGTGGAGTTCAAAATATTTTTGAAGTCCCGGTTCTAAGCCGTAAAGCATGGCGCACTAAACTATCAAGTAATCGTCATACGGAGCTTGTAAAACGTTCATAACGTCTGCATCTGCTCCTGCAATAGGTCTCTCACCTAGCGGTGCATCAAGGACATAATTCTTCTGTGCAGCAGTGAGGACAATCCTCAGATTACGGACCCAGTCTGCATCATTGCTTCTATCATCTTTCAACTTTTCTCTAGGAACATATCAAAAATATATTGGAGCTATATCGCGAGCTATTGATCTACAACATAGATATGCAAAACTATCAAGACTAAGTTCGTGATAAATTTAAGGTCAATTAATCAAATTACTAATGAACTCCCACTTAGATAGACATCCCTCAAGTCATCTAAATGTTACGTGATCCAAATCAACTAAACCATTTCTGATCATCACGTGAGATGGAGTAGTCATCAATGGTGAACATCTCTATATTGATCATATCTACTATATGATTCACGTTCGACCTTTCGGTCTCCAGTGCTCCGAGGCCATGTCTGTACATGGCAGGCTCGTCAAGTTTGACCCGAGTATTCCGCATGTGCAAAACCGTCTTCCACCCGTTGTATGTGAATGTAGAGTCTATCACACCCGATCATCACGTGATGTCTCAACACGACGAACTGTCGCAACGGTGCATACTCAGGGAGAACACTTATACCTTGATATTTAATTAAGGGATCATCTTATAATGCTAACGCCATACTAAGCAAAATAAGACGCATAAAAGATAAACATCACATGCAATCAAAATATGTGACATGATATGGCCATCATCATCTTGTGCTTTTGATCTCCATCTCCAAAGGATCGTCATGATCTCCATCGTCACTGGCTCGACACCTTGATCTCCATCGTTGCGTCGTGGTCATCTCGCTCAATATTGCTCCTACAACTATCGCTAACGCATAGTGACAAAGTAAAGCAATTACATGGCATTTGCATTTCATACAATAAAGAGACAACCATAGGGCTCTTGCCGGTTGCCGATAACTTTTACAAAACATGATCATCTCATACAATAACGTATATCATATCATGTCTCTCGGATTTCGGGTTCCAGCAAAACCCTTGAGGTTCGAACACTGGGGTGCGCACGAAGATCTCTCCCAACCTAATCACGCCCTCATCCTCACCGCGATCTCAAAGCTTAGCGCGTCGGACCCGCAGAAAGAGAGAAACAAGAGTTTATACTGGTTCGGGCCACCGATGTGGTGTAATACCCCACTCCAGGGTGGTGTGGTGGATTGCCTCTTGGGCTGAGGATTAACAGTTACAAGGGAAGAACAGACTCCTGAGGAGAGGCACTCTTGTGCTTGGTGAATTTGTGTGGTTGAGGGTGATCTGGATGATCCTCGGATCTGTCTCCTCCTACTGTGGTGGCTAGTCCTATTTATTGAGGCCCGGGTCGTCTCCCCAAATATTGAGCGGGAAGGGGTCCAACAACGGCCAAATTTGAAGGGAGACAACTAGTACAAGTTATCCTGACTAAAGGTGGTCTTCCCGTGCCAAAGGCTCTGGTGGTGACACCGTCTTGGGCTCCACGGTGACCTCCGTCCTGTCGTCTTGCTGGTCTTGGTCTCGTTTCACCGATATGGAAACCTTTGCCTGACACATCAGGACTCCTCGCCTGCGCTTGCCCCTTTAGCACCAAAGAGGAAGCGAGGACCTTTGCCTTTGGAGCTGCACGGCTTGGTCGTCATGGCTTGCGTCACAGGAACCTCGCGAGGTGTCCCTTGCCTTGATCTCTCCGCCCCTCGCGAGCCAGCCTGGTGAGGCAGCCCTCAAGGAGGTCTTGTGTCGTCCGCCTCGCGAGGCTTGTCCCCTCTCGAGGCTTGTCCACTCGCGAGGGATCTTGAGTGTTTGCTGGTGAAGATGGGCCATACAGGGCCGCTGGTGGAGCCACGCCGTGGGCCGCAAGCAGGCAAGTCTGGGGACTCCCATTCCCAGAACGCCGACATTAGCCCCCGGGCCCAAGGCGCACTCGAACTTGGCTTCGAGGCGAAGCCAAAGGGCAAGTGCGGAGCGCCGTGGGCCCCAACAGCCTACGGCCCCGCTCGACGCATGGCGATTGATCGGACGTGGGCGTCTCCGCTTCCCCACGCTGCATCGGCAACTGCCTGATTTGACGAGTCCCTACTGCATGCAGAGAGAAATAATCATTACCTGTGATCGTGGGGATCGCTGGTTGGCCTTCTCCCGCTATAAATGAGGAGGGGGCGGAGCCCCCGTTGCTCATCTATTCCTGCTCCATTCACTTCCTCTTCCTCGCTCCATTGCTAGCAGCGACTCCTATAGCGCCCACGAAGAGGTTCTCGAACGCCGAGAAGGGGAAGGCCCGCCAAGAGGGGCCCGGCTCTCCGCCGCACAAGCGCGGGCGCGGCCGTCCCCATGAGCACCCGCGACCCCCTCCGCGGCCCCTCTCAGCCGTGGCGGCGCCTCTTCTCATGGTGGGACTCGCCCAGATCGTGGCAGCCCCGTCGATGAAGGGAGGCGCGCCATGGTCGCACTGCCTCCCCGGCCGTGCTTTCACTCGGTGGAGGTGCTGCCGGAGTTCGTCGTGTGGTCGGAGAACCCGGCTGGCACCTGGCTTCAGCTCCCATGCTTCTTCATTTGCGAGCTGTGCCGACCACAGTCACATGAGCTCTGCTGCGGCGGACATTGCTGCTGACAAAGCTTCATGGAGTCGTGGTTGAGGTCTCCATCGCAGCAACGCGCAGCCACAGCCCGCGGTGGCGAGGCGTTTGCTGCGCGCGGCGGGCAGGCGGTGCACCCTCCACTTCAAATATGACGGCAACGTGACCCTTACGTGAGGGCGTTCGGAGAAGATGGCCACCGCGTCGGGTGCTGCCCCGAAGACAACGACGGCGACGAGGTGCTTGGCCTTGGCGACGGCCGAGAAGAGGGCAAGGATGGCCTTGCCTTCGGTACCGACCGCCGCTCGCCCAGCTACGGCGATTCTCCCTCCGGCGACAGCTCCAACAGCGGCGGCTACGACCAGCTGCCACGCCGCTGCGCTGCTTCGAGGGTGGCAGCGGGTCGTCTCATCACCGCGCCCCAGTGAAGTGCGAGGAGGGGTCCGGCTGAGCTCAGGGGATCGCCATGGGTCCGTCCTTGCGAGCTGCTGCAGGGGCGCACACCTCTTTTGTTTCGTTCTTTCCTTCTTGCATTTAGAGAGAGACAAGTATGGGGCCCCGTGGGGGCGTGCAACGAACAATGATTTCCAAGTTACTATGCCATGTTTATTGTTCCTGTGTCGTATTGCAGCGTCAATGTTTTATGAAAGCGCGTAGAAATGACTTAGCTTGACGTGCTCGAAGTAGTTTTCGCCTCGTGAGGTGCGCATTTCCTAGTTCCTGACGAGGCCTCCTTGGCATGGGAGGCATCCCGGAACAACAAAAATTCGTTAGGAAACTCTTAGTCTTTCGGGCCCTGGTCGCAGGCGCCGCTGGCCACGATCTAGCCCTTCGCATCTCGGTACCCGAGGGGCACAGATTGAGGGAAGTGTGCCAGCTTATGAGCTCGAACAAGGGTGCCTCGTGAAAAATAGGAAAAAAAACCTGGCGAGGGCACCTGTCTAGCCCCCTCGCGAGGCGTGCGAGAGAGAGTACATGTCAAAACAAGGAACTGAAGGCAGAAACGGAGGCAAAGGGCGATGAAACCAAACCGGCAAGGAACACCAGAAAGCAAATTTCCATTAAAGAGGGGCAAGCCAACGACGGAAAGCAAATGAAAAGCTGCGTCCGGCACCTAGTCTAGTCTTCTTGTCTTCTCACCAGCGCGGAGCTAAGTGTTGCCACTAGGACGTGGGAGGGAGCCCCCGAGGCCCGAGGGCGGCACTCCTGAGACTCCGGGGCATGTACAGCCCCACTCGTTATTATGTGAGAGTGTCAGGAGCGGAGACCTTCACAGGCACTGGGCCTTCTTCACAGGCGCCGGGCCTTTCTTCATGGGTAGAACTTCCAGAGGTGTTGGATGTTCCAGGCGTTCTGGATGGGGACCCCGTCCTGCGTCTCCAGGCGCGCGGCGCCAGGCCTAGAGACGTGGGCGACCCTTAATGGGCCCTCCCACATGGGCGAGAGCTTATGCAACCCTTCCCTGGAGTGCACCCTCCTTTGGATGAGGTCACCCACCTCGAGCGTCCTGGGGCGGATGCTGCGGCAGTGGTACTGCCGCAGCACCTACTCGTATCTTGCTACTCGAAGCATGGCTTCACGGCAGTGTTCCTCCCCTAGCACAAGGTCCATCCCCCACATGGTGTGCTGCTGCGTCTCATCAAACGCCAGGACCCGCGCAGAGCGATGCTTGACCTCGTGAGGGAGAACCGCTTCTGCTCTGTAGACGAGGAAGAACGGGGTCTCGCCTGTTGGCTTGGTGGCGGTGGTGCGGATGGACCACAGCACAGATTGGAGCTCATCGTGCCTGCCCCTGCCGCAGGCCTCGAACTTCTTCTTGAAGGTCTTGGTCTTGAGGCCTCTCAGGACCTCCGCGTTGGCATGTTCGGCCTGACCATTGCTCCTGGGGTGTGCCACCAAAGCATAGCAGATCTGCGTTCCAAGGTTAGCACAATATGTCTTGAAGAGATTGCTAGTGAACTGTGAGCCGTTGTCGGTGATGATGCGGTTGGGGACCCTGAACCGGCTCATGAGACCCTTGATGAACTTGACCGCATATCCGGCCGGGATGGTGCGGACGACTTCTACCTCCGCCCACTTGGTGAACTTGTCGATGGCGACGTAGAGGTAGCGGTAGCCCCCAGGCGTTCGAGCGAACGGGCCCAAGATATCCAGCCCCCAGACTGCGAATGGCCACGAGAGTGGGATGGTCTGGAGGCCCTGAGCCGGCTGATGGATCTGCTTGGCGTGGAATTGACAGGCCTCACTAGATTTCACCAGCTCAATCGCGTCGAGGGTTTGTGATGACGAGTGGTGCCCGCAGTCTCCGCCGTGTATGTCAGCTAGTATCTCTTTCCCCTGTTCCCTGGAGATACAACCCAGGGAAATGTCATTCGGCCGCTTCCTGTACTTGTCAAAGTCCTGGATGCAGTACGTCGTGGCCTGCCGCGCCACGCGCTCCGCATCTTCCTCCTTCTCCGACAGCGTCCCTTGCGTCAGGTACTTCTTGAACTCCTTGGTCCAACACCCCTCCTAAGGCTCGAGCGCCAAGAGTAGGCGCACTCCTGAGGTCAGGCCACAGGCCGGGGCTCCTGAGGCAGGTGGTTGGGGGAGCTCCTCGAGCAGCGCCGTCCTCGAAAGTGGTGGTGTTGCTTGATGGTTTTTGTTGGGATTGTTGCAGAAATTAAAAATTTCTACGCATCACCAAGATCAATTTATGGAGTTTACTAGCAACGAGAGGGGAGTGCATCTTCATACCTTTTAAGATCGCGATGCGGAAGCGTTGCAAGAATGTGGTTGGTGGAGTCGTACACGAAGCGATTCAGATCGCGGCCGATTCCGATCTAAGCACCGAACAACGGTGCCTCCGCATTCAACACACATGCAGCCCGGTGACGTCTCCCACGCCTTGATCCAGCAAGGAGAGAGGGAGAGGTTGGGGAAGACTCCGTCCAGCAGCAGCACGACGGTGTGGTGGTGGTGGAGGAGCGTGGCACTCCAGCAGGGCTTCGCCAAGCACTGCGAGAGACGAGGAGGAGAGGGGTAGGGCTGCACCAAGAGAGAGGAGACTCGTGTCTCTGGCAGCCCCAAATCCCCACTATATATGGGGAAGGGAGGGTCGCCCCTCTAGGGTTCCCACCCCTAGGGGGGCGGCAGCCCTAGATGGATGGAGGGGGGCAGCCAAGAGGGGGAGAGAGGGGGGGCGCCCTAGGGTGGGCCTTAGGCCCATCTGCGCCTAGGGTTTCCCCCTCTCCCTCCTAGCTGCGCCTTGGGCCCTGGTGGGAGGCGCACCAACCCACTCAGGTGCTGGTCCCTTCCCACTCTTGGCCCATGCAAGCCTCCGGGGCTGGTGGCCCAACCCGGTGGACCACCGGAACCCTCCGGTGGTCCCGATACATTACCAGTGACGCCTGAAACACTTCCGGTGGCCAAAACCTCACTTCCTATATATTATTATTCACCTCCGGACCATTCCGGAACTCCTTGTGACATCCGGGATCTCATCCGGACTCCAAAAACATTGGGTAACCATGTACAAACTTTCCCTATTACCCTAGCGTCATCGAACCTTAAGTGTGTAGACCCTACGGGTTCGGGAGGCATGCAGACATGATCGAGACATCTCTCCGGCCAATAGCCAACAGTGGGATCTAGATACCCATGTTGGCTCCCACATGCTCCACGATGATCTCATCGGATGAACCACGATGTCAAGGATTCAATCAATCCCGTATACGATTCCCTTTGTCTACCGGTATAGCACTTGCCCGAGATTCGATCGTCGGTATATCGATACCTTGTTCAATCTCGTTACGGCAAGTCTCTTTACTCGTTCCGTAACACATCATCCCGTGACCAACCCCTTAGTCACATTGAGCTCATTATGATGATGTCCTACTGAGTGGGCCTAGAGATACCTCTCCGTCATACGGAGTGACAAATCCCAGTCTCGATTCGTGCCAACCCAACAGACAATTTTGGGGATACCCGTAGTGTACCTTTATAGCCACCCAGTTACGTTGTGACGTTTAGCACACCCAAAGTACTCCTATGGTATCCGGGAGTTGCACAATCTCATGGTCTAAGGAAAAGATACTAGACATTAGAAAAGCTTTAGTAGACGAACTACACGATCTTGTGCTATGCTTAGGATTGGGTCTTGTCCATCACATCATTCTCTTAATGATGTGATCCCGTTATCAATGACATCCAATGTCCATGGTTAGGAAACCATAACCATCTATTGATCAACGTGCTAGTCAACTAGAGGCTCACTAGGGACACGTTGTGGTCTATGTATTCACATATGTATTACGATTTTCGGATAACACAATTATAGCATGAACAATAGACAATTATCATGAACAAGGAAATATAATAATAACCATTTTATTATTGCCTCTAGGGCATATTTCCAACAGTCTCCCACTTGCACTAGAGTCAATAATCTAGTTACATTGTGATGAATCGTACACCCATATAGTTCTGGCGTTGATCATGTTTCGCTCGTGGAAGAGGTTTAGTCAACGGATCTGCGACATTCAGATCCGTATGCACTTTACAAATATCTATGTCTCCATCTTGAACATGTTCACGAATGGAGTTGAGCGGCAACTTGATATGCCTAGTCTTCTTGTGAAACCTGGGCTCCTTGGCACAGGAAATAGCTCGGTGTTGTCACGGAAGAGAGTCATCGGGCCCGACGCATTGGGAATAACTCCTAGGTCGGTGATGAACTCCTTCATCCTTCGCTTCTGTGCTGCCTCCGAGGCTGCCATGTACTCCGCTTCACATGTAGATCCCGCCCACGACGCTTTGCTTGCAATCGCACCACCGATCGCCCCACCATTCAAAATATACACGTATCCGGTTTGTGACTTGGAGTCATCCAGATCTGTTTGAAGCTAGCATTGGCGTAACCCTTTACGAAGAGCTCTCCGTCACCTCCATAAGCGAGAAACATATCCTTAGTCCTTTTCAGGTACTTCAGGATATTCTTGACTGATGTCAGGTGTTCCATGCCGGGATTACTTTGGTACCTTCCTACCAAACTTACGGCAAAGGTTTACATCAGGTGCGGTACGACATGGCATACATAATAGACCCTATGGCGAGGCATAGGGGATGACACTCATATTTTCTCTATCTTCTGCCGTGGTTGGGCATTGAGCCGAGTTCAATCTCACACCTTATGTCTGAGCAAGAACCCCTTCTTGGACTGATCCATATTGAACTTCTTCAATATCTTGTCAAGGTATGTGCTTTGTGAAAGACCAATGAGGCGTCTTGATTTATCTCTATAGATCTTGATGCCCAATATATAAGCATCTTCTCCAAGGTCCTTCATTGAAAAACACTTATTCAACTAGGCCTTTATGTTTTCCAAAAATTCTATATCATTTCCCATCAATAGTATGTCATCCACATATAATATGAGAAATGCTACAGAGCTCCCACTCACTTTCTTGTAAACACGAGCTTCTCCATAAGTCTTTGTAAACCCGAACGCTTTGATCATCTCATCAAAGCGAATGTTCCAACTCCGAGATGCTTGCACCAGCCCATAGATTGAGCGTTGGAGCTTGCATACCTTGTCGGCATTCTTAGGATCAACAAAACCTTCCGGCTGCATCATATACAATTCTTCCTTAAGGAAACCATTAAGGAATGCCGTCTTGACGTCCATTTGCCATATCTCATAATCATAGAATGCGGCAATTGCTAACATGATTCGGACGGACTTCAGCTTGCTACGGATGAGAAGGTCTCATCGTAGTCAACCCCTTGAACTTGTCGATAACCCTTAGCGACAAGCCGAGCCTTATAGATGGTTACATTACCATCCGCGTCTGTCTTCTTCTTAAAGATCCATTTATTTTCTATGGCTCGCCGATCATCGGATTTCATGGCTTCAAGCCATTTGTCGGAATCCGGGTCCGCCATCGCTTCTTCGTAGTTCGAAGGTTCACCATTTTCTAACAACATGATTTCCAGGATAGGGTTACCGTACCACTCTGGTGCGGAACGTGTCTTGTGGACCTACGAAGTTCAGTAGTAACTTGATCCGAAGTTCCTTGATCATCATCATTAACTTCCTCTCTAGTTGGTGCAGGCACCACAGAAACATTTTCCTGCGCTGCGCTACTCTCCGGTTCGAGAGGCGGTACTTCATCAAGTTCCACTTTCCTCCCACTTACTTCTTTCGAGAGAAACTCTTTCTCTAGAAAGGATCCATTCTTGGCAACAAAGATCTTGCCTTCGGATCTGAGGTAGAAGGTATACCCAATAGTTTCCTTAGGGTATCCTATGAAGGCACATTTTTCCGACTTGGGTTCGAGCTTTTGAGGTTGAAGTTTCTTAACATAAGCATCGCATCCCCAAACTTTCAGAAACGACAGCTTAGGTTTCTTCCCAAACCATAATTCATACGGTGTCGTCTCAACGGATTAAAGTGAATGCAGCAGTCTCTAAAGCATAACCCCAAAATGATAGCGGTAGGTCGGTAAGAGACATCATGGATCGCACCATATCCAATAGAGTGCGATTACGACGTTCGGACACACCATTACGCTGAGGTGTTCTAGGTGGCATGAGTTGTGAAACAATTCCACATTTCCATAAGTGTGTGCCAAATTCGTGACTCAAATATTGTCCCCCACGATCTGATCATAAGAACTTTATTTTCCTGTCACGTTGATTCTCAACCTCACTCTGAAATTCCTTGAACTTTTCAAAGGTCTCAGACTTGTGTTTCATTAAGTAGACATACCCATATCTACCTAAGTCATCAGTGAGGGTGAGAACATAACGATAACCACCGCGAGCCGCAATGCTCATTGGACCGCACACATCAGTATGTACGATTTCCAATAATTTGGTTGCTCGCTCCATTGTTCCGGAGAATGGAGTCTTGGTCATTTTGCCCATGAGGCATGGTTCGCACGTGTCAAATGATTCATAATCAAGAGACTCCAAAAGTCCATCTACATGGAGTTTCTTCATGCGTTTGACACCAATGTGACCAAAGGCGGCGATTACCACAAGTATGTGGGACTATCATTATCAACCTTACATCTTTTGGCATTCTCACTATGAATATGTGTAACATCACTTTCGAGATTCAATAAGAATAAACCATTGACCAGCGGGGCATGACCATAAAACATATCTCTCATATAAATAGAACAACCATTATTCTCAGATTTAAATGAGTAGCCATCTCGCATTAAACGAGATCTAGATACATGTTCATGCTTAAAGCTGGCACTAAATAACAATTATTGAGGTTTAAAACTAATCCCGTAGGTAAATGTAGAGGTAGCGTGCCGACGGCGATCACATCGACCTTGGAACCATTCGGCGGCGCATCGTCACCTCGTCCTTCGCCAGTCTCTGCTTATTCCGTAGCTCCTGTTTTGAGTTACAAATATGAGCAACCGCACCGATATCAAATACCCATGAGCTATTACGAGCGCTGGTTAGGTACACATCAATAACGTGTATATCACATATACCTTTGGTATTGTCGGCCTTCTTATCCTCTAAGTACTTGGGGCAGTTCCGCTTCCAGCGACCGTTTCCCTTGCAATAAAAGCACTCAGTCTCAGGCTTGGGTCCATGCTTTGGCTTCTTCCCGGCAACTGGCTTACGGTAGCGGCAACTCCTTGCCGTCCTTCTTGAAGTTCTTCTTACCCTTGCCTTTCTTGAACTTAGTGGTTTTATTCACCATTAACACTTGATGTTCCTTTTGATCTCCACCTCCGCTGATTTCAGCATTGAATATACCTCGGGAATGGTGTTTTCCATCCCTGCATATTGAAGTTCATCACAAAGCTCTTGTAGCTAGGTGGGAGGCGTTGAAGGATTACATCAGCGACCGCATCATCCGGAGATTAACTCCCGGCTGAGATAAGCGGTTGTGCAACCCGGACATTTTGAGTATGTGCTTCTTGACGTAACTATTCTCCTCCATCTTACAAGCTGTAGAACTTGTGGAGACTTCATATCTCTCGACCGGGCATGAGCTTGGAAAACCATTTTCAGCTCTTGGAATGTCTCATATGCTTCGTGCTGCTCAAAAGCGCTTTTGGAGCCACGGTTCTAAGCTGTAAAGCATGCCGCCTTTGAACCGAGGAGTAATCATCACTACGTGTTGCCGGGCATTCATAACGTCTTGAGTTCTTGGGAAAAGCAGTGTATCACCTAGCGGTGCTTCAAGGACATATGCTTTCTTGGCAGCTATGAGGATAATCCTCGAGATTCTGGACCCGATCCGTGTAGTTGCTACCATCGTCTTTCAGCTTGGTTTTTCTAGGAGCAGCGTTGAAGTTGAGGTCAACATTAGCGTGGGCCATTTGATCTACAAGACATATTGCAAAGTTTTAGACAATGTTCATGATAATTAAGTTCATCTAATCAAATTATTTAATGAACTCCCACTTTCGAGATAGACATCCCTCTAGTCATCTAAGTGATACATGATCCGAGTCAACTAGGCCGTGTCCGATCATCACGTGAGACGGACTAGTCATCATCGGTGAACATCTTCATGTTGATCGTATCTTCTATCGACTCATGTTCGACCTTTAGGTCTTCCGTGTTCCGAGGCCGTATGCGTACATGCTAGGCTCGTCAAGTCAACCTAAGTGTATTGCGTGTGTAAATCTGGCTTACACCCGTTGTATTGAATGTTAGAATCTATCACACCCGATCATCACGTGGTGCTTGAAACAACAAACCTACATAGCGGTGCACGATTAGGGGAACACTTTCTTGAAATTATTGCGAGGGATCATCTTATTTAAGCTACCGTCGTTCTAAGCAAAAAAGATGTAAAACATGATAAACATCACATGCAATCAAATAGTGACATGATATGGCCAATGTCATTTTGCTCCTTTTGATCTCTGCTACCTCTTGAGCACTGCGTTGGATTTCCCCGAAGAGGAGAGGATGATGCAGCAAAGTAGCGTAAGTATTTCCCTCAGTTTTTGAGAACCAAGGTATCAATCCAGTAGGAGGCTACACGCAAGTCCCTTGTACCTACACAAAACAATAGCTCAACACAACCAACGCGATTAGGGGTTGTCAATCCCTTCACGGTCACTTACGGGAGTGAGATCTGATAGAGATGATAGATAATATTTTTGGTATTTTTGGTATAAAGATGCAAAGTGAAAAGTAAAAGGCAAAGTAAAAAAGCAAGCAATAATAAAGTGATGGAGATTGATATGATGAGAATAGACCCGGCGGCCATAGGTTTCACTAGTGGCTTCTCTCAAGAGCATAAGTATTCTACGGTGGGTGAACAAATTACGGTTGAGCAATTGTGAATTGAGCATAGTTATGAGAATATCTAGGTATGATCATGTATATAGGCATCACGTCCGAGACAAGTAGACCGACTCACTTTGCATCTACTACTATTACTTCACTCATCGTAGCTATCCAGCATGCATCTAGAGCATTAAGTTAATGTAAACAGAGTAACGCCTTAAGCAAGATGACATGATGTAGAGGGATAAATTCATGCAATATGATAAAAAAAAACCCCATCTTGTTATCCTCGATGGCAACAATACAATACGTGCCTTGCTGCCCTTACATCCTTTGGGAAAGGACACCGCAAGATTGAACCCAAAGCTAAGCACTTCTCCCATGGCAAGAAAAACCAATCTAGTAGGCCAAACCAAACTGATAATTCGACGAGACTTGCAAAGATAACCAATCATACATAAAATAATTCAGACAGGATTCAGATATTATTCATAGATAGACTTGATCATAAACCCAGAATTCATCGGTCTCAAGAAACACACCGCAAAAAGAAGATTACATCGGATAGATCTCCACAAGAGAGGGGGAGAACATTGTATTGAGATCCAAAAAGAGAGAAGAAACCATCTAGATAATAACTATGGACCCGAAGGTCTGAGGTAAACTACTCACACTTCATCGGAGAGGCTATGATGATGTAGAAGCCCCCCGTGATGACGGCCCTCTCGTGAGCTCCTAACAGGTCCCAAGATGGGATCTCGTGGATCTGAAAGTTGTGGCGGTGTAATTAGGTTTTTGCTCCATATCTGATCGTTTGAAGTGCGTGAGGTATATATAGGAGGAAGAAATGCGTCGGTGGAGCTTGAGGGGACCACGAGGCAGGTAGCGCCCTCGATGAAGTCATGTACACAGGGTAGGGTCATAGACCTGCCCAAAGGTACCCTCCACAAGGACATTCACAAGAGAAGCAGCCTTCCGGTCGACTGGTAGGCTTCCACTCGACAGATTCAAAGACACTCGACCATGAAGACCCACTCGACCACGAGGAGTCCAAGAGCCACTCGGTGTCCAATCGGTCTGTAGTTAAATAGTCTTTATGACCTTAATGACACTTTATGTAAGGCATTACCAAGAACGCCTAGCTTTAACGCACCTTAAACCCTCTACTACATGGGCTGGCTGGGGTCCTGGCGCACTCTATATAAGCCACCCCCCTCCACAGGTAGAAGGGTTCGCACCCCTATAACACATACGCAGATAATCCAGTCGATCGCCTCCAAGCTCCGAGACGTAGGGCTGTTACTTCCTCCTAGAAGGGCCTGAATTCGTAAATCCCTTGCGTATACAACTACTCCATAGCTAGGACCTTGCCTCTCCATACCTACCCCCATTCTACTGTCAGACTTAGAACCACGACAGTTGGCGCCCACCGTGGGGCCGGTGTTCTAGCGAATTGTTGGAGAAGTTGGGATTCTCTCGATCTCTGGCATCATGGTTTCAGGTGGAGTTCTGGTCGACAGCCACGAGATCCGTCTCGGTGCGCTCACGTTAAATCGCCCGACGACTCCGCTTGGCTTCAGGAGGCTCCACTCGACGTGGACGCACTCCCCATCCGCGGGGCGACGCACTTTCGCGCGTGTGTCCGCGGTGTCCTCCTGCGGCAACCGTTGACCCAGTATGGGTTGGCTCATGCGCTGTCTTCACTCCTAATCTCCCACCAGTGCAAGCGTTCCGGTCGGTCGAGGCTTCAGCGGTGGGTGAGGCATGCGGTGGCCCACTAGTCGGCCATCCCCCAAGTCGCGGCGATCGAGCCCGACGAATCTCTCTGACCTGTTGTTGGCTCCGTAGAGACCGCGTCGAATGTGATAGCAGTGACCCGGCGGCAGAGGTTACGATGGTCGATGGACCACGTAGTCCCCTGGATTCACCCGCACCAACGAAGGTGGCGGTGGAAGCGATCGGTGCAAGCCCACGAAGAGTACTTGCCGAGCCCTCACGCCGCTCGGAGGGAGGAGCTTCATCGTCGAACATGGATGCACTTCACACTCCTATCGTTGGAGAAACCCCGAGGCTCGCGCCTTGGAGGATGCGCTTGGCCAACCTGGCTGGCCTTTTCGACTGGAGAATCTTGGTAGTATCGACGAGCGTCTGTGACCAAGGGTTCCAGAATCCGATCGGCGCTTGACTCTTTCAACCGCCAACAGGTATATCGAACTCCGATTGTATTTAGCAGCTTGCCGCCCGTATAGCAGAATCAATTCAGCCTTCCCGATCGGAGGCGGTGAGGTTTGCAACAAATCGAGGATTTGCTCGGTAGCGAGAGATTAAAACTCAGTTGTATCCCAGTCGCGGAACAGGGTTCACAGCCGATCCGTCGCTGCGAATTCATTCCAGCCGGCCCATAGTCCAAGATCGCCCCCCGAGGCGTGAGGAACGTGGGGACCGGTGTGATGATTAATACAAGGGCCGCGAGCAGTATGAGCACCGATTGGATCGCAACGATCGACGTCGAGTGCCCACTCCTCCCCCAAGGGGTGGATCATACACTCCTCGGCGGGGACGGCCGAGCGCCAAAACAGTGTTGGGCGAAGAGTTCCAGTCGACCCTAGGGAACCAGGCTTTGATGCGAGATCCATTATCGTTCAAGGTTTGGTCGACAGGAACAGAGCTCACCGAGACGGCCATGATAGAGATGTTCCTTCCAGTAGTAGAGTTCATGTCCCGGGACGAGTGTTTGACCAAAGCCATCGGGGCGCGATGATTCCTCCCAACTTCGGGTTGGCGGCTGAGTCGGCAAGTTCCTTTGGAGAATCCAAGCGACACTTGGATTGAAGATTACCGAGTGGCGGTTCAGATCGGCGGTGTAGCGATGAGGTAGCCATGAAGCATTTACCTCTTATGTTGGAAGGTTCAGCCGAGCGTGGTTGAATCGATTAGCACCAAAGATGTTACACTTGGGAAGATCTTGCCCGAGTGTTTGTCAGGACATTTGAAGGAACTTGCAAACAACCAACAGGTTTGACAGAGTTGCAGTCGTGCATGCAAAAGTCGAGGGAAACCTTGAGAGATTACATCCAGAGGTGGATCACTTTGCACCACACAGTCGAGAATGTATCTGATCACCAGGCAGTCTGTGCCTTCAAGGAAGGTGTAAAGAACAGAGAATTGAGTTTGAAATTTGGTCGAACCGGAGATATGACCCTGAGTCGGTGAAGAAGAGGATCGGCTCCGGAGTGGTAAATATAAATCGGCCGCCAATGAGACTGGCGGAGGAAATTCTAGTCGGAAGCAGAAGCGCAAAGCCGAGCCAGCGGCTTCGGGAGAGGCCTTAGCGGTGACCCGGGGAAAGTTCAAGAAACCCAAGGGTCCTTGAACTCTAAGAAGGTGAAAGACCAGGATGGGAGCGGCGTGTTGGATTTACCATGTCATATTCATACAAAGAAAGATGAAGAGGGTAAACTCATTTACCCGAAACATACCACTTTCGGCGATGTCGGCTCTTGATTCAAAGTTCCCAAGGAAACAGCCCAAGGATAAGGATAAGGAGACAGACAAAGTTGAGGATAGAGATGGCGATGATGGTGGATATCCCGTGTCAATTCCACCACGATGATTTTCTTGACGTCGAAAGCAAAAGTCGATTGAAGGTTATCAATCGGGAAGTAAACTTGGTTGCCCGGCGACTCCCAATTATCTGAAATGGTCCCGGACCGCCATCACATTCGACTAGTCGATCACCCGGCGCACATTGCCACCCACAGGAGGCAAGCATTGGTGGTCGACCCGGTTGTCGAAGGCACTCGGTGACCAAAGTCCTGATGGATGGTGGTAGTGGTTTGAATATATTATGCGCGGAGACGTTGAAAGGGATGGGCATTCCGATGTCGGACTTCGATTACCGATAACATGAGCTTCCACGGAGTCATTCACGGAAAGAAGGCTAAGTCACTCGGCCAAATTGCTCTCGATGTAGTTTTTGGTGATTCAAAGCATTTCCGGAAAGAAAAGTTGACCTTTGAGGTCGTGGATTTCAGGCGCTTATCACGCTATGCAGGGAGACCAGCTTATACGCGTTCATGGCCCGACCATGTTACGTGTATCTTAAGCGAAGATGCCTGGTCCCAAGGGCGTGATCATCACGGTCAATCGGAAGAAGGCGGAAGAGTGCTTCGAAGGCTCTAAGATCGCCGATGCTCGGTTGGCGATGGTAGAGCTACAAGAGTATCGAAAACTGCGGATCCGAGTGATTTGTTGTGAGCTAAGAAGCCTGCCACGAGTCGACATTCGATCGACTGGCGAGACGAAACAGGTTCACATTCACCCGAGTGATCCCGATGCTGCTCCGACCAACATCTCAACAACACTCGACTCAAAATAGGAAGAAGCGCTCATCCAGTTCCTCCGTGAGAACTGGGACATCTTTGCGTGGAAGCCTGCTGACATGCCGGGTGTTCCTAGGGGGCTGGCTGAGCATCGCCTACGAGTCGACCCAAAATTCAAACCAGTTAAAGAGTATCTTCGGCGGTCCGTCGTCCAGAAAAGAAAGGCCATTGGTGAGGAGGTGGCTCGGCTCTTAGCAGCAGAGTTCATCCGAGAGATCTACCACTCCGAGTGGCTCGCCAACGTTGTCATGGTCCCCAAGAAGGACAAGTCGTTGCGCATGTGCATCGATTTCAAGCATATCAATCGGGCCTGCCCGAAAGATCATTTCCCTCTTCCTCGCATCGACCAAATAGTCGACTCAACTGCGGGATGCGAGAGGTTGTCTTTTTTAGACACCTATTCCGGGTACCATCAGATCCGTCTTTATGGACCCGATGAGATTAAAACAACGTTCATCACTCCATTCGGTGCTTACATTATGTCACCATGCCATTCGGTCTCAAGAATGCCGGAGCCACATTCATGAGGATGATTCGAAGTGTTTGCTCACTCAAATCGGTCGGAATGTGGAAGCATACATGGATGATATAGTGGTCAAGTCACGAAAGGGTTACGACCTGTTGGTGACCTTGCTTTGAAACATTTGCCAATCTCGGGAGGTATGATATCAAGCTTAATCCATCAAAGTGTACATTTGGAGTTCTGGTGGAAAGTTACTCGGTTTTCTCGTTTCCGGCGAGGAATCGATGCTAACCGAAAAGGTTGGCACCATACTCGAATGAAGCGCCATGCGTGTGCGGGATGTCCGAAACTTCTTGGATGCTTGGCCGCTTTAAGTCGATTCATCTCTCGCCTCGGTGAAAAGGCATTGCCTCTTTACCGACTGATGAAGAAGTCAGACAAGTTCAAGTGGACTCTAGAAGCTGATGCAGCGTTTGCAAAGCTCAAAGCTCTGCTCTCCACCCAGCCGGTGCTTGCTGCTCCAGTCAGCAAGGAGCCTTTGCTGCTATACATTGCAGCCACTGGACAAGTCGTCAGTACCGTACTTACGGTCGAGCGGGAAAAAGAAGGAAAAACCTTCAAAGTTCAACGCCCAGTTTATTATCTTTCTGAAGTACTGACCCCATCAAAGCAAAGATACCCTCACTATTAGAATCTTGTTTATGGGATCTATATGACCACGAAGAAGGTTGCTCATTATTTCTCTGATCATTCCATTACAGTCGTCAGCGACGCCCCTTTGTCAGAAATTCTTCATAACAGAGATGCTGGCGGTCGAGTGGCAAAATGGGCGATTGAACTCCTTCCCTTGATATCTAATTCGAGGCAAAGAAAGCCATCAAGTCCCAAGCAATAGCAGATTTCCTCGCCGAGTGGGTGAACAGCAGCTTCCGACCCAAGTTCACTCGGAACACTGGACTATGTTTTTCGATGGTTCCAAGACACTGAACGGTTCTGGTGCAGGGGTTGTATTGGTTTCCCCCCGAGGAGATAGGCTCAAGTATGTTCTCCAGATTCACTTTGATTCTTCCAACAACGAAGCAGAATATGAAGCACTCCTGTATGGGTTGCACATGGCCATTTCACTCGGCGTCCGTCGCCTTATGGTCTATGGCGACTCGGATCTGGTTGTTAATCAAGTGATGAAGGAGTGGGATGTCAGAAGCCCAGCTATGACAGGTTATTGTAATGTCTGATGAGAAAATTTGGAGAAGAAATTCGAGGGGTTAGAGCTTCATCATATACCCATTGAAAAATCAAGCTGCGGATGATTTGGCGAAGATAGGGTCCAAGAGGGAAGCCATTCGGTAATGTATTTTGGAACACATTCATGCTCCATCGGTGCAGGAGGATCCTTTCACGTAAGAAGCCCCGCAGCAAAAGGGTGCCAATGATCCGGTGAAGTTGAGGTCCGGCCGTGGTCGACCTGATTATGGAAGTTGTGGTCATCACTCCCGATCGACAAAGGCCGTACATCGCATATATCCTAAGGAAAGAGCTCCCGAGAGAATGAAGAAGAGGCTCGACGGATCGTCCGTCGATCCAAGGCCTTTACGGTGATCAAGGGACAATTGTACGAGAAAGCCTTGATCGAGTCGGCCGGAAGTGTATCACGCCGGAAGAAGGTCGATAATTCTTGAGGATATCCACTCGGGAACTGTGGCCATCATCGTCCTCTCGTACCATTGTGGCTAAAGCATACCGGCGGGATTTTACTGGCGAAAGCAAATGAAATGGCAAAAGAAATAGTCGACAAGTGTGAAGGATGTCGGTTCTATTCCAACATGTCGCACAAGCCAGCCTCGACCTTGAAGACCATTCCACTCGTTTGGCCCTTCGCTATTTGGGGAATTTGGACATGATTGGACCGTTGAGAAGCTGGCGAAGCGGTTTCACCCATTTTCTAGTAGCGATCGACAAGTTCACCAAGTGGATCGAAGCCAAGCCCATCAAGAACCTCGATGCATGCACCGCTATCGGTTTCATCGGAGAGTTGATATTCGAGATATGGAGTTCCGCATAGCATCATCACCGACAATGGGTCAAACTTCGATAATGACAAGTTCAAAGCCTTCGCGCCTCTCAAGGCACGCTGGTCGACTATGCTTGATGGCTCATCCTCGGTCGAATGGACAAGCGAGCGTGCAAACGGCCTCATTCTCAAAGGGCTAAAACCTCGGTGATGCGTGATCTCAAACACGCAGCAGGAGCTTGGGTAGACGAACTTCCATCAGTTCTCTGGGGATTGAGGACCACTCCTAATCGGTCGACTGGGAGAACTCCATTCTTCCTGGTCTATGGAGCTGAAGCAGTTCTACCGAGTGACCTGCTTCACAATGCGCCTCGAGTCGAGCTATACTCTGAAGAAGAAGCGGAACAAGCCTGGCAAGATGCAGTCGACCTCTTGGAAGAGGAGAGAGAGATGGCCTTGATCCGCTCGACTATCTATCAGCAAGACTTGTGTCGATTCCATGCCAAAAATGTGAAGAGTCGAGCCTTCCAACAGGGAGATTTGGTCCTCCGAGTGGATCAACAGAAACCACACAAGCTTGCTCCCACTTGGGAAGGTCCCTTCATTGTCACAAGAGTCCTCCACAACGGAGCATATCATCTCTACAACGTTGATCGCCAGATCGACGAGCCTCGAGCTTGGAACGTGGAGCTGCTCCGCCCCTTTTACACTTAAAAACTCACTCGGTTGAGATGTAATAAAAGTGCTTTTGAAGTTTGTTTATCCAAGAAAAGAATGTTATAATTTTCCCAGTAATTGTTATTGCTTTTTGTTGAAATTTCCCCCAGTGGGTGGCTTAGTCATGAATCCGATTCGCCTAAGTTTGTAAAAAAATCATTTCAGTGCGAGCCAGGTCTCTCACTCGGGGGCTTAGCTGAATCCGCCGCCTAAGTATTCAAATTCCTACCGAGTGGCGAGCCAGCCTCCCACTCGGAGGCTTAGCTGCAGTCCAAATACTGCCTAAGTATCCAAAATCCTACCGAGTGGCAGGCCAGCCTCCCACTAGGAGGCTTAGGCTGCAGTCCAAGTACTCGCCTAAGTATCCAAATTCCTACCGAGTGGCGAGCCAGCCTCCCACTCGGAGGCTTAGCTGCAGTCCAAGTACTCGCCTAAGTATTCAAATCCTACCGAGTGGCGAGCCAGCCTCCCACTCGGAGGCTTAGCTGCAGTCCAAGTACTCGCCTAAGTATTCAAACCCTGCCGAGTGGTGAGCCAGCCTCCCACTCGGGGGCTTATAACAGCCCAAGGATTCGCCTTAAACATCCAAAGTGATAAAAATCCTACCGAGTGGAGAGCAAACCTCCCACTCGGGGGCTTAGCCGAGCCAGTGCTGCGCCTAAGTAATAAAATTCCTACCGAGTGGAGAGCAAACCTCCCACTCGGAGGCTTAGCTGCAGCCAGTGCTCGCCTAAGTAATAAAAATCCTACCGAGTGGAGAGCAAACCTCCCACTCGGGGCTTAGCTGCAGCCAGTGCTCGCCTAAGTAATAAAAATCCTACCGAGTGGAGAGCAAACCTCCCACTCGGGGCTTAGCTGCAGCCAGTGCTGCGCCTAAGTAATAAAAATCCTACCGAGTGGAGAGCAAACCTCCCACTCGGAGGCTTAGCTGCAGCCAGTGCTCGCCTAAGTAAGGAATTCATCCCAATCCGCAAGGATGACGAGGTGCAGGTCGACTGCTACCTCCTCCTTCGGAGCTTCGCCACAAGTACAACGTGCGGTCCATCCCAATCCACAAGGACGATGAGGTGCAGGTCGACTGCAACCACCTCCTTCGGAGCTTCGCCACAAGCACAATGTGCGGTTCGTCCCGATCCGTAAGGATGACAAGGTCAGTCGCAGTCTGTGTTTCACTTCTACCTGCAGGATAGAGGAAGCACAAGTCGATTGGAATTTCAACGGAATACCTTCCGAATGAGGAATAAAGTTCTCTCGAATGCAAGCAAAGCATGTTAAAGGAAAAACCAAGTTCGGATAAATGTCCTACGGATCCAAAGGCGCTCAGGCATTAAGCCTGTTAAAGTTTATCGGTTACAGAAACCACTCGGCATTCGAGGCAAATTTAAAGTGGGACTTAGAAGTTTTTACTCCTCCGTGAGAATTTGGAAGGTGCAACAAACTGGTCGAGGTCGATTCCGTCAGCAATACGGGTAGCGGCAGCGATGAAAGTCTCCATGAAAGATCTGAAGTCGTGCTTCCTGTTATTGGCAACCTTGAGAGACACCAGCTTGTCCTCTTGTGCTTCTTTGCAGTGTACACGAACCAGAGATAGAGCAACATCAGCACCACACCTGGCAGATGACTTTTTCCTTTATTGCAATCGACTTGGAATCTCATTGATCGAGTCATCGTGGATTCAAGATCATTACGGAGAGTCTGTTACGGCGGAGAGTCGAGTCGATCCAGCGACACGCAACTTTCGGTCGAGCAAGATAATCCATTACGCTAGCAACACGAGACTCGGTCGGAGCACATTCATATCAACCGTCCTTCACGGGAGAGTTGGCGGGGTCCAAGCTGGTTTCCACTCATTGGTTTCTTCTTCAAAGTTTTGGCAGAATTCGAAAACACAACTCAGACTCAAAATGAAGATCATGTGATGAGCGGTGAGAGCAAGGCAGTTGGATAAAAGAGATTACCTTCAAGCATGAGAAAAGCGACTTCTTGGCAAACCCTCCAAGATAAATCTCCGTGTCGTTTTCGCTTCCTCGCCGGTGGCCAACCTTGTCGAACAGAACACTCTTGTCGTTCTTGATCGGTGACTTCCTTGTTAGTCAGCGTCAAGAGAGGCTTTCAGCTTGGCATTTTCATCTTCAAGTTTGTCGACTGAGGCAAGCTTCTCTTCAGCGAGCTTTGTTTTCTCCAAAGCCGCCTTCTGTGCCTCTGCAAGGTCAAGGTCCTTCTTCTACAAAGTCTCTTCCAGTTTATCTACAAAGCAACAATGAGAATGAGCAGAAAAACAGAGGCAGTCGTCAAAAATTCTCACCAGCATACCTTTTGCTTCATCCTTCGCCTTCTGCAAATTCTCCTGAGCAAGCTTCAAATCGAGGTTGAGCTGAATCTGCTTTTTCTCTAACTCAGTATAGCGAGCCACAAGCTCGCAAGATTTCTACAAAGAGTCAACCAACGAAAGACATCAAAGAGGCAGATCACTTCCGAGTGACTAAGGAAAAATAGTAGCATTTCTAAGACTACGGTCGAATAAAAACATTCTACAAGAGTCTGGGGACTACACTCAGCCGGGTGCACTCAGCGTGCCCCCTTTGGTTTACCAATTTGGTTCGATCGATCGACCAAAAGAGGCAAAAAGGTTATGATTCTAAAAACATGGCTAATTGTCGTGATCGACCTTGAGTAAAAAACAGTTCTTTAGACTATAGTCAATCTGCACGCAATCGACCATAGTCTTGGGGACTACACCCGTGGGTGCACTTAGCGTGCCCCCACGGTTTCTGATTCCATTCGACTTGGTCCGTCTGGTCGAGTGAAGAAGATCACAGCATAAGGACCATAGCCGATCGCACGCGATCGACCATAGTCTCGGGGACTACACCCGGTGGGTGCACTCGGCGTGCCCCCACAAAAGTTCAAACAACACACACACCTTTGGGTGTATGAGATATGGAAATCTCCGAAGAAAGCAGTTTCGGATAGTATATCCTAACAAAGCAAGCGACAATCGACTTACTTGGACATTGCTCGGAGAGCTGAATCGGCATCATAGGCCGCTGACTTGCCTCTCGAGCCGCTTTCACCTGCTCCATCATGATCCCTGCACGGCATATGGCCTCCTTAGCAGCACTTACTTGGTCTTCGGGACGCGGTGTGTAGCAAAGAGACATGGTGGATCAGCGATCGTGAAGTGGGTCGGGCACTTGTCGTGATGCTGACCAAAAGATCTGAAGTCCGAGTGGGGTTGCCTCCCTCGGAAATCAGCGTCTCAGAGTCGCGCGACTTGAGCAGCCTTGCCGTGAGCACTTTCTTGTTCCTCCTCTTCCTCAATGGCGCTTGCTCGTCATCATCGGGGAGATCAATGACGTGAGGCGGAACTACAAGAGAGATCCAAAAGTAAACATGGAAGCCCAATCGACTAAAAAGCTCCAGTCGGCTAAAAGTGAAACCTCAGAGATCTTACCAAGATTGGAAGTGGCCGCATCCTCCATTTCCTGATCATCGTGCTTGGTTGAAGTCTCGGAGGTAGCGTATGAGATTTCAAGAGTCGGCTGATGGTCATCAAGCCGACCAAAAGTTCACTCATGTTGAAAAAGGAAATACAAGGTTACATTGGTTACAGGAGATGGTGGGGATGACCATTCGCATCTTAGGCAGGGCCTTCGCCCGGCTTTGACGACGTCGCTCGAGGTTGCTTGGCGGCTTCTCGATCGGCGAGAGAAGTTGTCTGGTCGCTTGGCCGATCGACCGGTGGGCACAACAGCTTTACTGGCGCCCGTCATTTGGTCGTCGTCAACTTGGACCTTCCGCCCGAGCGAGGAGGGTCGACGTCTTCCTCCTCTTCTTCCTCCTCCTCCTCATAATCAGAGCCATCATCCTCCTCATCCTCCTCGCCGTTGGACTCCCATTCCTCCGGACTCTCACCTCCACTTCCTTCTTCTTCTTCGGCTGTTTCCTGCGCCCCGTTGGGCATCGAGTACATCTCAGTGGTGACCTAGAAGATAACAAAACAAGGTGAAAGTCAGTCGACGAAATTGACATCAAAACAGAATGAATGCAGCAGAATCACGATCGGAGATAAGCGGTGATACCTTATGCAGTTGGTAACTCTGGTCGAGTGGTGGAATCCTCCTAGCTCATGAGGGTTGTCTTTATTTCTGTGATGGCAGTCATCCACTTCTCCAAGATGGCGTCATCAACCTCCTCCGGATGGACACGAGTGGTATCATCCGTGCAGAGTACATCCACATCGGATGACCTCGGTATTGGAGTGGCTGAATACGCCGTCGGAGAAAAACCTCCGGAGATCCATGCCGGTCACCCCATCGCGAATAAGCTGGACTACACGCTCCATCGGCAGCTTTACTTGGGCCTTCTCCTCTGGTAACACCTTCAGGAAGATGGCTTGTTCACTCGACTCATGGAGAAAGGAGGGAGCCCGGTCATCGCCTGACGTCGGCTGGTCTTGGAAGTAAACCAGTCGATTGCCACCCTCTAACCGAGTCGGGAGAGTCATAGGCTGGAAAGGCGCTCTTCCCCTCATCTGGACCCCGAGTCCCCCACATTTGGATTACTTGGGTCCTCTCGTCATTCGGACTCGTTTTCTTCACCGTCTGAGAGCGGCGGTGAATATGTGCTTGAAAAGACCCCAATGCGGTCGACAACCCAAGAAATTCTCGCAGAGCTTAAACGAAAGCAACAAGATACATAATGGAGTTTGGGTGAAATGGTGGAGTTGCGCTCCAAAAAGTTCGAAACCCGGAAAAAGGATTTGGCGGCGAGAAAACCCCTATCTACGTGGGTGGCGGGAGGACGCACTCACCCTCTTCAGCTGCGGTTGCCACTCCGTGCCGGAAGCCTCGCCGACCCATGGGGGATCAGTCGCCGTTGGCCAGATCGGTGAGATCTTTCTCGGTGATGGTCGATCGGATCCGATCTCCTTGGACCCAGCCTGCGGCAGGTTGGACCGCGAAGAGGAACCGCCCGACCGGGCGCTCTCCCTTGGCCTTCGCCGCCGTCTTCTTCACCCGTTCTGTATGGCAGTCTTGTCCTTCACCATGGTCGCCGAAAAGTACCGAAGCTTGGCTGGGCCGATGACGGAGAGCGTGGCGAGAAAGTTTTGGAGGCGGAGAGAGGGGAAGTCTGAGGACGCACTGTTCAAAATACCCGGTCCAACGCTTTATATGGGGTCGCTTCCGAGTGGCTGACCGGTAGGCCCAGGCAATCCCGTCACAATCCCGCAACAGGCGCACGCACGATACATGGCGAAAAAGGCGGCGCGAGGATCGAGGCGTCATCGTCTTATCCCATCCGAGTGCCGCGGTTTTCTCCGCTTCGCGCGCTTCCCAAAATTCGGATCCCGCGAAATCCGCTAACCGCAGAGCAACTCGTCAGATAACAGATTTCCTCAGATCCGTCGCTCGGAAATCCTCAGGTTCACAAAGTTCACTCGACAAACGTGAAGAATGGATCAAGGCGACTGAAAGAGAAGTTGATGCCGTCACTAAAAGGTCGTTGACCCAGTAAGACGCACTCACAACACGAAGAACAGGTCAGAAAGATTATCAACTCCTTCCTCACTCAAACCTCGATCCATTAGGGGGCTAATGATGAAGTCATGTACCTGGGTAGGGTCATAGACCTGCCCAAAGGTACCCTCCACAAGGACATTCACAAGAGAAGCAGCCTTCGGTCGACTGGTAGGCTTCCACTCGACGATTCAAAGACACTTTCGACCATGAAGACCCACTCGACCACCAGGAGTCCAAGAGCCACTCGGTGTCCAAGCGGTCTGTAGTTAAATAGTCTTTATGACCTTAATGACACTTTATGTAAGGCGTTACCGATGAACGCCTAGCTTTAACGCACCTTAAACCCTCTACTACGTAAATTTGGCTGGGGTCCTGGCGCACTCTATATAAGCCACCCCCCTTCACAGGTAGAAGGGTTCGCACCCCTGTAACACATATGCAGATAATCCAGTCGACCGCCTCCGGGCTCCGAGACGTAGGGCTGTTACTTCCTCCGAGAAGGGCCTGAACTCGTAAATCCCTTGCGTATACAACTACTCCATAGCTAGGACCTTGCCTCTCCATACCTACCCCCCATTCTACTATCAGACTTAGAACCACGACACCCTCCACCCTCGTGACTGCCTCGTGGCTTTCTTGACGGAGGGTCCAAGTCTCCTGGGTCTTCTCTGATGAGAAAATCACGTTCCCGAAGGTTTCATTCCGTTTGGACTCCGTTTGATATTACATTTCTCGAAACACTGAAATAGGCAAAAAAACAATTACAGGGCTGGGCCTCCGGTTAATAGGTTAGTCCCAAAAATAATATAAAAGTGGAAAATAAAGCCCAATATAGTCCAAAACAGTAGATAATATAGCATGGAGCAATCAAAAATTATAGATACGTTGTAGGCGTATCAGGCATCTAAGCTTAATTCCTGCTCGTCCTCGAGTAGGTAAATGATAAAAAGAGAATTTTTGATGCGGAGTGCTACTTGGCATAATTTCAATGTAAATATTCTCAATTGTGGTATGAATATTCAGATCCGAAAGATTCAAGACAAAATTTCATATTGACATAAAAATAATAATACTTCAAGCATACTAACAAAGCAATTATGTATTCTCAAAGTAACATGGCCAAAGAAAGTTTATCCCTACAAAATCATATAGTTTAGTCATGCTCCATTTTCGTCACACAAGAATGCTCTCATCATGCACAACCCGATGACAAGCCAAGCAATTGTTTCATACTTTAATAATTTCAAACTCATAAACCTTCACGCAATACATGAGCGTGAGCCATGGATATAGCACTATGGGTGGAATAGAATATGATGATGGGGGTTATGTGGAGAAGACAAAAAAGGAGAAGATCTCACATCAACGAGGCTAATCAATGGGCTATGGAGATGCCCACCCATTGATGTTAATGCAAGGAGTAGGGATTGCCATGCAACGGATGCACTAGAGCTATAAATGTATGAAAGCTCAACAAAAGAAACTAAGTGGGTGTGCATCCAACTTGCTTGCTCGTGAAGACCTAGGGCATTTGAGGAAGCCCATTGTTGGAATATACAAGCCAAGTTCTATAATGAAAGATTCCCACTAGTATATGAAAATGACAAAACAAGAGACTCTCTGTCATGAAGATTATGGTGCTACTTTGAAGCACAAGTGTGGAAAAGGATAGTAACATTGTCCCTTCTCTCTTTTTCTCTCTCTTTTTCTTTTTTTTTCTTTCTCTTTTTTTGGGCCTTCTCTCTTTTTTATGGCCTTTCTCTTTTTTTATTCCTCACTTGGGACAATGCTCTAGAATGATGATCATCACACTTCTATTTATTTACAACTCAATGATTACAACTCGATACTAGAACAAAGTATGACTCTATATGAATGCCTCGTGATGTGTACAGGATATGCAATGAATCAAGAGTGACATGTATGAAAGAATTATGAACGGTGGCTTTTGCCACAAATACTATGTCAACTACATGATCATGCTAAGCAATATGACAATGATGAATGTGTCATGATGAACGGTATGGTGGAAAGTTGCATGGCAATATATCTCGGAATGGCAATGGAAATGCCATAATAGGTAGGTATGGTGGCTGTTTTGAGGAAGATATAAGGAGGTTTATGTGTGAAAGAGCGTATCATATCACGGGGTTTGGATGCACCGTGAAGTTTGCACCAACTCTCAATGTGATTAAGGGCAATGCACTGTACCGAAGAGGCTAGCAATGATGGAAGGGTGAGAGTGCGTATAATCCATGGACTCAACATTAGTCATAAAGAACTCATATACTTATTGCAAAAATCTACAAGTCATCAAAAACCAAAGCATTACGCGCATGCTCCTAGGGGTATAGATTGGTAAGAAAATACCATCGCTCGTCCCCGACCGCCACCCATAAGGAGGACAATCAAATAACACCTCATGTTTCAAATTTGTTACATAACGTTTACCATACGTGCATGCTACGGGACTTGCTAACTTCAACACAAGCACTTCTCAAATTCACAATTACTCTACTAGCACGACTTTGATATTATCTCCTCCATATCTCAAAACAATTATCAAGCATCAAACTTTTCTTAGTATTCAACGCACTCAGAAGAAAGTTCTACAAATCTTGAATACCAAGCATATTATTATTATTAAGCAAATTACCATCCTATTAAAGACTCTCAAAATAAACTAAGTGAAGCATGAGAGATCAATAGTTTCTTTAAAACAAATCCACCACCGTGCTCTAAAAGATATAAGTGAAGTACTAGAGCAAAACTATAAAGCTCAAAAGATATGAGTGAAGCACAAGAATATTCTATCAAATTACAATTCATGTATGGCTCTCTCAAAAGGTGTGTACAGCAAGGATGATTGTGTCACACTAACAAACAAAGACACAAATAATACAAGACGCTCCAAGCAAAGCACATATCATGTGGTGAATAAAAATATAGCTCCAAGTAATACTACCGATGGAAGTGGACGAAAGAGGGGATGCCTTCCTGGGCATCCCCAAGCTTTGACTTTTTGGTGTCCTTGGATTATCTTGGGGGTGCCATGGGCATCCCCAATCTTAGGCTCTTGCCACTCCTTGTTCCATAATCTAGCATAAGATTTCACCCAAAACTTGAAAACTTCACAACACAAAACTCAACAGAAATCTCGTGAGCTCCGTTAGCGAAAGAAAACAAAAGACCACTTCAAGGTACTTTAACGAACTCATTCTTTATTTGTATTGGTGTTAAACTTACTGTATTCCAACTTCTCTATGGATTATAAACTATTTTACTAGCCATAGATTCATCAAAATAAGCAAAAAACACACGAAAAACAGAATCTGTCAAAAACAGAACAGTCTGTAGTAATCTGTAACTAACGCAAACTTCTGGAACTCCAAAATATCTACCAAAATAGGAAGCCCTAGAAGATTTGTTTATTGATCAGCAGCAATTGGAATCACTATTTTATCACGTTCTGATGATTTTTAACAATTGTTTTCATGAACAAAAAGTTTCTGGAAATTACAGCAAGATCAAATAACTATCATCCAAGAAGATCCTATAGGTCTAACTTGGCAAAAACACTAACTAAAAGATAAAACCACATCTAAACATAAGGTAGATGGATTATTTATTCCTAAAAAGAAGAAAAAAAAACTAAAATAAAATAGGGTTGCCTCCCAACAAGCGCTATCGTTTAACGCCCCTAGCTAGGCATAAAAGCGAGGATGGATCTAGGTATTGCCATCTTTGGTAGGCAATCCATAAGTGGCTCTCATGATAGATTCATATGGTAGTTTTATTTTCTTTCTAAGGAAGTGTTCCATGCCCTTTTTTAACGGAAATTGAAATCTAATATTCCCTTCCTTCATATCAATAATTGCACCAACCATTCTAAGGAAAGGTATACCGAGAATAATAGGGCAAGAAGGATTGCAATCTATATCAAGAACGATAAAATCTATGGGCACATAATTCCTATTTGCAACAACAAGAACATCATTAATCCTTCCCATAGGTTTCTTAATAGTTTTTTTTGAAGAATTACTGACAGTGGGAGAGGCTCCCACTGACTTTGTATTACTCACAACATAACAATTACAAGTGTGTTACAATGGGTTTTAGGCCCCCCGGCCGTAAGGGTTGCAGAAACAAAAACTAGCGGTCCAAACTTACAATGAAATCAGAGAGAAAAGGATGAACTTTCTCAAGACAGTTATGGATCACCAAACCCAACAGTTGTTTGAACCTAGCTAACCACGCCACGAACGAGTGCGGGATCCCCCTGAAATGTTGGTTGTTTCTTTCCATTCACAGGCTCCAAGCAGCAAGCAGGAAGATATCCATGAAGAGCGTCTGACGCTAGCTCTCTCTCCCACCATGCAAGATGGCTAGCCTATTGGTTCCTCCTGGCCAGGTCATACCAACCTTACTCCAGCATTGTTTGGCAAAAGGGCAAGCGAAGAAGAGATGTTCCACAGTTTCCTCGAGTGGGTTTTGGCAGAGCATGCAAGTGTAGTTGCCCGGCTCTGACAAAGTGCCGCCGCTTCAGCATGTTCCTGGTGTTCAAACGATCGACCATAAGCAGCCACCCAAACATCTTAAACTTGACCGGGCATTTAGATTTCCATAGCCATCCAAAGGCCTCATCAGCTTTCACCTTCCTGAAACAGTGGTTGTAGTACTTCCTTGACGAATAACGTCCTAGGTCACAGACCCAAACGTCGGGCGAGCCGATTTCCAGACTGACATGCGAGGACCCTTGCTGTATCTCTCCGATCTCCTCCCTAGCCTGGATCGAAAGAGGCAGATTGAAGATCGTGGCTGGATCAGTGGTCCTGAGAACCTTGGCAACGGAGTCATCCTCGTTCAGAGCATAAGAGAAGGCTCGCGGATGCGTGTCCATCAGTGCGGAGCCAGTGTTACTAAACCAGACATCTTTCCAAAACAGAGAGCTGCAGCCATCCCCGGGGATGACCATGGCGACCCCACGGAAGGTTCCACTGAGCTGCATTACGTCTTTCCACCAGAAGGAACCCACTGGCTCGGTGGCGTGCGGCACCTTGTTCGGGTAGTACGCCTCCCAGACTAACTGAACCCAGGGCACATCCTCACGATTGTAGAACTTGAACAAGTACTTTAGGAGAAGCGCGGCATTTTGCATTTTGATATCAATAACACCAAGGCCACCACACCATTTCGGTCGACAGACAAGCTCCCAGGCAGCAATGGAGTTGGATTTGATCCCATCATCAGAATTCTTTGCCCAGAGGCAGTATCGGCGCAGTTTGTCAAGGTGCTCAACAACTTTAGGGTGCAGCTTGATCGTGCACATTGCATAGATCCGCATGGAGGTGATCACCGAATTGACCAACGTCAGCTTGGCCCCCGACGACATCAGCGATAGGGCAGTGGATGTTTTCCTCTCAACTGAGTGTACCAACGGCATGAGATCGAGAACACTCGACCTATTCGTCCCCATGGGGAGACCAAGGTAAGTGAACGGCAGGGTGCCAACAGAGCAGCCAAACACCCCTGCCAACCCACTAGCATGCTGGTGGTCGACATTAATGGGTATGAGGGTCGATTTATGGAAGTTGATCTTGAGTCCCACCGAGGCCGCATAATCCTCCAAGATAAGTTTCATGCGGGCGGCCTGTGTAGGACAAGATTGCATAACCAGGATTGTGTCGTCAGCATACTGCACCACCGGAAGTCACCCGCATTTTCACGAGGAATGGGAAGCTCCAAAGAACCTTGAGTGTAAGCGTCATTGATCGCAGCTTGGAGCAGATCAGCCGCAAGGACAAAGATCATTGGTGAGAGAGGGTCACCCTGTCGCACGCCACACTTGCATTTGAGTTTCCGACCAGGAATGCTATTTAAGAGGACTGACGAAACTCCCGAGCCAAAGATCGTTTCCATCCAGCCTAACCACCTATCATCAAAACCCATGTGTTTCATAATTTCCAACATGGGGGCATGTTCAATCGTATCAAAGGCCTTGGCAAAGTCAAGATTAAGCAATATAATCTCTCTCCTAGACGAGTGGCATTGGTGAATATATTAAATGCGACCACGCGAGACAATCCTGGATGGTCCTACCTTTGATAAATCCATATTGGTTCTGTGTATGATTTTTAGAATGACTTTACGCAGCCGGTTCGCCAAGATCTTTGTAATGACTTTGGACAACAGTTCAGTAAGGTAATTGGTCCGAAATCATTAGCCGCTTCGGAGAGGATATTTTTGGAATCAGGGTGATATATCCCTCACTAATGCTAGTGATGTCAAGTCCACCAGCATGAAAAGCGTGACACAGGTCATAGAAATCTGACTTGATGATTTGCCAGCACTTCTTAAGAAAGCAACCATTAAAACCATCCGGGCCGGGGGCTCTATCATTCGTCATTTCCTTAATAACAGCATCTATTTCATCAGTAGAGAAAAGCGCACTCAGTTGGTCCAGCCCATCAATCCTACGGATGATCCTAGAGAGATCAAACTTCATGCTGGTAGGTTTAGAAGAACCCAAACGATCCTTGTATGTATTGAACAGGACCCCCTCCTTGCCAACATGATCATGAATTTCGACCTCGCCAACTCTAAGCATGGCAATAGCATTGTGCCTATACCTCTCTGTGGCCAATGACTGAAACAGCTTAGTATTTTCGTCAGCAAAGCGAAAATACCTGATAGTACATCTCTTTCGCCAGTACTCATTTTGGTATTTGAGCAGGGCCTGTAAGTGGGTTTTCAATATCTTCCTGAAGTTTGACTCCTGGACATATAAAGGTCGTTTGTCCTCAAGGTTGTCCATGATGGCCAGAGTCTCATTACTGTTTTGAATCAGAACTTTAAGTTTCGAGACACCCTTGATCCATCGCTTGAGATCATATCTCAAGTTTTTAGTTTTTCATATTCGGCGCTTGACATTGGATGCGTGACATGTTTTAGACCATGAGCTAGCAACAACCTCCATGAAACCATCATGATTAGTCCAGAAATTCTCAAACCAAAAAAAGCTTGGAACGGGGGATACTTGATTCAATTGTGACCATGCACGGAATGTGATCGGACACTGGCTTCCCCAGGGGCAGGACCATTGTGTTTGGATATGAGGTGGTCCAACAAGACGACGAGAAGAACCAATCCAACTGTTCGAGCAGAGGATCATCCTGCATATTACTCCAGGTGAATGCTCGGCCTTTCACAGGTAATTCCATGAGCGACTGTGCACGGATGAGCTCGTTAAATAACAGCATGTCCGCAGCGTCACCCCCAGGTTTGTTTCTGTTATTCGTGGATCGGAAAAAGTTGAAGTCGCCAAGAATTAGCCAGTTTTCTTAATAGTGGAATCCGCAAGATGCAAGTTTAGAGAGCAATCATCAAAATCACGGAAATCTAGCAAATCACACAAAGTTTTGGGGATAGTAGAGACACTAGCACCCAAATCACACAAAGCATAAAACTCATAATCTTTAATCTTAATTTTAATAGTTGGTTCCCACTCATCATAAAGTTTTCTAGGGATAGAAACTTTCAACTCAAGTTTTTCTTCATAAGATTGCATCAAGGCATCAACGATATGTTCCGTAAAGGCTTTATTTTGACTATAAGCATGAGGAGAATTTAGCACGGATTGCAACAAGGAAATACAATCAATTAAAGAGCAACTTTCATAATTAAATTCCTTGAAATCCAATATAGTGGGTTTAGCAACATCTAGGGTTTTATTTCTTTCAATCCCACTTTTATCAATTTCATCATCAAGATCTAAATACTCCGAATTTTGGGAACGCCTTCTAGGTAAAGGAAGATCATATTCAGTTTCATCAAGATTCATATTGCAAAACAAAGATTTAATAGGAGACACATAAATAACTTTTAGATCTTCATCTTGATTTTCATAGGAATTGGAAGAACACGCTTTAATAAAGGCATCTTTCGTAGCACGCATTCTAGCGGTTCTTTCCTTGCACTCATCAATAGAAATTCTCATGGCTTTGAGAGACTCATTGATATCATGCTTAGGAGGAGTAGATCTAAGCTTTAAAGAATCGACCTCAAGAGAAATTCTATCAACGTTCCTAGCCAAATCATCAACTTTAAGCAATTTCTCTTCAAGCAAAGCATTAAAATTATTTTGTGAATTCATAAACTCTTTAACACTATTCTGAAATTCAGAGGGCATCTTATTAAAATTTCCATAAGAGTTGTTGTAGGAATTTCCATAATTACTAGAAGGATTACTAGGATAAGGCCTAGGATTAAAATTCCCTCTATATGTGTTGTTACCAAAATTATTCCTACCAACAAAATTCACATCCATGGATTCATTATTATTATCAATCAAAGTAGATAAAGGCATATCATTAGGATCAGAAGAAACACTCTTAGTAGCAAATAATTTCATAAGTTCATCCATCTTTCCACTCAAAACATTAATTTCTTCTATCGCTTGCACTTTTTTATTAGTGGATCTTTCAGTTTGCCATTGAGAATAATTAACCATAATATTATCTAGGAGTTTAGTAGCATCTCCTAAAGTGATTTCCATAAAAGTGCCTCCCGTGGCCGAATCTAAAAGATTTCTAGAAGCAAAATTCAATCCGGCATAAATTTTTTGTATAATCATCCACAAATTCAAACCATGAGTAGGGCAATTACGTATCATTAATTTCATTCTCTCCCAAGCTTGTGCAACATGTTCATGATCCAGTTGCTTACAATTCATAATATCGTTTCTAAGAGAGATGATCTTAGCGGGAGGAAAATACTTAGAGATAAAAGCATCTTTGCACTTGTTCCAATAATCAATATTATTTTTAGGCAAAGACGTAAACCAAGCTTTAGCACGATCTCTAAGCGAAAAAGGAAATAGCTTCAATTTAACAATATCATTATCTACATCTTTCTTATTTTGCATATCACATAAATCAATGAAGCTATTCAGATGAGTAGCGGCATCTTCACTGGGCAGGCCGGCAAATTGATCTTTCATAACAAGATTCAACAAAGCAGTATTTATTTCACAAGATTCAGTATTGGCAAGAGGAGCAATCAGAGTGCTAAGGAAGTCATTATTGTTGGTATTGGTGAAGTCACACAATTTGGTAGTATCTTGTGCCATCGCGACTGACGGTGTCCTGGACTAGGGGGTACTCACCACGTCGTCCCCCAATCGGTTAGATTGGGCCGAGGGCCCCCAGGGCCGCATACTCATGGGCCAGTCCGGACAGGTGCCGCATACAAGGAAGATTCCACAAGACTTGGTGATCAAGACAAGGACTCCTCCCCCACCGGCATATTCGGCTAGGACTCTTGTTATCCTAGGCCTCTGGTGCATTATATAAACCGAGGCCAGGCTAGTCGACATATATACAATATACAACAATCATACCATAGGCTAGCTTCTAGGGTTTAGCCTCTTTGATCTCGTGGTAGATCTACTCTTGTAACACACATCATCAATATTAATCAAGCGGGGCGTAGGGTTTTACCTCCATCAAGAGGGCCCGAACCTGGGTAAAACATCGTGTCCCTTGTCTCCTGTTACCATCCGCCTAGACGCACAGTTCGGGACCCCCTACCCGAGATCCGCCGGTTTTGACACCGACACTGGTGCTTACATTGAGAGCTCCGCCGTGTGTTCGGTAAAAGGTCGATGGCTCGCCTGCAGATCAACTGCGACTTCGGCATCATCGTCACCAGTTCGACTGGTCACCTTGGTTCGACCAAGGACTGCGCCCTACCTCTGATCATCATGTTCGGATGGGGGCCTTCATCAACATCAGCTCCGATCTCTATCAAGATCATGGAGGAATCATCCAGGGAGCCCGGGGGCTCAACGTCAACATTGCCCCCGGGCTACCGTGCTATTTTTCTAGACAGCGAACTTGTATCCGCCGTCGCCGCCTCCTCGAGCGTCGGTTTGACAATTGCTTCGGTGGAATTGTGCGGAATTGACTCTACAACAACCCTGGAAAATTTCGTCGAGTTCCGATGGAGGAATCTCTGGCAATCCCCGATATACCGGAACCGCATTGAATCTGGACGAGAATCGGGACGAGTTTAGGGCGTTGTGTCCAGCTTCTAGCTTGGACTTCCTTTGGAAGATCCAACCGTTGATCGGCTGCGGAATTCCTATATCTACCATCCCTCAAAATTTCAGCTCGATCCGACCATCCAAACTCCGGGAACCTTCCGATTAGTGCATCACTTTTCGGATCTGTTTTCCGCACGAAAACGAATCCGACCCGAGTTCGTCTTTTTTATGAACGGGATTTCGGACAACCGTTTTGAAGGAAATTTTGTATGGGGTGTTGTATTTTGTTTCCGAACACATCCCACTAACTTTAAAATCTTTTGAACATGATCTTCAACATCATGCTGGTGTCAAACCAGTCCGGCAATATTGCTCCATGGCTGCCAACCTACGCTAGACACGTCGTCACTTTGTTGAGCCGAGCTCAACCTCTTCGGATCATCATCTCGGCAAGCCGAACAAGAGTCCGGCATCGCGAAGGATAAATTATCACCAACATCGCCGCCCCACAGATTACACGGAGCGGGCATACCGGCATTGTCGCACGGTCGCTTCATCAAGCCGGCATCGACCACGTCACGACCTGCATCGGCAGGGCCGCACTATTGCTTCTTCAAGCTGGTGTCCGCCACGCTGACCTACTTCGACATCTCGGCTGGACCAGGGGCTTCGCCATCTCTTCATCAACCTACTCCGGACGCTTCGGCGTCGCTAGCCGACCAGCTCCGTCACGTTAGCTGGACCAAGGGCTTTGCCTCGGCGAGCCAACCTTTGCCAGCATTGCCATGCCGCCGTTTTATCGCCCATCAGGCAATGGGTGCGCAGTTCGAGTCCCAATTTTGGGAATCACCTTCCTTCGGATTGCTACAACAAATAAACCAGGTGCTATTAATCCTAGTATTTTTTGCTTGTTTGGGTTCATTTTTTCCAGCAAATTATTACTCTGGTTTGTCCATCATATGTACGCAGGTCTATCAAATGGTGGCCGCATTAACGATGGTTGCATGGTGGTTCAGTCAGTTTCCGTACATAGTCCGACGAACGCCGCATCCGGAACTCGAACCGACCTGTGAATTCAGGCCTTGCCATGCCTTTACCGCATCACGCCGCCGCCTGCGCCGACATTGACTTGGCGCCAGGCCATATTTCTTTATGACTCACTTTGCATAAATTATTTATTATGCAACGATTTTTTGTTATTATTGCTATTATCTCTGGTTTGCACTATTTTTTGTGCACAGGAAAATGATCCGGCCGGACTATATCCTTTGACGTCACCTCGGCTGGACGGGGGGCTTCGTCAACACTTCATTACCCCATGCCAGGGACTTCGGCATCACTCTACCGTCCTGCATTGACCGTGCTATGTCACCACTTCACAGTGTCGAGCTCTTTGCTACGCCACCTCGGGACCGGCTTGGGGGATGGAACCTTGTCCCGCATCAAGCTCGGACCACATCGTCAATACCGTACACATTAACCAGCTAATTTGCCTTCATGCTCAAAGTTTTAAATTTCTAACTTGTGTTCGGTTCGACCAAGCATTATACTTTTGGAAAAAAGTTGCTTGTAAAAATTTTCCTTGTCGAAACTTTGTTACTTTTACACTTGGCGCTACGCGCTCATTATACCCGGGGGCTTCTTTAAAAGAAGCTTATTAATTCGGGCTTTATGCCCAACACATGTGTCACACTTCCGCATGTACCTTTCATTCACCATTATATGCATCGATATGACTTAAGTATTGGCCAAGCTGGGTTGCCTGGCTCCTGTGTTTACCCCACGTTCCCGATTGTTCGGCTAGGTGGTAAAGGGAGCACCTCTGCGATTATTCTTGCCGGGTTAGCGGATGTGTACCTCGACCGGGTGAAGCCGAAGCTAGCGTTCTTAAGGGAATACTCGGTCGGTGAACTAAAAGATGATTTCTTACCTATTTATTTACCTGCCCCGAAGTTTTTCTGCTCTTTTCGCAGTCCGGACATGCACTTTAGGGCATGCCTCCCGAGGAAAGGAACCCTAACGGAACTATTCTCCCTGGAAGATGTTTCTTACTAACCTTGTAATATAACATAACTAGTTGGGCACTTGTCTGATAAAGCACTAATGACCCCTACGCCTGGTCTCCACGCATGCCCCGGTTTTATAACCGCGAGGGTATTCAGACACACTCCGGACTATTGGGTCCAGAGGTTGAAGCGAAAAGGTCCGCTACGACAAACGATCTACAATCTGGCTAGAAGGCATTCTACATGTCACCTTGCATTATATAGTCAACTTTTACCCAAGTCACTTGGGGGCTCTTATGTTTATTTGAGCCGTTTCATACTAAGTGTTTTTCTTCTTAGTCGTTGCAAAGTTTTTATTATTTATCACTCCTTTTCTCGACACGAGTGTGCGGTCACTAGCCAGGGAGCCTAATTTCTCTCTCAAAACCGCTAGAGTTTAGTTTTCTAAACTGGCCTAATGAGAAGTACTTCGCCTTCGGGATGGGGGACTAAAGCCGTAGGCTGACCCGCTTGAAGTCTTGAGATAGGATGTGTCATGTTAAAGCACGGCAGAAGCACTTTTTTTTCTAAAGTCCAATTTTCGGATTGGCACCGAACACTTGATCTTGTTCGGACGTCATGTTTTCTTGACGTTTTTGGTTTTCAAGCTTTTGGCACTTTTAAACTATTTGTGTGTTTTCAGCACAAGTCTCGCGATCTGCAACGCCGGACACCTTTAGAGATTCGGCAAAAACATTCTCGGATATTGCTATATATGCATGAGTTTCAATTGTGTCTTCGGTCAATAGTTGGGTTGCGGCTCCGCGCTTGCCTCCTACGTTCCGCTTTGTTTGGCTAGGTGTGCAAAGGAGAACCATCGCGATTGCGCTTCCATTTCGCATGGTCAAGCACCTCGATGGAGAAAGCCGAAAACCGATCGTAACAATAGGTGTAAACTGGTCGGCGGTCCGATGACTATATTAAACGACGGGCCATTCATAACATTGGCGAAGTGTTTCCGCTTGACCTAGATTGTCGCCGAACACTACCGGGAGCTAGTAACTGGCCTCCCAAACTAAATCCTCAATATTTTGCTCTTACATTGGAGCTGAGGTTTCATGATCATGCTTAGCATGACAACCCAAAGAAAGGAACCAATAGCGGGACTATTTTCTTTGGAAGACATTTCTTCTGTTAAACAGTAATATAACATATCTCTCTGCGTACCTTTGTTTATAAAACCGTATAGCCAGATTGCCTTGTTTGTCGTAAATCTTTGCCCTCATAAAGGCTTTATAAAGTAGGACAAACACTCCTCGACTCTTGGCGAGGAGGTTGAAGCCGATGGTCGGTCAACAAAGTTTTGTACAATGCGGATCCGAGCATTAATGACGTAAGGCACTTGGATACATAGAGTCCTTACACATAATTTGTGATTTTACTATGGATATCAATCTTTAATTCAGCCACCCGTGCCCGCATTAAGGCTCGGGGGCTACTGGGCTTCGGGCTTATTATTTACAAATATTAAAGGGGCACATTGATCCCGATCCGGTGTTGCCACCCGACCGGTGTCTCGGGGGCTCTTGCATTGCTTGTTCTATGAGAAAATCTTAAGTGCAATACAGTTTCCGAGGAGATTTTGATCCTCAGGTTGGTCGGCCGCACCCAACCTGAGTCTCGAGGTCTGAGCACGCCGCTTTTTGCGTCCCGAAGTATTCTGCCGAGCTAGGACTTGATCCTCAGGCCGATTTGGCAAATCAATCCTCAGGTTACTGGGATCAGCGGTCTTATGTCATCCTTCAGGTGCATCTCGGGTTTTAGACCGATACACACCTTGAGGGCTACTGGCTATATATCTCGTCAGAGAATAAATTGCATCAATAAAAATATTGACCAAAAAACAGCCCACATTCGGGTGGTGCACCACCTCGGAAGCAATTCGGCATATAGTTCGGATGCAAGTGGATGGCTCCTTAGAGGGCATTTCCGGCATTAAGCTCGGCTAAACTCCTTCAAACTTCTTTGAACCAAGGTGATTCTGACACCTCGGACACATAGTCCGGCATTGGAGCTCGGACACATAGTACGGCGTTGGAGCTCGGATACATAGTCCGGCGTTGGAGCTCGGACACATAGTCCGGCGTTGGAGCTCGGACACATAGTCCGGCGTTGGAGCTCGGATACATTCCGGCGTTAGAGCTCGGATACATTCCAGCGTTAGAGCTGGGAAGCGGTCCGGCGTTGGTGCTCGGCTGCAAAAGATACCTCGAATGCAGTTCGGCGTTGGAGCTCGGACGCAAGAGGACGCTGCCGCCCGGGAACAACTTCAACCCCGAGGTGTGGCATAAAAATAAAAAGGCATTGATAAAGGCCGGAATCTTAAAGGGCTCCTCGGATACCCGGCGTATAAACTTCGCCGAATGCATTTTGGCGATCCTTAAGATCGAAGATGAGAAGATTTCTTGAACCAGTTTTCAAGGCAGTAACAGCGAAGATGAAGAACAGTTCGGAAGAATCGAGGAGCGTCCCTAACTTGAAGACCGGTTCAGGGGGCTACTGACGGTGTCCTGGACTAGGGGGTACTCACCACGTCGTCCCCCAATCGGTTAGATTGGGCCGAGGGCCCCCAGGGCCACATACTCATGGCCAGTCCGGACAGGTGCCGCATACAAGGAAGATTCCACAAGACTTGGTGATCAAGACAAGGAATCCTCCCCCACCGGCATATTCGGCCAGGACTCTTGTTATCCTAGGCCTCTGGTGCATTATATAAACCAGGGCCAGGCTAGTCGACATATATACAATATACAACAATCATACCATAGGCTAGCTTCAAGGGTTTAGCCTCTTTGATCTCGTGGTAGATCCACTCTTGTAACACACATCATCAATATTAATCAAGCAGGACGTAGGGTTTTACCTCCATCAAGAGGGCCCGAACCTGGGTAAAACATCGTGTCCCTTGTCTCCTGTTACCATCCGCCTAGACGCACAGTTCGGGACCCCCTACCAGAGATTCACCGGTTTTGACACCGACAGCGACAAACAAGCAATCCAACACACGAGCAAACAAAAGGCAAGCGAGAAAAAGGCAAACAGAAAAGAGAGGGCGAATAAAACGGCAAGGGTGAAGTGGGGGAGAGGAAAACGAGAGGCAAATGGCAACTAATGTAATGCGGGACATAGGGATTGTGATGGGTACTTGGAATGTTGACTTTTGCGCAGACTCCCCAGCAACGGCGCCAGAAATTCTTCTTGCTACCTCTTGACCACTGCGTTGGATTTCCCCGAAGAGGAGAGGATGATGCAGCAAAGTAGCATAAGTATTTCCCTCAGTTTTTGAGAACCAAGGTATCAATCCAGTAGGAGGCTACACACAAGTCCCTTGTACCTACACAAAACAATAGCTCAACGCAACCAACGCGATTAGGGGTTGTCAATCCCTTCACGGTCACTTACGGGAGTGAGATCTGATAGAGATGATAGATAATATTTTTGGTATTTTTGGTATAAAGATGCAAAGTGAAAAGTAAAAGGCAAAGTAAAAAGCAAGCAATAATAAAGTGATGGAGATTGATATGATGAGAATAGACCCGGGGCCATAGGTTTCACTAGTGGCTTCTCTCAAGAGCATAAGTATTCTACGGTGGGTGAACAAATTACTGTTGAGAAATTGACAGAATTGAGCATAGTTATGAGAATATCTAGGTATGATCATGTATATAGGCATCACGTCCGAGACAAGTAGACGGACTCCTGCCTGCATCTACTACTATTACTCCACTCATCGACCGCTATCCAGCATGCATCTAGAGTATTAAGTTAAAAAAAGAGTAATGCCTTAAGCAAGATGACATGATGTATAGGGATAAATTCATGCAATATGATATAAACCCCATCTTGTTATCCTCGATGGCAACAATACAATACGTGCCTTGCTGCCCCTTCTGTCACTGGGAAAGGACACCGCAAGATTGAACCCAAAGCTAAGCACTTCTCCCATGGCAAGAAAAACCAATCTAGTAGGCCAAACCAAACTGATAATTCGAAGAGACTTGCAAAGATAACCAATCATACATAAAAGAATTCAGAGAAGATTCAAATATTATTCATAGATAGACTTGTTCATAAACCCACAATTCATCGTTCTCAACAAACACACCGCAAAAAGAAGATTACATTGAATAGATCTCCACAAGAGAGGGGGAGAACATTGTATTGAGATCCAAAAAGAGAGAAGAAGCCATCTAGCTAATAACTATGGACCCGAAGGTCTTAGGTAAACTACTCACACTTCATCGGAGAGGCTATGATTATGTATAATCCCTCCGTGATGAAGGCCTTCTCCGTGAACTCTAACAGGTCCCAAGATGGGATCTCGTGGATCTGAAAGTTGCAGCGGTGGAATTAGGTTTTTGGCTCCGTGTCGATCGTTTGGGAGTGCGAGGTATATATAGGAGGAAGAAGTACGTTGGTGGAGCTTCGAGGGGCCCACGAGGCAGGGGGCGCGCCCTCCACCCTCGTGACCGCCTTGTGGCTTTCTTGACGGAGGGTCCAAGTCTCCTGGGTCTTATTTGATGAGAAAATCACGTTCCCGAAGGTTTCATTACGTTTGGACTCCGTTTGATATTATGTTTCTCCGAAACACTGAAATAGGCAAAAAACATCAATTCTGGGCTGGGCCTCCGGTTAATAGGTTAGTCCCAAAAATAATATAAAAGTGGAAAATAAAGCCCAATATAGTCCAAAATAGTAGATAATATAGCATGGAGCAATCAAAAATTGTAGATACGTTGGAGACGTATCAATCTCCATCTTTGGGGCGCCATGATCATCATCGTCACCGGCATGACACCATGATCTCCATCATCATGATCTCCATCATCGTGTCTTCATGAAGTTGTCTCGCCAACTATTACTTCTACTACTATGGCTAACGGTTTAGCAATAAAGTAAAGTAATTACATGACGTTTATGTTGACACGTAGGTCATAAATAAATTAAGACATCTCCTATGGCTCCTATCGGTTGTCATACTCATCAACATGCAAGTCGTGATTCCTATTACAAGAACATGATCAATCTCATACATCACATATATCATTCATCACATCCTTTTGGCCATATCACACCACACGGCACATGCTGCAAAAACAAGTTAGACGTCCTGTAATTGTTGTTGCAAATTTTTACGTGGCTGCTATAGGTTTCTCGCAAGAACATTTCTTACCTACGCCAAAACCACAACGCGATATGCCAATTTCTATTTACCCTTCGTAAGGACCATTTTCATCGAATCCGATCCGACTAAAGTGGGAGAGACAGACACCCGCTAGCCACCTTATGCAACTAGTGCATGTCATTCGGTGGAACCTGTCTCACGTAAGCGTACGTTTAAGGTCGGTCCGGTCCGCTTCATCCCACGATGCCGCCGAATCAAGATAAGACTAGTAACAGCAAGTAAATTGACAAAATCGATGCCCATATCAATTTGTGTTCTACTCGTGCATAGAAACTACGCATAGACCTAGCTCATGATGCCACTGTTGGGGATCGTTGCAGAAATTAAAAAAATTCTATGCATCACCAAGATCAATCTATGGAGTTTACTAGCAACGAGAGGTGAGTGCATCTTCATACCTTTGAAGATCACGATGCAGAATCGTTGCAAGAACGCGGTCGGTGGAGTCGTACACGAAGCGATTCAGATCATGACGATTCGATCTAAGCACCGAACAATGGTGCCTCCGCGTTCAACACATGTGCAGCCCGGTGACGTCTCCCGCGCCTTGATCCAGCAAGGAGAGAGGGAGAGGTTGGGGAAGACTCCGTCCAGCAGCAGCACGATGGCGTGGTAGTGGTGGAGGAGCATGGCACTCCAGCAGGGCTTCGCCAAGCACTGCGAGAGATGAGGAGGGAGAGGGGTAGGGCTGCGCCAAGAGAGAGGGAGACTCGTGTCTCTGGCAGCCCCAAATCCCCCACTATATATAGGGGAAGGGGAGGGGTGCGCCCCCTCTAGGGTTCCCACCCCTAGGGGGGCAGCAGCCCTAGATGGGATGGAGGGGGGCAGCCAAGAGGGGGAGAGAGGGGGCGCGCCCTAGGGTGGGCCTTAGGCCCATCTGCGCCTAGGGTTTCCCCTCTCCCTCCTAGCTGCATGTGGACCACAGTGGGGCGCACCAACCCACTGAGGGGCTTTTCCCTTCCCACTCTTGGCCCATGCAAGCCTCCGGGGCTGGTGGCCCCACCCGGTGGACCCCCGGAACCCTCCGGTGATCCCGGTACATTACCGGTGACGCCCGAAACACTTCCGATGGCCGAAACCTCACTTCCTATATATTATTCTTCACCTCCGGACCATTCCGGAACTCCTCGTGACGTCCGGGATCTCATCCGGACTCTGAACAACATTCAGTAACCATGTACAAACTTTCCCTATAACCCTAGCGTCATCGAACCTTAAGTGTGTAGACCCTACGGGTTCGGGAGGCATGCAGACATGATCGAGACATCTCTCCGGCCAATAGCCAACAGTGGGATCTGGATACCCATGTTGGCTCCCACATGCTGCATGAGTATCTCATCGGATGAACCACGATGTCAAGGATTCAATCAATCCCGTATACGATTCCCTTTGTCTACCGGTATAGCACTTGCCCGAGATTCGATCGTCGGTATATCGATACCTTGTTCAATCTCATTACGGCAAGTCTCTTTACTCGTTCCGTAACACATCATCCCGTGACCAACCCCTTAGTCACATTGAGCTCATTATGATGGTGTCCTACCGAGTGGGCCTAGAGATACCTCTCCGTCATACGGAGTGACAAATCCCACTCTCGATTCGTACCAACCCAACAGACACTTTCGGGGATACCAGTAGTGTACCTTTATAGCCACCCAGTTACGTTGTGACGTTTGGCACACCCAAAGTACTCCTATGGTATCCGGGAGTTGCACAATATCATGGTCTAAGGAAAAGATACTAGACATTAGAAAAGCTTTAGCAGACGAACTACACGATCTTGTGCTATGCTTAGGATTGGGTCTTGTCCATCACATCATTCTCCTAATGATGTGATCCCGTTATCAATGACATCCAATGTCCATGGTTAGGAAACCGTAACCATCTATTGATCAACGAGCTAGTCAACTAGAGGCTCACTAGGGACACGTTGTGGTCTATGTATTCACACATGTATTACGATTTCCGGATAACACAATTATAGCATGAACAATAGACAATTATCATGAACAAGGAAATATAATAATAACCATTTTATTATTGCCTCTAGGGCATATTTCCAACAGTTTTAAGAGCCGCTCCTCGAAGTCGCCAGGCTCTTGGGGTAGCCCCTTGGATGCTCTCTTGGCGATGTCGTCGGCTTCCTTGTTGGTGCCACGGGGCACTTGCTACAATTCCAGGTCCAAAAACTGCTTTTCCATTTTGCGTACCTCCGTGAGGTATGCCTCCATGTGCTCGTCTCTCGGCTCGTATACCTTGTTGGAGAAGTTGACGAGGAGCTGTGAGTCGCCCTTGATGGTGAGGCGCTTCACCCCCAGGGCCACCGCAGCCTTGAGGCCAGCTATGAGGCCTTCGTACTCTGTTATGTTGTTGGAGACCTTCTCACCCTGCTGGAAGTAGAGCTGCACGACGTAGTAGAGCTTGTCCTGAGTGGGCGAGATGAGCACCACTCCAGCTCCCGCACCCTGGCACGCAAATGCGCCATTGAAGTACATCACCCAGCCGTCCGGTGCTTCACCCCCTGGAGAGAGGGACCGATCCTCACCTGCTTCAAGCTCCGGGGCGTCCATCCATTCTGCCATGAAGTCGGTGATCGCGGCTCCCTTGATGACCCTGGTTGTGCTGAACTCCAGCTGGAATGCCTGCAGCTGGATATTCCACTCGGTGACTCTTCGAGCAACGTTAGGGCTCCTGAGCTCCCTTTCCAGTGGGTAGGCCGAGACGACCTTGATTGGGTGACCTTGGAAGTAGTGTCATAGCTTAAGTGAGGCCACCAAAAGCGCGAGCAAGAGCTTCTGAGGCATGGGGTACCATGCCCTTGCATCCCGCAGTACCGTGCTGACAAAGTACACTGGATGCTCGACGAGGGCGGGCGCATCAACGGGAGCCGCGTCTGTCGGAGGTTGGGGTGCCTCTTAAGGCGACTGGACCTCCGGAGCCTGGTCGCCCGTTGGGGCCTCGGCAGGCCTAAGGTCGCCATCCTGCTGAGCCGGGCCATCCGTCGATGTTGCTGCGGCCCCCGCAGTCTCCTTCGGGTCTTGCGTCGCCCCGGCTGGGTGCGCGGTTTGGCGTGACGTGTCCTTGGCCTGGCGCTCTTCCCGTACCGCCACCAGGGCTACACTGGCTGAGTGAGGGGTGGCGGCGAGGTAAAGCACCAGGGGCTCGAGAGGGCGGAGCGCCACCATCACCGGAGGGCTGGTCAGATATCTCTTGAGGTCTTGAAATGCTTGGTCAGCCTCCGAAGTCCACTCAAACGGACCCTTCTTATTCATCAGCTTGAAGAACAATAGGGTGCGCTGTCCCAGCTTGGATATGAAGCGTCCCAACAAAGTCACGCAACCGACAAGATTCTGCATCTCCTTGAGGGTTTGTGGTGGGCTCATGTCTTCAATTTCCTTGACCTTTTCTGGGTTGGCTTCAATCCCCCTATGGGACATGAGGAAGCCAAGCAGTTTGCCGGAAGGGACACCAAATACGCACTTTCCCGGGTTGAGCCGCAAGTCCACCTGGCGCAGGCTCGCGAAGGTCTCCTCCGGGACCTGAATCAGAGTTCTCACCTCCCGAGACTTCACCACAATGTCGTCGACGTAGGCTTCTGTGTTCCTCCCGAGCTGCTGGCCCAGGGCGATGTGCATCAACCGTTGAAAGGTTGCGCCCGCATTGCGCAGCCTGAACGGCACGCAAGTGTAGCAGTACACCCCGCAAGGGGTCAGGAAGGTCGTCTTCTCCACATCGTCTACTGCCATCTTGATCTGGTGATAGCCTAAAAATGCATCCAGGAAGCATAGCAGGCCGCACTCGGCGGTGGAGTCAACAATTTGCTCGATGCGCGGAAGCGGGAACGGGTCTTGGGGACAGGCCTTGTTGAGGTTGGTGAAGTTGACACACATGCGCTCCTTCCCGCCTTTCTTTGGCACAACGTCAGGGTTCACCAGCCACTCAGGGTACCAAACCTCGCGAATGACACTTGCTGCCTCCAGCTTGCGGGTTTCCTCGACGATGAATGACTGGTTCTCCGTGGACTATCATCGTGCCTTCTGCTTCACTGGGCACACATTGGGGCACACCCTCAAGTGATGCTCGATCACCCCTCTTGGGACCCCTACCAGCTGATCGGGATCCCAGGTGAATACTTCCTTGTTTGCACGCAAGAACCTTACCAATGCTTCCTCTTGACCTAGGCCGAGGTTGGCACCTATCGTGAAGGTGGCTCCAGAAGACCCATCTTCCTCGACCGACACCTGCTTGGTTTCCACCCGATCTTGAGTGAACAACAACTTCTTTTTGGCCGGGGCGGCCCCCTTAACTCCTGAGGGGGCCTCGTTGGCCGGTCGCGCTGCCGCTGCGGTCTTGAGGGCAAGCTTGAGTGCCACCAGAGCTTCCTTGGTATCTCCGACTATGGTGAGGACGTCCTTGCTCCCGGGCATCTTCATGAGGTTGTAGGCTGGATGGGTCGCCGCCATAAACTGAGCTAGAGCCGGATATCCGAGGATGACGTTCATTGTACGGAAGGCCAATGCGGGCGATGTCAAAGTCGATCAGCTCAGTCCGGTAGTTGTCGCGGGTGCCGAAGGTCACGAGAAGACGGATCTGCCCCATGGGGCTGGAGGAGCCGCCACCGACTCCGGAGAAGGGCTTGCTGGGGCGGTGCCGCTCGAGTGGTGCGGAAGGAGGCTGAAGGCCTCCACCGAAAGCATGTTGAGGCTGGCGCCGCCGCCGACGGCTAAGTTGCAGATGGTGGGCGTGCAGAGCATTGGGAGCACGTCCGAGCCGACGGTGGTGATGGGGTGATCTCCCGAGTCGAAGGTCAGGTCGGCGTTGGGCTCTACCCAACCCGGGGGAGCCCCCTGCCGCGTGGAAGCGGCATTGATCTGGCGAAAGAACGGCTTGGTGTGACGGTCTGAAGGTGGAGCTTGCGAGCCGCCGAGGAGGGCCGCGACAGCGAGGGGCGCCGGTGCCGCGAAGCGCGCGGTGAAGAGGCTACACAGCTCCTCCCAAGATGCCACCATGGATCCACAGAGGTTGAGCAGCCAGGCACGCGGTGCACCGGTGAGGGCCATGGGAAGCCAGTTGGCCATGACCTTGTCGTCGCCCCCGGCCTTAAGGACGGCCTCCTCGTACGCCAGCAGGAAAGCTGACGGGTCCGCCGCGCCGTCGTCGCGCGGCGGCATCTCTAGCATAAACTTGGGTGGCCACTGCTCCTGCCGTAAGGTGGGGGCCAAGGCTCAGAGCCCCCTGGCCCTGCCATGGGCTTCGGTCGCCGCAGCCGGAAGAGCAGCTCTGGCCATGAGGGTGAGACGCGGTAATGGCGAAGCATAGATCAACGGAAGGAAAGCTTCGGTGCACCCCTACCTGGCGCGCCAAATGTCGGATTTCGGGTTCCGGCAAAACCCTTGAGGTTCAAACACTTGGGTGCGCACGAAGATCTCTCCCTACCTAATCACGCCCTCATCCTCACCGCAATCTCAAAGCTTAGCGCGTCGAACCCGCAGAAAGAGAGACACAAGAGTTTATACTGGTTCGGGCCACCGATGTGGTGTAATACCCTACTCTAGTGTGGTGTGGTGGATTGCCTCTTGGGCTGAGGATGAACAGTTACAAGGGAAGAACAGCCTCCTGAGGAGAGGTGCTCTTGTGCTTGGTGAACTTGTGTGGTTGAGGGTGATCTGGAAGATCCTCGGATCCGTCTCCTCCTACTGTGGTGGCTAGTCCTATTTATAGAGGCCCGGGTCCTCTCCCCAAATATTGAGCGGGAAGGGATCCAACAACAGCCAAATTTGAAGGGAGACAACTTGTACAAGTTATCCTGACTAAAGGTGGTCTTCGCGTGCCAAAGGCTCTGGTGGTGACGCTGTCTTGGGCTCCACGGTGACCTCCGTCCTGTCGTCTTGCTGGTCTTGGTCTCGTTGCACCGATATGGAAACCTTTGCTTGACGCCTCGGGACTCCTCGCCTGTGCTTGCCCCTTTAGCACTAAAGAGGAAGCGAGGACACTGCGCATTGGCGCCCGCCTGGCTTCAGTCGTCATGGCTTGCGTCATAGGAACCTCGCGAGGTGTACCTTGCCTTGATCTCTCCACCCCTCGCGAGCCAGCCTGGTGAGGCAGCCCCCGAGGAGGTCTTGTGTCATCCGCCTCGCGAAGCTTGGCCCCTCGCGAGGGTCTTCAGTGTTTGCTGGTGAAGATGGGCCATACAGGGCCGCTGGTGGAGCCACGCCGTGGGCCACAGGCAGGCAAGTCTGGGGACCCCCGTTCCCAGAACACCGACAATGTCTTGACCATATCACATCACAACATGCCCTGCAAAAACAAGTTAGACGTCTCTACTTTGTTGTCACAAATTTACGTGGCTGCTACGGGCTTCTAGCAAGAACCATTTTTACCTACGCACAAAACCACAATGGTGTTTTGTCAAGTTTGTTGTTTTAACCTTCTTCAAGGACCAGCTGTAGTCAAACTCGATTCAACTAAACTAGGAGAAACTGACACCTGCCAGCCACCTTTATGCAAAACTAGTTGCATATGCAGCCGGTGAATCACGGTCTCATGTGCGTGGACATGTAAGGTTGGTCAGGGCCGCTTCATCCCACAATACCGCCGAATCAAAATAAGACATTGGTGGTAAGCAATATAACGGTCACCACCCACAACTCTTTGTGTTCAATCGTGCATATCATCTACGCATATACCTGGCTCGATGCCACTGTTGTGAATTGTTGCATGGAAAACAAAAAAATTCTATGCACACACAATGATCTATCCATGGAGATGCATAGCAACGAGGAGGTGAGTGTGTCTACATACCCTCGTAGACCATAAACGGAAGCGTTTGACAACGCGGTTGATATAGTCGAACTTCTTCTAGCTCCGACCGATCAAGCACCGAACGTACGACACCTCCGAGTTCTGCACACATTCAGCTCGGTGACGTCCCTCGCCTTCTTGATCCAGAAAGGTGTCGAGGTAGTAGATGAGTTCCGTCAGCATGATGACGTGGTGATGGTGAAGTGATCCGCGCAGGGCTTCACCTAAGCACCATGAGAATATAACCGGGGGTGTAAACTGTGGAAGGGGGCGGCGCACACGGCTAACAATTGATGTTGTGTGCTAGGTGCCCCCCTCCCATATATATATATATACATCTGGGCTATTCTGTTACGCATAACAGAATATTATTCTGTTACCCTTTTTGAACTGACGGTTTCAGGTGGTTGTACTGATGTTTTCGAAGCGGTTGAACTGATGCTTGTGTCCCAGTTTGTTTACCATATTCATTTACATTACATTGCAGAAAAACAATTCCATCCAGCTAGTTCAATTCATGTCAAGCATCATCAAGCAACAAGATCACGTGTGGAAGACGATGGGCGGCTCGCGCATGCAGGCTTGAACTGCTCGCCGGCTGCCACTGATGGCTATCAAACATGCAAAATCTTGACCAAAAAATCACATTTTCACATGAAACCAAACTCTTGAACTTGCTCCACGACAATATTTGAACCTCCTACAACAACAGTATATATATCATACATTATTTTTCTCTCTTTGTTCAATCATGCACCCAAAAAATTAAAACACAACAAAATACCAGTTGTTTGGCTCCTAAACCTACTGCATATTTTTTTGAACTGATGTTCTTTCTGTCATTGTACTGTTGTTGAACAAACCACTCCGCTGCCAAGTCTGCACCCTTCAAGTACCTGCATGAGTACAATTTTTTTAGAATAGTACAAGATAGTAAGGTTGCAAGTTCAAATTGTCAATAAAAATATTAGGTTTTGAACTGCTCATGAACATGCATCAATAAAAAAAATTAGAAGAGCAAATCCCGAGAGCTTAAACTTCACATTTAGAAGAAATCTAGTCTTCTACAATAGCATATATAGTAATTTTTATGCCAAGTAACTTCAAAACAGAACATGAATGAAGCTTTTGCAAGAATAGAATAGAATATATGCTACTTTCCATCCAGACAAGGTTTCTCATGGGAATAACAACAAACAACTTGAGGGGCACTCAGGGCAACAACAAGAACAAGCAACAAATTTGAACGAAATAAGTTAGTACATCTAGCAATCTAGGCCAAATAAAATCCATAGACTACAGATTGACTAAAATAAGAATTGAAATAAACTAAAACTAAAATAAGAACTGAACTGAAATAAACTTGGAAATTGTACTGAATTAAAATAAGAAACTTTGACTAAACTAAAATGAGAATTTGAAATTGGAATTAACTAAAAAATTATTTGCTGAACTTATCATGAAAGAACAAGAATCAATTCGTTCTGAAAGTATTTTAAGCATCAAGTCCATGAGGTTTGAGAAGTTACAGAATCATTTTCAGTTTCAAGCACAATCGCACATCAGAATTGCTAACATAATTTCAAGGTACTATGCAAAAAAACACATTACAATATATTGAGATGTCCAACTACATGTACCATCTTAATACCTTCTCATAAAAAATGAATCAATAGTAAGAAACAAGGTAGTAACAATCCTAACTCTGCATAGTTTTGGGGTTTGTAGAAGTCTGAACATGGTTATCATAGTTAATTATTTACTGTGTAAGCAGGATGTGTTTACACACCTATAATTCAGAATTGAACTGAACGACCCATTTTTCTTGTACTGAAGCTTGTTTTCAGAATTCATGTATACATACACGCATCTCCATCTACAAGGAAGAATAGATGAGTTACTGTAATTTATAAGAAAAAAAAGGTAATGTAAACCTGGAAAGGGAAAAACAAGTGCAATGTTTTTGGAAAATTGCCCGCGGAGGTCAATTCCATAGCTCTTTCCACTTACAGCCACTAACACAAACACTAACAGGGAAAAGGCACACATAATTACACAGGGGGAAATCAGTTACATGCCCAACCCAGATTAATAATTACTTGTTATACTTCCATAGTTTCACACAATGCTATGCACCCTGTGAAGCAACCTAACCTGAAACTACTTCTCATTCAGCTTAAATTTAACCCCACGTAATTCAGTTTTGGCTCACACATTAACAGGGAAAAAGCACCTTTGCATCTGTTTTTGTTCTAGGTAAGTGAACATTTACAAACAATACATGATACTGGAACATTTTCATCAAGAAATAGAAAAAATGCCTATTTTGTGCGATTGTAATGTTATCAAACAAAGATCAAAGATCAATACAGAAATGGTCCAACTTTGAGGAAAAATTTAGTTGAACCTCTGAAATTAGAAATGCAAATGAACTCGATGGCTGCAGCCGGACACACACGTATTGAACTGTTCCCGCCTTTTCATTATGAATTGATGACATAATACATGTTGAGCTGTTACACAAGAGCAAAATTCAGAAACACATATATATTCGCGTACTCCAAATATGTGGATTTTCAGGTACAAAACTTTCTGAACCTTCTGTACAAAAGAAGTTGAACTATCAGTCCAAACAGATTTGAAGTCGAATGATCTTTTCTCTTACCAATGTTAAGGGAAACGAAACTAGAGACAGCCTCATGGGAAAAAATCAAGTAGTACCAAGCTCTCCTTATTTTGTTTGTTGTAGTTCCACAAAGTGATGTAGCATACACATAATTGCTTTTTTAGGAGGTTGAACTATTGTTTCGGTCAACATAGGACCATCCATTGTAAAAGTGGCGAACTGAACATAACTTATTTCTATGGATCTCAATGGATTAAAATAGGGAGCAGTATGTGAATGGCAGTACAAGAACGACGAGCATGGCTGTGGCATCCAGCGATGGCATCATTAGCAAGATGGTGTAGAAGGCCCCTAAGGAATCCCTTGAACTCAGGATGCAGTGGCAGCAGAGACTTTTTTTGTTGAATCCAATGAACTGAAGGGAGCTCCTTCGACCTGTAAGATGGACTTTTTTTTGAACGACCTCGGTATGGGAACATGGACTTATAGAAGTTAACCTTTTTGGGGTTTTAATTTGAAATTTGGTTTCATGTCCGAACTGATGATGTCGTTAGCTCTGAACTTGAATAGCGTATGTAGTAGAGCTGATTGAATTTAAACAAAATAAAATGATTTGAAATTAAGTACTTGTGGCGGTTTGTTCTTTGAACTTATCTGCTAGCAACACATGAACTATTGTGTAGAGAATTTGTTTTTTGAAATAGTTGAACTACCATGTAGAAAAGAAATTTTGTTGATACGTATTCACCAACCAAAATAGACAGGAAGTTCCAACCTTTTATTTGCAGTCGGCAGCTAATCCAGATGCCAGGAGGCAACACGTCGTCTGTGACACTTAAACAACACCTAGCAAAACAAAACAAAATAAATCAGTCGTCACGATCTGGGAAGGTCTCCTTCCCTATGGCCACTGATGTTTTAACTTGTACATAACAAAATAAATCAGTCGTCGACACTGATGACTAATTGCATCGTGTCAGGGATCCAGTACATGCTCCACGGTCAATTGCTAGGCTTAGGTGGCTGCTAATTAACAACAACCAAATCCAGTCTTCCATTGGATCCTTATACATGGCTGGATGGCTTGTACACAGTACACATGGGCATCCTCTGTCATCCTCTGAAGATCTTATAAGTACCGAGGAACTGAAATTCTGTAACTTGTTTATTAAAATGCGGAAGCGCATTAACATCAGAGGTGTCTTCATCGAAGTCCATGCTGAAGATCTGCAGCAGACAGTCACGAGATTTTGACTCCGCCTCCATCAGCAGTTGCTCCCACGTCCCCGGATTACTATCCTTGAACTTTTGGTACACCATTATTAGAACTTTCTGGTTTTCCACATTTGCACTGAGAATTTTCATACTTCTTCACAAAATCAAACTTTTGAACTTGTGTGATGACAGTAATTGAACTTGCAAAGGAACACTCAGTACATGTCGACGGATGTATCAATGGCAAAGGAAGGAGCTGTTGGCGCTGAAAATGGTGCAAAGGCCGTCAACGAAGTCCAAGTTGGTTTTCTGTGGCAAAAAAATTCAGAGCTTAGGGAAGGTAGACAGAGATCAATGGAAAATTGGTTTGCTTTGGAAAAAAAAAGTTCAGACTTTGCAGAAAAAATGGTACGACATGGACGGCGGCCAGCAAACGGGACGAGGGAGGTCGGTCGGCCGTGGATCGAGGTGCCGCGCTCGTGGAAGAAGGATGGCTGGCGCCCGAGCGTGAGGGAGAACGGAGGGGGCAGGCGGGGTGGAGGTTGGCGTCCGGGAGGAGCTTGCGGCGGCCATGAGCGGGAGGAGCTTGCAGCGGCCGTCTGCACGGGGAGGGATACAACGGCCGTCGGTGTGGGGATGGGTGGGGGCGGCCGTCGGTGCGGGGGCGGGATGGGGCGGCCGTCGGTGCAGGGAGGGAGGCGGTGGCCGACGATGCAGGGGAGGTGGGGGCGGGGCGGGGGCGCGAGGACGAAGGTGGGGGCGGGCGTGGCCGGAAGAAGGTGGGGAGGCGCGCGCCGGGAAGAAGATGGGGGCGGCACCGGGAAGAAGGTGGGGCGGGCACGCGCAGGGAAGAAAGGTGGGGGCGGGCGGCGGGAAGAAGGTGGGGCGGGCGCAGCAGTAATCCAGCCGGGAGAAGGTGAGCGGGCGTCGCGGGACCCAGACGGGGGAGAAGGTGGGGGGCTGGCCATCACCGGAATCCAGCCGGAGACAGGGGATGCGGGAGTGGGTTGGCTGGAGTTATTTTTCCTTCGGGCATCACCGGTTCGGATAGTACAGATCGGCCCTTTATAGGGCGTATGAGGGTAATATATATATATATATATATATATATATATATATATATATATATATATATATATATATATATATATATATAGAGGGAGGAGGAGCCAAAGGAGGCGCCCAAGTAGGAGGAATCCTACTTGGGGTCCCTCCCAAGCATGACCCCTTCTTTCCTTATTTGGAGTCTTGAGGGAAAGGCGGGGGGAGGTGGCGCCCCTCCCTTTCCTTTCTCCAATGAGAGGGAAAGGCAGGAGGGGCTATCCCTCCCCTTTTTCTTCCCTAGGGCTGTCCAAACAAGTGGAGGGGCGCACCAACCCCCTAGTGGGCTGGTCTATCCCTCCCTTTGGCCCATTAAGCCCATAACTTGCCGTGGGATGCCCGGAACCCCTTCCGGTGACCCGATTCCTTCCCGGTACGTCCCGAAACACTTGCGTGTCCAAATACCATTGTCCTATATATTTATCTTTACCTCTCAAGCATTTCGAGACTCCTCGTCATGTCCGTGATCTCATCCGGGACTCCGAACAACATTCGGTCACCAAAATCATATAACTCATATAACACTATATCGTCAACGAACGTTAAGCATGCGGACCCTACGGGTTCGAGAACTATGTAGACATGACTGAGACACCTCTCCGGTCAATAATCAATAGCGGAACCTGGATGCCATATTGGCTCCTACATATTCGACGAAGATATTTATCGGTCGAACCGTTATGACAACATACGTAATTCCCTTTGTCTATCGGTATGTTACTTGCCCGAGATTCGATCGTCGGTATCTTCATACCTAGTTCAATCTCGTTATCGGCAAGTCTCTTTACTCATTCCGTAATACATCACCTCGTGACCAACTCCTTAGTCATTTGCTAGCAACCTTATGATGCATATTATCGAGAGGGCCCAGAGATACCTCTCCGATACTCGGAGTGAAAAATCCTAATCTCGATCTATGCCAACTCAACAAACATCTTCGGAGATACCTGTAGAGCATCTTTATGATCACCCAGTTATGTTGTGACGTTTGGTAGCACACAAGGTATTCCTCCGGTATCCGGGAGTTGCATAATCTCATAGTCGAAGGAATATGTATTTGACATGAAGAAAGCAATAGCAACAAACTGAACAATCATTATGCTAAGCTAATGGATGGGTCTTGTCCATCACATCATTCTCCTAATGATGTGATCCCGTTATCAAATGACAACTCATGTCAATGGTTAGGAAACCTTAACCATCTTTGATCAACGAGCTAGTCTAGTAGAGGCTCACTAGGGACACGGTGTTTGTTTATGTATTCACACATGTATTAAGGTTTCCGATCAATACAATTCTAGCATGAATAATAAACCTTTATCATGAATAAGGAAATATAAAATAACAACTTTATTATTGCCTCTAGGGCATATTTGCATCAAGAACCGCCTGCATCATCACCGTCTCATCCGTGAAGTCCTCCTCGCCGGATGACTCAATATAGTTCTCGGATATCTACTCCATATCTGAATCCATTGCTTGAAACAAGAAGGGACAATAATTTTTAGCACGTGCATTTCACAGAACAATTGCCGGATATGGTGAGTATCGTAGGAGCGGATGGTACCTGTGGCGGTCGGAGGAGAGGTGTGGAGCAGCGGAGGTGGAGAAGTGGCATGGAGCCACGATGTACCGATTAAAGCGGCAGACTTCGTTGAGTTCCTCTGAGGGTGTGGCGGGGCTGCCAAGGAGGTGGAGCGGCGAAGGCAATAGAAAAAAAGGAAGGAGAGAAAATGGGAGGATGGGCCTGGGGTGCAGGAGGGGTTTTGGGTGGCTCGGGGGTGTCAAAGTACTATGTGTCTGTTGTTCGGACGCCGGCAAAGTCCCTCACCCCCCCCCCCCCCAGTTTGTGTTGGGTTTGCGTGACAAAGTGCATCGGACTACTCGACGGACTGATACAGGACCATGTTGGATGGCTAAACACATCTGCACCGCACTTTCTGGACGTTGCAGACGGTCTAAGGGTCCGCTTTTGAGATGCCCTTAGTGACTAAACAACGTGTGCCCACTGGTACACAAAAACCTTTTTTGACCAAGAGATTTCCTTTTTACACAAAAGACATCATGCCACCATACTTTCTATTAGAGGTAAATGCACTCATGGTGCCTAGATAAACTCTAGCAAGGTCATAATGCATATGAAGCACGCTTCATATGCATTTGGAGGTCACAGATGCAAAGTGCAAACTTAGAATTGTCGTAAAAACTTGCTCCATAAAAATATCTGTTTATCAGTGGTTAGAAGATATCTTACTTCTTCACCTCAACAATGTAAGTGTTTTCATATTAGATTTCAACTAGAATGTCAATATGGATGTCATATTAATTATTGACCTGTGAGGAGAAAGTAGTCGATTGACGACAGGAAATGCTCTGCCCGACCCTCGCGTCGACCTTATGTGGCGACTCGGAGGGATTAGGTTTTCCCGAGCCACCGCCACACCCTCCTAGCACCCCCCTCGTCGCTGCCGCCGAGGGCCTTTAGCTGGCCCGCGGCTGCGGTGAGGCCTCGTCACTCCCATGTTTCTCTCCTCTGGAGCTTCTCCTTCTTTGTCTTGACGTTGCCCCCACTGCGACTATGCTTTATCTGCTCTGAGAGGTGGGGTTTGGGCTAGTCCTAGCAGTCGTCCCGGCGGCATGGTTGGTCGCAGGTCTTTGCCGAAGCAGCTGGCTGGGGCATGTCCCCACGCCGGCTCTGTTTGGAAACGTCGCTTTGTTCGGTCTAATAGGGTGGGGGTCAGTCAATGGACGCGAGTGTTGGACCACCACTTTGGCTGCGGGCGGCGGCGACTCTCGGTGTACTAGAGTAGGGGTACCCTAGTATCCCGTACTCGTGCACGGACAGTTGCAGCGCCCCGCGGCAAGGTTTGCCTCGACACCGCCAAGATCCTCCGTGGCTCCTTTGGAGCCAATAAAGAACAAAGTATTTGATTAATAAGAAAAGGACCCGGCAAGAGGAGCTTGTCGGGAAGGCCGCTAGAGGCGTCAGAAGACAAGGCCCCGGCAAGAGGAGCTTGCCGGGAAGGCCCGGAGCGCGACAAGCCTCCGGACGCGACAAGGATTCGGCCGCGGCAAGGCGCTTGCCGCGGCATGCAACCTCTCTCCATCTCCGCTCCAGCTCATCCAGCGACGTGTCGCCATGGGGCCGTTCCATGCGCGCGGCGTGTCGGCGGGTGTGCAGCCAGCGGAGAGCGGCGATAAGCGGCGCCGACAAGCTTGCCATCGTGGCGGCGGAGGCGCACTGACGGCCTCTGTTGCCTTGTTTGGGGCGACAATCGACGGGCATTTATTGCTTTTGTCCCTTGCCGTCGAGTTAGGTATTTTGCCTTTGTACCTTTGTTCAAGTAGGTGTACCAACTCCTGTTTTTACATATGTACCCCCGCCTATGTTGCCACCTGTCGGAGACCCCTTGAGCATATAAAAGGAGGCCCATGCGCAACGTAGAAGGGGCTCGGTTCATTCGACTCACTCGAGACCAGAGACACTCACGCTAGGTTTTGTAGCTCGCATTGCTCGCTAGCAAGAACACAATACATCAAACAAGCAGCAGTAGGAGTTTTATCTCTCCGGAGAGCTCCGAAGCTGGGTAAACTGCTCGTGTGCCTCGCCTCGATCCGCTCTTCGTGCGATCTCCGCCCCTCCGAACCACAAGGGGCCTGGTCCGCCCGGCCCCATAGGTGTCCGTGGGTTCGATCAGCCTCCCCGACATCTTTGGCGCGCCAGGTAGGGGAGCGTCGAGGCCGTGTGAATCAGATCCGGCGTTCACACGAGCAGCGTCATCAACATCTTCCTCAACATGCCACCGAAGAAGAAGGCTTCGGCGGCAGCAGAGCCGTCCGCGTCGTACCCACCCTCACCGCAGCAACCGGGTGGTGGGGCAGACGCTGGCGGAGGAACGAGCGTCGAGCGAAGGTGTTCGCGACGTTGCCAAGTCCAAGGACAAAGCACCGCAAACCTCGGCGTCCGCGCATCCCCCGCGCCCATCTCAGGAGACGCGGGACCAACAACGTCATGGCATTCACAATGCCATATGTTCGTTGGATCGAGACCCTCAAGACCAGCATGCGCGCCAACATGCTCGCACGAGTGAGATACGGTCGCCCGGACGGGGTGCTGCTCCTTCTAACGTAGTTAGAAGTCCGAGCGTATCCCGTTCCTCGCACCGCTCTCCAATGCCACCCACTACTCCAGCAGAAGCTCTGGCGAGAGCTCAGTTGCTCCTCGACTACCCTCCAACGGCCGACAAGGTTGACGAGTGGAGGGCCACTATCCAGAGCCTCATCGGCTTTGCCAACGGCGACGCTCCGCGGCAACCAACACCATCATTGCCGCGGCGAGGCGACAAGGCACGAGCCGGTGGCGGCGAGGCTGTCGGAGGTGCAACCACCGTGCACTCCGCCTAGTCAGCCTAGATCGGCGACTCACCGGATCCACCTCGAGAGCGAGTTCTCTGCTTCGTCGGATCCGCGAGCTCGCCGCGATCAGCGCCAAGTTGTTCATGAGAGTCAACAAGAGGGCGCTCGAACTCGCATCGGCGCCCGAAGAGAAGCGCGACGTCATCCGACAAGCGCTGGGCCTTCTGGCGACATGTGCGCGCCGGAGGAGCGGTGACTTGTCAGACGCGGTAGGTTGCCCTGCGTTCACTCGTGACTGCGGCAAGTCCAAAGGGCCCAGCCAGAAAAACTTCAAACCAGACGTGCCGGAAAAGTATGATGGCAGGGCGCATCCGTCGGAGTTCCTCGGCATCTACACCATCGCTGTGCGAGGCTGCGGGGACGGACGACAAGATCCTCGCCAACTACTTCCCGCCGTGCTCAAGCCCAACGTCGAGATCTTGGCTCATGCACTTGCCGGACAGCTCCATATCCTCTTGGGCAGATCTGCCATCGGTTTGTTGGCGCCTTCACGGTGGCCACAAGCCTCATGGCCAAGAGAGTGACCTTCATCTGCCGCCGGAAGGAAGGAGAGTCCCTGCGCAAGTTCATTCAGAGATTCAGCCGTGCACTACAACATCCCAGACGTCCACCCTGCGCGGTGATCGGCGCATTTCATCGTAATGTGCGGAACCGCAGGATGAGGAGGAGATGGCGATGTGCAAAGTCAGGGACGTCGGTGAGCTATGCGCCTTGGCCGACAAGTGTGCACGCTACCGAGGAAGGGAGGAGACTCAGGAGAGAATGCGAAGCAGGATCGGCGGTGAGGACACCGCCCGGCAAAGAAGGGCGGCGGCGAGGCAACAGGAAGAAGAAAAGTAGAGAAGTGCTAGCTGTTGAGCGGTCAAAGCGAAGGTGGCGACAAGAACGCCAAGGCTGGTGGCTCCGGCAAGGAGGTTGCCGTGAGCGCCAACCACCACCGGTGGCGGCCGCCGACAAGCAGGACAACTCCGGCAAGCGATCTTGCAAGATCCACCGCACCAAGGGCCACGACCTCCAGAGCTGCAAGAAGGTCGACCAGCTTGTCGAACAGTAGAGAGCTGAGTACGAGCGGCGCGACAAGGAGAAGGCCCAGGAAGGTGCTGGGGGAGCAAGCAAGAAACGTCCCGGCCGGGGAGGACGCCGTGGCAAGGCCAAGCAGCGGCAAGGAGACAGACCTCCCCGCGGCCGCGACAAGGATGAAGATGATGACGACGACGAAGATATGGAAGGCAGCGGCGCCTGGCGAGCAGGAGTTTGAAAGCCACAGAGGTCCTCTGCGTTGGCGGAGGTGCTTCCTGCATACCTCCCACCGCCAACTCAAGCAATGGATGCGGGAGGTCAATGCAGCGGAACCATCCGTGAGAGTCACGCAAGCCTCGAAGTGGTCCAAAGACGCCTATCTTTTTTGATATTGAGGACCACCACGATCGCATAATCTGCGGTCGGGTGCTTGCCGATGTTGGTCTCACCAACCATCCGCAACCTCAAGGTCACCAAAATGCTAGTTGACGGCGGGGCGGCTTGAACCTGATCTCCTCCGCGGTACTCGAAGCTTCAAATCCTCGACAATGAGCTCGAAGAGACCGGTACCTTCCAAGGAATCAATCCGGGAAGGAGCAAGCGAAGGGAAGATTACGTTGCGGTAACATTTGGCAGCGAGCTGAACTTCAGGATCGAGAGGGTTACATTCGGCGTTGCCGATTTCCCATTGCCTTACAATGGGATACTTGGCCGTCGGCCTTCGCCAAGTTCATGGCAGCCTCTCACCACGCCTACAACCTACTCAAGATGCCGGGCCCGATAAGCGTCATCTCTGTCCATGGCGACAAGAAGGATGCCCTTATCTGTGCCGACAAGATCTACCGGGATGCAGCGGCATGACAGTTGCCAAACACTTGCGGCTGAAGCTCCGGGGAAGAAGACAAAGTCCAAGTCCGGCAAGGGCTCGATGCTTACTCCGCAAGCGCACCTCTTCGAGTGCTGCGCTACCGTCGAGGATGCACCATCGAGCTCCACCCGGCAAGTGCAAGAAGATGGTGGCTCCGCCAAGACCAAGAAGGTGCCCGCCAAGGAGGATGGCACTGGTGGTACCTTTACCATTAGTGCCTCTCTCGACCCTAAATCGGAAGGCGCGCTCGTTGCTTTCCTGCGGGCGAATGTCGACGTGTTTGCATGGCAACCGTCTGACATCCCCGATGTTCCGAGGAAAGTGATTGAGCACCGCTTTGGCCGTTTGTCCTCATGCGCGCGACCCGTCAAGCAAAAAGTCGAGAAGCAAGCGGTGGGCGCCAAGAATTCATAGCGAAGAGATCAAGAACCGGAAGCAGCAGGCCTTGTCGAGGAGTGCTCCATCCTACGTGGTTGGCCAATCCTGTAGTCGCGCAAAAGCAAACGGAAAATGGAGACTTTGTATTGACTTCGCGGATGTTAATAAAGCTTGTCCCAAAGATCCATTTCCCTTGCCGCGCATTGACCAGATTGTTGACTCCACGGCTGGATGTGATTTGCTTTCGTTTCTTGATGCATACTCAGGATATCATCAGAGCTTCATGGCTGAAGAAGATGAAGAGAAGACCGCATTCATTACACCATGTGGCACATCTTGTTTCATACGGATGCCTTTCGGTTTGAAGAATGCTGGTTCAACATTTGCAAGGGTAGTCCATGACGCTTTTGAGCCGCAAATGCACAGAAATGTAGAAGCCTACATGGACGACATAGTGGTCAAAAGCAAGGACAAAGCAACTCTAGTTCAAGATTTGGACGAGACCTTTGCAAATCTGCGCAAGATCAACCTTAAGCTCAACCTCGAGAAGTGCGTGTTTGGAGTCCCTCCCGACAAGCTTCTCGGGTTCTTCGTGTCTCAGCGAGGGATTGAAGCTAATCCCGACAAGATCAAGGCCATTGAGCAGATTGAAGCACCAAAGCGCGTCAAGGATGTACGAAGACTTGCCGGATGCGTGGCTGCTCTCAACGAGTTTATTTCTAGGTCTGCTTGAGCGCCCTGCCATTTTTCAAGATTTTGAAAAAGGCAGGTCCAATGAAATGGACTCGAAGCGGAGGCTGCGCCGCAGGACTGAAGAGATACATCCCTCCGCTCCAACACTTGTCGCACCTAGGCCACAAGAGAAGTTGCTGCTATATATAGCGGCAACCAATCAAGTGGTTAGTGCTGCGTTAGTAGCGGAGAGGGAGGCGGATGACGAGCCAGCAACCACGGCAAGCACATCCAGCGACAAGCAGGGGGCTTCGCCGACAAGCTCTGGTCCCGACAAGGACGAGTCCACGAAGACGCATGACCAGATGCAGAAAAGGATGGTGCAGTGCCCAGTCTCCTTTGTCAGTTCCCTCCTGCAGGGGGGCTAGGTCGAGGTACTGGGTGTGCGAAATTGCTTTTCGGCCTCCTCATGGCCTCGAAAGCTGCGCCATTACTTCCAAGCACATGAGATCACGAGTTGTCACTCGCTTTCCGCTGAAGAGGATACTGCGAGAATCCGAAGCGGCAGGCAGGATTGCCGAGTGGGCACTTTGGAGCTGTCAAGCTTTGGTCTTAAGTTTGAAAGCACATTAACTATCCAAAGCGAGGCGTTGGCAGAATTTATAGCAGAATGGACGACGACACGGATGAAGAGATTCCGGAGACAAGCATTCCCGTCAAAGAAGCAAGCAAAGAGTGGCTGATGTACTTTGATGGTGCCTTCTCGCTGCAAAGGCGCCGGTCTTGGCGTCGCTTATCGCACCCACCGGAGAGCACCTCAAGTACGTAGTCGGATGCACTCTCCCAAGGAGCAAGCGACAAACAATCTGCAGAGTATGAAGGTTTGCTTGCCGGTCTCGAGGATCATGATGGACCTTGGGATCAAAAAGCTTATTGTCGGGGTGACTCGCAGCTTGTCGTCCGCCAAGTGAACAAAGATTACAGAGTCCGTTGATGGAAGCCTACGTTGATGAAGTGAGGAAGCTAGAAGAGCACTTTGATGGCACGCAAATGGAACATGTTCCAAGAGCTCGTAATGATATTCTTGACGGCTGTCAAAGTGCGCTGCACTTAAGTTGCACTGTGGAACCAGGGATTTTTCGTGCTCAAGCTGACTTCGACCAACCGTAACACCATCAATCGGACAAAGCAAGAAGAGGAAGTTGACCTCTGGTGACTACTTTCCGACAGAGCTTCCGAAGCCGTCGTTGCAAAAGTCCCCAAGCTCAACACCTTGATCTTGAGGAGCGATCTGCTCGGCGGGCCCCGAGGTTTGTTTCGTTGAAGCAGACGCTCCCGACAGGTTTTGCTCCGGCAAGCTTGTCGGGGATCATCAAGCTCCGGCAGAACCGCAGGTTCTTGCCGCGGAAGCCGATGTTCCCGCAGCGGCAGATGTGCCTTTAGTCCTTGTTGTCGAGCCGCAAGCTCCAAAGATGGGCGCAGCAGATTGTCCATTTCCTTGAGACGGAGAACTTCCGAAGAGCAAGAAGAAGCGGAAAGAGTAGCCCGGCGGTCAAGTATGTACCAGTTTGTCGACAGCATGCATGCAGAAGAAGACTCAACGGTGTGAAATTGAAGTGTATTCCCGGGGAAGATGGACATAATCATTGGCGAGAGATACGGAGGCATATGTGGTCACCACATTGGCGCGAAGAGCACTTGCCGGCAAAGCTTTCCAAGCAAGGTTTCTTCGGCCGACAGCCCTCCGGATGCAAGCGCACAAGTAACCAAGTGTGAAGCGTGCGGTTCCATTCCAAACAGATACACCAGCCAGCTCAAGCTCTCCAGACGATCCCTTTATCCTGGCCATTTTCGGTGCAGGGGCTCGACATCCTCGGCCCCTTCCCCGAGCTGTCGGGGCTTTGAGTACTTATGCGTCGCCATCGACAAGTTCACAAAGTGGCGGAAGTGGAAGCGATGAGGAAGGTGACGGCACGGTCAGCAGTCAAGTTCTTCAGGTCGATTGTTTGCCGTTTCGGAATCCCTAACAGGATCATCACCGACAACGGCACACAATTCGAGTCGCACCTTCATGCAGTACGTCCAAGATCTTGGCGCCAAGGTCTGCTTCGCTTCTGTTGCTCATCCAAGAAGCAACGGTCAAGCAGAGAGGGCAAATCTTTGAAGTGCTGCGCGGGCTCAAGACCAGAACTTTCGACAAAGCTGCACAAGTGCGGAAGAAAGCTGGATCGAGGAGCTGCCGGTGGTTCTTTGGTCGATCAGACGACGCCAAATCGAGCCACCGCCGCAGACACCTTTGCCCTAGTCTATGGGGCAGAGGCAATTCTCCCCACGGAACTCAGATCACGGATCGCCTCGAGTGCTCGCTTATGATGAGCTTGAGCAAGAGCAGCTGCGACAAGATGATGCGCTGCTCCTTGAGGAAGATCGTCTTCGAGCCGTTAATGCGAGCTGCTCGCTACCACCAAGCTTTGCGTCGCTACCATAGCCGCAGAGTTAGTGCCGAAGTCTCGAGGAAGGCGACCTTGTTCTTGGTAGCTCCAGTCCGCCAAGAATTCAAACAAGTTGGCCTTGAAGTGGGAAGGCCCTTACCGGGTGAAACGAGTCACTAGGCCTGGCGCTGTCCGCCTTGAGACCGAAGATGGCATTCCGGTGAGCAACTCCTGGAACATTGAGCATCTTCGTAAGTTTTACCCGTAGGGCGCGGTTGGCGGAACCAGTTACGGCAACCACCATTTTTAAAAGTCTTTCCGATGTTTCATGTAATCCTTTGTACAAAGCCGAGCCAGACCCGATGCATCGATAAAGCTCATGTGTTGCGCACAACTTGTCAAGTTCATGCTTTCATCAATTTATTGCATGTTTTGACTAACACTTTGTGCAGCAACCACACCCGATAAGCAAAATCGAGTCATTGGGCTCCATAACGTTATTTCCTCTTCTTTCTCTTTTCTCAAAGAAAGGAAGGATCCTCGCGCACAAGTTAACCAGGGGGAGGAGGAGATAATACTATGGACCAGGCACCGCCGAGGAAGTTTCACCTCATCGAGAAGCAAGAGATGTAAAAGGTAAGTTGCCAAAGTTTGAGCAATCAATTTTTAAATTTTCTAAGTTATTTTCCTCGAACGATAGTACTTTGTATGGAAAACACGTGCAGAGGAACCAACTCGCCGGCTAGTCGGCGCCCTTACTTTGTTTCAAGTCCGCTCAACAACTTAAGTGAGCTGCAGCTAGTCGCGACAAGGTTGCTTGTCGGAGGCTAATCGCCGGCCGGCGACGTTCGCACTTTCGGCCTTCCATGACAAAAGTGCCCGCACCGACAAGTCCCCCAAATGCGTAAGGCGTAAAGCATTACAAAGGAAGGAATCAAGTAGAGGAAATAATGTTGCATTGATCGCCTAGGATAGAGTATATTACAAAATAACTTGTCGCTGATCTAACAAAGTGTTCTAAACATGATCAGCGGCGACAAAGGGAAAGATAAAGTTGGCGTCCTAGTCTACGCTGGTCGCCCTCAATCCGCTTGATCTTGTTCACCTTGTCCACAATGGGTGCGACAAGGGCTTTGAGCTCCTCCACGTTGGCATCTGGCGGCAAGGATCCGAGGGCGCCGTTAAGGTTGAGGCCCGGATTGCGGAAGGCCACCTTTATCGGCACCTTCTCGAGGGCTCCCGCAGACACTGGCGTGATTCCTCGGCCGGCTGCTTCGGGACCTCTTCTCGAGTCGCCGGAAACCCGTCACCACGCCTTTGAAGAATAAGCTGAGCTTGGCGCTGGGTTGGAGATGCTCGTCGAGGAGGTATGCAAGGTCCGCCATCCCGGCTCCATCAGCTCGTTGTGGATGTCGGCGGCGGTGTCCACAAGACCTTGATCCGGTGCTCCACGCTCTCCCTCAAGGTGCTACAGGTGGAGGCAGCGATTCGCCATGACAGCTCCTCCTTGGCCTTGATCGCCTCCAACAAGCCCACCTCCCGCTCTCTGGCGCCATCCAACGTCTGCGTCGAGTGGTCGGCTTCAGCTCAAGATCCGCCTTGGAATCCTTGGCGGCGTCGAGCTCCTTGGCCCCTATCGGCGAGGCGGCTCTGCAGCTCGCCAAGGGTGTAAGCGTCCTTCGGCGCTCACGCTTGAGCACGGCAAGCTCTTCGCCGCTCTTCTTGAGGCTGGCCTCCGGTTGTGCCACCTTCGCCTTGACTCTTCCTTGGCGGCCTCGGCGGCTGCGGCAGCGTCCTTTGCTTCTGAAGCGCCCGCCAAGTGACTCCTGTGGCGTGGCAAGGTCTTCTTCGTGGCTGTCCAGGTTGACCTTCCGCTGCGCCATTTCGCTTTCTTCGCTGGGCGAGCTTCGGCACCGGCATTGCTCCTCCTCAGTTGCGGCCTTCTCAAGGATGAAGGCCGTGCGCTCTTCTGCGAGTTGCCCCCGCGCTTCTGCTACGTCGCGGAGGGTTTCTTGGTTGGCGCTCCGGAGCTCTTCGGCGCGCTTCTCCATGTCCGCTCCTGCCCTCGCGACAAGTGCTTCCCGGGTCTCCAACTTGGCCTGCCGGGCGCGGTAGAGCGACAGCTTCTTCGGCAATGCTCCTCCTCGAACTTCGCCGCTTCTGCTGCTTGGCGCGTCCACCAGCGTCGGCCAGCGGAGGCGAGTAGCTTCGCCGTCGAAGGTCTCTCCCTCGACCGGCGCCACGAGGCTTCGGTTCCCGGGGGAGCTTGATGAAGACGCCTTCGCCCGGCCTTGGTGTAGCACCGGGCTGGGGCTCCTCGAACTGGCCTTGTGGCTTGGCCGGGGGAAATCATTTGTCGGTGTAGCGCTTGCAGCTCCTGCGGCCTCAAGGCCGTCGATCTGATCGCCCGACCCCTCGCCGGCCTCTGCGTCGGCAGCCTCGGTGGCCTCCTCGCCAACAGGCTCGTCGGCGACGGCCTCTTCTTCCACGACGACGACCTCTTCCTCCTCGCCGGCGGCCTCAACCTCCATTGGCTCTGCGTCAGACGAAGAAAGAGCAGTCAAGCAAATGTTCAAAAAGAGAAACAAAAGAAAGCAGGCCCAAGGGAAATTTTCGTGTAAGGGAGTTACCTACAACGGGATCCGCAGCCATGGCCTCGACCACTGGAGGGTCACTGGCGCTGTCCCTTGCCGGGGTAGCCTCCCTTGCCGGGGTAGCCTCCCTTGCCGGAGTGGCCTCCCTTGTCGGAGGGCGCTCCCTTGCCGGAGGTTCCTCCCTTGGCGGCGTAGTGGCAGCAGACAGGATCTCGGGGGCGGCTTCCGAGCCCTCCTGACGAGGCTGCTCTGCTCCTACACAAGCAAACAATCAGAAATCAACGAAGAAGGCACCTGCACACCTAATAGTAAGAAGAAAACTGCATACTTACTGCGGGGGGCATCTTTGGGGGCTGCTCTGAGGAAGGGTTGCAGGTCCGACAAGGGGGTCTCAGACGCGTCCCCTGTTGCCACGGGAGAATCATCCTCAACGACGACCGTCGGGATCTTGGCCCTCTTCGACGCTCTCTGGGCCAGCGTCCTGAAAAGGAAAGAGTCCAGAATGAAGCAAATTAGATTCAAGATGAAGCAATAAAATTGAAGAAATACAAGCACAAATCTCAAGAGCTTACTCTTCGCCTTCCTCCTCGGAGCTGGCGCGGAGAAGTCAAACTCCGGCTCGCCTCCGGTGCGGCAGGCGGGAGTGCGCTCTCTTGGCCGCTTGGCGGGCGTCGGCGGTGGCCTGAGAAGACCCGCCCGGTTGTCGCTGGCGGTGTGGGAGCTCCAGCGGCAACCTCGCTTGCAGCGGTGGAAGCGCGTCATGGCTGGCTTCTGTGGGCGGTCTGCCGCCCGACTCGTCTCCAACCTTGCGGAGGCGCCTCTTGGCGGAGAGGGCTCCGCTGGCGGCAAGTCGCTTGGCGGTGGAGAAGAAGCGCCCACGGCGGGTCCACTTGACCCGGCCTCGGGCTCGACAAGCTCGTCCTCGCCCGGCGACCTCCCTCGCTCGGCAAGGCTTGCCGCCCGCCGCGTCCGCCTCCTCCACGGTGAACCCGAAGGCTCCGGCGGCAGCGGCGCTGCCGCCTCCTCCACCTGGTGGCAATCCGCGCCATCTCCTGCGTCGGTGGTGTCGCGGGTGAGCCTCTTCTGCTCGTCGGAGCGGATCGGCACTTCTTCCAAATCATCGAAGAACTGCTGCACGACCTCGTCGGGGGGCTCCTGCCAGGTTGGGACGATCCCGTGGGAGTCGCTGGCGGCGCATCATGGCGCGGATGCGGTCGAGCGCCGAGTTGTTGCACAAAGGGACGACCCACCGCGGCAACCTAAACTACTCAAGATGGTCGGGGTCGTTCTTGAACAGCTCGAGCAGCATTGAATCCAACTCCAAGACGGTCAGTTCAAGCCCGGGCGCAGCCTCATGATATCTGCCGCGTTTTGGAACTCCCAAGCAGGCCTCCTCCTTTCCTACAAGGGAGCGATGCGGCGGCGAAGGAAGTCTGCGCCAAGCTAGCCTCTGATTAACCCGGCAAGCTCGAGGCGCAGAATTCGGGTCACAGCTATCTTGACCGCATCCTCGGCGCCAAGTTACTCCAATCTCCGCCGCGCACTATTGGAGTTTGGCGCCTGGCGGTGAAGGGTTGCGGTTCTCCTCACGACCCAAAGCACCAGTTGGCTCTCCACTCCTCCCACTTGTTGCGGAACTCTCCCTCTAGGTAGGCCTCTTTCTTGCCGATCCTAGAGACCTGTGCTATCCCTCCGCAAGTGGCTCTCCTCTCTCGACGCTGGGCACGAAGAAGTGGCGGAAGAGTGCCACATTCGGGTGGACTCCGACAAAGTTTTCGCACAAATGCGCGAAAACTGCCATGGTCAAGACGGCGTTGGGGGTGAAATCAAGGAGGCGGAGGCTAAACGTGTTCATGATGTCGCAAAAGAACTCGAAAAAGGGCGGGCAAAGCCCGCAATAGAAGAAAAGGGCGAAAAAGGGGTACCCTGTTGGGGCCAAATCAGCGGCGGAGGCGGGAGTACCCTCGCGGCGGATGCGCACGCGTCTCCGTCGACGGAAGAGGTAGAAGACGTCCCGCAGCTCCCTTGCGCCGAGCTGCGGGGGGAAGATGGCCCGCTCCTTGCGTAGCGCCGCGAGCCGCTGCGCCTCGGCCGACTTGACGCCCTTCTCCTTGTCGGCCTTCGGAGCCATGGCGAGGGCGGCGGAGGAGGTCGACGGCGGTGAGCGTGCTTGTGGCGAAGGGGCGGGCGCTGCTCTTCGCACCGGAGAAGAAGAGGGGAGCGGCGGTGGTTTTCTTGACAAGACAGCAATGGCAGGAGTGGGCGGCCTGCCTCTGTTTCCTCCGCTTATAAAGAGGGGGAGGGGGCGGACGTTCCGCTTATACTAATAAAGAAACCCCCACGACCGCGCCCACGATCTCTCGCACGACGCCACGTCCGGTGTGTGCCGTTAGTGGGGATCGTGGTGGGTCCGGGGCGAGTTGCGACATGGTCGAGGCCGCGTGTATCCGTGCACAGTTTTGGGCCTGGCCCGACAAGCGCTCGGCACCGTGTACGGCCCAGGCCCGGGGGCTCCTGTCGGTGTACTAGAGTAGGGGTACCCTAGTATCCCGTACTCGTGCACGGACAGTTGCAGCGCCCCGCGGCAAGGTTTGCCTCGACACCGCCAAGATCCTCCGTGGCTCCTTTGGAGCCATTCAAGAACAAAGTATTTGATTAAGAAGACAAGGCCCCGGCAAGAGGAGCTTGTCGGGAAGGCCGCTCGAGGCGTGCAGAAGACAAGGCCCCGGCAAGAGGAGCTTGCCGGGAAGGCCCGGAACGCGACAAGCCTCCGGACGCGACAAGGATTCGGCCGCGGCAAGGCGCTTGCCGCGGCATGCAACCTCTCTCCATCTCCGCTCCAGCTCATCCAGCGACATGTCGCCATGGGGCCGTTCCATGCTTGGCGTGTCGGCGGTGTGCAGCCAGCGGAGAGCAGCGATAAGCGGCGCCGACAAGCTTGCCATCGTGGCGGCAGGCGCACTGACGGCCTCTGTTGCCTTTGTTTGGGCGACATCGACGGGCATTTATTGCTTTTGTCCCTTGCCGTCAGAGTTAGGTATTTTGCACTGTACACTGTTCTAGTAGGTGTACCAACTCCTGTTTTTACATTTGTACCCCGCCTATGTTGCCACCGTCGGAGACCCTTGAGCATATAAAAGGAGGCCCATGCATAGCGTAGAAGGGGCTCGGTTCATTCGACTCACTCGAGACCAGAGACACTCACGCTTAGGTTTTGTAGCTCGCATTGCTCCCTAGCAAGAACACAATACATCAAACAAGCAGCGGTAGGAGTTTTATCTCTCGGGAGAGCTCCGGCTGGGTAAACTGCTCGTGTGCCTCGCCTCGATCCGCTCTTCGTGCGATCTCCGCCCCCCTCCGAACCACAAGGGGCCTGGTCCGCCGGCCCCATAGGTGTCCGTGGGTACGATCAGCCTCCCCGACAGCGACTCTATGATGGATTTGGTTTGGGTTGCAGCTGGTCGCCACCCCTCCTTGATATGATACACGAGTCATGTGGGTTCGTGTGAATCTGAGCTTCCTGGGTCTTGTCATTGCCTAGATGGTTGCCAGCTATGCAGGGTTTGTAGGGCTTGGAGGAGCATTGGTGCGGTGATACGTCCATTTTGCATCATGCTTTTATATCAATATTTATCGCATTACGGGCTGTTATTACACGTTATTTCACAATACTTATGCCTATCCTCTCTTATTTTACAAGGTTTACATGAAGAGGGAGAATGCCGGCAGCTGGAATTCTGGGCTCGAAAAGGAGCAAATATTAGAGACCTATTCTGCACAGCTCCAAAAGTCCTGAAACTTCACGGAAGTCATTTTTGGAATTAATAAAAAACACTGAGCGGAGAAAATACCAGAGGGGGGCCACACCCTGGCCACGAGGGTGGGAGGCGCGCCCTACCCCCTGGGCGCGCCCCCTTGCCTCGTGGGCCCCCTGGAAGGCCCCCGGTGCCCATCTTCTGTTATATGAAGATTGTCCAGGCTTGTCCTTTGCTACAAAAAGGATTGGTCCATCTTGATGCACCTTATTTACTTTCTTTACTTGTTACCCGTTACAAATTACCTTATCACAAAACTATCTGTTACCGATAATTTCAGTGCTTGCAGAGAATACCTTCTTGAAAACCGCTTATCATTTCCTACGCTTCCTCATTGGCTTCGACACTCTTACTTGTCGAAAGGACTACGATAGATCCCCTATACTTGTGGGTCATCAAGAATCTTTTCTGGCGCCGTTGCCGGGGAGTGAAGCGCCTTTGGTAGGTGAAATTTGGTAAGAAAAAAATTTATATAGTGTGCTGAAATTTACTGTCACTTGTTACTATGGAAAGTAATCCTCTGAGGGGTTGTTCGGGGTATCTTCAGCCCGACCAGTAGAGCAAAGAGTTGCTCCTCAACCTACTGGACCTACTGAAATTTTTTACTTTGAAATTCCTTCAGGTATGATAGAGAAACTGCTAGCTAATCCTTTTGCAAGAGATGGAACATTGCATCCTGTTTTACACCTAATCTATGTGTATGAAGTTTGTGGATTATTTAAGCTTGCAGGTATGCCCGATGATGTTATCAAGAAGAAAGTCTTCCCTTTATCTTTGAAGGGAGAGGCATTGACATGGTATAGGCTATGTGATGATATGGGATCATGGAACTACAAACGATTGAAATTGGAATTTTATCAGAAGTTTTATCCTATGCATGTTGTTCATCGTGATCGTGATTATGTATATAATTTCTGGCCTCGCGAAGGAGAAAGCATGGCTCAAGCTTGGGGGAGGCTTAATTCAGTGTTATATTCATGCCCCAATCATGAGCTCTCAAGAGAAATGATTATTCAAAAAATTTATGCTCGACTTTCTCTCAATAATCGCTCCATGCTCGATACTTCTTGTGATGGCTCTTTTATGATGAAGACTATTGAATTCAAATGGGATTTATTCGAAAGAATTAAATGCAACTCTGAAGATTGGGACCTCGACGAAGGTAAGGAGTCAGGCATAACACCTAAGTTTTATTGTGTTAAATCTTTTATGGATACCGATGTTTTCCATGAATTTAGCACTAAATATGGACTTGACTCTGAGATAGTTGCTTCTTTCTGTGAATCCTTTGCTACTCATGTTGATCTCCCTAAGGAGAAGTGGTTTAAATATAATCCTCCCAACGAAGTAAAAGTAGTTGCACCTATTAAAGTTGAAGAAAAGTCTATCACTTATAATGATCCTGTCGTTCCTACTGCTTATATTGAGAAGCCACCTTTCCCTGTTAGAATAAAGGATCATGCTAAAGCTTCAACTGTAGTCAACAAAAGTAATATTAGGACACACAAACCCCCTGAGCAAGTTAAAGTTGAACCTAAAATTGCTATGGTTAAAAATCTCTTGGTCGATAATATTAATGGGCATGTTATTTACTTCTGTAATGAAGCTGCTAGAATTGCTAGACCTGATGCTAAAAATAAACATAGACCTATTGTAGCCATGCATGTTATTTCTATTAAAATAGGAGATCATTGTTATCATGGCTTATGTGATATGGGTGCTAGTGCAAGTGCAATACCTCATTCCTTATACAAAGAAATTATGCATGATATTGCACCTGCTGAGATAGAAGAAATTGATGTTACAATTAAGCTTGCCAATAGAGATACTATTTCACCAATCGGGATTGTTAGAGATGTTGAAGTATTGCGTGGGAAAGTTAAATATCCTGCTGATTTTGTTGTTCTTGGTTCCCCACAAGATAGCTTTTGTCCCATTATATTTGGTAGACCCTTCCTGAACACGGTTAATGCTAGGATAGACTGCGAAAAGGATGTTGTTACTATTGGTTTGGGTGATGTGTCTCATGAGTTTAATTTTGCTAAATTTAGTAGACAACCCCGTGAGGAAGAATTGCCTAGTAAAGATGAAATTATTGGTCTTGCTTCTATTGTCGTGCCTCCTAATGATCCTTTAGAACAATATTTGCTCGACCATGAAAATGATATGTTTATGAATTAAAGAAGGGAAATAGATGAAGTATTCTTTAAATAGGGACCTATTCTGAAACACAATTTGCTGTTGAAATCTTAGGGATCCTCCTCAACCCAAGGGTGATCCTGTGTTTGAGCTAAAACCATTACCTGATACTCTTAAATATGCTTATCTTGATGAAAAGAAGATATATCATGTTATTATTAGTGCTAACCTTTTAGAGCATGAAGAAGAGAAATTATTGAAAACTCTGAAGAAACAGTGTGCTGCTATTGGATATACTCTTGATGATCTTAAGAGCATTAGTCCCACTCTATGTCAACACAAAATAAATTTGGAGAAAGACGCCAAACCAGTTATTGATCACCAACGACGGCTAAATCCTAAGATGAAAGAAGTGGTAAGAAAGGAAATATTAAAGATCCTTGAAGCAGGTATAATTTATCCAGTTGCTGATAGTTAGTGGGTAAGTCATGTTCATTGTGTCCCTAAGAAGGGAGGTATTACTGTCGTTCCTAATGATAAAGATGAATTGATTCCGCAAAGAATTATTACAGGTTATAGGATGGTGATTGATTTCCGCAAATTAAATAAAGCTACTAAAAAAGATCATTACCCTTTGCCATTCATTGACCAAATGCTAGAAAGATTATCCAAACATACACATTTTTGCTTTCTAGATGGTTACTTTGGTTTCTCTCAAATACCTGTGTCAGCTATGATCAAGAGAAGACCACTTTTACTTGCCCTTTCGGTACCTTTGCTTATAGATGTATGCCTTTTGGTTTATGTAATGCACCTGCTACCTTTCAAAGATGCATGATGGCTAATTCTCTGATTTTTGTGAAAAGATTTGTGAGGTTTTCATGGATGATTTATCCGTTTATGGATCCTCTTTTGATGATTGCTTGAGCAACCTTGATCGAGTTTTGCAGAGATGTGAAGAAACTAACCTTGTCTTGAACTAGGAGAAATGCAGTTTATGGTTAATGAAGGCATTGTCTTGGGGCATAAAATTTCTGAAAGAAGTATTGAAGTTGATAAAGCTAAAGTTGATGCTATTTAAAAGATGTCGTGTCCCAAGGACATCAAAGGTATAAGAAGTTTCCTTGGTCATGTCGGTTTTATAGGAGGTTCATTAAGGACTTCTCAAAAATTTCTCGGCCTCTGGCTAATCTATTACAAAAAAGATATCCATTTTGTCTTTGATGATGATTGTGTGGAACCATTTGAAATACTAAATAAAGCATTAATTTCTACACCTATTGTTCAGCCACCTGATTGGAATTTACCCTTTGAAATTATGTGTGATACTAGTGATTATGTTGTAGGTGCTGTTCTAGGAGAAAGAGTTGATAATAAATTAAATGTCATTCAATATGCTAGTAAAACTCTAGACAATGCCTAGAGAAATTATGCTACTACTGAAAAGGAATTCTTAGCAGTTGTATTTGCTTGTAATAAGTTCAGACCTTATATTGTTGATTCTAAAATAACTATTCACACTGATCACGCTGAAATTAAATATCTTATGGAAAAGAAAGATGCTAAACCTAGACTTATTAGATGGGTTCTCCTACTACAAGAATTTGATTTGCATATTATTGATAGAAAGGGAGCTGAGAACCCCGTTGCACACAACTTGTCTAGGTTAGAGAATGTTCTTGATGACCCACTACCTATTGATGATAGCTTTCCTGATGAACAATTAAATGTCATAAATGCTTCTCGTCTTTGCTCCATGGTTTGCTGATTATGCTAATTACATTGTTGCTAAATTTATACCACCTAGTTTCACATACCAGCAAAAGAAAGAGTTTTTCTATGATTTGAGGCACTACTTCTGGGATGACCCACACCTTTATAAAGAAGGAGTAGATGGTGTTATTAGACGTTGTATACCTGAGCATGAACAGGAACAGATCCTACGCAAGTGTCACTCCGAAGCTTATGGATGACACCACGCTGGAGATAGAACTGCAAATAAGGTATTGCAATCCATTTTTTATTGGCTTACTCTCTTCAAGGATGCCTGTAAGTTTGTCTTATCTTGTGATGAATGTCAAAGAATTGGTAACATTAGTAGAGTCAAGAAATGCCTATGAATTATTCACTCGTTATTGAACCATTCGATGTTTGGGGCTTTGATTATATGTGACCGTTTTCTTCCTCTAATGGGTATACACATATTTTAGTAGCTGTTGATTACGTTACTAAGTGGGTAGAAGCTATTCCAACTAGTAGTGTTGATCATAACACTTCTATTAAGATGCTTAAAGAAGTTATTTTTCCGAGGTTTGGAGTCCCTAGATATTTAATGAGTGATGGTGGTTCACATTTTATTCATGGTGCTTTTCATATAATTGCATCTCCTTATCACCCACAGTCTAGTGGTCAAGTAGAATTGAGCAATAGAGAGCTTAAATTAATTTTGCAAAAGAATGTTAATAGATCTAGAAAGAATTGGTCCAAGAAACTTGATGATGCATCATGGGCCTATAGAACTGCATATAAAAATCCTATGGGTATGTCTCCATATAAAATGGTTTATGGAAAAGCATGTCACTTACCTCTCGAATTAGAACATAAGGCATATTGGGCCATTAAAGAGCTCAATTATGATTTCAAACTTGCCGGTGAGAAGAGGCTATTTGAAATTAGCTCACTTGATGAATGGAGAACCCAAGCCTATGAGAATGCCAAACTGTTTAAAGAAAAAGTTAAAAGATGGCATGACAAAAGGATACAAAAGCGTGAGTTTAATGTAGGTGATTGTGTGTTGCTATTCAACTCTCGTTTAAGATTTTTTGCAGGAAAACTTCTCTCTAAATGGGAAGGCCCTTACGTTATCAAGGAGGTTTATCGTTCCGGTGCCATAAAAATCAACAACTTCGAAGGGACAAATCCGAAGGTGGTGAATGGTCAAAGAATCAAACATTATATCTCAGGTAATCCTATAAATGTTGAAACTAATGTTATTGAAACCGTAACCTTGAAGGAATACATAAGAGACACTTTCCAGAATGTTTCAGACTCCGAAAAGGAATAGGTATGTGGTACGGTAAGTAAACCGACTCCAAAACTGTTCTAATGGCAATTTTTCTCCGTTTTGGAATATTTAAGAAAATAGGAAAATAAGAAGTAGTCCGGGAAGGACACGAGGCTTCCACGAGGGTGGAGGGCACGCCCTACCCCTCGGGGCACACCGCCTGCCTCGTGGGCACCTCGTGTACTCTCCGGGCTCCGCTTTCTTGCATGATACTTCTTTTGGTCGGTAAAAGTTCATTATATAATCTTCCGAAGGTTTTGACCACCGTATCACACAAATATCCTCTGTCTTCGTTTCGTGCTATCTCTGCCACAAATTAGAGCAAGATGTCATCTCAGGTTTCCGACGGAGAGAGCTATGTCTCACACCTCATTGCTGACCTAAAGACCTATGGGGATCTATCTCCTTGTGGTCGAACTACGGATGAGGAGGAGGATGCTCATTTTATGAGGATCAATGATTCAAGTTCAGAGGAGGAGGATGTCCCTCTACCTCAACTTGGGGATATGCACGTGAAGTTCAAGAAATCTAGTCTCCCTAAGAGGGCTAAAGTATCTAAACCGATCTATTCCTTCTCGTTTTTAGCAGAAAAGCAAAGGAGAATTATGTGACAAAATTTTGAAGCTAGAATCGGAGATCGATGATTTACAGGAGGAAATTGCTCTTCTCAATTACAATATGAAAAAGCTGAAGGCACAATTATCATCATCACCACCATATTCCTCACCTCCGAAGAAGGAGACATAATCGCATGGGTATGGGCACTCCCCTTGGCAACTGCCAAGCTTGGGGGAGGTGCCCCGGTATCGTATCACCATCACACTCCTATCTTTACCATTTTTCTTAGTTCGATCCTTTTGGTAATATCTTGATCTAGTAGATTAAAGTTTTAGTATGATTTAGTTTTGAGTTTTGCCTTATGATCCCTCTATGTAATCGAGTCCGTGAGCTATATATAATAAAGATTAGTGTTGATTCAAGAGCTTGATTATCTTGGTATGATCGTGAGGGAATTAAAGAAAAAGAAAGAATAAAAAGAAGTAAAGAGATCATATTAATCTTATGGAGAGTAATGACTTCACATATAAAGAGTATGATGATTAAAAGTTGTTGAGAGTTGACAAACATAGTTTTGGTCATCGTTGCAATTAATAGGAAGTAATAAAGAAAGAGAGGTCCCACATATAAATATACTATCTTGGACATCTTTTATGATTGTGAGCACTCATTAAAGTATGACATGCTAAAGAGTTGATGTTGGACAAGGAAGACAACGCATAATGGGTTATGTTTTCTTATATCGGAAATAAAGTATATTGTCATGGATCATCCAACATGTTGAGCTTGCCTTTCTCCCTCATGCTAGCCAATTCTTTGCACCAAGTAGAGATACCTATGGATTGAGTAAGATCCTTCAAGTAAGTTGTCATGTTGCATTGCAATAAAAAATTGCTCTCTAAATATGTATGACTTATTAGTGTGGAGAAAATAAGCTTTATACGATCTTGTGATGTGTAAGAAATAAAAGCGACAGACTGCATAATAAAGGTCCACATCACAAGTGGCAATATAAAGTGACGTTCTTTTGCATTAAGATTTCGTGCATCCAACCCCGAAAGCACATGACAACCTCTGCTTCCCGCTGCGAAGGGCCTATCTTTTACTTTTGTTTTATACCTTGCAAGAGTCATGGTGATCTTCACCTTTCCTTTTTACATTTTATCCTTTGGCAAGCACATTGCGTTGGAAAGATCCTGATACATACACACACACACATATATATATATATATATATATATATATATATATAATTGGATGTAAGTTAGCATGAATTATTATTGTTGACATTACCCTTGAGGTAAAAGGTTGGGAGGCAACACTATAAGCCCCTATGTTTCTCTGTGTCCGATTAAAACTCCATAACCATAAGTGTTGCGTGAGTGTTAGCAATTGTGAAAGACTAAATGATAGTTGAGTATGTGGAGTCATTTGAAAAGCTCTTATGTTGACTCTTTCCGATGTTATGATAAATTGCAATTGCTTCAATGACTGAGATTATAGTTTGTTGGTTCTCAATGAAGTTTCTGATTCATACTTGATGTCGTGAATAGATTATTACTTGAGCATAAGAAATCATAGATGTTGCTGTTATAAGAATGATCATGATGCCCTCATGTCCGTTTTTTTTTATCGACACCTCTATCTCTAAACACGTGGACATATTTATCGTTATCGGCTTCCGCTTGAGGACAAGCGAGGTCTAAGCTTGGGGGAGTTGATACGTCCATTTTGCATCATGCTTTTATATCGATTTTTATCGCATTATGGGCTGTTATTACACGTTATTTCACAATACTTATGCCTATCCTCTCTTATTTTACAAGGTTTACATGAAGAGGGAGAATGCCGGCAGCTGGAATTCTGGGCTGGAAAAGGAGCAAATATTAGAGACCTATTCTGCACAGCTCCAAAAGTCCTGAAACTTCACGGAAGTCATTTTTGGAATTAATAAAAAATACTGAGCGGAGAAAATACCAGAGGGGGGCCACACCCTGGCCACGAGGGTGGGAGGCGCGCCCTACCCCCCTGGGCGCGCCCCCTGCCTCGTGGGCCCCCTGGCAGGCCTCCGGTGCCCATCTTCTGCTATATGAAGTCTTTCGTCCGAGGAAAAATCATAAGCAAGCTTTCAGGAAGAAACTCCGCCGCCACGAGGCGGAACCTTGACGGAACCAATCTAGGGCTCCGGCAGAGCTGTTCTGCCGTGGAAACTTCCCTCCGGGAGGGTGAAATCATCGCCATCGTCATCACCAATGATCCTCTCGACGGGAGGGGGTCAATCTCCATCAACGTCTTCACCAGCACCATCTCCTCTCAAACCCTAGTTCATCTCTTGTATCCAATCTTTGTCCCAAAGCCTCAGATTGGTACACATGGGTTACTAGTAGTGTTGATTACTCCTTGTAGTTGATGCTAGTTGGTTTATTTGGTGGAAGATCATATGTTCAAATCCATTATGCATATTAATACCCCTCTGATTATGAACATGAATATGATTTGTGAGTAGTTACGTTTGTTCCTGAGAACATGGGAGAAGTCTTGCTATAAGTAGTCATGTGAATTTGGTATTCGTTCGGTATTTTGATGAGCTGTATGTTTTCTTTCCTCTAGTGGTGTTATGTGAATGTCGACTACATGACACTTCACCATTATTTGGGCCTAGAGGAAGGCATTGGGAAGTAATAAGTAGATGATGGGTTGCTAGAGTGATGTAAGTTTAAACCCTAGTTTATGAGTTGCTTCGTAAGGGGCTGATTTGGATCCATATGTTCATGCTATGGTTAGGTTTACCCTAATACTTCTTTTGTAGTTGTGGATGCTTGCAATAGGGGTTAATCATAAGTGGGATGCTTGTCCAAGAAAGGGCAGCACCCAAGCACCGGTCCATCCACATACCAAATTATCAAAGTAACGAACGCGAATCATATGAGCGTGATGAAAATTAGCTTGACGATAATTCCCATGTGTCCCCGGGAGCGCTTTTCTCTATATAAGAGTTTGTCCAGGCTTGTCCTTTGCTACAAAAGGATTGGGCCATCTTGCTGCACCTTATTTACTTTCTTTACTTGTTACCTGTTACAAATTACCTTATCACAAAACTATCTGTTACCGATAATTTTAGTGCTTTCAGAGAATACCTTACTGAAATCCGCTTATCATTTCCTTCGCTTCCTCGTTGGGTTCGACACTCTTACTTATCGAAAGGACTACGATAGATCCCCTATACTTGTGGGTCATCATGCGGCAGCGGGGTTGGCCGGCTGCGCATCTCTGACTTAGGGGCTGTTTGGATTGTGACTAAATTTGCCTTATATTGCCACATTATTTTTGCCACACTTGACTAACTTGAGTTGCTCAAATTGTTAGCCACATTTTGGCTTGCCTAAGGGAATATTGCCACACTTTTTGTGTCTATGACATGTGGGGTTCACTGCACATCAAAAAAATTCTTGCCTAAGGTGTGGCTAAAACCAAACACCAACTAAGTTAGTCAAACTTGCCTAAGGTGAGGTGTGGCAAAGTGTGGCAAAATGTGGCTAGAAACCAAACAACCCCTTAATTCTTGATGGATGTCGGGCAAGGTTGGCTCCTCGGACTCCAGAGCGGCGACTCCAGGTGGTGGGCTTAGCGGTGCCCTCGCAGCGGGTCTTATCGAGCAGGTGCCAGTGTGGTGTATAAAGAAGCAATCATTGAATATTAATGTTCAGATAAATTGCACTGCATTAGAAAAATGAGTGGTCATTTTTTTGGAAAACTCTAACCATACGGACAAGAGAAGGGGGTTGTATGAAGATACCGTGCTAAAAACGAAGCTGTGTGGTAGAGTAAGATTGAATGCGTCACCCGTGGGAGCGCGGCCGCAAAGAGGTTTTAGTGCTTGTACATTCGGCACTACGGATAACAAACCTAACATGAGACCGAGAAAAAGGTATGCAATGCTATACAGGTGGATGGAATAAGAATATGAATACATCATAGAGCACAAAAGAATTAGATTAACCAGGATAGATGCAAATTTACCTCCATCAGAAGCCCTATATTCAACTCCACTATTTTTTCCTTTGTCAATTGGGGATGGCAAAAGGAGACCACCAGCGACGGTACCTATCGTTGGTGTTGATGCTTCGAGGGACGAAGGTGTGGTGACCACTAGGGAGACCGTCCAGTACAAGTCAGAAGAGAGTAGATCTACGGGATGATAGCGGAAACCAAGAGCAAGAGCAGAGGAGAGGGGAGAAGATCCAAAGAAGTTCATATATGTGGGATGCAAGGGTGATGCATGGGAGCAAGCTTAGTTGGGAGCACAGAAATAAAATGTGTCGTATGTGGAAGAAAGATTGTCGCCTATGTGGGAATAAAGAGCTAAGGAAAACCTTGGTGTCCAGTAAGTATCAGACAACAAAACATAGCACTTTCATTTCGGGGACAACAAGCTTCGAATGAAAAAACTTAGAATTTAAATCGGAATAAGGTTAAAAATATGAATGGCAAGTTACGTTATAAATTTGGCATGACCTAACTTGAGGAATGAAAAAGGTTCAAATTGATTTGAATATTGTAGGGAAGGGAAGGAATGTTTTGAATGAATTGAAGTGTTGGTAAGCTTTGAATTATTAGATTGAGTTAATGTAGCACGTGGTTTCGGGAGCATGGGCGACACACAAACGCACAAACAGCAAATATGGCCTCATGCCGCAGACTACCCTTTAATAGTCACAATTTACCCATTAGGACTACAAACGCGTCGTACATAGGACAACGTTTTGAACGACTACGGGTTCTCCCTCTTGTTTGCAAAACCTTGCATTGAAGTTGTTTGAAAGGGAAACAAATTTCTTGTCATGAGTTGACTATATATTTTCCTTTTCTAAAGTACTAAATGGATAGATTGTACATATTGAATTAGTCCTTGCATCCTTGCACTTAATGATGTGATTGTAGGAATAATTGGTATCGCATACATGGTCTAAGGAAAGGCAATTCAGGATTGAGGGTTTAAGGGTTTGTGTTTCTTGGGATATGCCCTTCTTGTAGGCCAAGTTTGAAGCACAAAACTTGCCCCTGATTCTGTTTGTGAAGCAAGTTTTGGACATGAAAACTGAAGAGGTAAAACGAAAATATGATAGAAAAAGGAAAAGGCAAAATTGTAGAAAGTATGTTAAGAAAAGAAGACGTAAAAGGTGATTGCACTAGTCTATTGATTGTTCTTGTTCACCTAAATATTCTCTGGGCATTGTGGTGCACTGTCATGATGCAGTTTTTTTTCATATCATATATGCTTCCTATATCCTTGTGACACCTAAGCCGGTCTTCTAAGGCAACTTTGAAATACATAAACTGGCAAAGATATTTTCTGTCTTGCAAGGTTGGCAGCATAAAAATTAAGTTAAAGGGAAATAATATTGAAAAGAAACGAATGGCAAGTTTTGAGAACAAGATCTAATAGGTTAGCAATAACAAAAATATCAAGTGGAGAAAGAACAAGTTGAGACCAAAGAACCATGGGGATCCGACCGAATAGGAAGAGGATGCTGAGTGTACAAATTGTTCATCGAAAAACGATGGCATCAAATTGCAATGGGACAGAACAAGACAAAGTAATGAGTTCATACGAAGCAAAGAAAGGTAATACTCCCTCCAATTCATGATAAGTGTCATAGTTTTGAACTGAGGTTGTGACACTTATTTTGGATCAGATGGCTGCACGTAAGGAAAAGGAAATAGAGAAAGAAGAGGATGGAAGACTGGTGGAACCTAAGAGTGAAACGGGACTGGTCCCAAGAAAGATGAAGATGAACACGGCTAGACAACAAAGAAGATGAAAGACTGGTGGAACATTGTTGGAAAAATAAAGTTATGTGGGGATGTAGCACACGGACAGGTAGAAAGACGTACACGGACAGGTAACAACGGCCCAACGAAGCCTCGTATTCATAGGGTTAAGAATTGCATCTCCATTTTTCAACCAATTTTCATCGAAACATCCGTCCGAATCACGACGCAGATTGACGGCTGCACCGTTTCTGCAGGTCGAATTTTCGGTCATTTTGGCACCGCTTAACTCATCCCCTCATGCATTTACTGCTGAGTGGCCGGCCACATGCACTCCACCAATCTCGTTGGAAAATCCAACGCGATATGCTGTTCATCGGTGGAGAAACAGCAGTACTCCTAGATTTCGAATCTTTGGTTGCTATAGCCTCGGCGCTGTTACCCAGTCGCAGTGCTCGAACGGCCAGCGCACCACATTCCGAAAATTTTCTGTTTTGCCTTCGGTTCGTGTAGGCTCCGTGCGTTACACGCTTGGGGCGCCAGATGATTGTCATGCATGTGCGGCGCGCGCCTCTAGCTGCACGCACGCGCTGTACTGTGGGCACGAGCACAACTAGTAGTACGTACTATACGTAGTTCGTCTCGTCGGCGTGACGGTGACCAGTCGATCTACTAGTAGTCTGCATGGAAGAGGCTGGAACTATTCGTCAATAAATTATGGCTTGAATCCATATTTATAAATGACGATAATTCAAAACAGCCCAGAGGCTCATCTACAGTTGATGAATAGTAAAGTAAAAAAAAACTTGTGGTGTTCGGACATGTGAGGAGTTCGTATATAAAAATCGGTTTTTGAATATGTTCTTTTTCAAAGTTTCTCACACATCAATTTTTTTTTCACGTGAGCTCCTCTGATGTCCAAACACCATAAAAAATTACACGCACCTTGCGGATGAGCATACTAGGTGCCTAAAATTTCAGTTTTTTTTGCTATTTTTTACTATTTTATTTGAATTTACTGTTTGGAAACCATGCCTATAACGAATCCTTCGACTTATTTTTTTTGAAAGTCAGCTAATTACTCAACCTATTCCGTTGGACAATGCAATTCTCACAACACAAAATTCGCAATTCAGCCCTCTTCTTCCAGGCGGAGTGGTAGACAACGCCTAAAATCACAGAGGGGCCTTTGATAAAAAAAAGTGAAGTTTATAGAACCGTTGGAAATAATTACGAAAAGGCAAAAAGTCTGATATCATATTTTAGGCATGGCAAATTAAACATTTTTCATGACAATTTATGCTGGCATGAGAATGGAAATTTAGTTTACAAGCACGGAAATTTCCTGAAAAAATAAATCGAGACCAATTTGCCATGTCCGTCAACTAAACTTGCTATCCTCGACAAACATAATTTGCCACGAACAACGCTTGATTTGTATTGTCTAAAAATCTTTGCTGGATATTCCGGTCCAATAATTAACCATTAATTTGTTCTCAGTACTCTAACTCTTTCTTTCAGACTACCCACAGTGAGAGTAACATAGGTAGTAACATCATACATATCTACTACAACGCATGCATGTGGCAAGCAATAAATGAAGAAAAAGAGGCATATAGTAATATAGTTAGTTACTACTAGTATGAGTAACATCACACATATCAAGACAAGATGAGTCTATAACATAATAAATAAAGTATTGCATGTTACCACACATATGTTACTCCCCACTATAGAGGTAGTAACATAGCATGTTACTACTCTACTTCCTCCTTTACGGTTTATAGGGCTCAATTAAAAAATCTCACCAACCAAGGTAGATGGTGAGTGGTGGAATACTTTTTGTAATTTACAAAAGCACCCAATTAATGCTCTTGTTTTCCTAAAAAATTTATGTTTACAATGTATTAATTGCAATGCGTGCATGCATAAAGAACATGCATTGGTCAATTTTTCTCTTAGAAGGTGCTTGGATACGCTTTTAGTGTCATGACTAAAAGTAGTGTGACTAAAACTTGCTAGTCTCACCCATGCTTGGATCCAAATACTAAAGAGACTAAAATCAAGTTAATGAGCATTTATTATCCTCCAAACCCTCCAATCCAGAACTCACATGTGTTAAAAGAGAGGAGTTAAATGAGGAGAGAGAGGACTAACCCACATTTTAGTAGGGGTACCCCTAACTAAAGAATTTTAGTCTCAAGACTAGTTTTAGCCCCTTTTTAGTCAGAGGTGCTTGGAACTTTAACCTCTTAAAGATACTATTTTTAGTCAGACTAAAATAAGTCCCTTGGATCCAAGCACCCTCTTAATACTTGCATGATTATTTAATGCACTTTGGAATCTGAACTTATGATGGGGAACAACCAAATTGAGCCTTTTTAGGCTGGTCATAGTGAGGAGTAATTTAGACTAGTGTCATGCATATGACACTAGTCTAAGTTACTACCTTCATAATGCAAAGTAACATAATAATAGTATCATAGATGGCTTCATTTATTAGCTCGTAGACTCATCTTGTCTTGGAAAGTGTTATAGTAACATATTATGTTACCACCTCTCATTTATTACTTGCCACATAAGCAGAATTTTCTCGAAGTGCGCTATGTTACTAGCTAAGTTACTCCCACTATGACTATCCTTAGACTACCCACAATGAGAGTAACATAGGTAGTAACATCACACATATCTAGGTTAAATAGATGATGTGGCATGCAATAATTGAAGAAAGAGATGAAAGTGGTAACATAGCTAATTACTACTAGTATGAGTAACATCACACATATCAAGGCAAGATGTGTCTATAGCCTAATAAATGAAGTGTTGCATACTACTCACTCCGTCTAGGTGTGTAAGTCATCTTACGTTGCGCACCGTGACCAAGGTGGAGGGGGAAACGAGAGAACTTAATGTGTTTTTGCTAATTAATAACAATGCATGCAACGAACTGACCAATGCATGTCGTGTTTGGTAGTCTCAAATCATTTAAAGCATGCATGACCCACATCTCTTATTGGTTGATATGTCACGAAACAAGAAACGAGATGAGAGTTAATGTACCGCGCCTAAATGTTTTAGGATTATTTGGTTTTCGTAAGATGACTTACACACCTAGACGGAGGAAGTACCACACATATGTTACTTCCCACTATAGAGGTAGTAACATAGACTAGTAACATGGGTATGTTACTAGTCTATGTTACTACCCATTGTGGCTAGTCTTATAAAGTGGAAAAACTAAGAATTTGAGATATGGCTGGTCACAATGGGCAAGAACATAAGCTAGTAACTTACACACTTTCCTAGACTATGTTAGTACCTCCATAGTGGGTAGGAACATCTACGTAGTGTCATGCAACGATGTACTCCCTCCGTCCGGAAATACTTGTCATTGAAATGGATGTATCTAGTTGTATTTTAGTTCTAGATATATCAATTTTCATCCATTTTGATGACAAGTATTTTCGGACGGAGGGAGTATTTATTAGGTTATAGACTCATTGTTTCTTGGAGTGTGTAATGTTTCGGTAACTTAGCAAGTTACCACAAGCACCTCTCTCTTCATTAAATATGTGCCACACAAACAAAGTTGTATTGGAATGTATGATGTTACTCCTAAGTTCTTCCTCATTGTGATCAGCCTAAACTCTATAAACCGGAAAGGAGGGAGTATATTACTACCCATTATGGCTAATCTCAGCTAGCAGCTCAGCGAACCGAAGGAACAAAACATCAATTGCATGGATACAGGGGCATGCATGCATGCTATTGGGCAGGAGAGATAGCGCTATCTGGTCCCTCCACATGGGCGGATCGGATGCACGTATATACAAGCATAAAGGGAGGAACAGAAAGGCCTGATTTGATGAGGCAATGCCATTTATGAGCACGGCAACAAAATGGTTTCTTTTTTCGTTTGAAAGGCAAACGGGTTTGAAACACAGTCATTTCGTCCTGGACGACGACGAGAAACACAGCGGCGGCAGCGGCTGCCAGGTGGGGACTGCCTGCCCTGAAGGAGGATTAGATAGACGGTCGCGCTCGCGCCCTTGGACTGGTCTGGTCCATTACGACGCATGCATGTCTTGACAGTGTGCCTGACTGTGAGATTTATGAAGATTTAAGACTGCCGCACCAGTGTGAGGACTGAGGACATGCATGGCTGTCATTGACTGCAGTACTTCACAGCTCACATCAATGTGTGTGTGAGGACGGAGTAGTATATGCTGAATTTGTGATGATTGCTCAATTGGCCACAGAAAGTGAGGTACTCCTCTTTTTTTTTCTTTCCGGAAAACTTCAGATCTATTCAAATTTAATCATGAAAATATAACAAATACTAGAAACAATAAAAATTATATCCAGATCTGTAGACCACTATGATTAACGAGTCGAAGGCACGTCGTCATCATCGCCCCTTCCTCACTGGGGCCGTGCAAAGCTTGTTGTAGTAGACAATCAAGAAGTCCAAGGACAGAACCAGGATTTGAGCATGAGGGGCCAAGCTTAGGTGCTAAGATTTCTTTGTCTAGGTCTATCATAGTACTATAATAATGTGACAAAGTGACACAATAAAAACTATTTCCCTTACAGTTGTTAGTAAGATGAAAATATCAATACTTTTGTCGGAAGAAAACTTACCTGCTAATCCCCTTTCAATGTAAATTATTCTGCAATGCCGTAGTAAGCCGCCTTCCATTTTAGTTCGAATTAATCTTGACAACGCTTAGCCAGGTTTTTTCTCTTCATAACTTCAAGTCTTAAAATTTGCATCAAGATCACACAAAACACAATCAAAAAATTAGTTTATGTACAATTTGACAAGTATAAGACATTTAGTGGAGAGTGGTCAGTAATGCAAACATTTGCTAGTTGCATGGGGAATTGGCGACCAGGAGTTCGCAGACGGCCGACCTCCAGCTGTTGCCGTTCCTTGTTAGACGGTCGTGGCCTGCCCTTCCCCTCCCCCCCCGCCGCGATCCTTCAAGGGAAGTCGTCGTGCTAAGGTCCCATAGGACCAAATAAGACTAGAATAACAACTACCGCTGATGAAGAGTAGCATAGATAAAAAAGATCCAACCTGAGGACACATGAACTTAGACGAACGACGACAAAATCCGGTCAAATCCACCAAAGATAGATCCTCCGGAGACACATCTCCACACGCGCACCGACAATGCTAGACACACCACCGAAACATGGGCTACGCGGAGAGAACCTTATTCAATCTTCAAGGAGCTGACGCCGTCTCGCCTTCCTGAGTAGGATACAAACCCTAAAAAACTTGAAGAAACATATAAAAACCAAGCCCTCCCGCCAGCAAGGCCCGAGATCCACCGTGTCCCCATGGCCCTAAGGCCAACAAAGACGAGGCGGACCAGCGACAGCGTCGGCGGGAGGCAGAGGAACCCTAATCTTTTTAGAGGAGGCGACTGCTTGCTTGTATGTGATCAGAGATGTACCTCTGTGAGGAGGGTTATCCCTCTCGTCTAGATGAGTAGGGCTTCTAGTAGAAATCACTTATGGTTGTAATTTATATCCTTTGGAACTCATGAAAATTACAATAAGGTGATGTAAGCAAGTTATAAGAATTTAAATATTGTATTTATGCTTAGTTGGAGGAGAGCAAAGAGGAGAGAGGTGATAAGTGGGGTTGTATATTAACAAGCACCGACAACTCAGGTTCAAAGAAACTTTATCAAATTAGCGGATGCATAAGACATGGCTATAGATGACATCCACTAATTTTGACGCAAAGGAGTGAGTACTATTAACCATGCTCTTTATATGCATGTGATTGGCTATAGATGATATCGGCTTTATGCATCCGCTAATTATATGTCTATAGCCATTATAAGCCTTTATATGCATGTGAGTACTATTAACCATGCTCTTTATATGCATGTGAGTACTATTAACCATGCTCTTTATTTGACGCAAAGGAGTGAGTACTATTAACCATGCTCTTTATATGCATGTGATTGGCTATAGATGACATCGGCTTTATGCAGTCGCTAATTATTTATAGATGATCATCTATAGCCATTTATATGTCATCCCAACTTATGCATCCGCTAATTTTGACGCAAAGGAGTGAGTACTATTAACCATGCTCTTATGCATCCGCTAATTTGATTTTTCCATGCAGTCCCAACTTATCGGCTTTCCTTTCCATGTATGTATATCTCAATCCTTTCATCACCACACATGCATAATTATAAGCCTTTTTCAATTGCCCTTTACATGCATGTGATTGACTTGTTTTGATGACTGCAAACATAACAATACACCTTATCCACCTGGATGGAGGGAGCACTAGCAGGCAAATTTGACAAATTTGACCTATAGACGAAATCAAATCATAGAATGAACTATCCGTAAAACTATTTCACGCGGCTGACCTTTTTGTGTGACGCCCGACACGAAGGCGCCACACTATACTGTGCAACGCCTCAGAGATAGACGCTACACGGTCAGCGTCGCACCCGTGTTCGTAAAATTATTGTCAAAGGCAAATACCGAGAGCTAGGCGCCACACTATACTCCTGGGCGTTGCACTAGTGCAGCGCCTGGGAGCCAGGCGCCACGGTTCAGCCGCGTGAAATAGTTTTACGGACATTTCATTCTGTGATTTGATTTCATCTATAGGTCGTCAAATTTGCCGCACTTGCATGGAAGACGATTTGTGGCCGTAGGGGTGGGGGAACCCATGCATGCAGCTACATGATTGCGTCAAAATTCAGAAAGTGGTTTTGTGATTAGAGCTAATTGTTGTATGTATGCTGCTTTTGGTACAACTTTTGGCGGAGAGTGCAAACCCCACCCGCCGCACCTCCCACTTTTTTTTTCCTTTTGACATGTCTTTTGAATCGAAAGGCCAATTTACATTTCGTTTGCATTCTCGTTATTAGAGCTTATCCAAGGAGCTTGTGCCCAAAAGTTGCACTCTCGACAGGCATGCTTTTATCAATTCTATGACACTGTTCACACCAGGACTGTATGCGTAGGCAATGAATATGTCGTCCCTGAGATGCCATGGTGTGACCAACTTTTTTTGAATTGTTACTGATTGGAGGTATGATATAGCTGAGTTGGCAAGGGTAGATCGCAACTTATGATGACTTTGATTTGGTGGTGCCACCGGTCTCACACTCCGGGTGAAGACCTAATGTTTGATTTTAGTTGATTGTACCTTTGTACCTGTACTTTTTTCTTTTTACGATGTTCTTGTGTTAAGGAATTTTCATCCAAATATCAAGTCCCAACAACTTATCAAATTTGTGAACACTTTTAAATATGTCGCCCCTGAACCTTCAACTTTGTAAAACTTATCAAATTTGTGAACACTTTTAAATTTGGAATTTTTAATTCATGAACATTTTTGGAATCCGTGATTATTTTTAAGTTCTTGATCATTTTCAATTCGTGAATATTTTCCAAATTAGTGGTAAATATTAATTCGCATTTTTTCAAAAGTGTATATATATAGTTGAAAAAGTAAAAATTATAGGAAATTGTATGTGCATTTGCACCCGTGCACGTGGAAGGCAACAGATGGAACATGGGTGCATACGAACCCTTTTTTCAAAACAGTAATAATTTCAAAATTGATCAAAAAATCATAAAAAATGTTGGCAACAAACTTGAGAAAGCGTTACACTCACATGAACATTTTGGGGACGAAATGACTTTCGTGGTTTTCTCCAGGACAAAGTCAAAATCAGCATTATATTATTTTTTTCAAAAGAAAATCAGCACAATATTAGATGTACTATTCACAGTATATTGTCATGGACAATTTGTTTTTATGCTCATATTTTTTGACGGGCATTTTTGTGGTCAATTTTTTATGATTAGACCAACAAGTCAACTTTTGTTGGAAATTTTTTCAAAGATTTTGACTTTTTGCCGAATTGCTGAAAAAATCCATGATTTCTTTTGTAGGGTTCATCTACCGCCAGGTTCACAGGGTATCTTCCCCTGTATGTGTGCGTAGTTACCTATTGTGTGTATCAGTGTATTGATAGAGACGTGTGATGTGATGGAGCTAGAACAGTGGATGCAAAAGTACGTGCATGCCTGATTTTGTTCTGTAGTAGTACTTGCGCACTTGTACGTACGCGCCCAGTTCCAGCTATACTGTGCATGTGAAGGAAAGAGAGAATAATTAATGGATACATGGTGAAAAAAGAAAAGAATTGTCGCTGCTGCAACGACTTGTGACTCTTCAGGGGTTTGATGCATTGCAGCAACTGCAGCCATACGCATGGTCACGTACCTCTCACCCATCAGGGGATGATGCAAGAGCCATGCATGGGTGGTGGTGGTGGTGGTACGTACGCTAGTGCTGGATCACTGGATGAGTAGCTGCTGCGTAGCACCAGTGCACCAGTGTATCACATCTCTTTTCTCCAAACTCACGCAAACCTGCACAGAGCGAGCGAGGCAGCAGACTGCATGCAGAGATCATCGTGATCTCGTACGTGCATGTCAGCGTCGGGTGATGGGAGTGAACTAAAGAAGAAGGCCGGGTGGTAGATGTGAGGGTGGGTCGCCTGCATTTTGACTTGCACCTTTCTGGCGACATAGGGTTCGCACGAGTTACAGCAGCACAAACAGCAAGCTAGTTGCAAGTAAATGCGAGCGACGAGGAGCCCATAGGTCAGCCTGGGGCTTGGCTGGGCACTGCGCGATGTTCTTCAATGCCCCTGGACGTAACTGCCTACCCTGTTTGCATTTACACTCACATACATGCACAATTTCTCATACTGTTTCTTCTCTCTTCCCCACTCTCCCTGCAGAAGTTTTAACTGGTCCTCTCTCATCTTCTGCGACCTTGCGCTCTGAGACAGCAGATTGATGATTCCCTCTTCGTTGCATGGGGACATAGTAGATATGCAATTTTTTGGTACTCAAGTAACCTTGCTTTACTCGTACTATTTCACATACTTAACTAAGCTTTTTATGCCATCCGATATGTTTCTTCTCTTCTCTTCGGCTCAAAAAAAATTTATGTTTCTTCTCTCGCTCTCAAATTCATACCAAGACTAGCTTTCTTCCAAAATGGAGGCATAAGATTTGACTCGTCCACTAAGTAGGAGAGGAATTAAAGTGTTTTTCAAAGCTCCCACAAAATATAGCGGGTCGTAACTCTCCCGACATAATTTGTCTTAAACGTTTTCCACCCGCGCTAACCCAAAGTGTTGCATCTTTCTTGATGCCTTCTAGAAGTATTATTGGCGGTACGGACTTATGATGGAAAATACCGTGCATTCATGTCGTTCCAAGTGGTCCATCGTGCGAGATGGCATGGTCCTTCTATTGGGGATATTATTGGTCCACCAACTTTGATTGAACGCTTCATATGACAAGAGGTAGTGTCAAGACTCTCTAATTGGAGTCACTCCTTAACAAAACCCCAAAGCCTCAAGGTGAACTGACATTTCTAAAGCAAGTGTGACAGGGATTCTTGTTCTCACATGCACAAAAGACATAAACCGAAATTTGGCCACTCGCTCTTGGTCAACCTATCCGTCGTCCAAATCCTATTTTGGATAGCCAACCAAGCAAAAGTAAATAAATCATCTTTGAGGGTGTCTTGTGATGTCTACTACGCAAATTTATTCTTGTAGACTCGTGTTAGGCCTCCAAGCGCAGAGTTTTGTAGGACAAGAGCAATTTTCCTCAAATGGATGACTTAAGGTTTATCAATCCGTGGGAGATGTAGGATGAAGATGGTCTCTCTCAAACAACCCTGCAACCAAATAATAAAAACTCTCTTATGTCTCCAACACACCAAATACAATGGTAATTTTTATACATGCACTAGTTCGGCGAAGAGATGGTAATAAAGTGTAGTAATGATAGTAGATATTGGTTTTCGTAATAGAAACAATAAAAAAATAGCAATGTAGCAAGTAACAAAAGTGAGCACAAACGGTATTGCAATGCTTGAAAATGAGGCCTAGGGTCCGTATTTCGCTAGTGCAATCTCTCAACAATGGTAATATAATTGGATCATATAACCACCCCTCAACGTGTGATGAAGAATCACTCCAAAGTTCCTTTCTAGCAGAGAACATAAGAAGAAATTGTTTGTAGCTATTCTTTTCCATCGGTCTATCCAAGAGTTCGTACTAAAATAACACCAAGTTATTCTTTCCAATCGATCTATCAAGAGTTTGTACTAAATAACACTAAGTTATTCTTTCCGGTCGATCTATCAAGAGTTCGTACTAAAATAACACCAAAACAAATTCAGATTCGTAATACTCAAGCCAACACAAAGAACCTCAAAGAGTGCCACAAGATTTCTACCGGAGAAAACAAAAGATGAGAACATGCATCAACCCCTATGCATAGATTGCCCCAATGTCATCTCGGGAATCCGCTAGTTGAGTGCCAAAACACATATCAAATGAATCAATATGATACCCCATTGTCACCACGGGTACTCATAGCAACACATACATCAAGTGCTCTCAAACCCATAAAAATATTCAATCCGATAAAACGAAATCTCAAAGGAAAAACTCAATTCACAACAAGATAGAGAGCGGAAAATACCATATGATCCGACTACATTAACAAAGCCCGCGATACATCAAGATCGTGACATCTCAAGAACATGAGAGAGAGAGAGAGAGAGAGATTAAACACATAACTACTGGTAAAAACCCTCAGCCCCGAGGGTGCACTACTCCCTCCTCATCATGGTGGCCGCTGGGATGATAAAGATGGCCACCGATCATGATTTCCCCCGCCGGCGAAGTGCTGGAACGGGGTCTAGATTGGTTTCTCGTGGCTACAGAGGCTTGCGGCGGCGGAACTTCTGATCTAGGGTTACCCCCACGCTACTAGAAAAAGGGTTGTTAGTAGCGCTCCAGTTTTTGCTACTAATGGCGCATTATAGGTGCGCCACTATTAACACGCCACTAGTAACAAATAGTAATGGCGTACTACATAGAAGTGTGCCATTACTAACAATATTTTGAAAAAAAATTAGAATTTTTTTTTGCAAAATTCTTTTTCAATTTTTTTCAGAATTTTTTTTTCGATTTTTTCTTAATCTCGGGTCACTATGGCTTAATCTCATGTTAATATGCTTAATCTCAGGTCAAATCGCACTCCGTGGTCAAACTTCTCAGAAGGTCACCCATCCTCACACTACTCCAGCCCAAGCACGCTTAATTTCAGATTCTATCCAACCCCAAAGACCAGCTCACTTAACAGGCACTTGTTGATATATCTATCATATCAATCATATTAAACCTTGTTGATGTCTAGGACTTTGTTCATGTTCATGAGTGTGATGAAATTTTTAAAAAATATTTCAAACTTCCCGGTCATATTATGTATCATAGTTTGAACATTTTTTCAAAAAAGAAATTCAAAACCATTTTTTTCCTCAGCATTAGTGGCGCACCTAGCAAATGGTGCGCCATTAGTAAGTTTGAACTTTTTTTCCATTTCCCCCCCTCTAGATCTTAAAAGCCCCGTATCTTTTATTCTGTTAGGTTTTTGGGAATTCTAAAAATCTTCAACGGGGTTTCCCCGTTGAAATCGGATGTAACTTTTCGAGTAGATGATTTTTCATATAATTTTTTTAATCCGAGTTCGTATGCAAAAGTTATGCCCATTTTACTAAATTTCAGAGAGATTTTGCAAATAAAATCAAAATTCATATTTGTAAATTTTCCCAACAACTAGACCACATATCACATGGGAAACTTATTTTCTTTTATTTTTTTGACATTTCTATCATTTTCTTTTATTTTTTTTAAAACTGAAAAGTCGGTCAGTGGGTGCATTTAGTAATGGCGCATCTTCACAAAGTGCGCCATTACTATGTGTATGACTTGGTCAAACCTTGATCAAAGTTAATAATGGCGCACTTTGTATAGGTGCGCCATTACTAAGTTTGACATAGTAATGGCGCACCTATGCAAAGTACGCCATTACTAAGTTTGACCAAGGTTTGGCCCAGTCATACACATAGTTATGGCGCACTTTGTAAAGGTGCGTCATTACTATGTCAACTTAGTAATGGCGCACCTATACAAAGTGCGTCATTACTATGTGTATGACTGGGTCAAACCTTGGTCAAACTTAGTAATGGCGCACTTTTCACCAGGTGCGCCATTAGTAATATGGTCATTAATGGCGCACCTATATCTGGTGCGCCACTGCTATATAGCAGTGGTGCACCACATACATGGTGCGCCATTAATGTCCATATTAACTATAGCCGTTTTTCTAGTAGTGCCAGGGTTTTTGGAATATTTGAGAATTTATAGGGTGAAGAGGCGGTGCGGGAGGCCACCGAGGTGGGCACAACCCACAGGCGCTGGGCCCCGAGGCACGCCTCGGTGGGTTGTGCCCTCGAGCTCCCTCTGGTACTTCTTTTGGCCCACCGGGTGTCTTCTGGTCCAGAAAAAATCTCCAAAAAGTTCCGCTCCGTTTGGACTCCATTTGGTATTGATTTTCTATGATGTAAAAAACAAGCAAAAAAACAACTGGCACTGGGCACTATGTCAATAGGTTAGTCCCATAACATGATATAAAGTTGCTATAAAATAATTGTAAAACATCCAAGAATGATAATATAGCAGCATGAATACTTCATAAATTATAGATACGTTGGAGACGTATCAGCATCCCCAAGCTTAATTCTTACTCGTCCTTGAGTAGGTAAATGATACGAGAAATAATTTATGAAGTGTGAATGCTAGCAAAGTGCGTAAGTTTGATCAATGGTAATTTCAGTCACTTTTCCTAGCATCATAACAGCAACTCTTTCTCATAAAACTCGTCATGTTAAAGTAGTAACCAATTCACATGTTAAGGTGCAAACAACGAGTTCTCTTAAAACTCAACAACCTATATTCTTAGTCACCAAACAATTACAATTCAACTTATTCAACGGAGTCTAAGTAAGAGCTCCACATCTCAATCATCATATAATCTTCCATGATTGCTACTACTCAAAGCATATTCTTAGAACAAATGTCATCCATCGAACACAGAGAAAGATAGAGGCTTAATATTTCGCCTCCCAACTCATTTATCATAGAGATAATTGTGAACAATAATAAATCATGATCAAATATATTTGACTGGTCATATGTGCCTAGATATTTCCCCACCACATGATGTTTGCCAGCTAGAGAATAATTCAAGTTGAAATGAGAATTTATACTATTGACTCTTTGCATAAAAGTAAATACTGAAAAGTAAAGGATAGGCCCTTCGCAGAGGGAAGCAGAGGTTATCATGCGCTTTTTATTTGGATGCTCAAACTCTTAATGCAAAGGAACATCAAGTTATATTGCCCCTTATGATAGCAACCTTTATTATGCAGTCCGTCGCTTTTATTACTTTGCCATCACAAGTTCATACAACGCTCAAGTTTCCTTACAATAAAAGATCAAACATATTTAGGAGCAATTTTTATTGCTTTATGCACCGACGACAACTTACTTGAAGGATCTTGTTCAATCCATAGGTAGGTATGGTGGACACTCATGGCAAGAAACTGGGTTTAAGGGTTTTTGGATGCACAAGTAGTATCTCTACTTAGTATGAATTTTTGGCTAGCAAAAGATCCTAGGCAAACACCACATGTTGGAGGATCTATGACAATATAACTTCTATGCAAATATACACAATCATAAATCATTACGTTGTCATCCTTGTCCAACTTAAACTATTTTTCTCAAGTTTGAAAATAATTAATGGGTATTCACAATCATAGAAGATTTCCAAGATAATATATTTGCATGTGAAAGTTCTCTTCCTTATAAAAATTATTCATCAATTGCTTGTATGACCAATATTCTGATTGCCAAGCTTCAAAAGATTTCACTTTCTAAACCCAATGTGAAGCTACTACTAGGCACGGTATGAACATATAATTTCAAATTCATGATATTCAATTTATTCGACAATTTACTCATAGGATATAAGTGAAGCATAAGAGTAAATGACAAACTACTCCAAAAAGGTATAAGTGAAGATCAAAGTAGTGGTTAAGTAAATGGGTAGCTAATTGAGGACTCTCTCTTATTTAAAAACTTTCAGATCTAAGTATTTTATTAAAACAGCAATCAAAACAAAAACAAAATTACGTTCTAAGAATAGCATACATCATGTGAAGAAGCAAAAACTTAGGCTCAACCGATACTAACCGATAATTGTTGAAGAAGAAATGTGGGATGCCTACTGGGCATCCCCAAGCTTATATGCTTGAGACTACTTGGAAATAATATTTTGGGATGCCTAGCGCAGCCCCAAGCTTGAGCTCTTCAGTCTCCTTAATTCCATTAATATAACGGTTTCCCTAAATCTTAAAAAATCCATCCACACAAAACTCAACATGAACTCGTGAGATAAGTTAGTATAAATCAATGCAAAACCTTATCATTCTATACTGTAGCAAATCACTAAAATTATAATTTAACATTGAATACTAAATGCCTATGCATATTTAATAGTCCCATCCTCAAATAGAATAATTAAACAAGCAAACATATGAAACAATGCAAACATAACAACAATCTGCCAAAACAGAACAATCTATAAAGAGTGCAATATTCACCATACTTCCCTAACTCCAAAAATTCTGAAAAATTACCACACTGTAGAAAATTTATCATAGCCTATTTTTCAAAAAGCTTCAACATTTTATCACATTCTTAATATTCTAGAGAATTTTTTCAACAGCAATTAACGTATGTTTTGAAACGACAACATGTAGACTTACAAAATAAGCATGACAAAGGGTATCATTGCCTACTTTTATTGAAATAAAAGATGCAATAAATTATTCTAGATAACAGCAAGCAAATCAAAACAAAATAAAATGACGCTCCAAGCAAAACTCATATCATGTGACGAATGAAAACATAGTTCCACGTGAGGTTACCGATAATGTTGGAGACGAAAGAGGGGATGCCTTCCGGGGCACCCCCAAGCATAGTTGCTTGGATCTTCCGTTAACATTACCTTGGGGTGCCTTGGGCATCCCCAAGCTTAGGGTCTTGTCACTCCTTATTCTCCTCATATCGACATCTCACCCAAAACTTGAAAACTTCAATCACAGAAAACTTAACGGACCTTCGTGAGATAGGGTAGTATGATAAAGAGCAAACCATTCACTTTGGTACTGTCAAAGATAAGATTCATAATTATTCTCACACAATGCCTACTGTACCTTATCATTTCCACAATTTATATTGAGCAATATAAGCCATAGGAACTAGGAAACAAGCAAACTATGCATTGAAAACAGAATCTATCAAAAACAGAACAATCTATAATGATCTAGGAAACAACCATACTTTTGCTACTCGAAAAATTATGAAAAATTAGGAAAACATAGGGAATTTGTATTTATATCACCTGTAACAATTCAGATCAAAAGCATGTTCTAGTGAATTTTGAAAATTCCTGGACTGAGCGCAAAAGTTTCTGTTTTTGCACTGTTTCAAGTCAACTATCATCCATACTATCCCAAAGGTCTTACTTGACATTTTACTGAAACAAAAGCAATAAAACATGATTACTACAGTAGCATAATCATGTGAACACACAAAAATAGTAGGCAAAGTGTTGGGTTGTCTCCCAACAAGCGCTTTTCTTTAATGCCTTTTAGCTAGGCATGATGAGTTCAATGATGCTCGCATAAAAGTAAAGATTTGAAACATGAAGAGAGCATCATGAAGAATATGACTAGCACATTTAAGCCTAACCCACTTTCTATGCATAGGGATTTTGTGAGCAAACAAATTATGGAAACAATAATCAACTAGCATAGGAAGGTAAGACAAGCATGACATCAAAACTTTCAACATAAAGAGAGGAAACTTGATATTATTGCAATATGTAAAAGCATATATTCCCCTCTCATGGTAATTTTCAGTAGCATCATGAATGAATTCAACAATATACCTATCACATAAAGCATTCTTTTCATGATACGTATGCATGAAAATTTTATTACTCTCCGCATGAGCAAAATTTATTCTCATGAATAGTAGTGGAAGTAAACTCAACAAAATAACTATCATGAGAGTGAAAATTAAAATCATGATGACAAGTTTCATGGTTTTATTTATTATTTATAGCATACATGTCATCACCATAATCATCATAGATAGCAACTTTTTTGTCATAGTCAATTGAAGCCCCATCCAAAATGGTGGATTCATCACTAAATAAAGTCATGACCTCTCCAAATCCACTTTCATCATTATAATCATCATAAATTGGAGGTATGCCATCATTATAACAAATTTGCACATCAAATCTTGGGGGACTAAAAATATCATCTTCATCAAATATAGCATCCCCAAGCTTATGGCTTTCCATATCATTAGCATCATGGATATTCAAATAATTCATACCAACAACATTGCAATCATGCTCATCATTTAAAGATTTGTTGTCAAAAATTTATAGAATTCTTCTTCTATCAATTGAGCACAATTTTCCTTTCCATCATTTTCACAAAGACATTATAAAGATGAATAATATGAGACCACCTCAATTCCACTTTTTGTAGTTTTCTTTTTATAGACCAAACTAGTGATAAAACAAGAAACTAAATGATTCAATTGCAAGATATATAGATATACCTTCATGCACTCACCTCCCCGGCCGGCGGCAGAAAAGAGCTTGATGTCTACTACGCAACTTTATTCGTGTATACTCGTGTTGGGCCTCCAAGCGCAGAGTTTTGTAGGACAGTAGCAATTTTACCTCAAGTGGATGACCTAAGGTTTATCAATCTGTGAGAGGTGTAGGATGGAGATGGTCTCTCTCAAACAATCCTCGCAACCAAATAATAAAAGTTTCTTGTATCCCCAACACACCAAATACAATGATAATTTGTATAGGTGCACTAGTTCGGGAAGAGATGGTAATAAAAGTGTAGTAATGATAGTAGATATTGGTTTTCGTAATAGTAACAATAAAAATAACAAGGTAGAAAGTAACAAAAGTGAGCACAAACAATATTGCAATTCTTGAAAATGAGGCCTAGGGTCCGTATTTCGCTTAGTGCAATCTCTCACCAATGCTACTCCCTCCATTTACTTATACAAGGCCACTATGGAATATATGTTTTGCATCTATATAAGGCCACCAACAAGAATCGAGAAAAGAATTAATGATATTTCCTCATTACTTGCAACATGTTTACTACTTGCATGCTTGCAGTCATAATGAAACTAGCTACTTCCTCCACCCAGTTTTCCTGCATGCATGTTGCGTATTAACTATCCCAGTAAACGAAAAGAAAAGCAAGCTTGCATTAAGTTTTACCTTGGTACCTGTAATCTGAGTTTATGGCCTTGTATATAAAAATTGAGGGAGTAATATAATTGGATCATATAACCATCCCTCAACGTATGGCGAAGAATCACTCCAAAGTTCCTATCTAGTGGAGAACATAAGAAGAAATTGTTTGTAGCTATTCTTTCCGATCGATCTATCGAAGAGTTCGTACTAAAATAACACCAAGTTATTCTTTCTGATCGATCTATCAAGAGTTCGTACTAAAATAACACTAAGTTATTCTTTCCTACCGATCTATCAAGAGTTCGTACTAAAATAACACCAAAGCAAATTCAGATTCTTAATAATCAATCCAACACAAAGAACCTCAAAGAGTGCCCCAAGATTTCTACCGGAGAAAACAAAAGACGAGAACGTGCATCAACCCCTATGCATAGATTACCCCAATGTCACCACGGGAATCCGCGAGTTGAATGCCAAAACACATATCAAGTGAATCAATATGATACCCCATTGTCATCACGGGTACCCATAACAAGACATACATCAAGTGCTCTCAAATCCATAAAAGTATTCAATCCGATAAAACGAGATCTCAAAGGGAAAACTCAATTCGTAACAAGATAGAGAGGGAAAACACCATAAGATTTGACTATATTAACAAAGCCCAAGCGATACATCAAGATCGTGACATCTCAAGAACACGAGAGAGAGAGAGAGAGAGAGAGAGAGAGAGAGAGAGATTAAACACATAGCTACTGGTACAAACCCTCAGCCCCGAGGGTGGACTACTCTCTCCTCATCATGGTGGCCGTGGGATGATGAAGATGGCCACCGGTGATGATTTCCCCCTTTGGAGGAGTGCCGGAACAGGGTCTAGATTGGTTTATCGTGGCTATAGAGGCTTGCGGCAGCGGAACGTCTGATCGTGGGTTACCCCCAGGGTTTTTGGAATATTTGAGAATTTATAGGGCGAAGAGGCGGTGCGGGAGGCCACCGAGGTGGGAACAACCCACCTGGGCGCGTCTGGGCCCCAGCGCGCCTCGGTGGATTGTGCTCCCCTGAGCTCACCTCTGGTACTTCTTTGGCCCACCGGGTGTCTTCTGGTCCAGAAAACATCTCCAAAAAGTTTTGATGTGTTTGGCCTCCATTTGGTATTGATTTTCTGTGATGTAAAAAACAAGCAAAAAAAGCAACTGGCACTGGGCACTATGTCAATAGGTTAGTCCCAAAAATGATATAAAGTTGCTATAAAATGATTGTAAAACATCCAGGAATGATAATATAGCAGCATGAATACTTCATAAATTATAGATGCGTTGGAGACGTATCATCGTGCCTTCCAAATCATTCAAAGCCAGAACCAAAGATAGATGAACTCTCATATGTGGTCCAACAAAGATTTTTCTCTTGAGAACCCAATAATTGTCTTGCATAACTTCCATGACCATTCTATTCTTCCGCCTTGAGACCGCAAATATAAGAGGATCAATCTCCTTGGTATTTTGATTATAAAACCAGGGGAGTCCCGAAGGTGGCATGGGCTCTATTGCAGATAAAGAGGGTCGTAGAAGCATGGAACAAGTCCATGTCCTCTCTCCTCATCACACGGGTTTCTCATGCCCACCCACATCTTGGAGGTCTCTTACCACTCATGCCAAGGCCAAGTCAATCTAAGAGCTAGAGCCAAAGTTTCAACATTAAGGACACCAAGGCTGCCGAGGACCTTGGGTGGCAAACTGTTCCACAATTAACTTTACAATTCGTGTTGGTCGCCTTGTCGGCCTTCCATGAAATAAAAGCCTGCTCAAGCTTGTTGGCATGCATTATGGAGGAAGACCAATGGTATGCTTATAGGGGTGATGTCATGGACCGCTTGTGAGGTGAGCACAAACTTGACAAGGGCACTTAGGTAGACATTGTTGATGTTCTTGCCTTCCAAAGAAACAAGCTTTGAGGAAATTTTATCCTCAAGTATTAGAAATCTACCCTTTTGAGTTCCCAAACCAAGAAAGGGAGGCCCATATATTTGATAGGAAAGCCATCCGAGATGTTGGTAGACTTTGAAGGATTGTCTAAAAGTTTAGGTGGTCAAGTCGAATAGAAATGGCCAAACTTTTCTGGAATTTCTGGGTAACCACATGACATCCTGAAAGCTCCACAATATGCACGATAGGTTGTCGATATCATTCTTCATTTTGACCATAAAGATCGTTTCTTATTTCGCATATACCGAGGTCTAAAACATGATGCCTGGATCGCGTATCATGTGAAGGTGGACATGACGTGTGGCCAAATCAAGGATTTGCTGGAGGGGCCAATCACGATGACAAAGTGGAGTAGCGATAACGGTTCCTTGGGGAAAAGGTTCCGCAATGCTTGATAAGGGGGCCAACCACCCGTCGAGGAGGATCCACGGGGAAATATATGGAGCAAGGTGGTAATCCATTCCCCAATTTTTCTCGTGAATCCTCTCTTTTGAATGAGGTCAAGCATTTATGCCCACTTCACTGAGTCAAAAGCTTTGCATATGTCGAGCTTGAAAAGGAGGGGATGTGGCTTTTGTCTTGTGAAGATGTCATGCACCATTGTCACGTACATGATGTTTGCATGGATGCTTATCCTATTGATGAAATTAGTTTTGTCATTGGAAATGATATTCTTCATATGATGTCCAAGGCGAATGGCAAGGATCTTGGCAATGATCTCAAGAATATCATGAATAAGGCTATCTGGCCTATAGTTGGAGAACCACATTTGCAGAGTTTACCCATTGAAGGTTGGCAATGTGAAGGTGTCCAAGAAGGTAGAGTACTCTAATTATGTCCTCTTCAATGATGTCTCAATACTTTTGAGAAGGCACCACAGACCCATCTAGCCTGTGTGCTTTGTCAACTCGACATTTTATTGATGGCCTCTCTCACCTCTTCCTCAGTTAAGGGATCATCGAGCTCATGCAAGTCAAAAGTATCAAAGTTGAGCTCCTCCCAATATAATTGAAGTCTATAATTGCTTTGTTGGCTTTTCCCATGACATTGGAGAAGTGGTCATGAATGTTTTTTTTTGTTTTTGGTCATGCTCGGTGACCCAACTGTTGTTGTGTTTTAGCTGATGTATGTGGTTTGATCCTTATTTTAGCATGTACGTAGTGATGGAAAAAAATTGGTTTGCTTCGAACTCTTTCAACCTAAGAAGTGAGGACATTCTTTTCTTGCTCACCGAGAACAAACAAACTAGCCACCTTTATTTCTAATATCCCCCTAGTTCATACTCATCAGTGGATAAAGGGTGGTCTAACCGAGACATTTCATGTGTTGAGGATGACCAAAAGGGTGGCATGAAGGTGAAGCTTTACCTTAACAAATAAACCTCTACTCCACTCAAGAGTCGCAAGCCAAAGATTCTTAAGCTTGTGGAACAACAGTTGATAGTTCTTGATATTTTTTGTGTGCCATTCCATGGTTTGTGCACCACCTTGCTAAAGCCTAGTGTGAAGGACCAAAAAATTTCAAACTTGAAACTTACGGGCCTTCTAGGTCCACTATCATCGTCGAATGAGAGCGGACAATGATCTGATAAGGATGACGAGAGCATGTCGAGCATGTGGGAGTTGAGATGTATGTCCTGTTCGATGTTGCGAAAGATGGAACCAAGATTTCACAACTTTGGATTATTTCTTTGGTTGCTCCAAGTTAATCTACAATTTTGAAAATGAATCTCTTTCAAACCAAAATTTGAAGGGTTGCCTAAAGCCGTTTATTCGTATCCTATTGGTATTTCTCTTGTTTGGGCACGGTGTAATTGGTTGAAGTTAGTCACAGCAAGCGACATCACCCCACTTGGTGGTTTTCGTGTGATGACCGTGATAGAAAACCATTTTTTTCTTGCCGGGTTGGTTGGCACTGTTGGGGAACGCAGTAATTTCAAAAAAATTCCTACGCACACGCAAGATCTATCATGGTGATGCATAGCAACGAGAGGGGAGAGTGTTGTCCACGCACTCGTGAGACCGTGAAGCGAAGCGTTATGACAACGCTGTTGATGTAGTCAGACGCCTTCACGATCCAACCGATCCCAGTACCAAAAGTAAGGCACCTCCGTCATCTGCACATCGCTCGCCCGGTGAGGTCCCACGAACTCTCGATCCAGCTGAGTGTCAAGGAGAGCTTCTCACAAGACGCATTTACGTGATGACGGTGGTGATGAAGCTACCGGCGCAGGGCTTCGCCTAAGCACTGCAACGATATGACCGAGGTGGATTATGGTGGAGGGGGCACCGCACATGGCTAAGAGATCAACTTGTGTGTCTATGGGGTGCCCCCTCCCTCCGTCTATAAAGGAGTGGAGGAGGGGACGGGTCAGCCCTCTCTATGGCGCGCCCTAGAGGATTCCTACTCCCACCGGGAGTAGGATCCCCCCTTCCCTAGGTGAAGTAGGAGAGGAAGGAAGGAGGAGAGAGGGAGGAAGGAAAGGGGGCCCGGCCCCCCTCCCAATTTAGATTGGGCTTGGGGGCTCCTCCTCTCCCACTAAGGCCCAATAAGGCCCATATACTCCCCGGGGGTCCGGTAACCCCCCGGTACTCCGGTAAATGCCCAAACTCACCCGGAACCATTCTGATGTCCAAACATAGTCATCCAATATATCGATCTTTATGTCTCGACCATTTCGAGACTCCTCTTCATGTCCATGATCATATCCGGGACTCCGAACAACCTTCGGTACATAAAAAACCGAGACTCATCTCTGGTTAATAACCAATAGCGGAACCTGATGCTCATATTGGTTCCTACATATTCTACGAAGATCTTTATCGGTCAAACCGCATAACAACATACGTTGTTCCGTTTGTCATCGGTATGTTACTTGACCGAGATTAGATCGTTGGTATCATCATACCTAGTTCAATCTCGCTACCGGTAAGTCCCTTTACTGCTCCATAATGCATCATCCCGTAACTAACTCATTAGTCACAATGCTTGCAAGGGTTATAGTGACGTGCATCACCGAGAGGGCCCAGAGATACCTCTCTGATACTCGGAGTGACAAATCCTAATCTCGATCTATGCCAAATCAACAAACACCGTCAGAGACACCTGTAGAGCATCTTTATAGTCACCTAGTTGTTACATTGTGACGCTTTGATAGCGACTAAGTGTTCCTCCGGGTATTCGGAGTTGCATGATCTCATAGTCATAGGAACATGTATAACTTATGAAGAAAGCAATAGCAATAAACTAAATGGTCAAAGTGCTAAGCTAACGGATGGGTCAAGTCAATCACATCATTCTCTAATGATGTGATCCCATTTATCAAATGACAACTCTTTGTCCATGGCTAGGAAACTTAACCATCTTTGATTAACGAGCTAGTCAAATAGAGGCATACTAGTGACACTCTGTTTGTCTATGTATTCACACATGTACTAAGTTTTCGGTTAATACAATTCTAGCATGAATAATAAACATTTATCATGATATAAAGAAATATAAATAACAACTTTATTATTGCCTCTAGGGCATATTTCCTTCAGTCTCCCACTTGCACTAGAGTCAATAATCTAGATTACATTGTTATGATTCTAACACCCATGGAGTTTTGGTGCTGATCATGTTTTGCTCGTGAGAGAGGCTTAGTCAACGGGTCTCCAACATTCAGATCCGTATGTAATTTGCAAATTTCTATGTCTCCCTCCTTGACTTGGTCGTGGATGGAATTGAAGCGTCTCTTGATGTGCTTGGTTCTCTTGTGAAATCTGGATTCCTTTGCCAAGGCAATTGCACCAAGAGATTGTCACAAAAGATTTTCATTGGACCCGATGCACTAGGTATGACACCTAGATCGGATATGAACTCCTTCATCTAGACTCCTTCATTTGCTGCTTCCGAAGCAGCTATGTACTCCGCTTCACGTGTAGATCCCGCCACGACGCTCTGCTTGGAACTGCACCAACTGACAGCGCCACCATTCAATAAAAATTTGTATCCGGTCTATGACTTAGAGTCATCCGGATTAGTGTCAAAGCTTGCATCGACGTAACCATTTACGACGAGCTCTTTGTCACCTCCATAAACGAGAAACATATCCTTAGTCCTGTTCCGGTATTTCAGGATGTTCTTGACCGCTGTCCAAAGGATCCACTCCTCGATTACTTTGGTACCTCCCTTACTAAACTAATAGCAAGGCACACATCAGGTCTGGTACACAACATTGCATACATGATAGAACCTATGGCTGAAGCATAGGGAATGACTTTCATTTTCTCTCTATCTTCCGTGCGGTTTCGGGCATTGAGTCCGACTCAACTTCACACCTTGTAACACGTGCAAGAACCCTTTCTTTGCTTGATCCGTTTTGAACTTCTTCAAAACTTTATCAAGGTATGTGCTTTGTGAAAGTCCAATTAAGCGCCTTGATCTATCTCTATAGATCTTGATGCCCAATATATAAGCAGCTTCACCGAGGTCTTTCATTGAAAAATTCTTATTCAAGTATCCTTTATGTTATTCAAAATTCAAAGATCATTTCCGATCAACAATATGTCATCCACATATAATATCATAAATGCTACAGAGCTCCCACTCACTTTCTTGTAAATACAAAGCTTCTCCAAAAGTCTCAGATAAATCCATATGCTTTGATCACACTATCAAAGCGTATATTCCAACTCCGAGAGGCTTGCATCAGTCCATAAATGGATCGCTGGAGCTTGCACACTTTGTTAGCACCTTTTGGATCGACAAAACCTTCTGGTTGCATCATATACAATTCTTATTTAAGATATCCATTAAGGAATGCAGTTTTGACATCCATTGGCCAAATTTCATAATCATAAAATGGCAATTGCTAACATGATTCAGACGGACTTAAGCATCGCTACAGGTGAGAAGGTCTCATCGTAGTCAACTCCTTGAACTTGTCGAAAACCTTTCGCAACAAGTCGAGCTTTGTAGATGAATAACATTATCACGCCGCCGGTCTTCTTCTTGAAGACCCATTTATTCTCTATGGCTTGCCGATCATCCGCAAGTCAACCAAAATCCATACTTTCTTTGTTCTCATACATGGATCCCATCTCGCATTTCATGGCTCAAGCCATTTTATGGAATCTGGGCTCATGATCGCTTCCTCATAGTTCGTAGAGGTTCGCCTTGGTCATGTAACATGACTTCCAGAACAGGATTACCATACCACTGGTGCGGATCTTACTCGTTGACCTACGAGGTTTGGTAGTAACTTGATCGTAAGTTTCATGATCATCATCATTAGCTTCCTCACTTCATCGTGTAGGGAATCACTAAAACTGATTTCTGTGATGAACTACTTTCCAATAAGGGAGCAGGTATTGTTACCTCATCAAGTTCTACTTTCCTCCCACTCAGTTCTTTCGAAAGAAACTCCTTCTCTAGAAAGGAGCCATTCTTAGCAACGGATATCTTGCCTTCGGATCTGTGATAGAAGGTGTACACAACAGTCTCATTTGGGTATCCTATGAAGACACATTTCTCCATTTGGGTTCGAGCTTATCAGGTTGAAGCTTTTTCACATAAGCATCGCAGCCCCAAACTTTAAGAAACGACAACTTGGGTTTCTTGCCAAACCACAGTTCATAAGGTGTCATCTCAACGGATTTAGATGGTGCCCTATTTAACGTGAACGCAGCCGTCTCTAAAGCATAACCCCAAAACGATAGCGGTAAATCAGTGAGAGACTTCATAGATTGCACCATATCTAGTAAAGTACGACACGACGCTCGGACACACCCATTACGTGGTATTTCAGGTGGCGTGAGTTGCTAAACTACTCGCATTATTTCAAACAAAGACCAAACTCAGAACTCAAATATTCTCCTCCATGATCAGATCAGAGAAACTTTACTTTCTTGTTACGATGATTTTCCACTTCTCTTTGAAATTCTTTGAACTTTTCAAATGTTTCAGACTTATGTTTCATTAAGTAGATATACCCATATTCGCTCAAATCATCCGTGAAGGTAAGAAAATAACGATACCCGCCGTGAGCATCAACACTCATCGGACCGCATACATCAGTATGTATTATTTCCAACAAGTCTTTTGCTTGCTCCATTGTTCCGGAGAACGGACTCTTAGTCATCTTGTGAAAGTGGCATGGTTCGCAAGCATCAAGTGATTCCAAAAGCCCATCAGCATGGAGTTTCTTCATGCGCTTTACACCAATATGACCTAAACGGCAGTGCCACAGATAAGTTGCACTATCATTATTAAACTTATATATTTTGGCTTCAATACTATGAACATGTGTATCACTACTATCAAGATTTAGTAAAAATAGACCACTCATCAAGGGTGCATGACCATAAAAGATATTACTCATATAAATAGGACAAACATTATTCTCTGATTTAGATGAATAACCGTCTTGCATCAGACAAGATCCAAATATAATGTTCATGCTCAACGCTGGCACCAAATAACAATTATTGAGGTCTAAAACTAATCCTGAAGGTAGATGTAGAGGTAGCGTGCCGAAGGCGATCACATCGACTTTGGATCCATTTCCCACGCCAAAGATCGTCACCTCGCCCCTTAGCCAATCTTCGCTTAATCCAGAGTCTCTGCTTCGAAGTTGCAAATATTAGCAACAAAACCAAAGATCAAATACCCAAAGCGCCATCGCGAGCATTAGTAAGGTACACATCAATAACATGTACATCACATATACCTTTCATTTTGCCATCATTCTTCTCCGCCAAATACTTGGGGCAGTACCGCATCAAAAGACCAGTCCCTTTGGCAAAGGTTAATTTCGGGCCTCGTGCTTAGGTCCAGACTTGGGCTTCTTCACTTGAGCAACAACTTGCTTGCTGTTCTTCTTGAAGTTCCCCTTCTTCCCTTTACCTTTTTTTTTCTTGAAATCGGTGGTCTTGTCGACCATCAACACTTGATGCTCCTTCTGATTTCTACCTCCGCAGCCTTTAGCATTGCAGAGCTCGGGAATTGTCTTTTCCATCCCTTGCATATTATAGTTCATCACGAAGCTCTTGTAGCTTGGTGGCAGTGATTGAAGAACTCTCTCAATGACACTATCATCAGGAAGATTAACTCCCGCTTGAGTCAAGTGGTAGTGGTACCTGCATATTCTCGAGTATATGTTCACCGACGTAACTATTCTCCTCCATTTTGCAGCTGTAGAACTTATTGGAGACTTCATATCTCTCAATCCGCATTTGCTTGAAATATTAACTTCAACTCCCGAACATCTCATATGCTCCATGACGTTGAAAACGCTGCTGAAGTCCCGGTTCTAAGCCGTAGAAGCATGGCAATACGTAACTATCGATTAGTCATCGCTTTTGCTCGCGTGACGCTTCATAACATCCGGCGTTGTTCTGCAGCCGGGTTTGTCACCTAGTGGTGCTTCCCGATACGCCTCCGTCATATCTATAATTTTTATTGTTCCGTGCCAATATTCTACAACTTCCATATACTTTTGGAAACTTTTTATACTATTCTTTGGGACTAACATATTGATCCAAAGGCTCAAAGTGCCGCCTCGTCTGCTGTATGTTTTGGTTTCTCGCAGAATATCCATATCAAACGGAGTCCAAACGGGATAAAAACGACAGAGCTTATTTTTGGAAAATATGGAAAATTTGGAAGGAAAATCAACGCGAACCAAAGGCTACCGAGGTGGTCACGAGGCAGGTATGCGCGCCTCACTTACCCTCGTGGAGCCCACCGTAAGGCGGTTGATGCTCTTCTTTTGCCGCAAGAAATCTAATATTCGGAAAAAATCACGGCCAAGGTTTCTGTGCCAATTGGAGTTACGGATTCCATATATACCTAAAACGGTGAAACAGAGAGAGACAGAGATAGATCCAATCTCGAGGGGCTCTCGCCTCCCACGCCTATGGGGAGCCAAGGACCAGAGGGGAAACCCTTCTCCCATCTAGGAGAAGGTCAAGGAAGAAGAAGAAGGAGGGGCTCTGTCCTCGCTTCCTGAGTGCACCGAATGCCGCCGAGGCCATCATCATCACCGCGATCTTCGCCAACACCTCCGCCATCTTCACCAACATCTCCATCACCTTCCCTCTATCTACACAGCGTGTCCACTCTCCCGCAACCCGCTGTACCTCTACTTGAACATGGTGCTTTATGCTTCAAATTATTTTCCAATGATGTGTTGCCATCCTATGATGTCTCGAGTAGATTTTCGTTGTCCCTACCGGTGGTTGATGAATTGCTATGATTGATTTAATTTGCTTGTGGTTATGTTGCTGTCCTTGGTGCCCATCATATGAGCTGCCACAAGGTGGATCACACCTTAGGGTTAGTTGTATGTTGATAGGACTATGTATTGGAGGGCAAGAGTGACAGAAGCTTCAACCTAGCATACAAATTGATGCATACGGGATTGAAGGGGGACCAATATATCTTAATGCTATGGTTGGGTTTTACCTTAATGAACGTTATTAGTAGAGGATGCTTTCTAATAGATCCAATCAAAAGAGCATATAATAACAAAAAAGGGATGACAATCTAGCAGTGCCATCTACCACATAATACTAGCTATCGGTCTAGTAAAGTAGTCAATTGCTTAAGGGACAATTTCGCAACACCTACCATCACTTTTTCACACTCGCCATATTTACTTTAGTTGTGTCTTTACCTTAGCAGCCCCTAGTTTTATTTTCGTGTTTTACTTTCTTGCTAGCTTATCCGAAAACACTCTACAAAGTACTTCTAGTTTCATACTTGTTCTAGGTAAAGCTTAACGCTGTTGCATAGAGTTGTATCGGTGGTCGATAGAACTTGAGAGAATATTTGTTCTACCTTTAGCTCCTCGTTGGGTTCGACACTGCATTCTATCGAAAAACTGCTATGCATCCCCTATACTTGTGGGTTATCAAGACTTCGTGACGTAATTCTTCCGCAGCAAGAATGAGGATAATCCTCGTTACGGACCCAAATTCGCAGTAATTGCTACCATCATCTTCTCTTCAACTTAGCTTTCTCCGTGAACACATTAAAATTCAATGTAATGTAACAAAGACGGGCCATATATTCACAACAACATAGACATGCAAAATACTATCAGTACTAAGTTCATGATAAATTAAAGTTTAATCATATTAATTAAGAACTCCCAGTTAGATAGACATACCTCTAATCATCTAAGTGATCACGTGATCCATATCAACTAAACCATGTCCGATCATCACGTGAGATGGAGTAGTTTTCAATGGTGAACATCACTATGTTGATCATATCTACTATATGATTCACGCCTACCTTTTGGTCTCAGTGTTCCAAGGCCATATCTGCATATGCTAGGCTTGTCAAGTTTAACCCTTTAGTATTCTCGTGATGTGCAAAACTGGTTTGCACCAGCTTGCACGTGACCGTAGAGCTTATCACACCCAATCATCACGTGGGTGTCTCTTACGCATTTAACCGTAAAGTAATGGTGCATACCTGTGGAGAACACTTATACCTTGAAATTTAGTTAGAGATCATCGATAATGCTACCACCGAACTAAGCAAAATAAGATGCATAAAGGATAAAACATCACATCTAATCAATATAAGTGATATGATATGGCCATAATCATCATGTGCCTTTGATCTCCATCTCCAAAGCACCGCCATGATCACCATCGCCACCGGCTTGATACCTTGATCTCCATCACATCGTTATCGCCTCGCCAACTATTGCTTTCTACGATTATCGCTACCGCTTTAGTGATAAAGTAAAGCAATTACATGGCCGAGGGAGTCTCGACTAGGGGCGTCCGAATAGCCGAACTATCATCTTTGGCGGACTCTTGGACTATGAAGATACAAGATTGAAGACTTCGGCCCGTGGTCCGGATAGGGACTTTCCTTGGCGGAAGGCAAGCTTGGCGACACGGATATGTAGATTTCCTACCATTGTAACCGACTCAGGTAACCCTAACCCTATTCGGTGTCTATATAAACCAAAGGGTTTTAGTCCGTAGGGACTAACAACAATCATACCATAGGCTAGCTTCTAGGGTTTAGCCTCTCTGATCTCGTGGTAGATCTACTCTTGTACTACCCATATCATCAATATTAATCAAGCAGGAGTAGGGTATTACCTCCATCGAGAGGGCCCAAACCTAGGTAAAAACATCATGTCCCTCGCTCTCGTTATCCGGGCCCTACTTAGACGACAGATTCGGGACACCCTACCCGAGATCCGCCGGTTTTGACACCGACATTGGTGCTTTCATTGAGATTTCCTCCGTGTCGCCACCTATAGGCCCGATGGCTCCTTCAATCATCAAGAACGACGCAGTCTGTGGTGAGACTTTTCTCCCGGACATATCTTCAGATTCGCGGCCTTGCACCGCGGGCCAATTCGCTAGGCCATCCGGAGCAGATCGAAAGCTTTGCCCCCGCCATCGTGTCGATTTGGAAGCTTGAACTATACGGTCGATGTCCGCGGAGACTTGATCTTCGACGGATTCGAGCCACGCCCGAGCATGCCGCACCGCCTCGATGGGTATGATCTAGCTCACGAATCAAAGGCTCTCGGAGGCCGCATCGCTGCCCACTCCGAATTCTTAATCCGGAGCCGGTTTCACGACGAGGACGGTTGGTTGGACACCGCCTCGGGGCTGAAATCTCTATGGTGATTGAGCCTAACACCATCCCTATCCTTTTATGGCTCGTGATTCCTGTGTGCCGGACTCCTTTCGACTCCAACCTCCTCGCTACTTACCAAATACCGAATCCGACTGGGCGCCGTTATGGAGTTCACCGCCACGACATCTTTTCAAAGACCTTTCGCCTTTGGCGATATCCCGAACTCCTTAAAGTCTCTCTCTTTGTCAGGAGCCCTGGCCGAATCTATGGTCAGAAGGTTGGGATTCGGACGACGAAGAAATTCAACGCCCACCCACCACCCACTTTGTAGCAACTGCCGATGATTTAACCGACATGCTCGACTTCTGACTCAAGACATCGACGGTATGGACGACGGTGCCGGAGACGATCAAGAGCCAGCTCCCATGGGGCACTGGAAGGCCACCTCGTCATATGTACATGGTGGACATCCCAACATATGGGAATGGCGATGGATCGGTGGAGGATGACCCCTCCAAGAAAAAACCCAAGCGCCAACATCAGCGGCGCCACTTTCTAAATCCCGCCACAAGAAAACGGCGTATTCCGCACGGAGACACAATACCCTGACAAAGGTCGAAGACGCACTTCTCCAGCAGGACTCCGCCGTGAGAGGAGGAGAAGGAAGTCCGCACCATGAAGGCGGGCGTAAAGAGAGGTAGAGGACGATAATTAAGCGCGCGCTTCCCTTCCAAGACGCAGGCAAGCCTCGACGACGTATGAATTCGTCGTGCTGCAGGGACCCGTCCGAACAAGAGCATTTTAAACGCAGTTTCATGGCCACGGCAAGTAGCCTCAAGAAAAAGCAGCAACAACTTAGAGCTGACCAAGACTGCTGGTCGACAGATGGATCAAGTCCTTGCAGCCGAAGAGTATGAACTCGAACGGCCCTCCAAAAGCTACTCCCAAACGCAGGCCGCTTTCGATCGACGAGGAGGAAGCACCCACGCCACCGGCGCCAGACGACATGGCAGACCGCCACCCTGCCGGGCGAGTAGAGAAGCCTCTCGGCCTTCCGCCAAGCCACGCCCGACGCCGCCGAAAAGTACCAAGGCACGGAAAACGCGCCGACTTATAGATATATTGGAGGATAAGGCAAAGCATACAAGATCGATCTACAGATCGCATGGGCGCCCAATGACTCGGGATGATTACCGTCATGCCGGATACAGCAAACCCGTCCGGGCCGAACACAGTAGACAAAGCTCATATGAGCTACGTCGTGATATAGCCCAATACGTAGGCGCCAAGACACCCACTATGCTTCACCGATGAAGTAATGGATCATCAAACTTTGAGGGCTTCAAACCCGTAAACATTGAATCATACGATGGTACCACGTATCCTGCGGGTCCGGATCGAGGACTATCTCCTCCATATCAACATGGCCCGCGGTGATGATCTACATGCCATCAAATACCTCCCACTCAAGCTTAAAGGACCAGCTCGGCATTGGCTCAACAGCTTGCCAAAGAAAGTCAATCGGTTGTTGGGAGGACCCGGAAGCCGCATTCCTTGATAACTTCCAGTGGCACATATGTGCGACCACCGCACGCCGACATGACCTTAGCCATATAATTCAGCAGCCGTAAGAATCGACCGTGCATAATTCTGGACGCGGCTCCTAACAAAGAAAAATCAGATCGCCGATCGTCCGGATGCAAGAGGCGCTTAGCAGCCTTCAAACACAACATCCGGCGACGAGTGGCTAGCCCGGCACCTAGGACAGAAAAAGCCGAAATCCATGGCAGCCCTCACCACACTCATGACCCGCTTATGCTGGAGAGGACAGCTGGCTAGCTCAAGCAACAACTTGGCACAAACACCGGTAGTTCGGATACCAAGGACAGCAATGGCAGGTCACGTCGCAACAAGCATAAACGCCACATTAACGGTGATAATGCTGAAGATACAACAGTAAATGCCGGATTCAGAGGCTCTAAAAAACCCGGTCAGCGGAAGAAGCCATTCAAAAGAATTACCCAGGGCCCGTCCAACTTGGACCGAATACTTCAATCGCCAGCGTATACATGGCACCCCCTCAAAACTCAACAACCACACCAACAGGGATTGTTGGGTGTTCAAGCAAGCAGGCAATCTAAGCGCCCAAAAACAACGCATAAGGGCTGCATAGCGATGACGGGAAGAGCCCCGTCACCAACAATAGAGGACAGAAGGGCTTTCCCACACAAGTGCGGACGGTGAACATGATATAATGCAACCCACATACCCAAAAAGGGAGCGGAAGCGCGCACTAAGGGACGTGATACACGATGGAGCCACCGCTCAAGTTCAACCCATGGTCTTCCTCAAGCGATCACCTTCGATCAAGGGACCACCCCACTAGCAACTGGCCACGGCGGTTTCACGCATTAGTTCTTGGACCCAATTATTGACGGATTTCACCTCACCAGAGTCCCGATGGACGGACGGCAGCAGTCTGAACCTAATTTATCAGGATACAAAGGCGCAAAATGGGCATAGACCCGTCAAGGATCAAACCCACAAAGACGACCTTTTAAAGGCGCCATTCCAGTGTAGAGGCCAATCGGCAGCAGGTTCCGCTACACTTGAAGTGGTTCTTCGGATCCCTGATAACTTCCGGAGTGAGGAGTTAATCTTCGACATAGCCCTGCCCGCAGCCGCTATCACGCATCGCCGGACGAATCCAAATTCACAAAATTCAATGCGGGTGCCGCACGCCGCATCTTCAAACTCAAGATGCCAGGCCCTCGAGGCGTAATCACGGTCAATGGAAACACCGAACGCCTCCCTCCGAACGGAGGAGCATACGGCCGCCTTTGTGACAAGTGCGTAACAGCCTACTTAAGGCAATTCTCCATCCGCCAATAAACAATCGGACACCGCTAAGCCGCCCGGAGTAACTTCACACAGCAAGACCGCACTGGCACGTTCAACAAGCGTAGTAATGCAGCCCCAACCCCAGCCCTCGCGAACCGCGAAGCCAGTATTATGCGCACGTAATTGCGCTCAAGCACCATGGGCATAGGGGACGTACACGACCACGGCAAGACGCCTGCACGCTAGACCGCACTAGGGGCTCCTGCTTGTGTCATTCCTTTTTTTCTTTCTTCCTTTTACTTTCAGGACTCCGCTCTCCAGAAGCCCTGTCCGCATTCGCGCCCAATACACGATGCAACAGCCGGGGAAGTGAAAAACCGCGCCGAGTGTCCGTGTGTCTCTATTACGAGCAAAGTATACCTGCTTTTACATACCACACCGCAAACTTACCTCGAAGGGGGACATGTCAAAAGTCCTGCATCTTGCTTACCGCGACAATTTGTATCGCTCGCTTTTATTTGCGCTTTCTTTTGAATAACCAATATATAGCTCTTGCCTATTATTGCATTTCTTTCCCATTATATATGTTCATTTATGACATCATGAACTGCATAATTTGGTGCGGCCAATACACTGTGGGCTTATGTACCCCAATAACATGGTGTGACAAGTCCGAACACTTTCACAAGTGCGGCACCTCAACTTATAGCATTATATGCATCGGTTCAATCATGTCTTGGGTCAATAGTTGGGTTTGCCCGCTCCCATGTTTTGGTACCTTACGTTCCGCTATATTGGCTAAGGTAGCGCCGGAGAACCACCGCGATTGTGCCCCGCTGAGCTGGGTTGAGCACCTCAAAGGAGAAAGCTAAACTGACCGTCATGATAAGGCGAGAGCCGGTCGCTGTTCGAGAGGTTTTTCGAGTCCCTAAAGACTTATGCCGCTTAGAGCGAGGAACCTGCATTGTCCGACCATACAAGGCGTGGATAGCGCGAACTCAACCTCGGGTCTTCCGAATCACTTTGGGGCTTTGCGAGAATTTAAAATTATAGAATTCTATGGCTAAGTGAGAGTGTTCAAGCATTATAGTCCGTTGCCTGGTTCGCTATGCTGAGCGCCTCAAGGACCCAAGTATGGGAATAAGAGCGCTCAAGTTTATTCCGAACACCCCAAAGACTGGTGGCATGGGGCTGAAGCCAACGACTCACATCTCTCAAATTTCATAAACGCGGCCGCACAAAAAGGTAATATTTTAAATTCAAAAGCGTTTTAGCGCATATGAAAAGTTTTCAGTCAGACAGGATAACAAATGCAAGTCTACTTCAAATATTACATCTTTGGAGCATTCACCCGCTATAAGACGGGCACCCTTCAGACGCTCCCCTCATAATAATACTTCTCGGGCTTGCGATGTTCTTTGCCGGCTGTTTCGTCTGCTCAACCAACTATCAGCGTTCAGCTATTGCCCCAAAGTGCACCTTAGCATTTGCAAGGTCCCTACGGGCACCTTTCTCTAATACGCAAGACGAGCGCTTGATGACTTTGATCCATGGACAGGCATCCACCAGGCCGCCCGCACCAGCCCGGTAGTCTCCTGTGCATAGCCTATTTGGCCAACCGAGCTTATAAGGCCTTTCATGGCCTGTTGGCTCACACCTTGTGGAGCTCTTTTAACCAATTGCTTTAGTTGGTCGCTCAAGGGCACCGGTGTTCGGCCTCAAAGATAATCTTGAGACCAAAACACCTTTTCCGTCGAAGCTCCCTTCTTCGCTCGGTAGAAAGCGGCATCAGGGAGACCCTCCGGAGGCGAGAGATCTGCGAATGCTCCCCGGAGAGCTCGGATTCGAGTAAGTACTAGATAATTGACTTTTACATTCTTACCTCGCATAAATAATGCTCACCCTTGCGCCACATCTTCTTCATTGCCTCAATCTCATGGAGGGGGCTTTTTGGGCCTCGGCCTCTTAGCAGCTTTGGCACTTCTCAAGAGTCGAGGCAAGCTCGGACTCTTGGTTCTTGAGTCACGCCTCCAAACCCTCGTGTTTTCCACGAGAGCTGGAGCTCTTGTTACCTCCGCCCGGCTTAAAGGCGCCTCCCCTTCTCTCTCGCTTCAAGGTGCATGCTCATGCGGCGCGGACATCGCTTTGCCTCCTTCTGTGGGTCGCCACCTCGCTCGTGATGGCCCCTGCACGATTACTCCATGTTATTCTGTTATCTTTGCAACCCATATTTTTTAAATTCCATAAGAGTATTACTTTACCTTCCTTGTCCTCGAGCTGCTTCTTGGCTTGACGGAGCTAGTTCTCGGACCGCTCTTCGAGGCTCTCCTTCCAAATGCATTGATTCCTCCGCAATCGATTAATGGTAGAGGTCAGCGAGGCTTGCAGCCTGCAGATTCCCATATTGACATAATTTTGTTAGACTCACTTTATGCGTATATCTTTTTTAGGGGATCCTCGGTCCGGGCTTTTTCTTTTCTAACACCGAATCTAAGCATCGTGGGCCACCGCCTATGCGGTAATCTTTCTTTACATATATTGAAAACTTACCTCAAAAGCACAGTTAAGAAGGCCGCTATTACAAGGGCTTCACCAGCCCGCTACCTTGGCGGACTAAACTTTCGGATGACCACACTATCATAACAGGTCACGGGTGTTCTCCCTCCTCGATGGAGGCTGCTCATAGCGCCTCCGAAGAAGTTAATCAAGCGGCCCGGTTGGATGGAGGATATCACGGTCGCTTACCTTTCTATACGAAGGTCACGCTTCGCCGGACTTGAACCGCTGAAGGTTCACGGTATGGAGTCCGGACAAGTGGCTGACTTCTAGCGGGAGCCCCCGGGGTCTCGCTCTCCTCGCTGCCGAGTCTCGACAGGTCGGGGCACGCCTTACTTGCGGCGCCTCCTGCGCCCAACCTCCTCTTGGCCAGGCCCTCTTGGGTGCCCCACCTCGGGCGTTGTCAGCAGTTGCAGGTGAGGTGAGGCTGCCAAAAGTGAAGTACTCTCCACTTCCGACGGTAATTCAGGGACCCGCTTCTGACAAGCGGCGCAGCACAAATCATAGGCGGGCTGTATGACTTGTTCAAAGATTAGAGAAACACTATGCAAGCCGAAAAAAAGCCATGTGGGTATCCCGGACACTTACGATCTCGATAGGGCTTGGCCTCAGGGCTTTCACTCCTCCTGTGCGCCGTCACATGGCCGTTGGTGGAGGACTAGTCCTGGAGGAAGGGTTCTTCCTTCTTGAATCCCTCCGGCCTCTCTCACCATTTGGGCGGCGCTTTCTTTTCTTCTCTCCTCACTGGGGAGAGAAGCTTGCTTCTCCTCCTTCCGTTTCACGGGAGGAGTCCGCTTTTCCGAAGTCGCTTGGACGATGAGTCCGACAAATACCTCGGTGCGCCAAGACACTCCTTCCTCTGAGAGTCCCTCGGGTGGCCTTCTTTCTTGGCCTTCTTTCTCCGGCACCACGTAAGGCGCCTTGGGAGCTAGCAGCCCCGGCCAGAGAGGGCTGCTCTACCGGGTCTTCGGCAAAGGAGTCGGATATTAACCTGCCTGACAATGTGCTCACTTGGCCACCTGTCACAAAGTGCAAGGTGAGTTTAGATCCCGCGCCATAGATGTCAAACTATGAAAAGCAAGATTCCGTGGAAGGGCAAAATAGCTTACCTCTCGTAGGCTTGGACAAGCTTGCTAGCTGAATCCGCTGATCTCTCAGAGAGGAT